>JAZKJV010011830.1:0-743068 GCA_037367405.1 Ottelia alismoides | reverse complement strand
TAACATTCCCGGGTAATAGAAAAGATGATACATGGGACACGAGGAGGGTGGATAGGATGTGTAACACAATGGAATGGAGAAGCTGATTGAGCTAAGGCGCCAATATCACAGATGGTAGAAGAGTGACACAGAGGGGACGAGGAGGGCGGGCGAGAAGATCAGGACATAGACAAAATTGGGTGTTCCACACAAGGCGGGAACACCGTCAAAATGGTGGTCCAAAGAGCATGCTCTCCTCGAACCGGAGAAGATGGGGGATCGACGAGATGGTATGGTGGATACGAGGAAGGTGGTGAAGAAGAGGGAAACAAAGGACTTGGCGATGAATGATTGAGCTCAAGTGCCAATATCACGACTCGATGCGAACGAGGAGGTATATGTATAAGAGAGGTAGAGAGACTCACACGATGTGACCGACTACTCTAATAATGGATGAATACGCAACGGACTCCAAGTCACAATCAATACACAAGACAAACCCCCGATTCACCTACTCGACACAGTGAAGACCGTCAGGTGACGATCATTTATCTTTTCGGTTTTAGAGTGAGGTGAGAATCATAAAGTTGTACAAACACTTAGGGGGCTTGATGGTATTTGGGCTCTACTCCTTAGTGTGCACGTGAGCAATTAAAACACATACAATGAGGGGTTTCTCTCCCCAAGACAAGGAAGTCCATTACGTTTTCTTTTAAGTCCAATAGAGTTAGCAGTCCTGATTTTATTTAAGTTATCACTTTTTTGGGTATTTTCAATGCACGTGCCTATCGAGGTTCCAATTTCCATTAAACTTCCTAGGTTGGCAAAAACAGAGGGAGAAGGTCGGAAAAGCCATGCAAGTCGGAAATCGATGATGCATGCTAAGACGACTTACAATGCCTCCAGCTCTCTCCATGCGGGATGCAAGACAGAATTGGAACCTATGCTACATGATATGCAATCCGATGAAATCGCCTTAGGATAGTGACGAATCCACATTTCATCATCTTTATTCTATCATTTTGGCCTTAAAAACCCTAGTAAATGCGTGTAAATAGCATTAATTCATGCATTTTAGCATTCATGCATATGTGTGTAAATACTGTATAAAATACGGTTTTTAATGCCAAAATTATAAAATAAAGAAAAGAAAAGAAAAAGAATAAAATATTGTAAATATTTTATGACCCGAAACCCCGAGACCTAGGCATCTTGATGAATAGGTCGACAAGGAATAAAGTAGGGGGAGTTAAGGTCAAAAACACAGTCCAAATACCTATACATTCTATTCATTTCTTATTCATTTTGGGACCTATTTTTAGTTCCACTTTTTATACATCAAATAAAGAAACTTTGTACATGAAAGTTATAGATAATAAAATAAAGAAAAATACAAAATTGATTTCACAGAAAAATAATATACAGATAAAAAGTTATGGTCTGAATAAAATTCCAGAATGCCAACTTCCCAGACCCGTATCTCATTAATGAAAACTCCAAATGCAGCATACTCACTTTTAATTGTATATAGAATAAAATAACCTATATAATGGCGGTGGTTTCACATTTGGTGGAGCTACGGTTTGAAAGTTGAGTTTTGGACCCACATTGTATACTTGTACATATTAAAATATTCAATTTATTCTTTATTAATTATTTATTCATTTTTATATTTTTATAATGTTGTAAATATTACTTATAATAATTATGTATATTAAAATTAGAATAAAAGCCTAAATAAAATACAAAATAAAAATACTTGTAAACACAATACATAGATACAATACTTATATACATACCTATATAACATACTCTTGTATTTTATTAAATATACAAAATAAATCAGAAAAATAAACTAAAAATATATTTATGTATATAAAAGTATTTTATAATTTTATAAAATACTAAATAAAAATAATAAAAATTAAATACATACAATAAAAACAAAAGAATACAATACATAGAATAATATACCTATATAAGGGTATAAAAGTAACTTGTAAAAATATATCTCTAAAAAATAAATAAAAATTACCATAAAATAATTTATAAAATTATAAACACTTTTTATTTAATAACCTAAAATTAATTAAATCAATTATTATTTTTAATCTAATTTACAAAACTTTTATTTAAATTTTGTCTTTTTGCGGATGACGTGGCCCAATCAGGCTACGCCATCCGTTGACCGGGGTCAACTCCATGACCCCAGGTCTGGGACTGCTGGACCTTAGTTTTTACCCTCCTTCTCGGAATTTTCCCGCTCGTATCTTTCACCATCACGCCTAGGAACCTTCTTGACATTTGTTGCCAGCACACTAGGCTCACACGGCCATGTCTTACATCGTCGATTCACCCATCGGTTTGCGAGATACATCGAGTTCTTTTTGCCCATTCGTCAACTGCACGTCGACCACCCCTCTCATTCTGACACGTTCACATGCTCGGACACTTTTCCTCGATTTTTTTCGCCATGATGCGTTGCTCGAGGAAGAGTTGACCCTTCATGACATTTGTTCACTATTCATCCGTGATTTTCGCCAACCTTGTAGATCTTCCTAAATCTTCAGTATTCGCATGATCCACCTTGGTCTTTGAGCCTCCATAGCCACATCTTCAAAAACCACCCATCTCCTCCATTTCAATCTCGAACCCTTCTTGACCCTTTTTTCCTCTTCTTCTGGCGAGCTCAGGACCGGACCTCGTGACAGGAGGTCCTCCAGCTCGTGAGGGAGGAGGTTAGGCGGCCGAGGCGGCGCTCCAACCCATCTCCGGTCGACGGCCGTGAGGTCTTCCTCCTCTTGGTTTCCCAACCAATCGAGGTGGTTTTTCGCTTGTTTTTTCTTTGTTTTTTTTATGCTGTAGGTTAGATCTAGTGTTAGGATTAATTCCGTCTCCTTATTCTTCTGTTTCGTGGTTCATTCGCCGCCATATACCCCCTCGCCGGAGCTTGCTCCGATGAGTGCCATTCTCGCCATACACCGCCATCCACCAACCCGCGTTGCGCTGGGGCTTGCACTTCTTTTGTTGCTGCATTTTTTTGTCGATTACAGGTCCCAGGAGAGGCAAGCGCGCCTCATTTTTGCTCAAGAACAGCCCCCCCAGGTCGCCGGAGCTTCATTGTGTGTCGCCGGTCCTTCATCGGCCCGCGGCCTTATCCCGCCACCTGGAAGCTTTGCCGTAGCTGCTGGAGCATAACGAAGGCCTTGGGATAGATCCAGGTGAACGGGAGCTCGACCCCCAGCGAATCCAAACTCGCCCAGGTCGAGTTCCTCGTGTGTTCTTCTAGAGTTATCCTACGCCGTCGGATCAGCTCTCTATCGCCAGGCCGAGCAGCCACCGTTAGATTAGCCGCGAGTCCAGGCCGTCCGATTGAGTCATCATCTTCTAATCTGGGCCGTCGGCCGCGAAGAGGTATCGCGCGTCCACGGCGCGACACGTGGCATAAGTGACCCATCAGTCGCCGTTGGATCGCAAATTTGATTGGGTATATTGCAGACTTTAGCCCAGACTTTTTGTATTTAATTAATACTCCTCAAACATTCCTCTGAAGGTATAATTTTTGTTACTTTTGCATATTGTATCCCGATGGTTTTGGATATTGCGAACTAACCCTTGCCAGGTGCACGTGCGTACGCACGTGAGTCTGGAAATTTTGCGGGATAGCCCTTCGGGCATTTTGTTATTAGTTTTAAGTCCAACAAGTTCATTTCACATATACATATTTTCTGGAAATATTGCAAAGAGGCCCTCGAATTTTCTGAATATTTTAAAAATGCCCCTGCGAACATGATTTTTCCTTTTGCTTCTTGTATTTTATGCATGCATCTATAAAACACCAAAAAATCTCCAAAAATCACATTAAGTTCCTGTTGCATATTAGTTTCACGTAATATTTTTATTTTCCAGAATTATTGAATTTTAATATTTATTGAAAATCAAAAACGTCCATTTTCGGCACTGTTTGCATTATAAAATACCAAAAAAATATAAAAACTCTCCAGAAAAATCCAAAAAAATATATTTTGTTACCTTTCGTGTGTTTTAGCTCCAGACCAAAAATCATTAAAAAATACAAAAGAAAACTCCAAAAAAATTACAAAACTCTAAAAACCTCTATAAAAATATTAAAAATTCTTCAAAATCCCTAAAAATACAAACTTTGTGCCTAAAATTTTTCTTATTTCATTATCTTTCATTGAAAATTAACTTGGAGAATTTTTGTTCTGTTTTCTTTTTTATTTCTCCATTTTAGTTTCAGCCTTGCATTTTTGCTACTGTTTTCTTTATTTTGCTAATTAAAAATACCAAAAACATTCTAAAAATTACCCAAAAATCACAAAAACAGTAGATAAATATAAAAAGACCAAAAAGACTTTATTTGCTAATTTTTGGACATTTTTATCTGCTTTTATAAATATCTCTTTCTCCCTTTTATTACATTGCTTAGATATTCTATTATTGGAAAAAGAAAATATAAAAATATAAAATATAAAAGAAAATATAAAATCAGAAAATTAAAAAATCAAAATACAAAATTATAAAATTAAAAATTAAATAAAAAATATAAAAATTAAAACCCACAAAAAATAACATTAATAGACACTTGATCACATTCACACACTTTGAGCATTTTTGCCCCGTTCTACCTGTGTGCTCCCTGTGTTCGACCTCTACACATACTTGCACTATACACATCTTGTTGTAGAGTTATAATAAATTTTAACTCCGCACATTTACTTTCATTGCTTGATATATTTGTCGTGGGTTAATTGTTGATTAATTCGGGTTTCGTGAGCGGTCGCTCAGCGACACTGTAGTCCCGCCTTGTGTGGACTATTTTGACCCTCGCAAAATCCGAGTTAATAAATGGCGCCGTTGCTGGGGAGCAACAACGCGTAGTTCGGGTCTTGTTTGTGTTTGTGATTTATTGTCTATTTTGCGGTTTCATTTTTTTTTGCTATTTTATTTTCTTTATTTTTTGATATATCTATTGAGCTGTCGAACCTTCTCTTTTGTTGACTTTGTGCGAGGAACCGCGGATCGAGGGAGGCGCTCCACCCTAGGCGCCTACGCACCCACGTGAAGCCGGCATCTGCTAGCCGAGCACCGAGGAGACGAAGAGGATTTTTGTAGACCGAGCTCCACAGTAGTTGTTGCATTTATTTCCTTGTGTTTGTTTTGTAATTTAAGTGAGAGAGCGACCTATATTTGTAATAATACAGGTACCCCCGAACACTTGGACATTCGAGCCTAACTTCCAGGTGTCTGTTCACCTGGGGGCTCACCGCGGCTTTTTACGGTTTTCTTCGCATTTTTTTATTTTTGTTTTCCGATTTTTGATTTTATTTCTTTTGTGTGATTGAGCCCTTAGTTTTAGGATTGCTTGCGTAGCATTAGGTCCAAACACCTTAATCAACATTGCATGTACCTATAGTACGTTCTGGATCTTAGTCAAATTTTAAACAGTTGATCATCACCTTCAATCCGTCGCACCGCGAGCTCTCCCCGCAAAGCGCTTTCTCCTAAACTCAAGTGTGTTGAGCAGAGGAGGGGTGAGCCTAGACCGGACTCTAGGGTTGAGGATTGGTGGTCAGCTTGTGGTTCTTCCCGCTAATAGCAATTTCTGAACTTAGGGCGATTTCATCGGCTTTTGCATTTGCATATAGATAGGTTTCAATTCTGCTGAGCATCCTTGCATGTAGAGTGCTGGAGGCAAGGTGAGCATTTCTCTTTAGCATGCATCATTGATTTGACACTTGCATTGCTTTTCCGACTCTACCTCTGATTTTGCCAACCTAGGATCTTAAAGGAATTGAATCCTCGTTAGGCACGTGCATTTCTTATTAAAAAATCCAAAAAAGTGAGAACAAATAAAATTGGGACTGCTAATATTACTTGACCCTAAAACCGACCAAAAAAAGGAAAAATTCTTTTGGGGCGAGTAATCCCTTCATTGTCTTCGTTTTACATTGCTCGCGCACACCCTAAGGACTAGTGCCCAAATCCCATCTTCAGCCCCTAAGTGTGTGTGCAACTCTTTGACTTCTCACCTAACTCTAAAACAGACAAGATTAAAAGACCGCATTTTGCGGTCTCTACCGAGTTGAGTAGGTGAATTGAGGGTTGTCTTATTTTCATTTTTGTTTGTGATTGTTTTGTGTGTGTCCTAGATCATCCCCGCGCATTTGCGCCTTCTTCTCCACTCTCTTGACTTGACCGTCGTGCTCTCCCGATCATTTTCCTTTCGTTTTCGAGATGGCCGACTGGAGCATATTTTATCCGGATTTTGCGGATCATTCGTTCCCTCCAGCTGGTCCACCTCCTTTTTTCCAGGAGGACTTTGCTCCTGACTTTTGTACATATCCGCCTCAGCCACAGTATCAGACCTCGGATTTCTATCCACATCCACCTCCACTTCCGTATTCTCCACCTTCACATCCACCCGAGGCCGAGCTGTTGGAGTCACCTTTCATGGAGTCCACCCTTGAGCACTTGACCCAGATGATGGATCATATGAGACAGAGGATTGACCACCTCACTAGTACCAATAAGAGCGACCATGATGTTCCACCATTTGATGATATGGGTTCACTCGAGGATTTCCATGAGAGTTTGCAATCACCAAAATTACAAAAAAATGAGAAAAATTTGAAAATACAAAAAGAGTTCGGGAGACACATGATCGAGCCAGACTATGAGGAGAGGAACCACTTGCCAGACCCTTTGACCACACAGCCTTTCACACCCGGTCCCACCTTTGACCCCGAGGATGCTGCTGTACAGACTGCTCTTGGCATGCCTCGTGTATATGATGATTCTGACTTCCTCCCTTGTATGGAGGAGGTCCAAAAATTCAAAAAAATGTTGACTGAACTCGAAGTGGTAGCCACCATTCATGAGATCATCCGTGCCCCACTTCAGCAGGCCATGACCAATTTATCTGCTCCTTTTCCCAAGAAGAGAAAGCAGAGGAGCAGATCTGAGCGTCACATCTTGATCATGGCCACTGCCCACGCCATCACACACCGTCCCATTCCTCGGAAGAAGAACACTGCCACACCTTTCATTAGTTGCACCATCTCTGACCGCACATGTGATCACACTCTCCTAGATGGCGGTGCATCGATCAGTATCATACCCTTCTCGCTGGTACAGTCTCTTCACTTAGGGCCTCTCAAGAAGACCAGGATGATCGTACAGTTTGCTGATGGATCAATAAAGAGGCCGAAGGGTATCCTTAAAAAACGCCGTCATTCGATTCAGGGCACGAGCTATCCTGTTGATTTTGTCGTATTGCCCATGGAGACCTCCACTGGGGAGCACTCTCCAATCATCCTGGGACGACCGTTCCTCGCCTCTGCGAGGGTCGTTATTGATTACGGATCAGGAGAGATTCGCTTCCGTCCTGCTGACGAGAGCGAAGCGTTGATCACCGCACCTACTGCCGACCAGAGACCTGCACCTGATATGACTTCACCTATCTTGGCTGACCCCGAGGACTATGATCTATATGAGGATATCAAAGAGACCTTCTTCATGACCGATGATGAGACCCGAGAATTCCTCTCCAAGGAGGAAAGCTCGGAAAGCATAGACCTTAGTGTTGCTGCTTCCTGTGATTGGCGATGTGTTGATGACATTCGCGGGATTTACACGATCGATACCATTGAGCGGAGGGCAGATTTGGAGACTATACATGACAGACATGCTCTGACTACTTCCACTGATGAGTCCGCTCCTGTCCATGTAGATACTGATGAGACTAAGGTCGAATTTGATTTAGTTGCTTTTCTTCAGAAATTCGAGCCTTTTGATGAGAAAGATGATCCAGTTGAAATTATAGAGGACGACCAGAGTTCGACTACTTCCACAGATGAGTTCGTGCCTTTTGGTTTTGACCTGGATGACTCCTCGCAGGACGACTCTGAGTACACTACTTCCGATGATGATGAGTTCGTCCCATTCCACTTCGATATCAGCGAGACTCCTAAGGCCGGACCTAGCCGCACTGCTTTCACTGATCCGTCTGTGCCTTCACACCCTAGGGCCACTGAGGACTTACACCCCGTCGACCCTAATCGGATTCCGTCCACTGTGGACCCCGATGTCGACCTGCACCACACTAGATCTATTCCTCCGCGGTCCCGCAAGAAGGTTCGCTTTCAACCTTCTTGATCATGTGTACATCCATCTCTGTTGTATATTCACTTTTGTGTGCCTCTGTTCCCTCTAACGTTTTGCTCGTCCACCCATTCTCGTGTTTGCCTTGCTTAGGACGTACTTTGTCCTAAGTATAGGGGGGTGGACGAGCCGAGTGTTCTTCCATCATTCTGTGTCATCACTCCTGTCGTTGCCTATACTTAGGGCTTCTTTTACCCTAAGTATAGGGGGAGTGGTGTGTACATCCTCACGATCTCTTCTTCTGTCTTCATATCTTTTCTTCTTTTCTTCCTTTCTTCTTTTCCTTTTCTATTTTCTTTATCTATCAAAAAGGTGCCGCCCCTTTTTGTCAGTCTTCTATACTTAGGACGTACTTTGTCCTAAGTATAGGGGGGTGTGCACCCCGAGTTGTTCTATTCTTTGATCCTATCCATTGTCTCCTCTTCTTGTCTATACTTAGGGATATCTTACCCTAAGTATAGGGGGAGACAGTCTGAGTACGATCTGTTCATTCCCACCCTTGACCCTTCCTGCTTTGTGTACAGTCTGCTATACTTAGGATTATTTGATCCTAAGTATAGGGGGGACGGTCGACTTCTCATTCGTTCATTCATTCATTTCTTTATTCATTCTTTAGATTTTCCTATACTCAGTACGAGTTATGTCTTCTTTTTCTCTCTGATCTATGAGGACATAGCTCAAGCTAAGTATAGGGGGGTCGTATATACTGCGTATATACTTTAGCCATAACTCGTACTTTCATATTTTTCCTAATAAATATGGCTAATAATTCTTTAAAATTCATTAAAATCCTTAATAAAAAGATGTGATTATTCCTCAGATTCTTTTTATTTACTGATTAATAAATCAGGTGAAAATGGTTTTTGCAAAATGTTTGAAAAATAGTTGAAAATCTTTGTGAACATCTATTGAAAACTATATTGAAAATATTTTGTTACATGTTTTCAACCTGTGAAAAATGTGTGGTTTGTAAAATTTATTTTCTTTGTGTGAAATAAAAATGTTTGAAAAATGATTTGCAAATGGTTTGAAAAACGGTTGCAAAAATATTATGAAAAATCTATATATACTGTTTGAAAAACCTTTGCAAAATGATTTTCAAATGTGTGTACATGTTTGCAAAAATGTTTGTAAAAATTATTTTGGACTATTGTTTTCAAAAAATTGTGTGAAAAGCTTGTGTCAAATAAGTTTGAGGAATATTTACATCACACCAAAATCCACTATATACATGTACTTATAAAATTGATCACTTACCCTTGTAAATCCTTAAAATCCACTTCTTGTATATATAAGAAGCACTCCCGTGTACATATTTATAACCTATTTTTCAGCCAAAATCTTTTTGTTTTCAAAAATCCCCAAAAACATTTGCAAAATTAAAATCCAAAAACATTCGAAAATCTTTTTGAAAAATACAAAAAATGCATCTGCATATGCATGCATCATATTTTCAAAAATCCATAAAAAGTTCAAAATCTTGAAAATTGCATCACAAAAATATTTTCTGCATTGCATTTGCATGGCATTCGCATTTTTCAGATTGAGTTCGATAGTTGAACAAATCTAAGTAAAATCCGGAGATTGGAGCTTGACTGGACCTTAAAATCTACCTAATAACAGGAACCTTATAGGAACTTGGTTTGAGGTACTTCAGGTCTAGTTGACTTAATTCTTTGAGGATCACGGGACTTGGTTCAATGGATCCTTGACTGCCTAAGTAGAGTATTTCAGAGCACACGCATGACTCTTGTTGATAATGACCTAACTTGGACACCTGCACCTTTCACATGGCTCGACTCAGTTGGAGTGGTGAGGGGATTGGATTTGCCGGTATGAGACGCACACAAGTGGAAACACTTGTCCTCCTCTAGGGAGGGAAGTGCACCCCAACCCGTCCAGTGATTAGGAAGTCTAAAGACAGGAGGCTGTGGGTTGCGATAAGGCTTCAAAAGAGGGATAGTCTACTGGCTCAAGAGGAAAAACTCCTTATGTAAATGCTGCTGTGAATAGTATTTCAAAAAAAAAAGAAAAAAAAGTTCAGGCATGTACAAAAATAAAAAGCCTGCGAAGTATGTACATATGTTGTAAAGTCAATAAGCAAGCTTGAGTTCCAAAGTCATATCTTGTGTGCCTGCAGCAGGATGACTTGACTACACTGGTCTCGCATCCAAGGATAGGTAGCTACACTGGCTACCGTCCATTCTTCTCTTCACCCCCTCCTCTTGAGCTGGTTGCCACTTGAACTTAAAAGGGAATACCCCGCTCCTCGAGGATGGAGTTATTGGATTGGGGAATCATTGGGTTGTCGTACTGGAGAAGTCAGTTTCTTTGCCATTCTAGTTGGGGAGAGCCACCATCACTTACACTGTACGAGTCAGATTCATAGTCGTAAGGGTTTGCGTATGAATTGAGATATTTCTGACCTGGCTATTGAGGAGACTTGAGCAGAGTTTTGGGATTCTCAAGGACTGTTGGATTTCGAATTCGGTTCTCAATAAGGTTCCGCCCGCACTAAAATTCCAAAGGTCCGACTTAAGCTCCAAACTTTGATTTTGAGAGGACAAGTTTGATCATTAAACTTCATCCATCTTTCTTCTTTTTCTTTTCTTTGTTTTTCTTTTTCTGCACTTAATGCATAAGTGTTTGCTAGGGACTAGCAAAGGCAAGTATAGGGGGATGATGAATCCACATTTTATCATCTTTATTCTATCATTTTGGCCTTAAAAACCCTAGTAAATGCATGTAAATAACATTAATTCATGCATTTTAGCATTCATGCATATGTGTGTAAATACTGTATAAAATACGGTTTTTAATGCCAAAATTATAGAATAAAGAAAAGAAAAGAAAAAGAATAAAATATTGTAAATATTTTATGACCCGAAACCCCGAGACCTAGGCATCTTGATGAATAGGTCGACAAGGAATAAAGTAGGGGGAGATAAGGTCAAAAACACAGTCCAAATACCTATACATTCTATTCATTTCTTATTCATTTTGGGACCTATTTTTGGTTCCACTTTTTATACATCAAATAAAGAAACTTTGTACATGAAAGTTATAGATAATAAAATAAAGAAAAATACAAAATTGATTTCACAGAAAAATAATGTACAGATAAAAAGTTATGGTCTGAATAAAATTCCAGAATGCCAAGTTCCCAGACCCGTATCTCATTAATGAAAACTCCAAATGCAGCATACTCACCTTTAATTGTATATAGAATAAAATAACCTATTTAATGGCGGTGGTTTCGCATTTGGCGGAGCTACGGTTTGAAAGTTGAGTTTTGGAGCCACATTGTATACTTGTACATATTAAAATATTCAATTTATTCTTTATTAATTATTTATTCATTTTTATATTTTTATAATGTTGTAAATATTACTTATAATAATTATGATATTAAAATTAGAATAAAAAGCCTAAATAAAATACAAAATAAAAATACTTGTAAACACAATACATAGATACAATACTTATATACATACCTATATAACATACTCTTGTATTTTATTAAATATACAAAATAAATCAGAAAAATAAACTAAAAATATATTTATGTATATAAAAGTATTTTATAAATTTATAAAATACTAAATAAAAATAATAACAATTAAATACATACAATAAAAACAAAAGAATACAATACATAGAATAATATACCTATATAAGGGTATAAAAGCAACTTGTAAAAAATATATCTCTAAAAAATAAATAAAAATTACCATAAAATAATTTATAAAATTATAAACACTTTTTATTTAATAACCTAAAATTAATTAAATCATTTATTATTTTTAATCTAATTTACAAAACTTTTATTTAAATTTTGTCTTTTTGCGGATGACGTGGCCCAATCAGGCCACGCCATCCATTGACCGGGGGTCAACTCCATGACCCTAGGTCTGGGACTGCTGGACCTTAGTTTAACCCTCCTTCTCGGAATTTTCCCGCTCGTATCTTTCACCATCACGCCTAGGAACCTTCTTGACATTTGTTGCCAGCACACTAGGCTCACACGGCCATGTCTTACATCGTCGATTCACCCATCGGTTTGCGAGATACATCGAGTTCTTTTTGCCCATTCGTCAACTGCACGTCGACCACCCCTCTCATTCTGACACGTTCACATGCTGGGACACTTTTCCTCGATTTTTTTCGCCATGATGCGTTGCTCGAGGAAGAGTTGACCCTTCATGACATTTGTTCACTATTCATCCGTGATTTTCGCCAACCTTGTAGATCTTCCTAAATCTTCCGTATTCGCCTGATCCACCTCGGTCTTTGAGCCTCCATAGCCACATCTTCAAAAAACCACCCGTCTCCTCCATTTCAATCTCGAACCCTTCTTGACCCTTTTTTCCTCTTCTTCTGGCGAGCTCAGGACCGGACCTCGTGACAGGAGGTCCTCCAGCTTGTGAGGGAGGAGGTTAGGCGGCCGAGGCGACACTCCAACCCATCTCCGGTCGACGGCCGTGAGGTCTTCCTCCTCTTGGTTTCCCAACCAATCGAGGTGGTTTTCGCTTGTTTTTTCTTTGTTTTTTTAATGCTGTAGGTTAGATCTAGTGTTAGGATTAATTCCGTCTCCTTATTCTTCTGTTTTGTGGTTCATTCGCCGCCATATACCCCCTCGTCGGAGCTTGCTCCGGCGAGTGCCATTCTCGCCATACACCGCCATCCACCAACCCCGCGTTGCGTTGGGGCTTGCACTTCTTTTGCTGCTGCATTTTTTTTGTCGATTGCAGGTCCCAGGAGAGGCAAGCGCGCCTCATTTTTGCTCAAGACCTTTCGTGTGTTTTAGCTCCAGACCAAAAATCATTAAAAAATACAAAAGAAAACTCCAAAAAATTACAAAACTCTAAAAACCTCTATAAAAATATTAAAAATTCTTCAAAATCCCTAAAAATACAAACTTTGTGCCTAAATTTTTCTTATTTCATTGTCTTTCATTGAAAATTAACTTGGAGAATTTTTGTTACTGTTTTTTATTTTATTTCTCCATTTTAGTTTCAGCCTTGCATTTTTGCTATTGTTTTCTTTATTTTGCTAATTAAAAATACCAAAAACATTCTAAAAATTACCCAAAAATCACAAAAATAGTAGATAAATATAAAAAGACCAAAAAGACTTTATTTGCTAATTTTTGGACATTTTTATCTACTTTTATAAATATCTCTTTCTCCCTTTTATTACATTGCTTAGATATTCTATTATTGGAAAAAGAAAATACAAAAATATAAAATATAAAAAGAAAATATAAAATCAGAAAATTAAAAAATCAAAATACAAAATTATAAAATTAAAAATGAAATAAAAAATATAAAATTAAAAACCCACAAAAAATAGCATTAATAGACACTTGATCACATTCACACACCTTGAGCATTTTTGCCCCGTTCTACCTGTGTGCTCCCTGTGTTCGACCTCTACACATACTTGCACTATACACATCTTGTTGTAGAGTTATAATAAATTTTAACTCCGCACATTTACTTTCATTGCTTGATATATTTGTCGTGGGTTAATTGTTGATTAATTCGGGTTTCGTGAGCGGTCGCTCAGCGACACTGTAGTCCCGCCTTGTGTGGACTATTTTGACCCTCGCAAAATCCGAGTTAACAGATAGTAACTGCTATTAGCGTGAAGAACCACAAGTCGGTCACCGATCTTCAATCCAGGAGTCCGGTCTAGGCTCACCCCTCCTCCTCTCGACACATCGAGTTCAGGAGCAGCGCTTGGCAGGGTGGGCTCGCGGCACAAAGGCTCGAAGATGATGAGGCGACTATGTAAAGTTTTAACTAAGTCCAAAAGCGCATCTATAGGTACACACAAATATATTAGGGGCTTTGGACCTTAATCTATTGGCAAACAATTCCTAAGCTAGGGCTCATTCACACAAAATAATAAAAATAAAATAAAGAAAAAGCGTCAAAACCATCGAGGCTCCCAAGGGAATAATCCCTCATGCAATGGACCTCAGGAAGTCGGAGTGTACCTGTGAGAGTCTTGAGTTATTACAAGTTGCTAAGGCTCTCTCTCACATAAATATACATACTAAAATAAATAATGCAAAAAGTAGACTGCCTTCCAAAATTCTCCTCCATCTGTCTTCGATGCTCTCTCCTGTTGGCTGGTGTAGAAGAGCCAACTCCGCCTCACTCGGGTGCATAGGACTTCCTAGAAATTCCTCCTTTGCTTGGCGGTCCCTTACATCAAAGACAAATAAAGAGAGAGGGTTAGAACAGTCACAACAATATCAATTAGTATTCAAATAAATAAATGAATACTGGACATGAATAAAGAATTAAATAAATGAATGAACAACCATACAAAATCCGTTGCCTCCCCGGCAACGGCGCCATCTGATAATCGAGATTCGGCGAGGGTCTAAAGTAGTCCACATAAGACAGGACCACAATGTCGCTGAGGCGACCGCTCACGAAATCCCAATTGATCAGCAATTAACCCACAATAAAAATAAAGCAATTAAATCTAAAAAATATGGAGTTAAAATTTACTATAACTCTACATGCAAATGTGTATAGGTGTAACCATGAGTAGAGGTTGAACACTGGGAGGCGAATGGTTTGTATGGTGAAGATGAATGTGCATTATTCAATTCTTGGTTCATGTCCAATTCCTTATTGTTTTTGTGGGTTTTTAATTTTATATTTTTTTAATTTTATTTTTGTTTTTATAATTTTTATTTTGTTTTTATATTATATTTATTTTTTTCATTTTCTTTTTATATAATTTTTTAATTATATAATATATATATAAGAGGAGAGAGAGATATAAAATATATAGGCATGTATATATATTAATAATTAAAATATGTAAATATATTATTTTTTGTATTTTTATATTTTTCTAATTTTTTTATTTTTCTGGAATTATACTAATTTTTTATATATTTTAATTCCAAAAATGTCCCTAGTATGGAACTAATTAACTAGGCCGAACATAATTTGGGTTTTAAAAAATATAAAATAAGTCTAAACATTACCCAAATTATTTTAATATGTAAATAATAGTATATAGATAATTGTAAGATAGAAAAATATATTTTTGGGATTTTTCTAGGGTTTTTTATTTTTTTTGTTGGATTTTAGGGCTTTCTAATTTTTTATTTTTCTTTTTCTTATTTTTAAGGTTTTTCATTTTCTGGACTCAATAAATATATAAATATACCATATATAATATTTTTGTAATTTTTCAAGACATTTTTATATTTTTTTTGGTATTTTATAAATTAGACAGTGATTATTTATGCTCCATTTGAATTTCAAAAATTAGATAAAATGTAAAAAATTCATGTTGTGGGCATGAAAGTACACTTCATAGAGCATCTAACCTAATTTTTATGGATTTTTAGGAGCTACATAACTATTTTTAATAAATACATGAAAGATATAAAAATAAAACAACCTGGCAGGGGCATTTTTGCAAATAAAATAACATGCAGGGGCTCTGTGCAAAAATACCAACAGGAATAAACATTTATTTAAGCTTTAAAGATTATTTTACAATAACAAAAACCGCTAGGGGGTTATATGCAATTTTCACATGCCTCACATGGGACTGAGAGGCGCGGAAGGACCAAAGTGTAATTTCAGGAAGTTCAGGGGCCCTTTTGCAAATTTACAATTTTATTTACACATGCTATTTTATTTACAATATTAAAAAATAAATACAAAAATGTCAGGGCGTAAGTTTGCAATTTACCCCATCAGGCACTGGATCGGACGGCTGATGCGCTGAATTATCCACGTGGCACCTCCATGTTTGCCGATGACGATTCGCCGATGAATGCACGAGATTAGATCTCGTGAATGAGATCTACGGTGAGGACTTCGCTCCATCAGACGGCTGATGCTCGATCTGGGACTCCTTCTTCATCCGACAGCAGGGAGGGACTCAAGAAGAACAGGGAGGAAGGTTCGCCTGGGCAAACTTCCTCCGGCGATATCTCCCTCCTCGTCGGTCTCTTCTGCTTCTGAGAGTCCCAAATCATCACAGGCGCTTCCCTCTATCCGCAGGAGGCTTCAGATCACCAGGAGACCACCGGAGCGCTGCCACCAGGTCGATGTTGAGGTGGCGCTCCAGGTACCTCCGGCGAGCGTCGAAAACAGCCTCCAGGTGCCTCAATGCACCTTGTACCTGCGTTGGATGAAACAAGGGATGAGGGCAAACTACCTCGTCTCGTTAGAACAACGAATGGATGAAGGGTGGAGCGGGGCAGAGATCTCCGGCGAATGGCGGAGATGGGAGATCTGATCTCCGGATCCAGTAGGGCTCCGGTTGGAATGAAGGGCCTGGGGCATAGGGAAATGGAAGGGTTGGAAGATGGAGTGAAGGCAAGGTCGGAAAACAGGTGGTTCACAGTGAACGGTTCGCCGAAGCGGAGCTCCGATGAACTACTAACACTCAATTTTATGCTACATCTAAGGGCTAACGGTTATTCTAAACACATAATTAGACTACTGGAATCAAAAGCTAACTAAAAATGGTAAAATGCGCAGCTCGTACCTGGTTGGATGCCAGGGAGCAGAGGACTCACCGGAGCGGCTGCCGTGGGTGCAACCTCCTCCTCCTCCGACCGATTCGAAGCGCCGACGACCGCTTCCTATCACGAGGAACGCCTCCGGGACCGAATGCGAGGAAGGGAATTAGATAAAGGCTGACTAAAATTGAATAGAAGGCGGAGGTTCTTTATTTATGAACAGGGTGGCACCCTTATTTGACTGGCAAATATTAAAGAATCGGGGCTATGTACAATGTTTCTAAGGTGTGCGCGTGTATGTACATCAATCAGGGAGCACGTCGTCTGAAGACGGCGATGGCAAAAGATGCCTGAGGCGAGCGGGATTTAAGGGAGAAGACGGGCGAAAAGATAGGCCACGTCCAATCAGGCGGCTGAGGGTCAAGTTGACCAGGCAGTCAACGATCGCAGGGCTACGATTGGTCCACGTCAGCTCGAAGTTGACTTATTAATTAAATGCAATAAATGATTTTATTAAATTTTTCTTATAAAAATAAAAAAATGTTTATTAATTAATGTAGTATTTATTTATGATTTTTATTTATTTTTTTGATGAATTATATTTGAGTTTATTTTTAATGATGTATTTATAAGTGTATTTATATGTATTTTGTATAATTTATTTTTATTTTGTATATTTTATTTTATTATTTCATTATATTATTTTATAAATTTATAACTTATTTTTTTGATTCTAAATATATTTTTATTTACTTTTTATGAGTTTATTTGCATATTTAAATAAATAGATATATATACTATGTAGGTATACTTATAGTTATTTTACCTATATTTTATATACATTTTATTTATTTAATGAATTTTATTGGGTTCTATTGGGATTATATTTTTAATGCAATATAGATAATATTTACAATATTATAAAAATATGAAAGAATTAAAGAATGTATTTCCCATTTATTTATATACATAGGTGTCATAGGTATTTCATCTATGTTTTGGCATAGTTTTATTTTATTCTCCTTTTTATTTTAGGGTTGATTCTAATTTTAATGTACACATATGTTATAAATAATGTTTACAAAATTATAAAAATATGAATTTGTAAAAATAATAAGTAATGAATAAATTGAATATTTTAATCGGTGTTATGTACAATAGGGGCCCAAAACCTATCTTCTGCGTATTAACTCCAAAAAATATAAAACCACCTCCATTAAATAGATCTTGAAAAATTATATACAATTAGAGGTGATTTTGCCATGTTTTGGGTTTTTATTTGAAAGATATGAGTCTGTGAAGTTTGGTTTTTGGCTTTTTATTCTGGGTATAAAATGTACACTATATATTATTTTTGTGTAAACTCAATTTTGTATTTTTATTTACATTATTATCTACAACTTTCATGTACAAAATTTCTTTATTTGATGAATAAATAATTAAATACAAAATAGGTGTCAAAATGCATAAATGAATGAATACATAAATGAGGAATTTATTGTAATATTGTCCCTTATCTCCCCTACTTTATTCCGTGTCAACCAGTTCCATTCTGTACTTGGTCTCGGGGTTAGGGTCATAAAATATTTTCAATATTTTATTCCCTTTTCTTTTCTTCTCTTTATTCTATAATTTTGGCATTAAAAACCTCATTTTATGTACACTTAATACAATAAATAATGAATGCTATTATGTACAAATTGATGCTATTTACATGCATTTGCTGGGGTTTTTAAGGCCAAAATGATAGAATAAAGGTGATGAAATGGAGATTCATCACCCCCTATACTTGCCTTTGCTAGTCCCTAGCAAATACTTATGCAATAAGAACAAAAATAATAAAGAATAAGAAGAAAAGAAAAAGCAAACATAAAGAATTTAAAGAATTAAATTGAATTGATCATGATTATTAAACTTATATGTACAAACTCAAAGTTTGGAGCTCAGGTTAGACCTTGGTGTGAAAATGTATGTGGAACCTGGTCGGGAACCAAATTTAAAACACAACAGCCTTCAAGAGTCACAGAACTTGGTTCAAATCACCTCAATAGCCAGGTCAGAACTAGCCTACATCACACGCAAACCCTTATGACTATGAAGTTGTCTTGTACAGTGTAAGTGATAGTGGCTCTCCCCAACTGAAATGACAAAGAGACTGGCTTCTCCATAATGACAACCCAAGATTCCCCAATCCAACAGCTCTTTCCTCGAGGAGCGGGGTATTCCCTTCTAAGTTCAAGTGGCATCCAACTCAAGAGGAGAAGGAGGGGAAAAGAATGGACGGTAGCCAGTGTAGCTACCTATCTTGGGATGCAGGACCGGTGTAGTCAAGTCATCCACCTGCAGGCTCACATGGTATAACTTTGATGCTCAAGCTTGCTTATTTTCTATACAACATATATACATACTCCGGCAGGCACTTTTATTTTTATTTTTAAGCTTGTCCACTTTTTTGGAGTTTTTATTTCTTTTGTTTCCAACGTACTATTTACAACAGCATTTACATAAGGACTTTTTCCTCTTGATCTAGAAGACTATCCCTCTTTTGAAGCATTATCGCAACCCACACTCTCCTGTCGTTAGACCTCATGGCTACTGGACCAGGTTGGGGTGCACTTCCCTCCCTAGAAGAGGACGAATGTTTCCACCCGTGTGCGTCTCAGACTGGCAAATCTAACACCCTCACCACTCCATCTGAGTTGAGCCAAGTGAAAGGTGCAAGGTGTCCAAGTTAGGTCACTTCCGACCAGAGTCATGCGTGTGTCTCGAAAAGTTCTAGTTAGTCAGTTGAGGTGACTTGAACCCAGCCCTGGTTTCTCAAAGAATTAAGTCTGAATAGACCTGAAGTACCTTAAACCTAGTTCCCATAAGGTTCCAGTGAAGTGAGGTGCAGTAAGGTCCTACTAAGCTCCAATCTTCGACTTTATTGGACTAGTTCAATCATCAAGCTCAATGTGGAAAATAATGAATGCTATGCAAATGCTATTTACAAACATGCAAAGAATAATGCAATTTTGCAAAGAATTTGAAAACAAAGGGAGGATTTTTTAAACAAAGAATTTGCAAATAAAAGAATTTTGGCACCCAAAGTATAAAATATATACATCTATTTACACGGGCGTGCCGCTTTATTTTACAAGACTTAAAGAATTTACAAGTTTAGTTTTTATTTATAAGTATATATGTATACTTATTAAAGAATTTTGTGTTATTTATTATTTTATTTATTATTGATTTGATGTATATATTCCTCAAACTTATTTTAAAAATATTTTACAAACAATTTGGAAAACTATAGTCCAAAATAATTTTTACAAGCATTTTACAAACATGTACACACATTTGAAAATCATTTTGCAAGGTTTCCAAACAGAATATATAGATTTTCACATATTTTTGCAACCATTTTTCAATTCATTTGCAAATAATTTTTCAAACATTTTATTTTACACAAAGAAAATAAACTTTACAAACCAAAATGTTTTTACAAAGGTTGAAAACATGTAACAAAACATTTTCAAAATAGTTTTCAAAAGAATTTCACAAAGATTTTCAAACTATTTTTCAAACATTTTGCAAAAAACATTTTCACTTGATTTATTAATCAATACATATAAAAAGAATTTGAGGAATGATAACATCTTTTTATTAGGGATTTTTAAATGAATTTTAAGGAATTATTAACCATATTATTAAGAGAATACGAAAGTACGAGTTATGGCTAAAGTATATATAGAGTATATACGACCCCCCTATACTGAGCATGAGCTATGTCCTCATAGGTCAAAGAGAAAAAGAGAAGACATACCTCGTACTAAGTATAGAAAAGCCTATACTACAACGACTGACGAACGAATGAAAGAAGGAAGATATAAATGAATAAGAAGGTGACCGTCCCCCCTATATCTAGGATAAACTAATCCTCAGTATAGCAGACTGTACACAACGTAAGGAGGGCCACGGGTGGGGAGAAACAGATCAAAGAATTAACAAATCAGGGGTGCACCCCATATACTTAGGATAAAGTACGTCCTAAGTACAGAAAACTGACACAAAGGGGTGACACCTTTTATTTGGATAAAGAAATATGAAAAAGAAAAGAATAAAAGAAGAAAAGAAGAAAGAAGAAAAGATAGATATATACCGATTGATGAAAAGATCGTGGAGAGTATACGTATCACTCCCCCTATACTTAGGGTGAGATATCCCTAAGTATAGGCAACAACAGGAGTGATGAAACTGAATGAGGAAAGAACAACACGGTGTGTACCCCCTATACTTAGGACAAGGTACGTCCTAAGTGTAGACACAAAGATATGGCGATAGATCTGGGGCACACATAACATGCGGGAGAAAGAAGGAATAGACAATACACATATATACAACTGGGTGAAGAAACTGGTGGAGTACAGGACGGTATCTGGTAAGCGACTACCGTGCTCTCGTCGTCATCTCCCTGTGAGAACGAGGACACAGTCAGAAGGTGAAAATACACCCGAATCTGCAATCAAGTGGGTGTCAGCTATCGGGGACAAACATATCGAAAAGTAAAGCAGGGACCAGTAGCATAAATCTGATGATCGGCTCATAGGGTCAGCATGAGGGAACATAGCCAATACAGTAAGACCGGGAGGAAGAAGGAACAGTACAGATTCCTCTGGTCAATCATTGTCTCACTAAGATGTGGAAAGGTAAGGAACAAGAGACATCGTGACATTCGATGGTCATGAGGTCGGAAGATCATAGGAGACATATCGAATACCGCCAGTCATGGCTCAACCATGCGAGGGTCGTCAAGGTGAGCAGGCTCAAAGGAGCCGGGAATCATAGAATAATCAGAAGACTCGGCTCTGTGCTCCAACAGAGAGGAGACACAACTAGGGAGGAGACCGAGTACACATATCAGAAGACCCGGCTTCATGCTCCAACAGACAGGAGACACTAAAAATGAAGCCGAGTACCTAGATAATGATGTACTCTCCCGCAGATGACCCTCGGGGAGCTACAAGCTAGTCAAGGAATAATCAGCAAAGAGCTCATCCTTGCGAGGACCGTCAAGGCGAGCAGACTCAACAGAGTCGAGTACATTGGCCTCGTGTACCGACAAATCAGACACACAATCAGACATAGAGGCCACTCAAACACAACAGTTGACTCGGTTTTGGGTCCCATCAAAATGGCGACCCAAGCAGTGGATGAAACCGTAGTCCTAGAAATTGTCGCATTCTCCCGCAGATAGTCCTCGGAGAGGAATGCGAGCTAGATCAATGTAGGTCATGGGAATGCTGGCATAAAATCTCAGGTCCTCGAAATAGTGTAAATCCATCAATCAACAGGAGGTCTTAAGATCAAGTGGAGGGACAAAAGAATAGAATATCAATCATAATGCTATCCCTCGAAGTCAATCCAATCAGCTGGGATGGCACAACATATCATCAGGACTCCTCTAAGTACCAATGTGGATCAGAGAGTCAGGAGATCAAGGATGGTTCAATCAGGATGATGCGAGATCATGCAGGATCCACACACCTTTATCAGGAAGTCCGAACCAGAATAATCAGTCAATCCTCAAAATTAAGATGGGTGGAACCTCAAGATAGATAGATCAATCAATACTCATGAAATCATCACCAAATCATCACATTATATCACATCCTCAATCCGGTGTGCGAGATCAAAAATTCCTCAATAATGCATCACACCTATGCTAGTGCCCAAAATCAAATAACCTCAAAAACATGCACGCATCTGATCACAATCCCATAGCAAACTCATCCCAGCATCCTCAATCATTGGCCCAGCTTACACAAATAATCAAGGTAATCATGAAATCCTCGATGCGAGCCTCATCGATGTGTACAACATTCCCGGGTAATAGAAAAGATGATACGGGGGACACGAGGAGGGTGGATAAGACGGGTAACACAATGGAATGGAGAAGCTGATTGAGCTAAGGCGCCAATATCGCGGATAGTAGAAGAGTGACACAGAGGGGACGAGGAGGGCGGGCGAGAAGATCAGGACATATACAAAATTGGGTGTTCCACACAAGGAAGGAACACCGTCAAAATGGTGGTCCAAAGAGCATGCTCTCCTCGAACCGGAGAAGATGGGGATCGACGAGATGGTATGGTGGATACGAGGAAGGTGGTGAAGAAGGAGGAAACAAAGGACTTGGCGAAGAATGATTGAGCTCAAGTGCCAATATCACGACTCGATGCGAACGAGGAGGTATATGTATAAGAGAGGTAGAGAGACTCAAAGATGAAAAAGATGACTCACACGATGTGACCGACTACTCTAATAATGGATGAAAATGCAACGGACTCCAAGTCACAATCAATACACAAGACAAACCCCCAATTCACCTACTCGACACAGTGAAGACCGTCAGGTGACGATCATTTATCTTTTCGGTTTTAGAGTGAGGTGAGAATCACAAAGTTGTACAAACACTTAGGGGGCTTGATGGGATTTGGGCTCTACTCCTTAGTGTGCACGTGAGCAATTAAAACACATACAATGAGGGGGTTTCTCTCCCCAAGACAAGGAAGTCCATTACGTTTTCTTTTAAGTAAAATAGAGTTAGCAGTCCTGATTTTATTTAAGTTATCACTTTTTTGGGTATTTTCAATGCACGTTCCTATCGAGGTTCCAATTTCCATTAAACATCCTAGGTTGGAAAAAACAAAGGGAGAAGGTCGGAAAAGCCATGCAAGTCGGAAATCGATGATGCATGCTAAGTAAGAGGACTTACAATGCCTCCAGCTCTCTCCATGCGGGATGCAAGACAGAATTGGAACCTATGCTACATGATATGCAATCCGATGAAATCGCCTTTGGATAGTATCTGCTATTAGCGTGAAGAACCACAATTCGGTCACCGATCTTCAATCCAGGAGTCTGGTCTAGGCTCACCCCTCCTCCTCTCGACACATCGAGTTCAGGAGCAGCGCTTGGCAGGGTGGGCTCTTGGCACAAAGGTTCGAAGATGATGAGACGACTATGTAAAGTTTGAACTAAGTCCAGAAGCGCATCTATAGGTACACACAAATATATTAGGGGCTTTGGACCTTAATCTATTGGCAAACAATTCCTAAGCTAGGGCTCATTCACACAAAATAATAAAATAAAATAAAGAAAAAGCGTCAAAACCGTCGAAGCCCCCAAGGGAATAATCCCTCAGGCAATGGACCTCGGGAAGTCGGAGTGTACCTGTGAGAGTCCTGAATTATTACAAGTTGCTAAGGCTCTCTCTCACATAAATATACATACTAAAATAAATAATGCAAAAAATAGGCTGCCTTCCAAAATTCTCCTCCATCTGTCTTCGATGCTCTCTCCTGTTGGCTGGTGTAGAAGAGCCAACTCCACCTTACTCGGGTGCATAGGACTTCCTAGGAATTCCTTCTTCGCTTGGCGGTCCCTCACATCAAAGACAAATAAAGAGAGAGGGTTAGAACAGTCACAACAATATCAATTAGTAATCAAATAAATAAATGAATACTGGACATGAACAAAGAATTAAATAAATGAATGAACAACCATACAAAATCCGTTGCCTCCCCGGCAACGACGCCATCTGATAATCGAGATTTGGCGAGGGTCTAAAGTAGTCCACATAAGATGGGACCACAGTGTTGCTGAGGCGACCGCTCACGAAATCTCAATTGATCAGCAATTAACCCACAATCAGAATAAAGCAATTAAATCTAAAAAATGTGGAGTTAAAATTTATTATAGCTCTACATGCAAATGTGTATAGGTGTAAGCATGAGTAGAGGTCGAACACTGGGAGGCGAATGGTTGTATGGTGAAGATGAATGTGCATTATTCAGTTCTTGGTTCATGTCCAATCCTTATTGTTTTTGTGGGTTTTTAATTTTATATTTTTTTATTTTTGTTTTTATAATTTTTATTTTGTTTTTATATTATATATATTTTTCATTTTCTTTTTATATATATTTTTTAATTATATAATATAAATATAGATTTATATATATAAGAGGAGAGAGAGATATACAATATATAGGTATGTATATATATTAATACTTAAAATATGTAGATATAATATTTTTTGGATTTTTATATTTTTCTAATTTTTTTGTTATTTTTCTGGAATTTTACTAATTTTTATATATTTTTAATTCCAAAATGTCCCTAATATGGGACTAATTAACTAGGCCAAACATAATTTGGGATTTAAAAATATAAAATAAGTCTAAAAATTACCCAAATTATTTTAATATGTAAATAATAGTATATAGATAATTGTAAGACAGAAAAATATATTTTTGGGATTTTCTAGGGTTTTTATATTTTTTTGTTGGATTTTGGGGCAATCTAATTTTTTTATTTTTCTTTTTCTTATTTTTTGGGTTTTTCATTTTCCGGACTCAATAAATATATAAGTATACCATATATATAATATTTTGTAATTTTTCAAGACATTTTTATATTTTTTGGTATTTTATAAATTAGATAGTGATTATTAATGCTCCATTTGAATTTTAAAAATTAGATAAAATGTAAAAAATGAATGTTAAAAATGTGGGCGTGAAATTACACTGCATAGAGCATCTAACCTAATTTTTGTGGATTTCTAGGAGCTACATAGCTAATTTTAATAAATACATGAAATATATAAACATAAAACATCCTGGTAGGGGCATTTTTGCAAATAAAATGACATACATGGGGCTCTGTGCAAAAATACCAATAGAAATAAACATTTATTTAAACTTTAAAGATTATTTTACAATAACAAAAACCGTAGGGGGTTATATGCAATTTTTACGCACCTCACGTCGGACTGCACGTGAGGCGCGGAAGGACCAAAGTGTAATTTTAGGAAGTACATGGGTCCTTTTGCAAAATTTACAATTTTATTTACACATGCTATTTTATTTACAATATTACAAATTAAATACAAAAATGTTGGGGCGTAAGTTTGCAATTTACCCCATCAGGCGCTGGATTGGACGGCTGATGCGCGTGACTTATCCACGTGGTGCCTCCACATTTGCCGATGACGACTCGCCGATGAAGGCACGAGATTAGATCTCGTGAATGAGATCTACGGTGAGGGCTTCACTCCATCGGACGGTTGATGCTCGATCTGGGACTCCTTCTTCAGACGACGGTAGGGAGGGACTCAGGAAGAACAGGGAGGAAGGTTCGCCTAGGCGAACTTCCTCCGGCGATATCTCCCTCCCTCGCCGGTCTCTGATGCTTCTAAGAGTCCCAAATCGTCGCAGGCGCTTCCCTCTATCCGTAGGAGGCTTCAGATCACCAGGAGACCACCGGAGCGCCGCCACCAGGTCGATGTCGAGGTGGCGCTCCAGGTACCTCCGACGAGCGTCGAAAACATCCTCCAGGTGCCTCAATGCACCTTGTACCTGTGTAGGATGAAACAAGGGACGATGGCAAACTGCCTCGTCCCGTTAGAACATCGAATGGATGAAGGGTGGAGCGGGGCGGAGATCTCCGGCGAACGGCGGAGATGGGAGATCTGATCTCCGGATCCAGTAGAGCTCCGGTTGGAATGAAGGGTCTGAGGCGTAGGGAAATGTAAGGGTAGGAAGATGGAGGTGAAGGAGAGGTCGGAAAATAGGTGGTTCACAGTAAACGATTCGCCGGAGCGGAGCTCCGACGAACTTCGAACACTCAATTTTATCCTACATCTAAGGGCTAACGGTTATTCTAAACGCATAATTAGACTACTAGAATCAAAAGCTAACTAAAAATGGTAAAATGCGTAGCTCGTACCTGGTTGGACGCCAGGGAGCAGAGGCCTCGCTGGAGTGGCGGTCATGGGTGCAATCTCCTCCTCCGACCGATTCAAAGCGCCGACGACCGCCTCTTGTCACGAGGAATGCCTCCGGGACCAAATGCGAGGAAGGGAATTGGATAAAGGCTGACCAAGATTGAAGAGAAGGCGGAGGTTCTTTATTTATGAACAGGGTGGCACCCTTATTTGACCGGCAAATATTAAAGAATCGAGGCTATGTACAACATTTCTAAGGTGTGCGCGTGTATGTACATCAATCAGGGAACACGTTGTCTGAAGACGGCGATGACAGAAGATGCATGAGGCGAGCGGGAATTAAGGGAGAAGATAGGCGAAAAGACAGGCCACGCCCAATCAGGCGGCTGGGGGTCAAGTTGACCAGGCGGTCAACGATCGCAGGGCTGCGATTGGTTCACGTCAGCTCGAAGTTGACTTATTAATTAAACACAATAAATGATTTTATTAATTTTTGCTTATAAAAAAATGTTTATTAATTAATGTAGTATTTATTTATGATTTTTATTTATTTTTTGATGAATTATATTATGAGTTTATTTTTAATGATGTATTTATTAGTGTATTTATATGTATTTTATATAATTTATTTTTATTTTGTAAATTTTATTTTATTATTTTATTTTATTATTTTATAAAAAACTTATTTTTGTGATTCTAAATATATTTTTATTTAGTTTTTATAAGTTTATTCGCATATTTAAATAAATAGGTATATATACTATGTAGGTATACTTATAGGTATTTTACCTATATTTTATATACATTTTATTTATTTAATGAATTTTATTGGGTTTTATTTTGGATTTATATTTTTAATGCAATATAGATAATATTTACAATATTATAAAAATATGAAAGAATTAAAGAATGTATTTCCCTTTTATTTATATACATAAGTGTCATAGGTATTTCATCTATGTTTTGGCATAGTTCTATTTTATTCTCCTTTTTATTTTAGGGTTGATTCTAATTTTAATGTACACATATGTTATAAATAATGTTTACAGAATTATAAAAATATGAATTTGTAAAAATAATAAGTAATGAATAAATTGAATATTTTTATCGGTGTTATGTACAATAGGGGCCCAAAACCTATCTTCTGCGTAGTAACTCCAAAATATATGAAACCACCTCCATTAAATAGATCTTGAAAAGTTATATACAATTAGAGTGATTTTGCCATGTTTTGGGTTTTTATTTGAAAGATATGAGTATGTGAAGTTTGGTTTTTGGCTTTTTATTCTGGGTATAAAGTATACATTGCATATTATTTTTTATGTAAACTCAATTTTGTATTTTTATTTACATTATTATCTACAACTTTCATGTACACAATTTCTTTATTTGATGAATATATAATTAAATACATAATAGGTGTCAAAATGCATAAATGAATGAATAAATAAATGAGGAATTTAGTGTATTATTGGCCCTTATCTCCCCCTACTTTATTCCTAGTCGACCAGTTCCATTCTGGACTTGGTCTCGGGGTTAGGGTCATAAATATTTTCAATATTTTATTCCTTTTTCTTTTCTTCTCTTTATTCTATAATTTTGGTATTAAAAACCTTATTTTATGTACACTTAATACAATAAATAATGAATGCTATTATGTACAAATTGATGCTATTTACATGCATTTGCTAGGGTTTTTAAGGCCAAAATGATAGAATAAAGGTGATGAAATGGAGATTCATCACGGCTACGGGTTAAATAGATGAGGAAGAGAACGGTTGGAGGGGGAAGCGCATAACGGCTGCAGCAGAGGTGGATGGTGGCGGTGGTCATTATAAAAGGGGAGGAGCGTGCAAACGTTGCGGACTTGGGGGAGATGAAGGAGGATCACGTGCTAGGAACGTGACCAGAGGGGTGGCTGGAGAGAGAGAACGAGGGAGATGAGAGAGTGGGGTGCCACGTGACACGCTCAAGTGCTGCCACATGTCACCCAAAAAAAATTTCAAAATTAAAAGAAGAAGAAAATTAGAAAATAAATAAAAGAAGACCTCGTATAAAAAAATTCCTTTCACAAAATTGTTCGTCTCGATGAGATCTATAACTTTCATGATGAAATTGTGAGCAAAAGAGGTCATCTGTACAAAGTGGTACTTTTGGTGGCCTCCTTGTGTTTAGAAAACCTGCTTTTTGAGGTTTTGTAATTTTTTGGTGATTTTAAGAGGATAAAAATTATATAAAAAATATGATAAAATGCAAGAAAATTAATTATACATTAATATTTTTTTTGATTTTTAATAAATAAGCAAATAGGAAAATAAAATAGAAGTACGAAATGCAAGATTTTTATACAGACTCACAACGGTCACTTGGACTCAGCCAGTTTCTTCTCAATCTAAATTTGGATTTTTATGACACTTGATAAAAATTTCATAAAGAAAACAAATGAAGAAGAAATAAAATTAACGGGGTTAATTATGTACATAAAAACTCAAGTCAAAAATCACAAAAAGATAAAATGCGCAAAAGAGGCCCAAAACCCAACTTTCACATATGAGCTTTGAATTTTATGAAATTGGTCTTGTTTTGAAGTTATTTGAAAATTGAGTACTTTAAAAGTGAGTAGACCAAAATCAGACACTGTATGAGGGAGATATGCGTGTTTTAGTCTATCATATGTGAAATTAGACTTTGGGATTGTTTGACACTTATTTGAGTTAGCAATTTTTTGTATTTCTTATTAGTAATATCTATACAATGAAGGTTTTTGAGGTCAATTGGAGTTAAGATGTATTAATTAAAAATATGGGAAGTTAGCATTTTTAGGCCAATTTACACATTATGCAATTATGCATGATGAAATGCAAACATTATTTTCACATGTATGAATGCTAATGATGCTATATTACTTATTAAATACATATGGATTTTGGGGAACATAGCCTAATTGACCAATTTTAGCATGATAATATGAGATTCATCATAACCCTGTATTTACACCATGCTTGTCCCCGAGCACCAATGAATGAATTAGTTGGATAAATCCCTGACTGTGCATGTGAATTTTCAAGGCTCAATTCATCAAAGACTCTTAATTTGAGTGATCCTAATATTCTGGGCTCAACCATGTTTTAATCAAAAGGAATCCAACTTCTCTATTTATTAGACTCACTGTTCGTGCATATAATATAAGGATATGACTTTTAGTGTACTGCAGTCATGAGAGTCGAGTCGAGACATCACCCAAAGTTCTAGTCCAGGAGACTCTCCTCTAGACCTAATCCTCAACACTAGGTAATAAGTCTATTCTAGCTTCAGTCAACCGTCTCATTAGTTTGTCAAACTTTAAAGAGTAGATGGACGACCAAATGATGGAGGGCATATGATTGTGTCTATTTTTCTCTCCCTCACATTAGAACAAGGGGCCTATCAAGTACCTTATTACTCAACACAATTATATATTTGTTGACCAATGTGTCTGTCAAGAGAATTTGGAGTCATCTGGACTTGTTTTTCTGGGAGTACATAGGGGCATCTCTTTTGTTTATATAAGATACCTTCGACACCCAGACTTGTATCACTATACGATGCAGAGCCCTTTTATGGTGCTAGCTCGACTCCTTGGTCCTAAGAGCGTTTGGTCCAAGCGAACACTTTGAAAATGGTTGGGAGCACTCTCCTCTGGTGGAAGCTCTTTGTAATTTGAATTTGAAGGATAGAGCTTTTTCTTGATATATTTCTTTCTTTTTTTTCTTTTTAGCTAGCTCCAATGCTTTTACCAAAAGTTAACGCACACTGATCAACAATTATTTATGTTTCATCACACCCTGGCACATAGGTAAATATCAAACGATAGCATATGGACTTGTTCACATACTGGCTAGGGTTTTGCTGACACTCAGGTTTCTTGAAGCCTTCATTAACTTTATCCCATCCTCGAGCATCATTAGATCGAGTCTACACTCAAATCTTTAGTCCCAGTTCCTCAATTGATAACTCAACTCAACTCATCTCATCAATCATGCAGATGTGAAAATGATGTTCTGATCATATTCTATAGAGGGTAGAGATGAAGAGTGCAATATAGCGCTCGAATATTTCAAACTAGGGAAGTATGGATTACTAAGTTTACAAAAACCTTAATGACTAAGTTGATTTACTCAGACTCTCATGATCTCAGAAATCCAGTGTCTTCAAATCCTTAAGCCTTGAGTAATAGTGAATGTGTCTGGAATATACCAACCAAGGAATATATGGATGCATGAGATGCTTAATGAAATGCAAGACCATGAGTGAATTATTTTATGCAAAAAATTTTTTTGTTTAGCTTTTTTTTGAAAATCAGGGATATTTACAAAAAGAATTTAGTAATATACATAATAAACACTACTATTACCCATCCCTGATATTAGAAAAAAACCATTAAAGTACGATCTACGGATAAAGTAAGCAGAGTATATACAAACACCCCCCTGTACTTAGCTTGTACTATGTCCTCATGGCACAAAGTGAAATATAAACATAGCTCGTACTAAGTATAGATGAGCCAAGAAGAATAGAAGTGAAGTATAAACAATGATACCGATCCCCCTGTACTTAGGCTCAAGTCAACCGAAGTATGAGAGGTAATCACAGGTGGGGGACCGAGGAGATGAATGGAGTGATGGATATACGGAAGAATGATGGAATTTCCATGGAAGAGGTGTTTCATCCAGGCCGCTTGAGTTTTTTGTCTAATATAATGCCCTGAGCGAAGGATATCTTCTCTACTTGCACTAACTGGTAGCGTGATTCGACAAAATGTTTAAGTAGCCGACCGTTGACTATAAAAATTTACGTGATGTCTGCGGTCTCTGAGATCTCAACACTTCCGTTATTGTGCACCTCTCTCACGTTGAAGGGTCCCATCCATTTCAATTTCAATTTACCTTAGAAAATGTTCAATATTGCATTAAATAACCTTACTTTCGGCCCTGGGACAAAGGTCTTTGTTCGGATGTTCTTGTCGTGCCATTTCTTCACTTCATCCTTGTAAATGGTGCTGTTTTCATAGGCATGATTTTGGATTTCGGATAGTTTATTCAAATCCATATCCTTGTTCTTCTTTCCTTGGTGACAGTTCCAATTGATCTTTTTGATTGCCCACTCTGATTTATGCATGAAGTCTGCGGGAAATGACACGGCTTTCCATATACCATTCGAAACAGGGAGGTGCCCAATGGGGTCTTGTAAGCCTTCCGGTAAGCCCATAGAACTAGGTCCATGAGTTGGGACCAATTCTTTCTGTCAGGACGGATAGCTTCTGCAAAATTCCTTTGGCCTCCTGATGAATCTCGGATTCATCACTCTAAATCTCATTCATTAAGCTCAAATCCCTCAAAATCAACAACATTTCTGCATCTATTCTGCATAATTAGCATTCATGCATGATTTCATAAGAACTGCATTTTATTACAAATTTTTGCACAAATAAGAAGCCAAAAATCCACGCCAAAAATGACCTGTAAAGAGCCTAAATTCCCTGAATTTTAACTCATTCATGATAACTCCGAATGACCCAAAACTACCTCCACTGTGTACATATCACAAACAAGAATAAATGAAAAATACAAAAAAATCACTAACCCAAATAAGTGGACCAAAAACCCAAACCCTAGTTCAGGATTTCCGGACTAAAAACTTCATATATTCCTCATCTAGTGTCCGTTTTGATCCTACTCACTTTTGAACTAATGCACATTCAATTACCTTCAAAACAAGACCAAGTCCAATTAAATCGGAGCTCGTATGTGAAAGTTGGGTTTTGGGCCTCTTTTGTACAATTTGTATTTTAGCGGTTTTTGCCCTATTATTTTATGTACATAATTAACCTATTTTAGTTTGTTTCATTTTCATTTATCTTCTTTGATAAAAGTTTTATTAAAATGTGTAAAAATCCAAATCCAAACTGAGCATGAAATCAAAGAAACAAATTGAGTCCAGGTCTTCACTAACCGACTATACAAAATTGGTCTTTTTCATCTTTTATTTTATTTATTCTTTTTCTTAATTAATAAAAATCCAAAAAAAATTAGATTAGTATGTAATTATTTATCTTTGATTTTTCCATTTTTTTTCGGATTTTTATCTAATTCAAAAATGACATAAAAATTATAAAACCCAAAAATCAAGGTATTCTATTTACATGGGATACCCCAAAAATTCACTTTGTTCATTTGATCTATTTTGGTTTTGATGTCTTCATGAAAGTTGTAGATCTCATCGAGACGAGCAATTTTCGTGAAGAAATGTTTTCGATCCGAGGTTGTTTCTATTTATTTTATATTTTACAAAGAATTTAATCTTTGATTTTTGTGGTGCTGACACGTGGCCGCTACTGGAGCCGCCACGTGTCAGCCATTTTCGAGGTTTTTAATTATCATTTTTTATAAAAAAAATTTAAAAAATACAAAAAATAATATTAAAAAATAAAAAAAACATGGTACGCGCGAGGCACGTGCCTCCCAGGCACGCGCCAAGCACGTGCGCCCCTCTCTCCCCCTTCGAGTGCCACATGGCCAATCCTGAGCCGTCCGATCTCGGCCGATCAGACGGCCCGCATTCATCGTCTATCCCTGTTCGTTCCCAGGCACTCCTCCCCGCGAAATCCGCCGCCGCCAATCAAATCCCGGCCGACCTCACATCATCTCCTTGAATCCAATCGCCTACCCCCAAATCTCGCGCCCACCGTGATTTCGCAGGAGTCCCTCGAATCAAATCCATCCCACCGTCGAGCCAACGATCATCTCCGACAACTCCAACGCCTCTGCCTCTTCATCGCCAATAGCTACCACCGCCCACTAACTCTGACAATGACTCTCCATCGACAACCACCGCCTTCGTCCTCGCCTTCATCGATGCCTACCGACATCAACGGCTCCAGAACTCTGCCTCACCTCGCCGTCCCCGCCGATCCACCAAGGTACCGACCCCCACCGCCTTGGATCGGGCCTCCTCCGCCTCATCAAGGTCGTTGGTCCTCCGCTTCAACAACCACCGTCACCAGGAGCAGCCCTCCTCCGCCGTTTCGCTCCACCGCACTGCCGGGGGCAGTCCCGCGACCCCTCGCGCACGAGCGAGGCACGTGCTCCCGGGAGGGATGTCAGCATTACGTCATCCCAGGGGTCACGTGCTGTGCACGTGCCCCGTGGATAATTTATAGAAGAGCCCCTGAAGATTTCCATATTCATGACACAGCCCCCGCCGACCAAAGGGCATGTGCCACGCACGTGCCCCTCTGGAGATTTTACAGAAAGCCCCTAGTGTTATTGGTAATTACAACTAGGTCCCCATGTATATTTTATTTATATTTATTACATCTGTACCCCTGTCTTTCTCCTTCATTTTAGACCTCTACATTACATTATTTAATTATTTAAAAATAGCATTTTGTTCGTCAATTAATTCTCTATATTTTGATATATTGTGGACTTTTTTGTCATCGATGGTTAATTAATAATTAATTGTTCTGTGGAAAATTGCATATTTTGCCCTTTTTTTCTCTGCAATTTTTATTTGATTAACCGTTGCTCTAAAAATTCCCAAAAAATCACATAATATAGATTTAATTGTGTTTGACATTGTGCCTAAAAAGAATTGAATTTCCATGCATATTTTTCCCTGTAAAAATCACTTTGCATATTTCAGTGTTTGATTTTTAATAGGTATTGAAACTAGTATTTTCGAGGTTTAGGATTTTTCTGAGGCACATTACCTAGTTTTAGATCTTAGATAATTTTGTTCCTTGAAAACAATTATGTTTAATATTTATTGTAATTAAATATTGAAATTCATTCTGTTTGCAATTAAAAATCATAAAAAAATCATATTGCATGCAAAAATTCCAAAAAATTACAGTGCATTCATTTTGTCATAATTATCATCTCGGCCAGTTTCATATTTTTTGGACATCGTTTGAGCATAATTTGCATTTTAGTCCCTAAAATAGACCGAAATTGCATTTTGCATCCTTTATTGCATTAAAAATTCCAAAAAAAAGTCTGCCTAAAAAACTGCGCATGGATTTTGATAGACATAATTTTAGGTTGTTCCCTTGCCTCCTTGAGTTCGACCTTGGGACTTACCCAAGTAAAATAAACATAAAACCACGAGATTAAAATTTGAATAAACAATTGTGGTTATTTTCTTAACCGATTCCGATTGTCGCTTATAACGAAACTACACATTAATTTTTAGGCATGAACAAATAAACATCATCTTTAACAAAACGAATTTCAGAACCATCAGATGGTGCCGTTGCCACGTACAGACCATGCCACGGTACAGACCCGGGGTTTAATTTGTGTTTGCATCGGTGTGCGTGAACCGATATCGAAGATCAACAACCACACATTTGATAATTTTTTTTGACTATCCCATGCAATCATCTCTCTCCTTTCTTGATTTAAACCTCATCGTGGAACTTTTGTCCAAAAACTCTCTACATCCAGATCAGGAAAATCATTGCAAACCCAAACCATTGTTCCTTTCATCTCTTTCAAAAATGGCCAAACATTTATCTGAAATTCCATCAGAGCTATACTATGAAAATGAATTTGTCTCAATTAGGCCCAAATAAACTAAATCCTCTTCTTTCAATAATCCTCCAACATTTGTGGGAGACTTTCACCCGCGGATGAATTCAGCCCCCTCATTGAATTCCTACTCGAATCATCCGACCACACATGACCACCTACCATCTTGGACTAAACCGTCTTATTCCCAGTTTCTCGCTAATGAACCATTTCAAGATCAAAATACCTTTGAGTATCATAACTGGCCGAGAAACCAAACTCAGATGGAAAGACCCGCACTTAATGATCATCAACATTGGATTGACCATGACAAACCCCTCTTCAGACATGATACTCATACAGAGGACTGGACTGGCCACATAGAAACACATAAATCCTGTATGCTGACTCCACAATATCAAGGTCTGACCAATCATGATCAAAGGATTGAACTCTACTCAGACCAACTACACATGCCTGGACCATATGAGCAGCCTCCTTCCATAATTTTTGAGGAGAAATTTTCAGAAAATAATGATCATATAATGGATATTCCAAGAAACTCTCCTCTTAGCACATATGAGAAAATGGAAGATGAACCGCAAATGCAAAAACACACACCGACTGCTCCCATGATTGATCATGAACCAAATTTTGAGGATAATATTTTGAGGATAAATAAGAAATTTGAATTAATGGATGAAAAATACAGAAATTTTACTGACCGACCCAGTTTATTTTATGGAAGCTCAGACATAAAAATAGATGAGGAAATGATTGGATCTCATGCTGAAAATTTTGAGGATATTCAGAAACCTAGGGACGATTCCGACATCGACACCTCTGCATATTGCTCCCCAAGGAACGACCATGCCTCTGACATTTACTCTGAATATCAAAGCCCCTGCTCATCTGAGGAACACACCACATCACCACACCATACATAAAACACCAAAAAATTGGAATATTCAGAAACACCAAAAAAATTAAAAATCCAGAAAATTTCATAAAAATAGAGACTGAAGAAGATCTGAAGAATTTGGATCCTGCTTTATGGGAAGCACTAGATAAACGCTTGATTTTTGAACTTCCCTTTATAAAGGCCATTGAACACTTCCCCGACCTTAAAGGATTTGTAATGGACAAACTAATGATCAAAAAGTTGGGTAGGATATGGACAAAGACTGAAAGACATATCTTGTCAATGGCCTCCTCCTTGGTGTTGAGGAGAAAAACCAAAAGCCGTATAGTGAAGCAGTTGCCCAGATTTGACTGTGAAATCAAAGACACAATTTTCACCCATGCTCGGATTGATGACGATTCACCGATCAATATCCTCCCGACCTCCGTATTTCACGAACTCAAACTCAGACCGATCAAGAAGATATGAGAGATTGTTCAATTGGCAGACCGATCGATAAAGCAGCCGAGAGGAATCATTTCTGTCATCATGACATTCCAAGGTGCTCCGCTAAAAGTGGAATTCACGATCATTGATATTGAGCATCAAGGAGAATTCAGCCAGTCTCCAATTATTCTCGGAAAGCCATTCTTAGCACTGGCTAAGGCAATTATTGATTGTGAGGCTCGGGAAATCAATTTTACAGCATTGGAAGCACTTTGATCTAACCCAGTCTTTGAGGAACCACGATTTTCTGAGGCAACCCACGAAGTCCTCGACAACCGTAACCACAAAACGGTAGAAGAGCCCTACCCCGCTGCTACACCCGAGATTGCGGTTGTTGATGAGACTATTGGTTTAGAGGCTCTCCCTCCTGCTCCATTCCCAGCTGCTCTTACCATGGAGAATCAAGTACATGGATCATATGATCCGGAGACTTATGCATGGTCACACCCGGGGTAAACCTACTCTGACTACATGGATTGCATCAACTCAACACAGTAATGCTCCAACATCGAATCAATTAAGAACGAACATGCATAAACTCTCCCCAGTATTTCAATTCCTGCGGATCTCAAAATAGATAAATATTTCTTCTATGATCCTGAGACATATGCATGGTCGCACCCAGGGGCAACCTCCTCTAAATATCTTGACCAAATCATCCCAAATTGAGAGTGAACCAACATTCAGAAGACTAAGAACAAACACACAGGCCGAACACCGACTAAGGAGAAGAATTCTAATGGTTATTCATATGGATACTCAAGTGAACCGACACCTTCATGAAGCAAGAAAAAGAAAGTCACCTTTGACCTTTCGGAAGAGGAATCAACTGATGATCCCTCATTAGGTCCGGAAAAGGTAATCTACATGAGTGAAGTGTGTTCGGCATCTCTAAGCCATATCTTTGCAAGGATCCAAAATTCGACTCTCATTGGACAACTCCCGTTCCTAACTACTATTCATCCAAAGCTGATGCTCTTGCCCTCTTCAGTACACCGGAATTATTTCTTATGAGCTGACTGAGACCGGTGCTTCCGAGTATTCATCTGAGGACAAAACCGCTTGATCAAAAAAAGGAACGAATTTTGAGGAAACAATTGAAGAAACAAAAAGACATGAATATCTGGAGTGTATCCACTTTCAAATACTATTCCTATGAGGATAATTCCGATGATGGATATATTTCATCTGACTCAAACACTTCATCCACTATCCATCATGATTTTTCTGAGGATGACACTGATATTAGTTGGGAATCATATGCTTCATCTCTATCTCATTATTCTGATCTTCCACCGCAGGCTCACAAAAAGATCAGCCGAAAACTGCCTTAATCATCGGCTACCCACCCTCCCTCCCGACCACATCAGTCTCCTTGTATAGCTTCTTCCTCTACTTAGGCCAAGGCCTAAGTATGCGGGGGGGCCGATGCCATATGTATATATCATTTCTCCACATCACACTTTTTCTCACGATCTCTTCACTTCCACCCTTCTTCTATACTTAGGCTGACCAAAGCCTAAGTATAGGGGGAACCGATGCCCATCTGTTTATAGTCTCCTCATTCACATAACACAGTCACTTCATTTTTTTCCGCCCTTCTTCTATACTCAGGCTGTTCACAGCCTAAGTATAGGGGGTGGACCTGTATATCTTGTCCTTTTTTTCCTTTTTCACTCTCTTACGCTTAGCCTGGGCTATGTCTTCTTTACGCTTCTTGTGCTCTGAGGACACAACACTCGCTAAGTATAGGGGGTCTGTATATACACTTCGTATATATATTGCCCATATCTCGTACTTTCGCGTAAGTCTATATGAATTTACGGGGTGGGTCAATAATTTGAAAAAAAAACAAAAAAAACAAAAAAGAGTTCTGCTACTAACACTGACCGTGCCCAAAATTTTTGAAAATGGCTTCTTATTCATCTTTGCATAACCCCCCCAAACCCCTTGCATAAAAAAATAAAAAAATCACAAAAAGAAAAAAATTGTCTGCATTTCACACACCTGCACTTCATCCTGCATCACATTCATTTGCATTTGTGAAAAGTCATTGGGTTCTGAACCGAGTTATGAGTAGAAACCGAGAGTGGTCTGGACTTGACCTTAATCGACTTCATTTTCAGAGGAACTTCATAGAGAAATAGGATTTTAGAAGCTTCAGGTCTTTGACTTAATTCTTTGAGTTCCACATGACAACATACAACGTTTGGCTCTTAGTATCTAAGCTGGTCTCTTCATTCTGGGTACAACTCTGGAATAGGGAATTATTTGTACTCTCGCACTATGCACTTAACTCAACTCAGACGGGATGTTGGAAGACTGTGTGAGTTTCTTTTCTGGTAGCGTGGAAATCTAAAGACCGGAGTACGGGTTGAAATAAAGCTTCGGAAAAGGGATGGACGGCTGGGCAAAATTTTTTCTAAGACCCCAAAAAATGTACAGAAACAAAAAGATTCTATATCTGTAGGGGCACTACAAGATCCAAGCAGAACCATCAAAAATTCCAAATACAAAGAAGCAACTACCAAATAAAATCTGACCAAAATAGTCAAAGCTTTAAGAAACCTGTAGATCTCGGTGGAGACTTGGCCACACTGGCCATCTTCATGAGGAGAGGTGACTACACTGGCCACCCTCCAGTTCTTTTCCCCTTCTTCTAACTTCTCCACCCAATTCGATTGTGAACACAACGCGACATACCTTAGAAGGAAATACCTGACTCCCTGAGGACGAGTTACTGGAGAGGAGAGGAGCATGGTAGTCTGGCATTCTGGATGGGAAGAGCTAAAACCTTTCACACACATGAGTCGATTGTTCAATGTTCATAGGGTATACTTTGGGAAGAGGATTGATCTAAGATGACTTCTGAGCCGAAACTGTGACAATGATGTGTAGAACTTGAGGGTTGTTGATTTTAAAATTCTAAGTCTCACAGAAGTTCCGCCATACTAATAATCCAAATGTCGAGTCTAGTTTCATTTTCACCTTTAGCTCAAGGTCTTGGTATGGAACCCAATCTCATTTCACCTCATGGCATTTTTTTGATGCTCAAGGACGAGCATGGTTTAAGTATAAAGGGATGATGAATCTCAGATTCATCACTCTAAATCTCATTTATTACGCTCAAATCCCTCAAAATCAATAGCATTTCTGCATCTATTCTGCATAATTAGCATTCATGCATGTTTTCATAAGAACTGTATTTTATCACTAATTTTTGCACAAATAAGAAGCCAAAAATCCAAGCCAAAAATGACCTATAAATAGCCTAACTTCCCTGAATTTTAACTCATTCATCCTAACTCTGAATGACCCAAAACCACCTCCACTGTGTACATATCACAAACAAGAATAAATGAAAAATACAAAAAAATCACTAACCCAAATAAGTGGACCAAAAACCCAAACCCTAGTTTCAGGATTTCCGAACTAAAAACCTCATACCTTCCTCATCCAATGTCCGTTTTGATCCTACTCATTTTTGAACTAATGTACATTCAATTACCTTCAAAACAAGATCAAGTTCAAGTGAATCAGAGATCGTATGTGAAAGTTGGGTTTTGGGCCTCTTTTGTACAATTTGTATTTTAACGGTTTTTGACCTATTATTTTATGTACATAATTAACCTATTTTAGTTTGTTTCTTTTTCGTTTGTCTTCTTTGATAAAAGGTTTATTAAAATACGTAAAAATCCAAATCCAAACTGAGCTTGAAATTAAAGAAACAAATTGCGTCCAGGTCTTCACTAACCGACTGTACAAAATTGGTCTTTTTCATCTTTTATTTTATTTATTCTTTTTCTTAATTAATAAAAATCCAAAAAAAGTAGATTAGTATGTAATTATTTATCTTTGATTTTTCTTTATTTTTTCTGGATTTTTATCTGATTTAAAAATGACATAAAAATTACAAAACCCAAAAATCAAGGTATTCTATGTACATGGAATACCCCAAAAATTCAATTTGTTCATTTGATCTATTTTGATGTCTTCATAAAAGTTGTAGATCTCGTCGAGACGAGCAATTTTCGTGAAGAAACATTTTCGATCCGAGATCGTTTGCTATTTATTTTGTATTTTATAAAGAATTTAATTTCGATTTTTATGGTGTTGACACGTTGCAGCTCTTGGAGCCGCCACGTGTCAGCCATTTTCGAGGTTTTTAATTATCATTTTTTATAAAAAATTTTAAAAAAATACAAAAAAAAACACGGCACGTGCGAGGCACGTGCCTCCCAGGCACACACCAAGCACATGCGCCCCTCTCTCCCCCTTTGAGCGCCACGTGGCCAATCCTGGGCCGTCCGATCTCGGACAATCGGACGACCCACATTCATCGTCCTGCCCCGTTCGTTCCCAGGCGCCCCCTCCCTGCGAAATCCGCCGCCGCCAATCAAATCCTGGCCGACCTCACATCATCTCCTTGAATCCAATTGCCTACCCCCAAATCTCGCGCCCACAGTGATTTTGCTGGAGTTCTCGAATCAAATCCATCACAGATCTCTGATCCCATCAACCCTTGTCCCCAACCGATCCTCGATAAAATCAAATCAAGCCCCGATTTCGTATCCCTCAAAATTCTCCATCGCTATGCTCGACCTCCAGCTATTTAAGAGTACAACCGCCTTCAGAGAAGCTTCATCCACTGAATCACACTTCAACGAGCTCCGGGGTGACAGACCGGGGCTCCATCTTCCCCGGCGAGATCCGGTGTCTCCTCCAACCGACACCGCCGCAGCCTACAACGAGCTTCCCCTCAGCCATACCACCCCAGCTACGGCCCTCCCTCAACGTCGTCGAGCCAACGATCATCTCCGATAACTCCAACGCCTCCGCCTCTTCATCGCCAACAACTACCACCGCCCACCGACTCCGACAATGACTCTCCATCAACAACCACCGCCTTTGACCTTGCCTTCACCGACGCCTACCGACATCAACGGCTCCTGAACTCCGCCACGCCTCGTCGTCACCGCCGATCCACCAAGGCACCGACTCCAACTACCTTCGACCGAGCCTCCTCCGCCTCACCAAGGTCGCCGGTCCTCCGCATCGACAACCACCGTCACCAGGAGCGACCCTCCTCCGCTGCTTCGCTCCGCCGCGCTGCCGGGGGCAGTCCCGCAACCCCTCGTGCACGTGCGAGGCACGTGCTTCCCCGGGGGGGGGGGGGGGGGGGGGCGTCAGCATTACATCATCCTAGGGGTCACGTGCTGCCCACGTGCCCCCTGGGTAATTTATAGAAGAGCCCCCGAAGATTTCCATATTCACGCTACAACCCCCGCCGACCAGAGGGCACGTGCCACGTATGTTCCCCTACGGAGATATTACAGAAAGCCCCTGGTGTTATTGGTAATTACAACTTGGTCCCCCTGCATATTTTATTTATATTTATTGTATCTGTACCCCTGTCTTTCTCCTTCATTTTAGACCTCTACATTATATTATTTTATTATCTAAAAATAGCATTTTGTTTGTCAATTAATTCTCTATATTTTGACAGATTGTGGACTTTCTTGTGATCGATGGTTAATTAATAATTAATTTTTTTGAGGAAAATTACATAATTGCTCTGAAATTTTTATTTGATTAACCGTTGCTCTAAAAATTCCCGAAAAATCACATATTGTAGAGTTAATTGTATTGTGTTTGACATTATGCCCAAAAAGAATTGAATTTGCATGCATATTTTGCCCTATAAAAATCATTTTGCATATTTTAGTGTTTGATTTTTAATAGGTACTGAAACTAGTATTTTTGTGGTTTGGGATTTTTCTAAGGTCCTTTACCTAGTGTTAGATCTTAGATAATTTTTTTTTGAAAATAATTAGGTTTAATATTTATTATGATTAAATATTGAAATTCATTCTGTTTGTTATCAAAACTTCATAAAAAAATCATATAGCATCCAAAAATTTCAAAAATATTATAGTGCATTCATTTTGTCATAATTATCATCTCGGTCAAATTTCATATTTTTCAGTCATCGTTTGAGAATAATTTGCATTTTAGTCCCCAAAATAGGCTGAAATTGCATTTTACATCCTTTATTGCATTAAAAATTCCAAAAAAAGACCACCTCAAAAACCGCGCACGAATTTTGATAGACATAATTCTAGGTTGTTCCTTTGCCTCCTTATGTTCGACCTTGGGACTTGCCCAAGTAAAATAAACATAAAACCACGAGATTAAAAATTGAATAAATAATTTTGGTTATTTTGTTGACCGATTCCGATTGCCGCATACAATGAAACTACACATTTATTTTTACGTACGAACAAATAAACATCATCTTTAACAAAGTGAATTTCGGATCCGTCACCTCCCCGTTTGACACATCGGCCATGCCATTGGATTGTGGATGGTAAGGACTAGAGACACGGTGCTCGACGCTGTATTTCTTAGTCAACTTCTTCACCTCCTTATTGACAAAGTGGCTACCCCCATATGATATTAATACCTTAGGGATTCCAAACCTAAAAATAATACGATCCTTCAAAAACTTGCATACAGTCTTTCTCTCTACTACTCGAGTAGGGATAGCCTCCACCCACCTAGATAAATAATCTACCACGAGAAGAATATATTCAAATCCTTGACTGTGAGGGAACGTGCCCATAAAGTCAATGCCCCATGCATCAAATACATCACAAATGATCACTAGTTGCATAGTAATGACATCTTTGGGACCAATAGTCCCTACCATTCTCTAATAGACTGAGTACGACCTGAAAAAATTATTGGCATCCTTAAACAAGGTCAGCCAGTAAAATCCACATTGTAGTATCTTCTGAGCGATCCTCTTCCTTGAGTGATGTCCTCCTTCTTCCAAGTTATGACAGATATTGAGGACACTTTGATATTACTCTTGAGGAATACATCTCCTCCATATACAATCTAGTCCTTCAAAGAAAAGGAACGGATTCTCCCAATGGTAATGTCTGGCTTCCGACTTGAGTCGGTCGAGTCTATTCTTGGACCAACGTTCCAACCTTGGGGAACTTTCAAGGAGACAATATAGTTCACCATGTCATCATACCATGAGAGAGAGTCAATAACAGAAATTGACTCGTCTGGAAAGGTTTCACAGACGGATTCAGACTCAGGGATTTTATTTTGTTCGATCTGTGATAAATGATCAGCCACAACATTCTCAAGTCCATGTTTATCTTTAATCTCTAAATCAAATTACTGAAGTAGGAGTATCCATATGAGGAGATGTGCTTTGGCATATTTTTTCATCATTAATTATCAGATGGTTGAGTGATCGGTATATACTGTCACCTTAGATCCTAGAAGTATAGATCAAAATTTCTCCAAGGCAAAGACTACTACAAGCATCTCCTTTTCGATTACAATGTAAATTTTCTATTGTAATTTTTTTGAGTCGGATCTAAAACTTTGCTTACGTAGTGAACAACATATGAGATTCCATCTTTTCTTTGTCCAAACACGACCCCTACTACGAAGTCTGAAGCGTCTATCATGATTTCGAAGGGAAGAGACTAGTCAGGGGCTTGTGGGACGGGAGTCTCAATTCTTTTTGAGAAACTTGAAGGCTTCAATACACTTATGATATATAAGGAACTCGGTATCTTTCCCTAAGAGGTCAGTTAGCGGTCAGGCAAATTTTTAAAAATCCTTAATAAATCTCCTATAAAATCTGACATGCCCTAGAAAAGACTGCAGTTGTTTAATGTTGGTAGGTGGCTCGAGTTTCTTGATCACATTCACCTTGGCAGGGTCAATCTCCATTCCCTTCTTGGAGATGACGTGCCCCAACACAATACCCTCTTTTACCATGAAATGGCTTTTCTCCCAAGAGAGCAACAGATTCTCTTCCCTACACTTTTCGAGGGGACTCGATCCAGGTGCGCTAGACAATTATCGAATGAATCACCATAGATCGAGAAGTGATCCATGAAGACTTCCAGGAAATCTCCAACAATTTCAGTAAAAACCACAATCATGCACCGCAAAAAAGTGTCGGTGGCATTGTAAAGCCCAAAAGGCACGTGCTTGAATGCGTAAGTACCGAAAGGACATGTAAAAGTGGTCTTTTCCTAGTCCTCAGGGGAGATGGCTACCTAATTGTAGCCTACATACACTTATAAGAAACAGAAGTATTCTCTCCCTGCCAATCTCTCCAAAATTTAATCAATAAACGACAGCGGGAAGTGATCCTTCTTTGTTGCGGTATTCAAATGCCTGTAATCCACACAGACGTGGCACAATGTGGGTACTCATGTTGTGATCTCCTCTCCCTCCTCATTGGTGATAATCTGAAGTCCCGATTTTTCCGGGACGACGTGCAAAGGTGAAACCTACTTGGAGTGTGAGACGGGATATATGAAACCAACCTTACACCATTTTTCAATCTCAATCTTAACCATTTCCCGTAAATTTGGATTCAACCTACGTTGGCTTTCATGGGAGGTTTCAGCATTATCCTCAAGGTAAATATGGTGTGAACAGAGGGTTGGGTTAATCCTTGGAAGATCTGACAATCTCCAGCCAACAACCTTGCGATTTTTCTCTAAAAATTTAAGCAAGCAGATTTCCTGCTCTTCAGTCAGATGTGAACTGATGATGACCGGAAACTATCCCTTATTTCTAGTAAGGAAGGCATACTTAAGAGTAGGGGGAAATGGTTTGAGCTAGAGTAAGTCTTTATCATTCACAAAATCTGGCTCTACTATTGGTGATTTTGGTTGTGATGTGGATGGTTTTTGTGTATCATTATCGACCACCATTTTAATTGTTTTGAGATTCTGATCGCTAAAGATATAATTTGGTGTGACAAACGCCGCGTCCAATCTGTGTACCTCACTCTGGGATTGTCCATAAGGAGAATGGACTGATAGGTCAAGCGAGACCTCTGAGTCTACGGGAGTGTAGGTAGATGCATGGATGAGCTGGTAGATTAAATGACCAATAGTGTCCTCTCTAGATGAGAGTGATTCTATCATTGCGGTCGGATTCTGCCTCCGGGGCCCAACTGTTGCTTCAGTATTTTCTGCCTCTGGTTTTGAGTTTTCAGACTCGGTGCCAGACTTAGTGTCAGGTCGTTGAAACCTAGTTTGCTTCATTTTAAGTTCAACTTCTCCAAACTGGATTCTCCCAGATGTGTAATCAAATACAACTCATGTAGTCCTAAGGAAGGGTCATCCTAGTATCATTTGGGAATATTTTCAATTTCTAGGGGAATTCATGTCAAGTACTATGAAATCTACTGGGTAATTTTGTCCTTCTATGCTGATGACAACATTTGTAATCTCCCCCTTAGGTCTCTTACTAGATGAATCTGCAAATTGAAGTACGTCTCTAGATTTCTTAAGAGACCTAGATTTAGATGCTCACATAGAGATGTGGGCATGAGATTGATGGGAGAGCCATTATCTAATAGTGTTTGGGCAAACTTGATTTCATCGATCTGTCTAGTCACAAAGTAAGCACCCATGTCTCTTTTCTTTCTTGGTAGCTTATTTTTTATCAAGCGAGATGTCGCAATAGAGAGTATGTGCTTCTTTGTTTGGCTAGGGTTCTTTTTGCTGGCCCTTGTCAGTGTGAAGCTCACCTTAAGGTATTTTATAAATGTCGGGTCTCTTTCTATCATCCCGTCTAGGGACAGAGTGACCTTGATGTTTTCTCTACAAATGCGGGTCATTTCTTCAGCATTTTTTTGGTTTTTTATGGTTTTCTTCTTTCCTGCCATAAGAGCACGGGGGAAAATAATGTACTCATTGTGATAAAAAGCATCACTTTTATTATATGAGGCATCGAACATATTTACAGGACTCGGACTACTTGAAACATGCAAATTGGTGGTCAACTATTGCGGATGTCTGGGTGATTCTTCTTCATCAGACTCAGATTCTGACTCTCCGGGGTCCTCAGTGGTGTAGTGTTCGACAGGTGGTGTGGGTGGGACTTGTTCTTTCTCCTTCTCTTTCCTCTCTTCCTCTTCTTCCCCAAGATTGTGTGAATTAGTAGACACTGGGGCTATGCTACCGTGTACTTTTTATCGATCAGGCATGGTTACAGTCTTTCCGCTCCTAAGAGAAATATGATAAGTGTTATCATGTGAAAAGATCTCGTAATTAGGTAAAGAATATTTAGACGTTAATACCTGATTTTATTTGAGGCTGTTTGGATTAGCCTGGACTTAAGTTGGGATCAGGGATTGGGGTATAGTCAACTCGTCTTTTCATCGAGAGAGTCGATTGATGTTGACTCTCATATCATGAAGTTCGTCCAGTACTCACTAGAGTTCGAGAGAGATCGAAGAAGAGGAAGACCCCTGGTCGTGCTTGGTCTGAGACTGTTGATACTGTCTGAATTGGCCTTGCTGGCCCTGGCTTTGGTACTGCTGCTGCTGAGGTTGCGTGTTCTGATCACCCGAACGGTACTGCTGACGTTGTTGCTGCTGAGTCTGGTAGATGGGCAAGATTGTGGTGGACGAGGGTTGGGAGTAGTGTTTGGATCTGGTCAGCTAATAGGATCCAGCTTGTACCAGACACCGTTTATTTCCATGACTTGTGGAGTTTCCTCGTAATAGTTTGAGTGAAGTTTTCTTCAGTTTGATGGGAAAAGACTTGGTATCCACCCCAATGGCTCTACTGCTCTACCCCTTGCCCTTGAATGTAGTGAATATGGTGTATGGGGGCAAGGGGTGAAGTCAGGGCAGGTTTCTGAATCTTAAATACCATATCATCCATTTCCTCCATTTGCTTAGGCAATTTAGCCAATTTCTCCATATCAGATGATTTATGGAGTTCATCCACCTTCTTATATATCTGCTCGACCATAGTTAGCTTATCAGCTATTATTCCCATGTCAGTGCTTTGATCGATCGTCAGATTATTCATCATCTTCTTAGAGTCGGCTATGTAAGCCTGACTGGTGGTCTGTGCACGGCTGGTTCTGCTAGTCTTTCGAACACCTTGTAGACAGTGTCCTCATGGCGTCCCATGTAGCTTCCTCTGTAGGTTGCACTCACCAACCCTTGGCTTTCAGGATTTAGTCCACTGACAAGACTTTGGACCAGCATCATTTTTCTTATCTCGTGTCCTGGGCATTTCTAGATTAGGTCTGTGAACCTTTCCTAGGTTTCATGGAATGGCTTGCTATAGTGTTGGGTGCAGCTTGTGATCTTGATCCTCATCTGATGAATTCTACTAACTGGGTAGAATTTCTTTAAGAACACTGTCTTGAAGGTGGACCACGTGGTGACCACTTCGCCTAGGTTCTTCAGCCAGTAAGCCACCTTATCAGTATAGGCGAATGGGACAACTCTCAGCCTTATGTAGTCTTGACTAACCCTAGGGCGGCATAGGTTAGTGTAGACTAGCTCGAAGTCATGGAGGACGATGTATGGTTCTTCATGATTATTCCCTTTGAACTTAGGCAATAATGCAATGAAATGCAGTTTGTGTTCGAACGCATCCTCGGGGGGTGCCAACCTCAACCAATTATAATCTTCATCTAATTCAGAGAGGTACGTGTCTTCCATAGTAGTCTCACCGCGTTGCATTTCTGCCATTGTGCTCTAACGAGTTCATTGTGTTGTTCAACATCAGTTATTCTAGCTAGAAATGCTCAAATAGGGTCATTATCATTCTCGTCCTAACTAGGGTTCTTCTTTGGAGGCATCGTGACTTCTTCTTCTTCACCTTCAGAAGTAGGCATTGAAGGATGTGAAGAATTGCCAAGGATAAAGGTTTCCTTAGCAGAGGAGTAAAAAGAAGGGTTAATCCGGGATTGACTGAACCCTAAAGGAGGTTGATTGATCTTTGGAAAGAGGATAACCCCAAGACCAAGAGGGGTCAAGAAGAGAGTCATCTCGAGAAATAATACATAAAGTAAACTCAAATCAAACTCTCCAGTTCACCCACTCAACACTAGTGAAGGCATGCCAGGGCTCAACCGCTTATCTTTTCAATTTTAATTTTTGTGATAAAGCAATCTTGAAAATTAAGCGGAGCTATTAGGTGCCAAAATATTTCACAAACAATCTCCTGAATTCATACAATTATTTGCATATACATTCATCCAGTATGGGTGTAAGTATGGACCGTTAGACGACTACCTGTGTTACTTGAGGACGGAGCCTTTCACGGTGTCCTCTAAACCACCTACTCCACTGAGGGAGTCGGACCGTAAAACGGTCACCCGAAATGCTCACTAAGAAGTAGCTAATTGTTTTTAAAAATAGTAGTCTGAGTGAAAATTTTGGAGTTTTGGTTCTATCTTTAGTGTGTGATCTTTTCCTTACAAACAATGAGTGGACGGCGGAGGAGGTGGCCTCGTGCGGACGGACGCAGGCGAAGATGCTCCTCCCAGGCGGAGGAGTGGAGGATGATGGTTCCTGCGGCGGAGGGGCTCCGCCGAGATGTTGGTGCACGACAGACCTCAAGGCAGTGGGCGGCTCTGCCCAGAAGGTAGGCGATGGTTGTTGTGGCTGTGCTGCAACGGGTGGAGAAAGAGGTCAGGCGTCGGTGGTGCTGTGGATGCTTCGAGGTCAGTGAGAATCGCTCGCAAGAGGAGGTGATTGGTAGTTGCGTGTGAAGTCGTGCATAGGAGAAGATGGGCAGCGACGACGATGGGGTTGGTTGACGGCAGGCGGATGGCAGTGGGGGCCGCCAACGATTGGAGATGACCGGTGCCTACTATGCCTCAACCCCTTTTATTAGTTTTTTTTTGTATTTTTTTGAACGTCAACATATTTTTTTAAATTTTTTCTAAATAGTATATGCCAAATTGTTTTTGTATTTTTTATGAAATCCTGTGTACATGTAATAAATCAAATATGAATACCAACTCGAGCACGATGACTCGGTTAAAGAGAGAAAAATAAAATAAAGTAAAATAAAAATATGAATTTGAATGATTTTAGATCCAGCAAAATGGAAGATCGGAACAACATCTCCAAACATCATGCATGGATGGAGTTGAAAGGTCGTGTGAGGTAGAACGTGAAGCGATGAGATCGAGAATATGAGATGAAAAATCAGATTCAGAAGCGGGTCAAATCATGATGATTGATTAAAAAATGATTAACTAAGATCTAGAATAAAAAATGACAATGAACTTAAAATGCAAAAATTAAACTACGATTAACCTAGAGTAAAAATAAGAAAAAATGGATCTCACCGATTTGGAGCAGACTCACTGTAATGGCCTAGACGAGAATCGACTCACTGTCACCGGACGGCTCGGAAGCTGGGCACCTCTGTGCTACAAGATGACTCTTAGAGAATATGCTCTTCTCACTAAAAGATTGATTAAGGAGAAATGAGTAAGGATGAGTCAAATAAATATAAAAGAAATGAATTTAAAATTCAAAATTTGAAATGAGAGGAAGAAAAGGAAGAAGGTTAATGGCGGATAAAATTATTTACATAATTTATTTATTTATTTTTTTCATCACTTTATTAAGTTAAATAAAGATTAATAATTTAATTTTTTTGGTGTGGTTGTTTAAGGAAATTGATCATATACATATACTATGTACATATGGTACATTATATACATAGTTAAATAAGGAAATTAGTTTTTTTTATGTTTTATTTTTTTTTTACTTTTATTTTTATTTTAAATAATTATTAAAAATATTTACAATTATTAACAAATACAATATGTATAAAAATAAATATGGATAAATATATACAATAAATAAATGGTAAAATTGCAAAAATCACCTCAGAAAATTGACTTTCAAACCGTAACTCCAAAAATTATGAAACCCATAGCCATTTTAAAGATAATTTAATTTAGAATAAAATGGAAGTAAGTTTAATTTAATTCGAGTTCATATGGAGCCGGAATTGGTCTTTCAATTGTCAGTTTATAGCTTTTTCTAAGTGTGGATACTTTTACTCTATACATGATTTTACTTTGCAGTTATTTTTATTATTTAGAAAACATTTTTCTTTACAACTTTGTTAATAAAAATATTCAATTTGAGGTCAATTTATATACAAATAAAATAGTATAATTTTTATACAATTATACACAGAATAAATTCAAAAGTATTAACAAAACATTTTTTTATTTTCTGATTAAGGACTCTATCTCCCCCTACTTTATTCCTGGTTGATCAGGTCAAGTCTTGACCTTCTCTCGGGGTTTGGGCTGGCCTATCTATTACATATATACACTCTTTTTATTTTCTTTATTTTTTCCTTTATTTATTTATTTATTTATTTTAGGTTATAATAGTAGTAAATGTAAAATATTTACACACAGATTCATATTAGTAAGAATATGGATTTATCAATATATACATGTATTTTATAAGGGATTTTAAGCTAAAATAAATGAATAAAGATGATGAAAGGCAGATTCATCAGTTATTCTCCACCAGACATAAGGGTTTATTTTATGTCAATTTTATTTATAGTCACCTTGATTAGGAGTCCTGATTTTAGATTAAGGTTAACATTGAAGTGTTAGGTGAGCATAGAAATGCATGCCTAATGAGCAGTCTCAATTCCTTTAATCCTAAGTTGTAAAATTGAGGAGGGAGAATCGAAAAAGCCAATGCAAGCATAAATCAATGATGCGTGCTTAAGGAGAAGACTTATAATGTTTCCTTACGTTCTTCATGCAGGATGCAATATAAGAAATTTTTAAATTCTACACTCAATGATATGCACATATGAAATCATCCTAAGAAGATAGTTCTATTAGCGGGAAAGAATTGATTAAAAATTTGGCTAAGTTGAACGATCTACCAATGCATATAGTTAGTGAAAGATGTATGGCCTAAAAATTAGCACAATTAAAGATAAATCAACAAGTGTATATGTACCTAATTCCTACTCCACTCAAATCCGGTCCCAACCACACGGAAGGGGTTGAAACAGACTCGACATGCCACAAAGAAGTCCTGTCCAGATTATTACAATTATCAAGGTTTAAAGAGAGAGGGACCCTATGAACAATGCATAAAATTAAACTATCTAATCTCTCTCTCACAAAATTAAAATCCACTCTTCTTTTCGCAGAACCTTGAATTATATCCAAAAATTGCTCTGAGCTATCTGCAAAGAGAGAAGATGCCGTTAGTATCTATAGAGAGAGAGGGATGCAAAATTAATGCAGAAAATAAAATGCAAATAAAAAATAACACAGAAATCAATTTCACAAAAATTAATGACATAAAAAATTAAAACCCTAAAAATACATCGTTCCCCGGCAACAACACCATTTGATGAATGCGGATTTTGCCTCTTTAATAGTCGAAAATTGTAGTACAGGAGGCAAAAAATGATAGATCAAAAACCACAATCTTTGAATGTTGTGGAAAATTTTTCTTGGCAAGTTTACCAAGGTCGAACACATGGAACGATGATTTTTAGTTGCGTATCTTTAAATTTAGTTTAAATAATTAATTAAATGCTCATTTAATTTCTGTGTCAAAAAATGTAATACAATGTAATGAAAATGCAATGCAAAATAAGCAAAGAAAATAAAGGTCGGGATCTGCGATTATAGAACTCAATCCTCGATGAAAACAATCAATAGGTTTAAAAAATTAATCACAGATCAATAAGGAATAATTTTAAGACAGATGATCAAAATAATCCCAAGCTGCATGCTAAGAGATCAAGAATCAATCCCCATGATTAATTACAATCAATATCCAAATATTTCTTTGAAAAATAGATCTCCAGATTCCATGCACAATTACTCCAAAAAATAATTATCAAATATCATGGAGGTAATTAATCAAGCCTCCTCTATGAAGCCCTGCAATTAGATTAAATTTTTCTCAAAATTGAGCACAAAATTATGTTAAATAAAACATGCATAGATTATTAGACTCCTCGAATAATAATGATTACTAAAGCACCATTGATCTATTCATAAATTATATGAAATGATAGGGCATGAAATAATCTTCAAAATGACATATTACGCCCTAAAATTGGAGTTCATATGAGAATGTTATGATAAAATGAAATAACAGGGACTAAAATATAATAAAATAATTATTTCTCCTTCCAATGGGTCCTTGGGGGCTTATCTGCAATTTCATAAAGTCAGAGGGGTGCCTCTATAATTTTCCCAGTGTAGGGGGTATTTCTACAATTTACAAAATTATGGAGGGCAAGCGTGCAAAATTTCCTCTTCGGGTGTCGATACAGGCTCGGACGAGGCTCGGAAGCCAAGCCTGCACATGGCAATAGTCTGGAACTCGGGGTTTTCGAACCTCTAGGCTTGGGCCTAGGTTCTGGAAGCTAGGATGAGGCTCATGCGGTGGCTAAGGCTCAGGAACCCGAGCCTACACGTGGCACGCGAGATGGAACTTCGATCAACCCAAGCCTCAAGGATGGGAACGAGGCTCGGGGAAACCCACGTGGCAGATGGCAGCTATGGGCCGGGGCTAACCACTGATCCAACGGTGGTGGCACAATTTGCACCTGTCCCACGTGCTCCTCACGTGAGGGGGTGCTGGGCAACAGGGCAAGATGCTCGAGGAGGGCGTGGAGCTCGAGCCCCGAAGGCATCGGCGAGGGCGGGCAATGCGGCTGACGAAGGAGGGCAGCAACTCCATGCAGTAGAGGAGAGAAAGACGAAACGTCTTGAGTCGGTGGAGTGTTCGGAGGAGCAGGGCCCATCGAGTGGCGTGCAAGGCAAAGCAGATGGACCTGCAGGGTCAACAGAATCGAGCAAAAAAAGGAAGTGGAGCTGGTTTATGAGTGAAGGGTAGGAGCAGAGCTCCGACCTTCGCAAGGTCGGAGGATGATGGCGCAGAACGAGTACGGAGCTCCGATCTTTGCAAGGTCGGAGGTGAGAAGATAGAGTGGGGCGGGCGTGTTTCGCTGGGGGCGGAGCAGCTGGATTTAAAAGTGAAGATGTATACATGGGAGTTATCGATGGGGTTTGAGGTTTGTTCATCGGCTTGTGGTCAAGGTTGAGAAGAGACCGACTAGGTCTTGACTCCAGGAGCCTCGACGGAGTAGCTCTGAAGCTCTGCAGTACACTGGAGTTGGAGCTGCTACAAGGAGGGGACCTCCTTGGATCTCGCCGGAGGGATCAAATGTATTGTACGAAGTTGTCACGCCTCTATCACAGGTTGACTTGCCTGAGCTCTCCTCTCCGATTGATGAAGAAGAGAGCTGGCAACTGCGGGTTAAATAGATGAGGAGGAGAATGGCTAGAGGGGGAAGCGCGTAATAGCCACGGAGGAGGTGGATGGTGGTGACAGCCATTACAAGAGGGGAGGAGCGTGCAGACATTACGAACATGAGGGAGACGAAGGAGGGTCATGTGCTAGGCACGTGACCTGGGAGACAACTAGAGAGAGAGAAGGAGGTAGGTGAGAGAGTGGGGTGCCACGTGGCACGCCAAGGGGTTGCCACGTGTCACCCAAAAAAATTTCAAAATTAAAAGAGGAAGAAAATTAGAAAAGAAATAGAAAAAACCTCAGATCAAAAAATTTCCTTCATGAAAGTTATTTTCCTCGACGAGATATACAATTTCTTGAAGAAATCAGGAGTAAAAGATGTCATCTGTACAAAGTGGTATTTTTGGTGATCTCCATGTGTATAGAAAACTAGCTTTTTGAGGTTTTGTAATTTTTTGGTGGTTTTAAAAGAGGATAAAAATTAAAGAAAAAAATACTATATAATACAAGAAAATTGATTACACATTAATCTATTTTTTTGGATTTTTAATAAATAAGAAAACAAGGAAATAAAATAGAAGTACGAAATACAAGATTTTGTACAGACTCACAATGGTCATATGGACTCAGTCAGTTTCTTTGATTACAAGATTTTTGTACAGACTCACAATGGTCATATGGACTCAGTCAGTTTCTTTGATTTCAATCTTAATATAGATTTAGATTTTTATAAATCATGATAAAACTTTCATCAAAGAACACAAATGAAGAAGAAATAAAATCAAAAGGGTTAATTATGTACATAAAAAGTTAAGTCAAAAATCGTAAAAAGATGAAATGCGTAAAAGAGGCCCAAAACCCAACTTTCACATAAGAGCTCCGAATTTTATGAAATTAATCTTGTTTTGAAGGTATTTGAACATGGAGTATTTTAAAAGTAAGTAGACCAAAATCGGACACTGTATGAAGGAAATATGCACGTTTTAGTCCGTCAGATGTGAAATTAGACTTTGGGATTATTTGACACTTATTTGAGTTAGCAATTTTTTGTATTTTTTAATTATTCTTATTAGTGATATCTACACAAGGAAGGTGGTCTCAGGTCAATATTGGATTTTGGATGAATTAATTAAAAATATGGGAAGTTAGCATCTTTTTAGGCCAATTTACACATTATGCAATTATGCATGATGAAATGCGAACATTATTTTCACATGTATGAATGATAATGATGCTATATTACTTATTAAATGCATATGGATTTTGTGGAATAAAGCCTAATTGACCAATTTTAGTATGATTAATATGAGATTCATCAAGGTGCTACGAAGTAAACCTCGTGCTCTCATGGGAGAAGAGCATTGGTGATAGAGGGGATCGTGATGGCTCACGTTGTATCGAAACGTGGCATGGAGGTCGACCTAGCAAAGGTGGATGTAATTTCGAAACTTGAGCCACCTTCCAACCTCAAACAAGTCTAGTTATTCTTAGGACACGTCAGTTTGTACCGACAGTTCATCAAAGACTTTAACAAGCCTGCCTGATCGTTTACTGAATTGTTACGAAAGGAGACATATTTTATTGTTGATGACTGTGTGCACCAAGCCTTTTCTTAATTGAAAGATCTGATCACTCAGACCCCTATCTTGCAGCCACCAAATTGGACACTACCATTTGAAATCATGACTGATGCGTCTATACTGACCAATCTTACATCCGATACTTACAACCAAGGCTTTAAATGTCAGATTTCGGTTTCATTTTGGTAAGCCTGAAAAGAGAAATTCGGTGGAATTTCGATGGAATTTCGGTGAAATGGCCGAAAATTAGAGAAATTACTTGAAAACTCATTTTTTCCAAGATTAAGATTTCTACTATTCTTTAACTCAATAAATGAGATATAAATACAAGTTTTTTAGCTAAAAGTAAGATATTAACATGATATGTATATGTTACATTAAATTTCCATCCAATCGCTCCAAAAGTAAAAAAAAGTAGTATACTGCTCAAAATTTAAATCAGATTTAGAATCGAATTTGAAAGCCATTAGTTTCACCTCTCGAATATGAAGAGAATGAGACATGTGCAATAAGAAAAACATAGGCCAATAAAGAGTAATAGCAAAATGATATCATATTTAAGAAATTAAAGATTGAAATGATACCTTAGAAAGTGTACTTAACCAAAATACATTCAACATATATATATTTATATATGTATGAATAAAATAAGACACACACATACACTCACAAACATAAATTTTTGTGACATGTATGTCTAATAGATGCATTGTATAGATTGTGATCATAAAATATACGCTATACAAGACACAAACAAACCAACTAACACCAAGAAACTGCATATCATTCAAAACCATAATCTATATCCAACCTGATAGTAGGTAAATACTTACGATCACAAGATTTTAAAGGTTGCTAACAACCTAGCCCTCACACAACCATATGTACTCCTTGTAGTAGTGAGAAGCCACAAGAAAACAAAGCCTTAAATTTCGATTTCGCACGCATCCCTGAAAAGAGAAATTTTGAAGAATTTTGATGAAATTGTCGGAAATCTTGGAATTGTCACTAAACTGGACCTTTTCCCAGAAACCAAGTTTTTTAGTATTCCTAAGTCAATAAATAAAATAGAAATGCACACTTATTTGTAAAATATAATGGTAATATATTGAAGTAATATTATTGTCATAAATCATAATAGTCGCATATGTTGATGTGTAGAGCAATGGGTTGACTAGAGTCAGAACTGCATTCTAAACTAGAAGCAACATCCATGACAATCACCTTATCAATAAGAATGAGATGATGCATATAATAACTATTAATCAAAACCTATATATTAAAATAAAGAAAGAATAAAAAATAAAGCTCTTCAGTTAAAAACTTGAATTTAACTCTTAAATCTTGTGGCTAACTGATTTGGTTTGGACTTGGATCTAAAGAAACTTCTTCAATAACAAAAAGCACTCTAACAACTCAAAACATTGACGAATAAATAAGTGAAAACCATTGATATATGCAAATTTCGATGAAAGGGAATGATAGATTCCCATATTTTTATTGTTTTGTCAAAATGACATGCAATTTCGATGAAATTTTGTTGACATTTCGGTGATATTTCGTTGAAATCCTGGAAAAAAGGTGGTGTTTTGATTTCGATGACCTATTGAAATGGAAATGCCATAGAAATTCGGTAGAATTTTGTTGAAATTTGAGGCCATGCTTACAACAAAAGAAGGATGCCAAATCATGCCTTATCAGATGGATCCTTCTACTCCAGAAGTTTGACCTCGAGATTCGAGACAAGCCTGTAGTAAAAAATGTGGTGGCATATCATCCCTCAAGATTACCATTGCATGAGACTCCTGTGTAGAATCTGAGGTCGATTACCGAGACCATTCCTGATGAAGCCATATTGTCAATCACCTCCCTCCTATTGTATGCTAATGTTGTGAACCATCTTGTGTCCAAAAGAACTCCACAAGATTGGCCGAAGCTAAAAGTAGACAAATTCTTGTATGAAATCCATTTGTACCAGTGGGAGGATCCTTATATATTTCGTAAGGGGGGCAAATTGTATCTGGAGAAGATGTATTCCTCATGAGGAATTTGCAAGTGCCCTAGCACATTGCCATAATCGAAAATATGGAGTATACCATTCAGGCAGAAGAACGATAACAAAAGTACTCCAATGCGGCCTTTGGTGGCCGACCGTGTTTAAAGATGTAGAAGACTATGCGAAAAACTACACTGACTGCCATAAAATGGGCGGAACAATTCGAATGAGAGACACAATACCCCTGAAATGTATTCAGATTTCAAATGCGTTTGATGCGAGGGCATTGGCTTCATGGGCCCATTTCCGAACAGTCAGGTATTCAAATACATTCTGCTTGTTGTCTATTGTGTAAGCCGATGGGTGGAGACTATAACAACCCGATCCGCCACAATCGCACCGTCTGTCATTTTTTGAAGGACCATACCATTTCAAGGTTCGAGATTCCTAAAATTCTTATATCCGATGAGGGTAGCCATTTCATTAATAAATAGGTTAAGAAGCTGACTCAGGAATTCTGCATTGAACGTCGCGTCACTTCTCCCTACCACCCACATTCCAATGGCTACGAAAAATTCTCGAATAGGGAGATTATGAAAATTCTTCAGAAGCTTGTGCATCAGGATCACAAGAACTAATCTCAGTTTCTTGAATCAATTTTATGGGCTTACAAAACAACGTACAAGTCACCATTGGGAATGTCTCCCTACCGCCTGGTATACGGAAAGCCATGCCATTTGCCCGTGGAACTTATTCATAAATCCTTGTGGGCAATTAATGCTTGCAATCTGATTTCAAGAAGGTTGGGAAAAATAGAAAATTGGATCTGAACAAACTACTTGAATTCCATGACTATGCATATGACAACAACCTGATGTACAAGGAAAAGGTCAAGAAGTGGCATTATAATCACATCCATCGAAAGACTTTTGAGCCGGGTGATGAATTTCCATTTCATCACCTTTATTCTTTCATTTTCACCTTTAAATCCTATCTAAATGCATGTAAATAGCATCATTTTGCATGAATTAACATTCATTATTTATTGTATAAATATTGTATGAACTACATTATTTAAATCCAAAATAAAATAATAAAGAAAAAAAGGAATTAAATACCATATGTATTTTATGATCCTAAACCCGAGATCTAGTCATCATGATGATTGGGTAGATAAGGAATAAAGTAGGGTGAGGTAAGAGTCAAACACACAACGAAAACCCTAATTTTATTTCTTCAATAAGTCATTTTTGAGACCCATTTTATTCTTTATTATTTATACCTCAAATAAAGAAACTTTGTAAATGAAAGTTGTACATAAAAATACGTAGAAAAATACAAAATTTATTTTATACAAAATGAATATATATTATACAGTTTATACTCAGAATATTCCAAAGCCCAAACTTCCTAGACCCATATTTTCTCCATATGAACTCATAATGCATCAAAATCATCTTTAATTGTATATAATTTTTAATAAGCTATTTAGTGAAGGTGGTTTCATTTAATTTGTAGTTAAGATGCAAAAGTTAGGTTTTGGACCCCTATTGTATAATATACTAGAATAAAATATTCATTTTATTCATTCTTTATATTTTTCATTATTTTATATTTTTATGATTTTGTAAATATTATTTATAGTAGATGTACTTATTTATAATACAATAAACCATAAAGAAAACACTAAAAAAATAACATACTAAAATACATAGATGAAATGTCCATATTTATATCTATATAATTAATATCTATATTTATTTAAGTATACAAAACACATCATAAAAATATAATAAAAATATATTCAAGTGTATTTAAATAAATTATAAATACATAAATTATACATATAAAATATTAAAAATATAAAATACGATATAAAAATAAAATACACATATCATAGGTAAATATACCTATATTTATACTTTTAAAAAGTAACTCATAATAAGTTAATCCATACAAATAAATAAAAATAAGATTAAATTACTACAGAAAATAATAAACATTTTTATGTTTTAACTAAAGTTTAAATAAATCAATTTCTAATTTATTTTGAATTATTTTTGAATTTCAAATCTAGTTTGTCTTTTTGTTGATGACATGGCCCAATCAGGGCACGTCCCTCGTTGACTCAGGTCAACTCTCTGACCTGAGACCTAGGCTCCTCATACTAGTTATGCCCGTCTCTCTTCTCAATTTTTCCTCATGATACATGGCTCTAGGTCATATACTATCTTCATGAGTTGTCTTTACTATTCCTCCGTGATTCATGTCGAATCAAATCCAACCTCCATCTCTTCCTTCTATGCACGAAATCCTTCCTCAAAAACTCTTCACCCTCTCATGTACATAACCATTTACTCCTCCTTCCTTGACTTTTTGGTTCCACTTTTTGCATCCCCAGGCCCCTTAGAGTGCCTTGATGACTAGAGCTTGGTGACAGGAAGCTCGCCTTGTGCTTCACAATGAGTAAGGAGGAGTATGAGGGTGGTTCCCACTCATCTCCGCCACTCGTTGGCATGAGGTTCCATCTAGCAGATCTGGCTTCTTGAGGTTTAGTTTCCTTATTTCTTACATAGCTTTATTCTTGTCTTTAGATTCTGTACTTTATTTTATGATTTTATTGTTGTTTTAGCATAGTTAGGTCGATTTAGATTTGCTGGAGCTCTCGAGATCGAGCCACTATTCTCGTCGTACCCACCTTGTCTTCGACCACCGCAACCACCTCACCATCTTCCCTTGCCACTGCTCTTCACCCCCATGCCACTTCATTTACCCAGATCCTTCATGGATCTGGAAATCAACATCTCCCCTCCGCCACCTCATCGGAGATGTCTGCCTGCAACCATCTTCCACTCATTTCACCTAGCTAGCCCCCATGACCTTTTGCCTTTTTGTGCTCGAGCTAACCCTTAGGTTCCAGGAGCTAAAGAGCCCTATCTGAGGGCCATTTTTGTAAAGAACAAACCCAGGAGCTTCGCTGGAGTCATCGAACTCCAGGGCTCGCTCCCTGAACTCTAGACCTTTTTGAAGCACCTGGGAGACACGCAGAGGTTGTAGGAACGAGTAGAGCCCATCAGAAGGCTTCTGGATGATAGGAGACATGCGCGATGTCGATTCCAAACTCACCCAAGGTGAGTTCTTCCCCAGTTCTTCCACCTGCCCCGTGAGCTATCCGATCGACATCATCCCTCTAGATTGAGCAGCAAGCGTCGGATCAGAGTGAGCCTTCACTGTCCGATCTTCATCGGAAATCTAATCCAGGCCCTTGCTGCGAAGTGTCTTCGTGCCCTCTTGTTCTGCCACGTGTCCAAATCAACGATCGAGGACTGCACGATCTGCGCCTTTAGGGGGAAATTTGCATACCTTGCCCTCTTTTTATTTTATTTTAGTCCTGTAAATTATTTAGAACTTTTAATATTTTTGTAAAAATTGCATTAGAACCCTCGAGCTTCTTTTATATTGTATTTAAGTCCAGTCTAGCTTAGCTCACATGATGTCCTGTGTAAGTTGGGCATTTTGTAGAAAGGTCCTTATGACTTTTTCTAATTTGTTTTTTTAGTATTTAAAATTTGTAATTCAATTGACAACTTTTGGTTATTTTGCAGAATAGACCTTGAAATTATTTTTTATTGCAATTATACCCATGCTAGTTCAATAATTTTTGTGCTTGTTCTTTAATTTTTATAAATAACAAATGTGCTCCAAAATTTTTGAAAAAATATGGTTAAGTTTCTGGTTGCGTACTCACTCACGTTATATTTTTAGATTTGCATTTTTAGCATTTCCCCATTTATTAAAAATCAAAATAGCACATTTATCCCTATTTGAATTTAAAATTCCAAAAAAATATAAAAAATATTTAAAAAATTCCAAAAAATTAGTCTTTGTTTATTCTATAAATTGTAGCTCCCGACTAAAAACCACTAAAAATAGAAAAAGAAAATGATTAAAAATTAAAAAGCTCCAAAATCCTTTAAAAAAGTATAAAAAATCACCAAAAACTCCAAAAATATTTCTTTCTATTCATGGATTTTATTTATAATATTTATTATATATTAAAATTGATTTGAGAATTTTTACTCTTTTTTCTATTTTTAAACCTAAAATCAATTCGACCTATTTAATTAATCTATGTTTTGGGATATTTTGGACCTTAAAAATACCTAAAAATTAGCAAAAACTTCCCAAAAATCAAAATAACAGTAGAAAAATATATAAAACACAATTTTATTCTATAATTTTTGGTTATTTTAGTTGTATTTATAATTATATTACTCTATATTATTTATATATCTTTGTATAGTTTTATATATATTCTTATATTATATATTAAAAAGAAAAAGAAACTTAAAATCAGAAAATATAAAAATAAAATAAAAAAATTTAAAATTTAAAACTATTAAGATTTATAAAAATTAAAATACATAAAAAATATATAATTAAAATCCCACATAAAAAGAAAATAAATATACAAGTAAAAGACAAGTTTTGCATTCACTGCATACTCTATCACGTTTGTTTCTAGTATTCAATATACTTACACCTATACACATATTTTGTAGAGTTATAATAAATATTAACTCCACATTTATTTTGCTTTTCATTGCTATCTTTATTGTGGGTTAATTGTTGAATTATTCAGGTTTTGTGAGCGGTCACTTCGACGATTGTTGATCCACCTTGTGGATTGACAAGATCCCCTCAAGACCCGAGTTTTCGAATGGGGCCGTTACCAGGGAGCAATGCTATATAGATTTTATTTGTTTGGTTCTTCTTATTTATATGTTATTTTATTTATTTATCATTTTATTTGAAATTACTTTTGAGTTGTCTAACCCTCTTCCTTATTTGACTTTGTTGCGAGAGATCATGGACCGAAGGGCGCTCTCATGGAAAACCTACGCACCCACGTGAAGTGGAGTCGTCTTTTCTGCACAAGCTGACATGAGAGAGCGACTTAAGAGGACTTGGAGGATTTTTGAAGACAACGTCAGTTGTCTTTTATTTTATTTTATTTTGATTTATTTTGTAATTTAAGAGAGAGAGAGACACATTTAATTATAATAATTCGACACTTAGGACACTGCTACTTCATGAGGTCCATTGCCTGGTGATTGTTCACATAGGGGCCTCGTCGGTTTTCTCATGTTTTCACCGCTTTTCTTTTTCTTTATTTCACACCTTTCTTTTTTGTTTTGTGTGATTGAGACTTACTTCTAGGACTTGCTTGCTTGATTGATTAAGATCCAAAGCCCTAATTAAAATTGCATGTACCTATATTTTGTGCTTGGACTTAGTCAACTAAATTGTTGGTTATTTAGACTTGAGACCGCGTGCCAAGAGAGGCACCATACAATGCTTGCAGGACCCGTTGTGGAGGGCATCGAGGCTGTTTTGAAGACTAGACCCTAGGTTCCATATCTAAATAATTAGCATCTGGCGCTTCACGCTAATAACAATTTCTATTCTACGACGATTTCATCGGCTTGCATTGCATATAGTATAGGTTTTAGTTCTACGTACCATCCTGCATGAAGAGAGCTAGAGACAAGGTGATTATTTCTATTTTAGAAGACATCATTGATTGCCACGTGCATTATGTTTCCGACTCTCTCCCTCTGATCCTGACCACCTAGGATTTTAAAGGAATTGATACCTCATTGGTATTCATGCATAAAAATCCAAAAAAGTGATAACTAATAAAATTGGAACTACTAAATCTATTTGACCCTAAAATCAAAAAGAAAAATCCTTGTCTTGGGGAGAGTAATCCCCTCATTGTATTTGCATTTTATATATGATACATACACACTAAGGGCTAGTGCATCAATCCCAGGCCTACCTACGTGATTGTACAACTTTATGAACTTCACCTAACTCTAAAATTGAAAAGATAAAAGACCGAACTTTCATGGTCATCACTGTGTTGAGTTGGTGAATTGAGGTGTTTTTGTTTGTGTGCATACTCGATCTTCTCTACGCATTTGCGCCACTTCTTGACTTGATCTTCGTGTTCTCTCGATCATTGCCTTTTGTTTCGAAGATGGCTGACTGGAGTAATTTTTATCCAGACTCTGCAGATCCTTCTTCCTCTCCAGTCGGTCCACCTCCATTTTATTAGGAGGACTTCACTCCTAATTTTTCTTTTTATACATATCCGCCTCATACACAGTTTTTGGCATCGAACTTTTACCCACCGCCACCACCTTCACATTTCCCACGACTCTACAAACCCGATACTGAGCTGTTGGAGTCACCTTTTATGGGTATCACGATAGATGACCTCAGTAGCCTAAACAAGAGTCACATTTTCGCTTCACCATTCGATGTTATGGATTCATTTGAGGATGCCTATGAGAGCTTACAATTGACCAAAATACAAAAAATGAGAAAAACCTAACAATACAAAAAGAATCCGAGAGACACCTTATAGAGTCAGGTTGTGAGGAGAGGGCACCCATGCCAGATCCTTTGACCACACACACATCCACCATAGTTCCCACCTTTGACCCCAAGGGTGACACTGTACAGGCTAATCTTAGTCATCCTTATGTATATGATGATTCCGATCTCTTCCCTTGTACGAAGGAGATCCAAAATCTTAAAAAATATTGACTGAACCAGAAGTGGTGGCAGCTATTCATAAGATTATTGAAGTCCCTCTTCTCTAGGCCATGAATTAATTATCTGCACCCACACCTAAAATGATAAAGCGATGGCACGTATCTGAACGACACATTCTGACCATGACCACTGCCCACGCCATCACTCACCATCCACATACTAGGAAAGGGGACAATAACATACTCCTAGCTCGATGTGACATTTTTGACTATTCTTGTGATCACACTCTCCTTGACGGAGGTGCTTCGATCAATTTAATACCCTTCTCGCTGGTACAATCTCTTCACTTAGGGCCTCTCAAGAAAACCTGGATGATTTGTCAATTTGCTGATGGATTAATAAAGAGGCTGAGGGGTATTCTAGAGAATGTAGCCATTCAGATTCAGGGCATGAGCTTCATTTTTGATTTTGTTGTATTGCCCATGGAGATCTCCACCTCTGTGGGGCACACTCCAATCATTCTGGAACGACCCTTCTTCGCCTCTGCGAGAGCTGTTATCGATTATAGATTTGGAGAGATATGATTTCGTTCAGATAATGAGAGTGTTTTGATTAAAAAGATCACAACACCCACGACTAACCAGAGACCCACATCTGATGAGAGTGTGCCTATGTCAGCCAACCCCGAGGACTATGACCTATCTGCTGATATCAGAGAGGTTTTCTTTTAGATGGATAATATTGAGACCCGAGAATTCCTCTTCAGGGAGGATGATTCAGAAAGCATAGACCTTGGAGTTCTCCCTTTCGGTGCTTGGCGATGTATTGATGACATACACGGTATTTACACTATAGGCACCTTAGCATGGACGGCAAATTTAGGAGAGTCTGCACATGCTGAATTTGACCTTACTACTTTCATAAATGAGTTCATGGCTTTCTGTGTTGACCAGAAGAGACTTCCCAGGATGAACCTGACCACACTACTTCCACTGACTAGTTTGTGCCTTTCCACGTTGAGACCACTGAGGATCATCATCAGGTCGATCCTTATCGGGTTGAGTCAGGTGAGGACCCCAATATGGACCTGCACCTTGTGAGATCCATTCCTCAGTGGTCGTGCAAGAAGGTATGCTTTCTGCCTTCTTGATCTCTATACATCCTCCACTTTGTACAACCACTTTCATTTTCTTCCTTCCATCTACTGTTTTGCTCGTCCACCCCATTCCACGTGTTTTCCCAGCTTAGGGCATACTTTATCCTAAGTATGGGGGATGGGGGGTGGATGGGTCGAGTGTTCATTCTTCATTCGATTTCATCATTCTTACTATTTCCTATACTTAGGGCTCTTTTACCCTAAGTATAGGGGGAGTGATGCTTGCATTCTCCTCATGTATTTTCTTTTCTGTTTATTGGTTTCTTTTGGTCACCTCAACTGTCTTATATCTTGTTGATATTTTTGTCTAACTTAGGGATATCTTACCCTAAGTATATGGAGGGACATACTGAGTTGTGATCTATTCATTCCCACCCTGACCCTCCCTGTATTTAGATACAATCGCTATACTTAGGATTATTTCATCCTAATAATGGGGGGACACTCGACTTCTCATTCAATTATTCCGTCATTCTTTATTCTGTCGTTGTAGTGTAGGCTTTTTTAACTCAATACGAGTTATGTATTCTCTTTTTCTCTCTGATCTATGAGGACATAGCTCAAGCTAAGTATAGGTGGTCATATATACTCTATATATACTTTAGCCATAACTCGTATTTTCGTATTTTCAATAAGTATGGCTAAAATACAATTAATTAAGTGTAAAGAATATACTTGTATAAAGTTTATCAAAATTCTTTGTATATATTGATTAATAAATCATGTTAACATGTTTTTCAAAATGTTTGAAAAATAGTTTGAAAATCTTTTTGAAAAATCTTTTGAAAACTGTTTGGAAATGCTTTGTGAAATGTTTTCATCTTTGTAAAAATATTCTGGTTTGTAAAAACTTATTTTCTTTGTTTGAAATAAAATATTTTGAAAATCAATTTGCAAATGATTTGGAAAATGGTAGCAAAAATATTGTGAAAAATCTATATATACTGCTTGAAAAATCTTCGCAAAATGATTTTCAAATTTTGTCAAAGGCTTGTAAAAATTATTTGTTAAATTAGTTTGCAAAATAAAGTTTTCAAAATGTTTATAATTTTTTTCAAATTATTTTGAGAACTATGTACATAAAGCAAATACATATCCTTTACAAACCATGTATATACAAATCTGTAAATTCCTAAATCACAACTCTTGTGAATAACAAGACGCACTCCCATTTAAATACATGCACATATCCCCTTTGTTCTAAAAAACTTTTTTTTTAAAATCCCTAAAATTTAAAAAATTAAAAATTCCAAAAACATTTGCAAATCTGTTCAAAAATTGCATAAAATTTTGTAAAACTTTTCAAAAATCGATAAAAAAAATTCAAAAACCAGAAATTACATCATAAAAATATTTTCTGCATTGTACTTATCATTTTCATTTTTGGGATTGAATTGATAATTTAACAAGTCTAAGTAAAATATGAAGATTGGAGCTTGGTTGGACCTTAAACCTACTTAATCACAGGAACCTTATAGGAACTGGAATTGAGATACTTCAGGTCTGCTAGACTTAATTCTTTGAGATCACGAGACTTGGTTCAATGTCACCTTGACTACCTAAGTAGAGTATTTCAGAGCATACACATGACTCTTGCTGATAATGACATACTTGTACACCTGCACCTTTCACTTTGCTCACCTCAGTTGAAGTGGTAGAAGTCTAGATTTGCCAACATGAGACATAAGCTAATGGAAACATTGGAAGTCATATATTTGTGACCATTGTACCCCAACCCGATCCAGTGGTGACGAAGTTGATGAATTTATGATTCATTACTATAAACGTTGAAAATTGAACTTTGTTCCTGAGTAATTAACTGCATTTCTGCATTTATTTTGCATTATTCTCATTCTTGCATTTAGAATTAATCTCTGCATTTTAGCATGCATATTTGCTTTAAATAAGAAGCTAAATTCACTTGTAAATATTACCTGTATATTCACCATATTTCTCCTATTTTTTTTCTTTTTTGACTAACTCAGAATTGAATAAAGTCAACTCAATAGTGTAAATATTTCTAACCCTAATAAAGGAAAACTATAAAAATACTAACTTGTAAAATTGACCAATAAAATCCTAGCCCTAGTTTGAGACTAAGAACTTTAAAACGTGAATATCTCTCTCATATAGTCTCCTATGGACCCTACTCACTTTTGAATTAATGTACATTCAATTACCTTCAAAAAAAGACCAAATTCAAAAGAATCATAGTCAGTATGCGAAACTTAGATTTTGGGCCCCTCCTTGTATATTGTACACATGTCTCCTTTTAGTTATTTTCTTTATTTTTAATAATAAAAAAAACAGATTAAGTTGTAACCATTTATCTTATATTTTCTTTGATTTTATTTATTTATATCTTATTTCCAAGGTATTTTTACCTGGCAGACCCTATAATCTTTTGCAATTACCTCTACGACCTTTGAAACATCCTAATTCCTCCCCCAACCCTGTAAACTTGCTAACACTTACCCTACAGACCCTGTGGTTAACTCCCATTCATTTATCCGTTAAAAGTAACCAGATTCCATCATATTCTTTTATATTATACCCATTTTGTTTATCAAATTTACATATTAGTGCCATTCTATCATCCAAGAGGAGCTGATCCGTCGATGCTGCTCGTCGCTGCCCCCCCGGCGATGCTGCCCGCCGCTGATGGAGCCCCCACCTGCTTCCCCCGTCGATGGCCACAACTGACGATGCCACTACCTGCACTCCCTGCCGATGATGCCCCCCCTGCGCCGATGCTGCCCGCCGCTGTTGGAGCCCCACCTGCTTCCCCCGTCGATGGCCGCAACTGACGATGCCGCTACCTGCACCTCCCTCCCCCTCGCCGCTGATGGAGCCCCCACCCCCCGCTGATGGAGCCCCCTTGCCGCCGATGCTGCTCCTCGCATCCCCCCACCTGCTTCCCTCGTCGATGGAAGCCCCCCCCGCACCGATGCTGCTCCTCGCATCCCCCCCCAAACCGCCGATGGAAGCCCCCCCTGTACCGATGGTGCTCCTCGCATCCTCCCCCCGCCGATGCTGCCCGCCGCTGATGGAGCCCCCACCTGCTTCCCCCGTCAATGGTTGCAGCTGATGATGCCGCTACCTGCACCTCTCCCCTCCCACCGTTGGTGGAGCCCCCCTCCCCCCGGCTTCCCCCGTCGATGGATGCCCTCCCCCCCCCCCGTGGATGGAGCCTCCGTCGCGGATTTTTCTTTCTATTCTTTTTTTTTAAATTTTGGCTAACCGTAACCGTTTGATGGTAAATTGGTTAGATTAACTCACGACTAACCCAAGTAACTGACTCAAATATAGTTAAAATTGACGGGAGGGTTTGTTGGGTAAGACGGAGCAAGTTTACGAGGTCAGGGGAGGAATTAGGATGTTTCAAAGGTCGTAGAGGTAATTGGAAAAGATTATAGGGTCTGTCAAGTAAAAATCCCTATTTTTAATGAAAAAATCCATAAGAGACAAAGTTCGATATTTTATAGGATATCACCCAAAATTATTTTTTGTACAGATGGTGTATTTTAGTTTCCGATACTCACAAAAGTTGGAGATCTCATCGAGACGAGCAACTTTTTTGTTGACCATTTTTTGATTTGACCTATTTTGTTATTTATTTTTGATTTTTTACATTTAATATTTGACTTTTCTGGGTGCACCACATGTCACCCCATTTTATATTATTTTCATAATTTAATTTAATTAATTTATTTATTTTATTTATCTTTATTTATTTATTCATTATTTATTTATATTAGAGGGCAGGGAGCCTGCACCCAGTGGTGTAGGAAACTCCCAGCACCCACCTCATTTTCGCATTTTGTTTACTTTTTTTGAATTAAAAGTTGGGGGGATTTACTTAATATGTTGAGGGGAATAAGTGTTTCAAATTTCATGTAAAATAAACATTCCTAACATGTTCATCTAAAAGGGGTCTATTTCAGCAATTCTGAGATCGTTAAAATTTGGTAGTCTTGATGGAGATGATAAAAGTGTCGAATTAAGTTGAATTTGGAATGACAACATGGTGATACATGGTGATCTAAATTCTCCAAGGTTTCATTTCAAAAAAAATTGAAAAAATAGAAAAAAATAGGCCGGGTGTAGGGAATTTCCTGCATCCGCCGGTGTAGGGTCCTTTTTCCCTTTATATTATTTATATTATTTATTTATTCATTTATTAGTTATTATTTTATTTTTAGTTAATCATTTATAATTAATTATTATTTTTTATTATTTTATTTTTATATTTTTTATTATTTTATTCCACCAACTCCAATTCTCTACACCTCTCCCACTTCTTTCCCAACTTCCACCCCACTTCTTTTCTAAGTTCTCCATCTTCCTCTTTTTTTATTTCGTTGATCCTCTTCATTTTTCACCATCCACCATTCTTAGAGAAAAGGAGAGAGCTCGTCAAGGTAGATTGGTGACATCGTTCCACCACGATACGAAGCAGCGAGTTTCCAGTCAAGCTCGTCCAGCTCCGTGATGCCTCCATCACGCCGCTCGAGGCCAGGAGTGCAACATAGTTGCTCATGATCCCAATGAAAACACATGTATGGTACATTCTCTCCTTCCCTTTTCATTTTGTTTTTGCCATTCTCCTCTTTCCATGTGATTGATTGAAATGAATCCAACATCAAAATCAAATTCGACACCCCTACGATTGGTCACCATCATCTCCTTGACCTCCCCATCTTCTTATTCTCTCTCTCTCTCTCTAGAAAATTACCATGAACCAAGCTCCGATTCCATTGTCTTGCAACCGAAGTTTCTCGTCCACCTTCCAGTAAAAACCAAACCCATCTTCTAGTGATCGAAGCCCAATGCCATATTGTTGAGTTTAAGCCATAGGTGCAGAGGATCGTTCGATGTCTCCACTGCTGTTCACCGCCGACGAAGATCACCGGTCGCAACCGTACGACCTCTGCTCCACAGAAGCATCTCTCCGCCGCAAGCCCCTTGCGGCTGCAACTTGGCCTCGTGCGCCCACCACCCCCTTCTATAGCCACAGCCCGTGCGACCCTCTCCTCTGTACGCCTCTTCAACCGGCCACACCCATGTCGTCCTGCTGCCTCTCCAGCAGTGGGCCGCGTCCCTCCAGCAGCTTCGCATGGTTGCCACTACCCAGAGCCGTGCGGCCCCATCTCCAACAACCAATGTGTGAGCCACCGTGACATCCTCCTCCACTGCACCCCGATTCCCCAGCATCAACCATCCCCTGCACGAGAAACATGCACAGCAGCCTCCACCCACCACTATAGCCGCCCCGTGGGCTGCCCCCTGGAGCTGCACATCGCACCTCTCCTCACGGTCATTCTCCAACTATCACCCCTTGGAGCTACGCCCCCGCACAGCTTCCTTACTCCAGTAGGCCGTGCTATAACCACAGGTGCCCCGCCCTCCTCCGCGGTCGTTGTCCTCTCACCACCCCGTGCCTCTCCACGCACGACCGAGATAATCACCAACGTCGCCTCCCACTGCCGTGCAGAACCGCAGCTGGGCCGCACCCCCCTAACCGTGCGCAACCGCACCTGCGGCTAGCCGCCCCCTCCCCCGTCTTAGCAACCAACCGTGCTGCCTCACCGCTCTCTGGACCCGCCGAAGCCCCTGCCTCACCGTAAAAATTGCACCCGCACCCTCCAAAGTTTTCGTAATTGCATAATTATCCTTAAGCACAACTTTTTCTTGTTGAAACTTTATTTCAATATTGGGTTGATACCCTCACAATTTTGCTTCTATTGGGTAGTCTATTTTGCATCATTTTTCAAAGCTAACAATTGCATTGTTTTATAAACTAATGCTACATATTCTGATTATTTATTCATAATTTTTGTGAGCATTGGATGATTTATTAAAAATAAGAGTTTAAAATTCAGTGATATTCCACCCATTTATGCTATGAAAATTCGCATGCATTTATTCCTTGCTCTAAATTTCTCAGAAAATCAAAGGTGATGCGTCTAAGTATGCTTTAATTTCTATCAAAATTTCATTATAAATGGAGACGTCCTGTGATAAAATAATTTCTTGAGTGATTTCAATAAATGATTTTTAATTAAATCCACTAATAATATTTTTTTGCAATATTTTAACTCTCCTACATTGCTTATTAAAATCGCTCTATGGATAAATTGATTTTGTGCATTAATTCGAACTTAAATACTCACAAGCACTCTATTTCCATTTAAAAAAATAAAAAATATATTCTAGAAATAATCCAAAAAGATTAGCGTAGCTTCATTTCATCATGTTTCACTTCCAGTAAAAAATTCATTAATTTTGCATTCTATTTAAATGAAAAATTACATAAAAATCCCTAAAAAGTTTGAATTTTTCATCATTGCATTTTAAACCCAAAAATTCCAAAAAATACATTATGTATTCATCATTGGATTAAGTTTCTAGGAAAAGCACAATCTGACTACTTAATTTCATGTTAAAATTAATTTGGTTAAATTACTTGATTTCTTAATATCCTAGTTCAATCGCATTTATGCAGTGGCATTTCTTTTGCATAAAAAAATACCAAAAAAAGTCTCTTTGAAAATTTTGATCTATATGAATTAGACGTAAGTTGTTCCTTTGCCTCCTTTAGTCGACCCTAGGGCTCGCCCAAGTAAAATAAACACAAAACCACATATTAATTAATTCGCTGATTTATCAATTCATGTGGTTAATTTTTGATCGATCCTGATTGCCCGACTACAACAATTCGACACTTTTGAACATGGTGATTCGAGGTTCTTTAGAGATCTAAAGAAAAAAGTTGTGGGTTGCAATAATGCTTCAAAAGAGGGATAATCTATTGGTTCAAGAGGAAAAAGTCCTTATGTAAATGATGTTGTATATTGTATTCAAGAAAATGTGCAAAATAAAAAACTCTGAAAAGAATAGACAGTCAAAACTCAAAGAAGAATCAATTCCCGTCAGAGCATGTATATATTTGTATAGTCAATAAGCAAGCTTGAGCTTCAAAGTCAAATGTATGCGAGCTTGTAGCTGGATGACTTGGCTATACTGGTCAAGCGTCCCAAGATAGGTATCTATACCGGCTACATCCATTCTTCTCTCCACCTCCTCTTCTTGAGCCGGTTGTAGTTGAACTTAGAAGAGAATACCCTACTTCTTGAGGAAAGAATTGGATTGTGGAATTAGGGTCACCAAGTTGGAGAAGTCTGACTTCTACCACTTAAGCCGAGGAGAGCTACATATCATACACACTATCCAAGATAGATTCATAGTCAAAAGGGTTTGCGTATGAGCAGACTTATTTTGATCTGGCTATTGAGGAGACATGAGCAGAGTTTTGTGGTTCTCAGAGGCTGTTGTGTTTCAAGTCTGTTTCCTAATAAGGTTCTGACCTCACCTAAAACCCAACGGTCCGACTTAAGCTCCAAACTTTGATTTTATGAAGACAAGTTTGAAAGTTAAAATCAATCCAAGATCATTCTTTTTCTTTTCTTTATATTTATTTTCTGCACTTATAAGCGTAAGTGTTTGCTAGGGACTAGTAAAGGCAAGTATAAGGGGTGATGAATCTCCATTTCATCACCTTTATTCTTTAATTTTGACTTTAAACCAAAGCTAAATGCATGTAAACATCATCATTTTGCATGAATTAACATTCATTAGTTATTGTATAAATATTGTATAAACTACATTGTTTAACGCTAAAAATAAAAGAATAAAGAAAAAAAGAAGAAGAAATAAAATGTCAAAGGAATTTTATGGCCTTAAACCCCGAGACCTTGGCATCATAATGACTGGGTTGACAAGGAATAAAGTAGGGGGAGATAAGAGTTAAACACACAACAAAAACCCTAATTTTATTTATTCAATAAGTTATTTTTGAGACCTATTTTATTCTTTATTATTTATACCTCAAATAAAGAATACATAGTTTACATTTTATGCTCAGAATAAAATTCCAATACTCAAACTTCTCAGACCCATATCTTCACCATATAAATTCAAAATGCATCAAAATCACTTTAATTTTATATAATTTTAATAAGCTAATTAATGAAGGTTTGTTTATTTAATTTGGAGTTAAGATGCAAAAGTTAGGTTTTGAACCCCTATTGTACAATATACCTGAATAAAATATTCATTTTATTTAATCTTAATATTTTCATTATTTTATATTATTATAATTTGTAAATATTATTTATAGTATACGTACTTATTGAGAATACAAAAAAATCATTAAGAAAACACTAGAATAAAATAACAAACTAAAATACATAGATGAAATACATATACTTATACCGATATAATTAATACCTATATTTATTTAGGTGTATAAAATACATTAGAAAATATAATAAAAATATATTCAAGTGTACTTAAATAAGTTATAAATACATAAATTATAAATATAAAATAATAAAATATAAAATACGAAATAAAAATAAAATGCACATAAGTAAATATACCTATATTTGTACTTGTAAAAAGTAACACACAATAACTTAATCCATAAAAATAAATAAAAATCAAATTAAAATTCTACATAAATCAATTAATATTTTTTATGTATTAGCCAAAAAATAAATAAATCAATTAGCAATTTACTTTGAATTATTTTAAATTTCAATCTGGTTTGACTTTTTACAGGTGACATGGTCCAATCAGGGCCCGTCCCCCGTTGACTCGGGTCAACTCTTTGACTCAAGCCCTAGGCTTTTCAGACTATTTATGCCCGCTTCTCTTCTCAAAATTTTTCCTCATGATACATGGCTCGAGGTCATGTATAGTTTTCATGAGTTGTCCTCACTATTCCTCCATGATTCACACCGAATCAAATCCAGACTCCATCTCTTCCTCCCGCGTAAGAAATACTTCCTCAAAAACTCTCCACCCTCTCCTGTACATAACCATCTCCTTTTCCTTCCATGACTTTTTGGTTCCACTTTTTACTTCCCCAGCCCCCTCAGAGTGCCTTGACGGCTAGAGCTTGGTGACAGGAAGATCGCCTCATGCTTCGCAGCGAGGAAGGAGGAGCAGAAGGGTGGTTCCCACTCATTTCCACTGCTCGTTGGTGTAAGGTTCCATCTTGTTGCACCAGCTGCTTAAGGTTTAGTTTCCTTGTTTCTTATGAAGCTTTAGTTCTTGTCTTTAGATTCTGCACTTTATTTTATGATTTGATTGCGGTTTTAGCATAGTTAGGTCGATTTAGCTTTGCCGGAGCTCACAAGCTCCGACCATTGTTGTCATCGTACCCATATTATCTCCGACCACTACAACCACCTCACCATCTTCCTTTGCCGCTTCTCTTCACTCCACACCACTTCATTCACATAGATCCTTCATGGATATGTAGATCAACATCTCCCCTCTGCCACCTCACCAGAGATGTCTGCCAGTAACCATCTTCCACTCATTTCGCCCCACTAGCCCCCAAGACCTTTTGCCTTTTTGTGCTCGAGCTAACCATGCTGGTCCCAGGAGCTAAAGAGCTATATCTGAGTGCCATTTTGGTCAAGAACAAACCTAGGAGCTTTTCCGAAGTCATCGACCTCCAGGGCTCGCTCCTTGAGCTCTAAACCTTTTTGAAGCACCTGGGAGACGCGCAAATGTTGCAGTAATGAGTAGAGCCCATCGAAAGGCTTCCAGGTGATCAGGGACACACGTAACGTTGATTCCAAACTCTCCCACGACAAGTTCTTCCCCAGTTCTTCCACCCACCTCACAAGTGTCCGATTGACATCACCCCTCTAGATTGAGCAGCAAACATCGGATCAGAGCGAGCCTTCACCATCCAATCTCCGTCGGTGATCTATTCCTGGCCATTACTGTGAAACGTCATCGTGCCCTCTTATGCTGCCATGTGTCCAAGTCAACGATCGAGGACATCACAATACACACCTTTAGCAGGTAATTTACACACCTCGCCCCTGCTTTTGTTTTATTTTATTTTAGTCCTGTAAATTATTTAGAATGTTTAATATTTTTGTAAAAATTGCAAAGAAACCCCGAGCTTCTATCATATCGTATTTGGGTCTAGTCCAGATCATCTCACACACGTGAGTGGCATTTTAGAGAAAGGTCCTCATAGATTTTTGTAATTTATTTTTAGTCTTTAAAATTCATAATTCAGTTGAAAACTTTTGGGTATTTTGTAGAATAGACCTCATACTTTTTTTATTGTAATTATACCCTTGCTAGTTCAACAATTTTTATGCTTGTTCTTTAATTTTTATAAATATCAAATATGCTCCAAAATTTATGAAAAAATAGGGTTAAGTGCTTGGTTTCATACTCTTTCATATCATATTTTTGATTTACATTTTAGGCATTTTCCTTATTTATTAAAAATCAAAATAGCATGTTTTTATCCTTATTTGAAGTAAAAGTTCCAAAAAAGTTTATAAACAGTATTTAAAAATTCAAAAAAGTAGTCTTTGTTTATTATTGTTTTTTGTAGCTCCACACCAAAAACCACTAAATTGACTAAAAATTTAGAAGTTCCAAAATCCTTTAAAAAAGTATAAAGAATCCTTGAACTTAGAAGTGAATACCCTGCTTCTCGAGGAAAGAGTTGCTAGATTGAGGAATTAGAGTCACCATGTTGGAGAAGATTGACTTTTACCGCTTTAGCCAAGAGAAATACATACCACACATACTGTCCAAGATAGATTCATAGTCATAAAGGTTTGCATATGAGTTAAAATGTTCTAACCTGGCTATTGAGGATACTTGAGCATAGTTTTGTGGTTCTTAGAGGCTGTTGTGTTTTAATCTGATTTCCAATAAGGTTCCGTCCAAACTTAATGTCTGGTCTGACCGAGCTCCAAACTTTGATTTTGTAAAGATAAGTTTAAGAGTTAAATCAAGCCGAGTTCTTTCCTTTTCTTTTCTTTCTTTTTTATTTTTTTTGCAATTATAGGCATAAGTGTTTGGTAAGGACTATCAAAGGCAAGTAAAGGGGTTGATGAATCTCCATTTCATCACCTTTATTGTTTTATTTTGGCCTTTAAACCCTAGCTAAATGCATGTAAATAACATTATTTTGCATAAATTAACATTCATTATTTATTGTGTAAATATTGCATAAAATACATTGTTTAAAGTCAATATAAAACAATAAAGAAAAGAAAAAAATAAAATGTCAAAGGTTTTTTATGACCCTAGACCTCAAGACCTATGCACCATGATGTCTGGGTCGACAAGGAATAAAGTATGGGGATATAAGGGTCAAAAACACCATAAAAACCCTAATAGTTATTCTTCAACAATGCAATTTCGACACCTATTTTATTCTTTATTATTTATACCTAAAATAAAGAAACTTTGTACGTGAAAGTTACAGATAAAAATACATAGAAAAATAAAAAATTTATTTCACACAAAAATAATACAAGTTGTACATTCTACACTCATAATAAAAAGCCAATACCCAAATTTCCCAGACCCATATCTTCACTATATGAACTCAAGATACACAAATCCACCTTTAATTGTATATAACTTTTTATTAGCAAATTAATGAAGGTGGTTTCATTTAATTTTGAGTTAAGATGCAAATGTTAGGTTTTGGTCCCCTATTATACATTATACATGAATAAAATATTCATTTTATTTACTTTATTTTTTATTTCTTTATATTTCAATAATTTTGTGAATATTCTATATAATGCATGTACATATTTAGAATACAATAAAACCATTAAAATACACTAAAATAAAATGATATACAAAGATCCATAGATGAATGTATTATATGTTTACCTATATAATAATTACCCTTATTTATCTAATTGTATAAATAACATCATAAAAATAAAATAAAATAAGTTTATGTATATTAAAATAAGTTATAAATATATAAATTATGTATATAAAATAATAAAATATGAAATACAAAATAAAAATAAAATACACATATCATAGGTATAAATGAACCCTTAAAAAGTAACCTATAATAAATTAACTTGTAAAAATAAATAAAAAATCACAATAAATTACTACATAAAATAATAAGTATTTTTCACGTGTTTACCAAATATTAATAAAATCATTTACTATTTTATTTAATTAGTAAACCTTTTATTTACATCCTTATCATTTTCCTGGCCAACGTGGCCCAATAAGGAGCCGGTGCCGGTTGACTTCGGTCAACTGCCTAGTCTCCTTCGGCTGCGACATGTCAGACGTTTTGACCTTGGCTTCTCAATTTTATCCCTGACAAATCTTCCGTTATTTCTGATCAATTCTTTCTTCTTATTTATCCTCAATCATTACACTTACACACGAGGACCATTCCTCGATCAATGATATTCTGTATCGAGCACCACTCCTCGATGAATGACCCCCTATAAAAATTATCGTCTCCACTTTCCTTCCATCTTCGATCCCTCTTCCTCCACCGAAATCCTAATCTAATCCCTGATCGAGAACCTTTGTGACAACATGCTTCTCCTAGGAACTTCAGGGGCTTGGTTTGCATCGAATTGAGGCTGATCCGTAGCTCCACTCCCTCCTCCACCCAAAGTTCTGCTCCAAGTGGCCCAGGTATGGCAAGCTTCTTCTTTCTTCATTCTTTCTATTCCTTAGCGTAGCTGTAACGTAGGGTAAGCTTTTATTTCGCTTGATTTCGCTTTATTTTTCGTAAAATCCAAAATTTGCGTTCGATAGAGCTTCGACTCCGTCGCTTGTTTCCGATCACTTCAGCCACTGTACGTCGCCCGGATCATCTCTGTCACCTCCCCCATCCTCAATCCTACGTTCCACACACCTTCATCTACCTAGATCTTGCACATATATAGAGATCTATTCGTCCCTCTAGACTTTTCATTGGAGGACACCGCCATGCATCATTTCCACTCCATCCGCCCCACTCTGACCATCAGAGCGATCATCTTTGTATGGTAACACACTTCTACAAGAAACAAAGAGAATAGACCTTTGTGTAGGGGTCATCGAGGCAAGAGAGTACCCCAAGGTCCCGAGCTTCGCTGGAGCCCTTCCGGTGGGTCTCAAGCCATTTTGAAGGCCTAATACGCTACAGAAAAACTACATCATCATTCTTCGACACTCAACAATACATTTGGAAGCAGGAGTGCAAGATATGAAAGATTGAAGGAGCTACCCAGTGCAGTTCTTTCGTGTTCTTCCAAGACCCTACAGGTTCGTCTATTCAAGCCCAATCGCTAGATGGAGCAACAATCGTTGGATCGAGCAACACATCACCATCAGATCAGCTTGTGGGATCTAATCCCGCCTGTCCAACGCGAACCGGTATTGTCAGATTGTGGCCATCCACGTAGTCAAGTGAAGCACCCCCCGCCATCTATTAGCGTGCCTATTGGGGGTTAATTGCAGATCATATCCCCTGCCTTTTGTTTATTTCCATTTCATCCTATAAAATATTTAGAATGCTTTATATTTTCTATAGTTTTTGCAAATCAAACCCTGAGCTTTATTTATATTACATTTGGGTCCAGCCAACTCAATTCACATGTCGTCCCACGTGAGCGGGGTTTTTGCATGTAACCCCTCATGGGTTTTTATATTTTAATTTACTATTTAAAGTTTAAATATTAGTTGTAAACTTTTGAGATATTTGCATTGTAGCCCTTGCTCTTTATTTTAATTACGAATATACCCCTACTAGTTCAAGTATTTTTGTGCATATTTATTAAATTTTTATAAATATCATCCATACTCCAAAAATCATAAAAATAGGGTTATGTTCCTGTTAGGTTGATTGTTCACACTATAAATTTAGTTTTGCATTTTAGGTATGTTTCTTATTTATTGAAAATAAAAAATATCATGTTTCTTTCTAGTTTGCATTTAAAAATACAAAAAAATATAAAACCTTTTTGAAAAATTCAAAAAATATTCTGTTTCTTATAGTATTTTACAACTTCAGACAAAAAATCGAAAAATAAAATGATTAAAAATAAAAATGCTTCGAAATTCTTTTAAAAAACAAAAAATTCCAAAAATTCCAAAAAATATTATTTTCTTCTCTATACATTTATATACATTGTTATATATATTCAAATTGTTTTTTAGATATTGTGAGGCTTTTTGCTATTTTTAAATCTCATATCAATTCGACATGTTTATTCAATCCCTATTTTGAGATATTTTTTACTTTAAAATATATAAACATTAGTAAAATTATCTAAAAGATCATAGAAATAGTAGAAATTATAAAAAACATTTTATTCTGTAAATTTTAAAAACTTTAGCTATATTTTTATATTTATTAGTTTATATTATATAATGGTACTTATATCATTATTTTATTTTTTTTAAATTCAAAAAGAAAGTAAAAATCAGAAAATGTAATATATATAATTAAGAAATCTAAAACGAAATTGAAAATAAAAACTAAAAAAATACATAATTAAAAAGCCATAAAAATTCCCTAAAATACCCAAAATCAGTTTATATCTTCTTTTAGACAATTTTGATTGTGTATCCTCCGTTGTTTCTTGTGCTCGACCTCTACTATACTTGTCCACTATACAATCTATTGGAGGGTACAATAATTTTTTTTCACACTGCTTGCATTGATTTTCTATACAATGTGTGGGTTAATTGTTGATTGACTTCGGATTTTGTGAGTGGTCGCCTCAGCGACATCATATCTACGCATCTCTGAGAGGATATTATTTTAGACCCTCACCAAACTTGAGTCAAGATTTACATATTCATTATATTATTAGGGAATATGTCGTATACATCAAAGTACATATAAGTTTACATACACTAGTACCACAAACCTTAGGTAATTTAGATCATTATATATCACTATGGTATCATTTCAAATTCAACTTAATTTTAGACTTATATCCATAAAGACCATCAATTTTTAATAGTATAAAAATTGATAAAATGGACTCATCTTGATGAACATGTTAGGAATGCTTGTTTTAATATAATTTGAAACTCATAATCTACTAATCATTCAAAGAAAATCCTCCAAAGTTTCATTTCAAAAAATGAAAAAAGTGGATGTTTATGGCATGGGTGCATGTAAACTAACATGCATCTTTTTGCATACTCCCTAATCCCATATAGAAATAGCTAGAATTTATATAAGTTTTAAATAATATTGTAATTCTCATACATAGTGTTCTAGTTCTTTCTCTACTTATTGAGGTTAATATTTTATATGTGGGTAAAATGGGGATGCACCGTGAGGGGAGCTAACTTGGCTCCCCCGCCCCCATTTTTCCCATTTTGTAATTTTTTATTTTAAAAATGCTTACATGGATGTTCATCATTATATCTCTATATCATGTCATTTAAGTTTCGTGCAAAACATGGACTCTGACAGCCTCCATCCAGACATGATCGATTTCTACGATTCTGCAACCACTAAAATTGGTTGTCTATATGGAGGCTGTAGGAGTCTCTATTTCTCACAAAACTTGAATGACATAATATAAGGATATAGTGATGAATTTACACCGATTCATTCTTCAAAAAAATAAAAAATAGGAAAAATGGGGCCGGGGGAGGGGGCAAGTTAGCTCCCCGAGGGACAACCTCATTTTACCCTATATATAATGTATTTTGTAAGATAAGATATTTTCTGTTGAGTATCACATGGACAAATGGCTAGTGTTAGGGTGTTAAGCAATTGACTTATAGATATAATGTAAAGAAGCATCTACTATTGCTCAAATTAATAGTCACATGAATATTCAATCAAATTAAGGCCAAGTTCTCCCACCACAAAACATCTGCCTTAGCTTTTGCATGAGTCCAACTTCACTCCATCATCATCCTCTATAGAAGGCTTATCATACACATCGATAGCCCTTTCATCCACTGATGACCAATGTTTCTCAAGTGGGTCTAAAATGTACCCTCATAGAGTGCGAGGATAATTGTCGCTGAGGTGACCCACAAGAAATCCCCTCGGTCATTCAACAAGTATCCACAATATAATAATAAGCAATGAATAGAAAAAAATGTGAGGATCAATTTATTATACTCTATAAACATAAATGTATTGCATGTAACCATGTAGAGGTTGAACCACAAAGAGCAAACGAGCAAGCCTATGATTATTTCTAATCAATGTGTATTATGTGCATACTTGTCTTTATGTCTTTATGTGAGTTTTTTATTTTTGAATTTAATTTTGAATTTATTATTTCTTTTTTTATTAAATGAATTAATGGTACATATATGTGTATTTTTAATTTAATAATGATAATAAGATATATTAGGTTAACATCTATAGAGATCTACACGTACATATAAGTAGAGCTATAGACATAAGGTATATATACTTATATCCTTTTTTTAATTTTATAATTTTTAATTCCTTTTTTATTTTTGAAAATAAAAATAAAAATAAATTTATATAGAATATATTTGTTCATAATCTAAGTCTATAGATAGTATGAATATATATTTATATACAAGTAGATAGTATATAAGATAGATATCTATACATAATACAAAAATATAGGAAAAACATTTTTTTAGGATTTTTATATTTTTTCATGTTTATGGGATTTTTCTATTTTTTCATAATTTTATGTTTTTTAAAATAAAAAAATCCCAAAATAGGGATTAAATAAATAGGGAGAATGGTTTTGAAGACTAAAATAACAAGCAAAGTCCAAAATTCTCCAAATTAAATTTAATAGATAGATAATAATATAAAGAAAATTCAGAAATAAAAATAAATATTTTTGGAGTTTTTAGGAATTATATCTTTTTTTACTTGATTTTGGAACTCTTTGTTTTTTTATCATTTTCTTTTTCTGTTTTAGGGATTTTTGGTCTGGAGTTAATATAAGTCATAATAAACCACATATATTTTTTTGTAATTTTTAAAGAATTTTAATATTTTTTGGCCTTTTTAAAACTAAACATGGAATTTATGCTCACATTTTGAATTTTAATAATAGATAAACTCCTAAAAATGCAAATTAAAAATCAAAGCATGAAACTCTGTCATCCCAAACATTTATGTGCATATTCGCAAATTTAAATACAAACCGTAACTATTTTTAGCAAAAATAAACAAGAAATAACATTTACATTCTTGTAGGGACTTACTTGCAATTAGACTACAATATACATGCAATTCAAAACCACTTCACAATACATAGGGGCATATATGTATTTTTTCACAAATTTCTTAAATTAAAAATATCCTAGAAGGGTCTTTTTATAAATATACAATAGTTCAGGGCCCCATGTATAATTTTTACAAAAAATACAACACTTAATATACAAAATTGTGCATTAAAAATAAATATACAAAAGTGGGAGGGTATGATTGCAATATACCCAACTAACGTGGCAAAGCACGCGAGCTGAGCTAGCGTGGACACGTAGGTAAATACGTGAAAATGCGAGGGGTTGTATGCAAATTTTACGTGAATATTTACACTCTAAACAAAAATTAAAATATTAAAAAGAAATAAGAAACATGTCGAGGGAGGTAAGTGCAAATTACCCCTATTTATGCGTGGACCGACAGCTTGGATCTCCTCACTTGGACATGTGGCAGCTCCCAGGCGCATGATGAAGTTTCGACGATGACGGCTGGGATTAGATCTCGGGCGGAGATCGGACGACTGGGGCTCGCATGATTGGATGCCATTTGCTACATTTGGAGCGGGTCTCTCGATCAGACGGTCCTGGAGCGTCCAGGAAGAATACTCCAAGAATAGGGCTCGGTGTTGCTTTCGTCCGCTCTTTCTCTTTGCTTCGAGCTCCTTCTGAGCTGATGAGATGCCCTACGGGTTTGCCTTGACGTTCTGCGGCCAAAGGATGTCTCAAAAAGATCCGCCCCCTTCGGACGTGGCTTGAGCGTCGCGCACCTGGACCTCCGTTCTTAACTTCAAACCCCTCAGATGTGGTCTTACAAACCTGCAAATATGATGGGAAGCTACACAACATGAAGGTGATCATATCTGAGCTGTTATTGGCGAGGTTCACATCGATTTGAGGAGGGATGAAGGTGCTCTGCGTGCAAAGGAGGAAGAAGCACCGAGGGACTGATCTATGTGAAATTGAGGGATTTTAATGGGTGAGTTCGATGGAGAAATGAAAGTGAAAGGAAATGGTGATCGTGGACGTCAGAGACAGAGTATCACAATGGATCATAGTAGCTGGAGCTCTAGAGCTCCAACGAGGCCTACATATAAACCTAGGCTAAAATAGGAATTGAAATGCAAAATTAAAGGCATAAAATGAAATCTACATACTAAAACTACCAAAAATGAGGAAATGGTTCAGCTTTAACATGGTGGTAGACCAGAGAGCAAGACGACCGCCAGAGCGCCATCTTAAACCCGTTTTCCTCCTACTGTAGTGCTCCGACATCAGGGAAGGCACCTCTGTCATCGATGAACACTCACGCACACAGATGAAGAATCTACAAGGCTCGAAGATGGATCAAATTGGGCAGAACGAAGGAGAGGATTATTTATAGACATGGTGTTGGTCCTTATTGATCGAACAATTGCAGCTGAATCAAGGAGCTTTGATTTTATCTTTGGTTAGGGTGTGATTCAAGGATGTTCAATATCCATGAATCTCACATCACACCTAGCCATGGCATCATGAGCGCCAACGAAAAAAGGGTGACAATTGAGGTCCTGATAGACTAGCGACTTGAGGAAGAGAGAGGAGGTTGTTGGTCAGGAGTCAACAACTGGCGGGATGCTATTGGTCTACATAAGCAGCTACAGGACAAAACAACCCTTATTTCAAAAATAAATGAATTAAAAATAATAGATGATTTTATTAAATTTTAGTTATAAAATAAAAATGTTTATTATTTTATGTAGTATTTTAATATGATTTTTATTTATTTTTATGAATTAATTATTACAAATTACTTTTTACAAGTATATTTATAGGTATATTGACCTAGGTTTTGTATATTTTATTTTTATTTTTATTTTTTATTTTATTTTATTATTTTTATATTTTATATATTTACAACTTATTTTTACATGCATAAATATATTTTTATTGTATTTTTCTGATGTTATTTGTACACTTAAATAAATAGGGATAATATTATATAGATATAAGTATAGATATTTCATCTATATACTTATATAGACTATTTTATTTTTGTGTTTTCTTTTTTGGTTTTATTCTATTCTAAATATGTACATATATTATAAATAGTATTCACAAATTTATAAAATATGAAATTATAAAAATAATAATAAATAAAATGAATATTTTATTCAAATATACTTTATAATAGGGGTCCAAAACGTAACTTTCACATTTTAACTCCAAATTAGGTGAAACCACCTTCACTAAATATATAATTAAAAGTTATATACAACTAAAGTTGATTTTATCCATTTTCAGTTTTTATTGAGTATGTATGGGTCTGAGAAGTTTGGATTTTGGCTTTTTATTCTGAGCATAGTATGTACATTGTACCTTATTTTTGTACAAACTCAATTTTATATTTTTTTATATATTTTTATCTAAAACATTTATGTACAAAGTTTATTGATTTGAGTATAAATAATAAAGAATAAAATAGGTTCTAAAAATGCTTTATTGATCAATGAATAAATGAAATTTTTAGTGTATCTTTTGCCCTTATCTCCCCTACTTTATTCCATGTCGATCAAATTATCTCTTGACTTGATCTCGAGGTTTAGGGTCATAAATATAATGATATTAACATGTATTTAGCTATGGTTTAAAGGTGAAAAGGAAAGATAAAGGTAATGAAATGGGGATTCATCACCCCCCATACTTGCCTTTGATAATACCTAGCAAACATTTATGCAATGAGTGTAAAAATAAAAAATGAAGAAAAAAGGAAATAACTTGAAATAATTGTCAACTTTTAAACCAGTCTTCAACAAAGTCAAAGTTTGGAGCTCAGAGAGGGCCTTTAAATTAATGGTGCGTTCGCAACCACATGGAAGTCAGGAAGTGTGACATAACAACCTTTATATTCCATACTCCTGTTATCCAATACAATTCACATCTAGATCAGAACCATCCTCTCAGTCGCATACTCTTACTACCTTGAAATGATAGAACCATGTGTGTGAATTTGTTCAGCTCTTGCCAGACAAAACCATTGAACCATCAAGGCATCTACTCTTTTAATAACTCATCCTCGTGGAGATTGATATTCCCTTATAAGATCAGGTGCTTCCGATCTTTACAACTGAATGAGAATGAAGTTAGAAGAATGTGAAAAGAAGTGGGAATGGACCAGTGTAGTCTTCATTCCCTTGTGAAGTCAGTCAGTGTAACCGATTCTTCACTAAGAAGCATGCTTTTTCTGAATCTCAAGCTTTTGTGGAATTTTTGGTATAAGTTTCTTTGGATATTTTCTTTGACTTTGTACATCTTCTGCATTCTTATTTATACTCCTATGGATATAACATCTTTTTGTTCCACCAATTTTTTAGGGTCTTCGAAAAAGTTGTGCTGGTAGACCATTCCTCATTTGAAGCATTGTCTCAATCCATCTCCTGTCTTTAGATATCATTGTTACCAAAAGAAGTGGGTTACAATACCGATGTCGGCAATTCCCAAGAATGGTTCCTGAGCCACCCTTGGCGAAGCAGCCTTACATCATCCCGACTTAGACTCCAAGGTTTTTCAACAATCCATCTGAGTTGAGCTATGTCTACGTGTGAGGTTTCCAGTCAAGTAACTATCTCAAAAGTCTTACGGATGATATGAAGGGTCCTATTTAAGTATATTGAATTGAATCATGAACATAATGTTATGGAACCTAAATAATTAAGTCAAGGTGACCTGAAAAATCTCCACTTTCAGTCCTCAATGGATTCCTATGAAATTAAGTGTATTAAGGACTATTCCAAGCTCCAATCTTCAGACTATAATTGGACTTGTTCAATTATCTAGGTTATTATGAAAAATGCAAATGCTATGTATAATGCAAGAAAAATATTTGGGATGCGATTTTCTAGTTTTGAACTTTTATGGATTTTTTTAGAATGTTTTGCAAATTTTTATGCAATTTTTGAATTTTTTTTGCAAATGTTTTTGGGGTTTTGGATTTTGCAAATTTTTAGTAAGTTTTCAAAAACAAAAGATTTTTGGAACAAAAAGGGAGTATATGCAGATATTTACATGTTTGTGCATCTTTTTTTACAAGTGCCGGGTTGGAATTTGTAGGGTTGCATATACAATGTTTGTAAAGAATCTTTATTTGTTCGAGTTATGTACATAGTTCAAAATAATTTGAAAAGATTTTTATAAACATTTTGAAAACTTATTTTCACAAACTAATTTGGAAAATAATTTTTACAAACATTTTACAAAATTTGAAAATTATTTTGCAAATATTTTTCAAACAGTATGTATACATTTTGAAACTATTTTTGCAACTATTTTCCAAACCATTTGCAAAATAGATTTTCAAAACATTTTATTTTATGCAAAGATAAGAAATTTTCACTAAAAAAGCATGTTTATAAAGGTTGAAAACATTTTACAAAATCTTTTCCAAATAGTTTTCAAAAGATTTTTCAAAGTTTTTTTTCAAATCATTTTTCAAACATTCTACAAAACATTTTCCTTTATTTATTGATCGATAAATACAAAGAATTTTAATGTATTTTGTGTAAGTGTGTTCTTTACCTTTGCTTAATTGTATTTTAGCCATACTAATTTGAAAATACGAAAGTACGAGTTATGGCTAAAGTATATACAAAGTATATACGGCCCCCAATACTTTGCTTGAGCTATGTCCTCATAGATCAAAGAGAGAAGAAAAGACGTAACTAGTACTAAGTATAAAAGTCCCTATACTACAACGACTAAAGAATAATGAATGCAATAATGAGAAGTCGACCGTCCCCCCATACTTAGGATCAAATAATCTTAAGTATAGTTGACTTTACACAAGGTAGGGAGGGTCGAGGGTGGGAATGAACAACTCAACGATTTGTCCTATCTTCCCTTATATTTGGGGTAAGATATCCCTAAGTATAGACATGAATATCAACAAGAGAGGAGACATGTGGTGAGACAAGAGATGAACATGTGAAGTCATTCATCCCCCTATACTTAGGTTGAAGCATATCCTAAGTATAGAGGCAATAAATGAGGAAAACAAAGTAGAAAATAGGAAATACATCAGAAAAGAAGAAAACTAAAGGAAGAGTTTTTGAGTAACATTATCTGAATCTTTAGATGATGCTGAGGTTGTAGATGCTTCTTCATTGCATATCACTTGGACAAAATTGACACCGACCAAGAAATTGTCATGCTCAAGGCATGGCTTCAGTAACTGACTGCTGACGATGAACAAGCTGTGCATCATGCGACAAATCTGATATTACAATGCTTCTGTTGTAACGTACTTTTTGCACTCTGAATGGTTCTATCCATTTACTCTTTAATTTGCTTGGAAATATCTTCAACTCTGCGTCAAATAACTACACTTTCTGTTCAATCTCGAAGTTCTTTCGTATGATATGCCGATCATGCCAGTGTTTAACATTCTCATTGTACATCAAGATGTTATCATACACACAGTCTCAGAATTCCAAGAGCATGTTCAGATCCTCTTTTCTTTTTTGACCACCTTTTGGGAGTCCAAGTTGCAGATATTGACCGCACATAATGATTTGTGGATCAGTTCCATGAGCAAATGACATGGCTTTCTATACACAAGACGGTGGGACGACATGCCCAAGGGAGACTTGTAAGAGATTTTGTATGCCCAAAGGACAAAGTCCAAGAGTTGGGACCAATTCTTTCTGTCCAGCTTCATAAGCTTCTGTAGGATCGTCTTGATTTCTATATTTGATAATTCTGCCATGACATTGGTCTGGAGATGATAAGGAGACACGACTCGATGCTCGATGCCGTACTCCTTCATTAATTTCTTGATATCTCTATTAATGAAGTGACTACCTCGTCTGATATCAGTATCTTTGGAATCCCAAACCACGGTATGATGTTCTCTCTCAGAAATAGACAAACAGTACGGCTGTCTGCGGCTCAGGCAGGGATAGATTCAACCCAGTGACTCACATAGTCAACGATAAGAAGGATATGCTCATATCCTTGACTGTTTGGAAAGGGTCCCATGAAATCGATGCCCCATTCATCGAATTCATATGAGATCTGAATGAACTTCAGGGCATGGAATATTTAGCTATAAAGGTTCCTCCCAATCTCTGACAGTCAGTTCAGTGTTTCATAAATGCTGCAGCATCCTTAAATAGTTTCAGCCACCAGAAGCCACAGTGTAGTACTCTCACTGCTGTTTTATCTCCAGAGTGGTGTCCAACAGATTCGAGTGAATGACAATTCTCGAGGACACTATGATGCTCCTCCTGAAGGATACACCATCGTCGGATGTAATATGTTCCTTCCCTGAATAGGAGTGGGTCTCCCCATTAGTAGAAATGGATGGTGGAAAAGAATTTACCCTTCTTGATTTAGTCCAACCTTGCGAGACTACACGGGAAATGAGGTAGTTCACAATGTCGACATACGAAGGGAGTGAATCCACGACCAGAATCGATTCATCGGGAAAGGTGTTTGTGATGGGTGCACTGCTTAATGGATGCCCTTGACGTTCAATTCTAGAGAGGCGATCTGCTACCACATTCTGAACCCTAGGCTTGTCTTTGATTTCCAAGTCGAACTCCTAGAGAAGAAGGATCCATCTGATTAGTCTAGGCTTGGAATCCATCTTCTGCTGTAAGTATCAGACAACCAAGTGGTCAATGTAGAATGGTGACTTTAGATCCTAGAAGATAGGATCTAAACTTCTCAAGGGAGAATACCATAGCCAGCAATTCTTTTTCTATGATAGTGTAATTTCTCTAAGCTCCATCTAGCGTTTTGCTGACATAGTGAATGACATAGGATGCCTTGTCTTTCTTTTTCCTAGAACGACCCCTACTGTGAAGTTTGATACATCCATCATGATCTCAAAAGGAAGAGACCAATCTCATGGATGTAGGACTGGAGCTTGTGTGATTAGCTCCTTCAGCTGATTAAATGAAAGGAGAACCTACTGATCAACATTAAACACGGTCTCCTTGCATAACAATTTTGTGAGAGGTCAGACAATGCAGCTGAAGTCTCTGATGAATCTCCTGTAGAAACCCAAATGCATCAAGAATGATCTCACATGTCTGGCATTCTGAGATGGCTCAAGATTGATGATAACATCTATCTTTGTCGAGTCGACTTCCATGCCATGCTTGGAAGCAACGTGACCCATCACAATTCCTTCTATGACCATGAAGTGGCTCTTTTCCCAAGATAGCACAAGATTAACTTCACAGTATTTCTGAAGTACTTTGTCCAAGTGTACAAGACAATCGTAGAAACTATCACCATATACTGAGAAGTCATCCATGAACACCTCGAGGAAACTACCAACCATCTCGGCAAAAACTACAAGCATGCATCTCTAGAATGTGGTAGGTGCATTGCACCGACCAAAGGGCATTTTCCTGAAGGCGTAGGTATCGAACGAGCATGTGAAGGTAGTTTTCTCTTGGTCCTCTAGGGTGATTTCCACTTGGTTGTATCCGGAGCACCCATCCAAAAAGCAGAAGAACTCCTTGCCGGCTAATCTCTCTAGAACCTGATCGATAAATGGCAAGGGGAAGTGGACCTTCTTTGTTGTTGCATTGAGGCGGCAGTAGTCTACACATACCCACCATGATTTTAGTACTTGAGTGGAAATCTCCTCTCCTTTGTCATTTTAACCACGATGAGCCACGATTTCTTCTGAACTACGTGTCGAGGGCTCACCCATTTTGGATCGAAGATGGGATAAACCAAGCCTTCGTCACACCATTTCGTGATTTCTTTCTTGACAACATCCTGCAAATTTGGGTTTAATTTTCTTTGAAACTCTCGGGATGGCCTGACATCTTCTTCCAAATAGATATGATGTGAACAAAGACAGAATTTATCCCGCGGAGATCTGAGATTTGCCAAGTAAGCGCCTTGCGGTTTTTCTCTAGAACCTTGTGAAGTCAAGATTATTGATATGGGGTCAGTCTACTGCTGATGATGACTGGATACATCTTCTCTGCACTGGCAAGGAAGGCATACTTAGGGCATGTCAGAAGTAACTTTAATTCAGGTTCTGATGTGGCCTGCTTCTGGGTCACTTCAGAAACTGTGTTGGTAGGTGAATGATCATCCATGATTTTAAAGGTGCTACTCACCTCAATGGCTTTTTGTTCAACTAACAATGTACCAAATAGATCTGTAATGAATTCATCATGTTTGGAATGGCGTGAATCTTTTAAATCAAACAGATGCATCAACCAATTGGATTTGTCTCCCAAGTGACATCGAAGCTTGAGTCGAGTGCACTTTCCTAGTCCTCCTCAGAAGAGAGGATATCCAACATCCATGTATTATTCAAAGAGAGTTCCATATCTCTTATTTCTACAATAAAGTTACAATCTGCTTTAGGTAGTGCTGCATGACTTTCATCATATAAGACTTTTGGCTCATTGACCCTGTCTATGATAACTCTGTGATTGCTCGAGCTGAACATGATCTTCCAAGACCCATAGTCAACCACAACCTCTGTAGTGCACAAGAATGCCCGGCCAAGGATAACTGGGGTCTGACGTAATGGTGCATGAGAGTCCATATCATGGACTACAAAATCAATGGGAAACTGCATGTCCTGCACCTTTACCACAACATCTTCTAACAGACCTTGGGCATCAACGAACTGAATGATCATGCATGTCTACTTAAGTGGACCCAACCTGAAATCTTGTAACAGTGACGAAGGCAGGATGTTAATGGAAGAACCACTATCAACAAGGTTCGCTGAAAGGCTTGGTCAAAAAAATCTCGCATTTGATCAAAGGTGTTCCTTTATCTTGCTTTTTCTAAGGGAGATTGCTGAGGATGCAACTGTGGCCATGGTAAGTACATGCTTCTCAACTTGCTAGCATTTGTTATTATGGTTCAACCGACGCTTGTTTGTACACGCTTCCTTCAATACCTTCTTCACAACGGGCATGTATTCCATGGCTTGCACCAATGGTAATTCAACAGTTAATTTTTTCAGAAAATCCACAACACATGGATTATATAATGCACTTTTTATTTTTGCATTTTTTGGATTTTTCTATTGCATCAGGAAAAGGAATATTCACAGATTTGAAATCAAAAGCAGAGTTCTTATTTACAATAGAATTTTTGTCCATAATATTCTGTACATCCGAACTACGAAAAGGTGTACATTTAAAGATGATGGCACCGCAGCCGGTGAACATGCAAAAAGTGTGATCTCGGCTCTGTCGGCTGGCTCTGGATCGACCATTGGCGCTGGCTCCTCCATGTCTTGTGAAGGATATGGGAAAATCCTTAAGCACATCACAAAAGCGTATCGAATGCGATCGGGAGCGACTAGTCACACTAGTCGCTCGAGGCAACGGAATTTAAAAAATTTTATGTGATGAAACCACATGATCCAAGAACACTTCTGGATCATTTCATCTAAACCACAAACAAGTATTAGGGTTACCTCTTAAAGCGTGGTTGCGATCGAGTCTCTAAACGAAGAGACCTTCTGTCTCAAATCCGATCCAACGGAGGAGATGTTCGCGAGCACGCTGATGAGACGCATACTCTTCACAATCCATGTTGATGGTCCAAGCGGAGAATCTCCTGATCTCATCACTCGAGATCCAACATCTTCTTCACAAGCTAGGCACATCGAAGGAGACAGATATCCACGAGTAAACAATCCGACAGCATAACGATGATGATGCGGCAATGGCGACTCTCTAGGGCTCCATGGTGGACAACCACAATGAGAGAGATAGAGAAAGACTTGGCGTGTAGAGAAAGAGAGAGAGAGAGAGAGCAATTGTTGATATCTCTTGTTGTTATTTGAAGAGCAAGGGGTGCCTCTGTTTATATAGTATTTTGGGATCCATGGATCTCAATCCACGGACAATACAAAGTCAATGGATGAGATTAATTTGGGTTTCTTTCAATGGCCATGATCTTGTTGTAAAGCACAACAATAATTAATTTAATTTAATTTAATTAAATATATTTAATAATCAATATAAATTAATTTCAAATTAAATCAATTATCTTTGGAGATAATTGGAAGGAGATAATCATCCACTAACTTTGTTGGTGGATGACAATCTTCTTACAATGAGATTAAATTATCTCATTTCCAACATTATCTCACAATGATAATACACAATTATCTTGTGAACATTGAAATCATGCCATTGGAAATTTGTGAATCACATTCACAACCCAAAATAAAATGTAAATTATATTTTCAATTAATTATCCAATGTGAATCCAAATTCACATCAATAATTAATCAACAAATATAAACCACAATAGACTCTCTCTAATATATTATAAATCACATTTATACTATATCTGATTAATATGGATAGTGTTATCTACATTATTCATATCCATGATAATTAAATGATATTTAATCATCTTGGATCTCTGTTGTCATGTGCCCAAATAATATAAATCATATTCACATTATTCATATCTTTGATAATTTAATCGCATTCAATTATCTTAGATAACTCTCCTTATAATACAAATCAAATTCATATTATTCATGATAATTAAATCACATTTAATTATCCATTTCTCAATACTTGGATACGTTATCAATAATGAAATTATTCTTGAACTCTTTCAAGAGCAATGCGCTTTCTCCGCGGATACTTGGAGATAAGGACATGGCGATTGTATTGTTCCACGTTTAGTGACTTGGATATTGAGATCACATCTCAAATCCAGATCTTGCAGACCTCTCATAGATGCTTGATTAAATCAACACTGCAAATCTAATCTTCTCATTGCATCTGAATCACATTCAGATCAATGTCCAATATTTGGACCAAAATCAGATCACTTCTCTACTGAGAGGAGTCACTAAAATCCAGACTTGTTTCATCACTCCCTAGGAATGGAAGTGTCTTGATTATACAATCGTCTATGATCACATCACCCTCAGGTGTTCCTAATACATGTACATCCTGCATACTAGAAGACCCAGAATAAAACCCGAGGTATTAGATCAATTTTACACTATCTACTTCAGGGTTTTATCATTAAGATTCGCATTCGACTATTGGGAGTTGGTATCGATCATATACTTTCCAAAAGAATATATCATACCTAGGTGTTGATCATATACTTTCCAAAAGCATATATTAAACCTATAAATTCAGTAAAGCTTCCAAAGCGAGATGACCATGCACGGAATTTGATTCTTCTCAATATCTCTTGAGTGAGCTCATGTCTTTTATTTTAGTAGATGAACCTGTATGATCCCTTTGAGAGGTCATATTACTCATATGCCATTTCATGCACACCAACGCGCTGGTGTATAGACCTTGGTTAGGTCATCAACCTATTGGTCTGCCAAATGTACATACTCAGACATATAGTGACACATCTGTCTCCGGTCAGAGGATACGTGCCTATATCATGACAACATAAGACATAGGTCTTTGGTTATCTCGATCTCACTAAGTCAACTCTTTGACCTAACTTATCTAACACCTCTGCATTTTTATTCCTATGTAGAGGACCTGCATCAAGAGGTTGGTTAGATATCAGCCTTTAGAGAAAGGCTTACCATCTCCTTCTCAGGTTGGAGATCCTCTCTTAACAATCATTTGAAGGTGCTTGATGAGTCCTCGGTCTAATTCTTTAGATATTCATCCAAGTACCAACCTCTATGATTCAATAGTTGAATCAACATTTGTATGATCATTAAGATGGCCATGCTACATAACCCTAATTGTACTAAGGGAGCTATTATGAAAATTAATTATTCTCCATTTCAGATCAGGGAATGATATTCGCAATAACATTTATTGCATAATGGTTCGCATGAGATCGCATGTCCAACAACTTGTGCGGCTTCACTTTGACTGCAATATTATTTTTGGCCTTTTTGATTTTTTTGTTCTTTTTGTTGATGGAGGTGGTGGTGGATGATAGCTCGCATGGCTCCTCCTTCTTCTTCCTCACCTGAACTTGTAGATGGCATGATTGATGCGAAAGATGACGATTCTCCTGACAAAGCTTTATTCTTCCTTGTGGTTGTGGCAAATAGAGGCAAGGTCCTACTGCTCCTAAGAGTAAAAATATTAGTTAGAGCACTATTACAACCATTTGACTCTATACACACAAACATCACATTCTACATGTTTTTTCCTCTTAAAATCATTGGGGTTAGCTTCGAAACCTGGCCGGGATTGGAGTTATGGTGGTCGTCAGGTCTTCCAGCTTCTTTGTAATCTCTACTAGACCCTTTACTAATTGGGCCAAGCAATCGAGGCATCGGGTTCACGAGAACCACCTCAGAAGATTCAACGTGATGAGCACATTATGGCTGCTGCGGTGGAGGTTGAGGCTGGGACTGCTGATGTTGCTGTTTTGAGGAGGCATAACCTGATACTGTTGTATGGAGGAGGAGAGTACTGCAGGTGAGGTTGAGCCGTGTACTGATGGTATGGCTATTGATGATGTACGGCGGTTGTGGGTACTGTTGCGACTATCTCCAATTATTATGGTATTGTGGAGACTGATGATGTTGATACTGAGGCTCTGGATGAAAGGATTGTCGAAAACGACCTCATGAGGTTTTTGGTATGGCCGACTGGCTGGTGGCTGGCCCTGGGGTTGTCTAGTAGGACGGGCCAACTGCACATCATTGCTCCAGACACCGTTGACTTCCTGTATCATGGGTGGTGGTAGGAATGCTGGATTAGAAGATGGTAGGTAGTCTAGCTGGTAGACCACCATCTGTCACCAACTGGCATGAACTGATTATGCTCGCTAGCAACTCCAACTTCTTGGTGATTTGGTCCAACTTATCCAAGTTCATCGTCCTCTGTTCGATCACAACGAGCTTCTCTAGATCTTGTGATCGCTTCTCAATAATCTCAACCTTGGAGAGATGACCCTCAATGATGATGAGGTTGGAGCTCATCTCTCTCTGCTTCACTGGGTGCTGCCATGTGGACTGGCTTGTGGAGGACCTGAGGCTGTCTCTGATAAGCATGTGATGAAGATAGAGCAACCTCTCTCTCGACTATTTCTTCAAAGATATGCCATACCACATCTTCATCTTTGTTAAAGTGGGATCCCCCAAAGGCAACGCCAACTATTCTTTGTCTCTCTACATTTATGCCCCTGGAGAAGTGTTGGACCAAACTGCTTTTGGTATCCTGTGGTGGGGGAACTTCTCTTGCAGCTCAGTAAATCGCTCCCATACTTCATGAATTGACTCGTGAGTAGCCTGAGTGAAGTTGCTGATCCTGACCCGCATCTGGTTGAGCCGACCGAGAGGGTAATACTTGTGAAGGAGCACAGATTTAAGTTCCTCCCATGTCGTCACGATCTTTCCCAAATGATTGACCCAGTATAGGGCCTTCTCTTATGAGCTGAAGGGGAACACAATCATCTTGATACACCTAATGGAATGTTAGGGTAGCGGGTGGTTCTGCAGATGCGAGAGAACTGTTGTAAGTGAATGTAGAGCTCCTCATTGGTATTCCCATGAAATGATGGTAGGAGCGCAAGGAACTGGGCTTTAGTTCAAGTGAGCATGGGTCCTAGGGATGCGAATCCACTTGGTCATCTGGATGTCTCCAGGATTATATGTATCCTTTAGAATCGGTTTTGGGTTCCCATTCCTTAGTTCCTCTTCTTCCTGATCTGGGTCATTACATGGCCTTCTCCACCACTACCTCCTCCTCCTGCTGGTCTGTTCCTCATGTCATTCAGTATATCTTGAAAGGAAGTCCATACGAGGGCTTGTTTTGTCAGTTGCTGTTGGATGGCTTGGATGGAAGCTAGCAACTGAGTGTTCACCTGATTCTGATCTAGCGCTTGCCCCTGCTCTGGCTTGGATGGTTGCTACCCTTTCCCTTTGCCTTGAGGAGCCAATTCTGGATCTGAATTTAAGGAGATGAACTCTGTATTAGGATCTAGGACTGGGTCTGGCTTCTATCTATAATGTAAGAGAATCCCAATCAGACCACTTGAAATTGAATACCGACTGTCATAATGAATATGATATTGGGGTCAATCCCAGATGGTTGTGAATGGAGTAAAAGATGTAGACTGAAATCGACCTCCATTCACAACGGGCGGAATTGGGACAAGAGTGGTCCCAATTTTATTAGAAGATAAAGGAAAGTAGAAAGAAAAGGAGTCCGGAGAATAGTTCGCAAGATCTGAACCGGTTCTCGGGGATCGCCTCGAATTATTGACGATGCCGAGTCCATGTAATCGATGTAGGTGTCGGCAGAGTCTCGACTAGACCTTCCATGGATCAACATTGTGAAGCAATAGAAGATCGATGCAGGAAGAAGGATACAATGGTCAACAAGGAATAAAAAGGAGTGTAAAATAGTAGAAAGACTCAAAACAAGCAGGGGGTCGAAGAAAAGATACATATAAAAAAATTGTGCAGATGTACGTGACTTGATCTTTTAACGTTAATCTAGATCCATACAAACACAATACAAAATTGGATTCACCAACTGAACATGATGTGAAACCGTAAAGGGTCAGTTATTTTTTTATTTTCAATTTTAGAGTTGTTATTTCATGCATAACTTATAACAAGTCCTTAGCACACTAACCCTATAGGAGTGAGAGTACTGCCAGAAAAGTATCCCGTACATGTCCTCCTCCTTTGTAACATGTAGTCTGCACTTTTTGAGGTCCTTGTAACCCTTCCTGGATCCCTACCCAGCCAAAGAAATAGAGGGATGAAGCCGATAGGCGAAACCACTACTTCAGACCTTGCTCGCAATGGAATCACCATGAGTGTGCAAGAACTTACTCGGACGTAAACTGATGAGCAGACACACCCGTGAGGGTGTGGCCTAAGCTCAGTACTTCGGACCAAGTCGATGTTCCACACAAGGCAGGAACACCATCGCTGACAGGGCCCTACTCAGTCATGTATGATAGAAGCGTCAATACTTCGGAAATATAGGCGATACACAAGGCAGTTACAGACTGGGTTTTAGGCTTTAATCCTTAGCAGGATGTGCCTCACTCATGGGAGGGGTTTTGGTCCCCTCCTAAGGTACCTGAAAAGAATTAGGGTTTTGTGAACCCAAGGAAATGAAGTCCATTACATATTTCAATTAAGGTCAAAGTTTATTTAGCAATCCCGTTGTTTTAGATGTTTGGTTTTCACTTTTTTTGGATACTTTGCATACAAGTGCCTGATGAATCCTCATTCATCACTCTTTATTCTTTTATTTTAGCTAAAAACCTTTGCAAAACACCATGTATATTTGTGCAAATAAAATAAATTGACAAAAAGCATGCATTGTGTAAATATTAATAAAGCATGTTTTCGTGCAAAAATAAAAGAATAAAGAAATAAAGAAAAAGAGGGAAATATTTAGAATAAATATTGAATGGCCTGAACCCAAGGGAGGGCTCCACAAAGGTCTGACCGCAAAATAAAATAAGTAGAGAGAGATAGGGTGACTCAACATGGTGTACATATCCCTCTATATGTAAATATTTTATTTTCTAAAAATAAAAATATATCTGTGTTCCTTATATTTTTCACATATTAAAACTAAAATAAAAATGGAAAAATAAAAGAAAAATAAAATAAAATAAAATCTCTCTCATCAGTGTACATATACCATGTATATAGAATAAAAGACCTATTTATTTCTCCTTGTAAATAATTAATAAAAATCCAATAAAAATTAATTTATATTCCATATTTTATAGTGTAAATAAATAAAATATAAAATTAGACTAAATGTACATAAATAAAAAATTAAAAATAAAAAAATACTTGTGTATACATGCCTATATATAATAATAATATAATGTAAATACATAATTTACATTTCAAAAAAAATAAATAAAAATCACAAAAAATACTTTGAAAATAAATAAACAATTTTCATGTTGGAAATTTTTCAAAATAAAATCATTTATTATTGTTAATTGAATTTACAAATATTTAATAAATCCTGCATTCTGATTGGTCCACGGGGGATTGTTGACCCCCGGTCAACTCTCCCCCGCGGACCCCCTCTTTGCGGACCCGATCACCATCCCGACTTTGCCGATTTATCTTGGATCAGTCCGATCACCTCTAACCCAAACCCCGGGCTCCATTTGCAGAACTGACATCCGAGATCCACGCCCGGGGATTGTCCTAGGGATGTGTGCACCATATTGCCCTACCCGACTCCATCTTTGCCGGATCTCCACCTGTATATAGCGTCAGCTTCATCCTCCATTAGCCGCATCTTTGGCCATCTCCTTCCAGTCCCAAGACCTCCATTCTTCTTCCTAGAGTGACAGCTAGAGAGGGAGGGTGTCGCAACGAGGATTCGAGGTCTGCAGCCACTGATCCGGCGAGCTTCGTCACCGTGCTCCGCCATTGAACGAGCTTGAGCCTCTGGCCTCGACAAGCCATCGAGTCTACGACCCTAGGAGCTCTCTGATCTCTAGCACAGTCGATTGCAACCATCAGGTAACCCGTTCAGCCTCAGTACGCACTTAGATTTCGATTTTGCTATTTAGCGCCGTCGGCAGTCGTCGGCCATTTTACTCCGATCAGATCATCCTTTTGTTAATCCGACCGACTATCACTTCCACAAGATTCCTCTCCATCTTCTACACCCCTCCGATCACCCTGACTTGCCCCGGAGCAGGACCCTCGCTTTCCTCCGCCGTCGCTTCACCGGAGAGCACTGCCCTGCCTCATCCGATCACAGATTCCACCTCTCACCGGGTTGAGGCAATTTGCCCTTGACCCAGGAAGCTTTCTGTGCAGGTTGAAAGCCAAGAGGGGCCTTATCTGGAGGTCCTATGTCCAGGAGCAGGAGCTTCGGGTGGTCTTTGTCGCCGGAGCGCTCCGCTCGCTTCAGGCCCCATCAGAGTCATCCACGAGCTGCGGAAGACGTCGAGCATCATTTCGCCTATATCAGCAGCGTCCGAGGACCTCTCCATCGCGCGTATCGGGCCAGTGAAGTTCGCTGGTGACCTATTCTTCGAGAGTCCTCCAGCACCGTCCGATTGGCCTCTTGCTCCAGATCAGATCGTCGCCATCCGTTTGCAAAGGGACCGGGACTGTAGATCCATCTGCGGATCGAATCAGAGACGTCTGTTCACGAAGGGTTAGCTACACTTCTCCACTGTTGGATCTCCACGTGGCGCTTCCTCGTTCGTCGCTCATACTAATAGGGGTAATTTGCACTTAGGCCCTCCTCTTTTTGTATTTGTCGTTTAGTCCTGTAAATAGTTTTAATAGCTCTTTTTATTTTGACACATTTGCATCTAGGACCTTAGGTTTTTTGTATTTGCAAAATAATCCCTGTTTATGTGAGACACGTGCATCGACACGTGAGGTTGTGGGTTAATTGCACTTTTATCCTTGAACTTGTTGGTTGTTACTGTGTGCATCTTTTTAAATAAGAATTACACTTATGCCCTTCTGTGTCTGAACCACATGCTGCGCACGTATTGTAATGGGTTATTTGCATTCCAGGCCCTAGGCTTTTTATATTTGTTACTGTTTGGCCCTGGAAGTATTTTTTCTTGCACTTAGGTCCTTGCTTGCTGTGTGCCTTGTTTGTGTTGAATAAAATAACAATTAAGCTCCAAATTAAGTGAAATTTGGACACGTGGCTCCTGCCACTGTGTAAAAATTTCACTAATTTTTTGGTACATTTTTGAGGCTTTTTGTTATTTTTATAAAAATAAAAAAACCTAGATTTTTGTTACTGTTGGAATTGGAAAATCAAAGGAAATTATAAAAATTCATTTAAATATTCTAAAAAAATTGTATTTGTTTGTTTTGTTGTCTTTTAGCTCCAATGTTTGGCTCTTTTGGATTTATAAAACTCATAAAAATTAAAAAAACACCAAAAACCTTACAAAAATTCTTAAAAATGCTATAAAATTCAAAAAAATACAAACTCTTTTTTTGTAACTTAGTTTTTGTGATTACTTTTCATAAAAATTATCTCCAAATTTTTATAGGCCAATTATATATTTTTAATTGGCCTTTCAAGTCTGGCTGCGCATTGATCCACTGTTTTCCCCTTTCTTGATTTTTATAAAATCAACTAAAAATCATAAAATTCTCAGAAAATCACCAAAACACTTAAAAATATAAAAAACATGAAAACAATTTTTATTTATTTTTTGACTTTATTTGGAGTGTTTTATAAATATTTGTTTGTTGGCTTTTTCACTTGTCTTTATATTTTCCTTATTATTTAAAATATGAAAAAAATTTAAAAACATATAAAATCCACCAAAAATACTTTTGTTTATTTTATTTTATTTTAACTACTTCGTAGGCCGTCTCGGCCATCTCGTGCTACTTGTGTTCAACCCTAGTAGCTATACCAGGTAAAATAAAATAGCGAGGACCGCTCTCGTGTTTTATCGATTTATCTTTAATTTTGGTGGTCTTGATTTTTCATGATTGAGTCCGGCTCGAGAGGTTGAGGTCGCAACGATCATTGATACCTATCTCCCTTAGCCGCTTGGATTTTTCGGCTCATCAGAATGGCGCCGTTGCCGGGGAGCACATCTTAGTAGTCGTCTTTGTTTTTCATTTTTGTTCGGTTTTGTTTTTCACGGTTTTTCCCGCGGCTTTTTTGCGGCTTTTTGATTTTCTCCGTTTTATTTTTATTTTTATTTTATATTCTTTCATTTTGTTTTGGCTTGATTTTGTTATGTATGTTTATTTTTATTTTTGCATATAGCTTGTTTTATTTTATTTTGTCTTGCTTATTTTTATAATAAACTGTGTCTCACATACGTTTCTGTTTGATTTCTTGTGAGGGCCCGAGGACCGAGGCAGATTTTTCGGAAGCCGAAGCAACCACGGGAGTCGGAGGCAACTCTTTTCTGCATAGAGCCATAGGAGGACGTGAAGAACCGAGTAGGAGTGCAGGAGCTGCATGAATGGCTGTAGTCTAGATTAGTTTTATTTTCTACAAAACATTTATTTATAATAATACAGGGACAGAGACTTGGACCTTTGGTGACTTATCGGGGTCTGTTTCGCTAAGCACCGGTGTGCTCGGGGGACGTCACCACGGTTTTTCGCCGATTTTGCTTTTATCGCATTTATTTCACTACTTATCTGATTTATGCGGTTTTGGCCTTAGCTTAGGATTTTCTATTGATTGTGCCATAACTGATTAGGGTCCAAACACCTAATTATCTACCTGTTCCTATTAGATCGTAATTTGGACCTAAATAAAATTAATAAAAAAAAGGCTAACCTGGTCACCCGAGGGGTCACGCGCCGATAGAGGTCGTATACAGCGCTGGCAGGACCCGTTGTGGCGGGCACCAATCAACATCCAAGATCGGACACCGACCCCTCCTGTTGACCAGTTAGTAATCGGTTTTTCTCGTGTAGAAACTGCTTCACTTAAGGATTATTTCCTCGTGCATCATATATGTAGTTTATTTTCAGTCTTTATTTTATGCACGGATCACCCTGCATGTAGAGTGCTGGAGTCAGGTACGCCTTTCTTACTCAGCGTGCATCATTGATTTTATTGCGTATCGGCTTTTTCGTCTTCTCCCCCTGTTTTTGGACTTAAAATAATCAGGAGAACCCAAAAAATTCGTTAGGCGTTGTTTGCTTGAAAAATACCTAAAAAGAAAAACCATAAAATTGAGACTGCTAAACACACTTGACCCTAAAAGACACCTCATATAAATATTTATCTTAGGGAGAGCAACCCCCTCATTGTATGGTTTGGATGAGCGAGAGAGCGACCCGCACCCTAGGCTAGAGCCACATCTTACCCCCTTTCAGACTACTGCTTCTGGGCTAGTCGTTCTCTAGTGAGGATCGCTCCGGTCTCCGGTAAAGCGGGCCACGATATCCTTAACAGAGCGAGCCAATCGGGTAGCCGGTAAACGGTCCGCGACTTGTACTGCTGGGAAAGATCTAGTTCGGGATCGGGACAGTCTCCTGGGGGCGTCGGATTCCTAACAGCTCGCGTAACTTGATGAATCTCGTATTCATCATGCTAAAATTGGTCATTTAGGCTCTGTTCCCCATCATTCACTTGTAATTAATCATTAATAGATCATTATTAGCATTCATACATGCATGAATAATATTTACATTTCATCATGCATAAATTGCATTAAAATCCCAAGTGCAAATTAGCTCAAAAAGCCGCTAACTTCTCATATTTTTAGTTAATTCATCCTAACTCCGATTAACCCCAAACCACCTCCATTGTGTAGATAGAACTAACCTTATTAAATAAAAAATACAAAAAATACTAACCCCTTTAAGTGTCAAATAATCCCAAAGTCTAATTTCACATCTGACGGATTAAAACGAGCATATCTCCCACATACAGTGTCCGATTTTGGTCTACTCACTTTTAAAGTGCTCTATTTTCAAATATCTTCAAAACAAGACCAATTTCGTAAAATTCGGAGCTCATATGTGAAAGTTGGGTTTTGGGCCTCTTTTGCGCAGTTTGACTTTTTGCTATATGTTTTTATGTACAAAATTAACCCTTTTAATTTTATTTCTCTTTAATTTGTGTTCTTTGATAAAAGTTTTATTAAGCGACGCAAAAATCCAAATCCATATTAAAACTGAAATCAAAGAAACTGACCGAGTCCAAGTGTCCATTGTGAGTATGTCCAAAAGTTGTGTGTTTCTTACTTCTATTTTATTTTCCTATTTTATTATTTATTAAAAATCCAAAAAAATTAGATTATGTGTAATTATTTTTCTTTTATTTTATGGTATTTTTTCTATAATTTTTATCCTCTCTAGAACCACCAAAAAAAATACAAAACCCCAAAAATCATGTTTTCAACACACATGGAGAACCACCAAAAATACAACTTCTCACAGATGACCTCTTTTGCTCTCGGGTCCTTCATGAAAGTTGTAGATCTCGACGAGACGAACAACTTTCATAAGAAATTTTTTGATTTGAGGTCTTCTTCTACTTCTTCTCCATCATTAAAGTTGAAATTTTTTTAGGCGCCACGTGGCAGCTCCAAGGCGTGCCACGTGGCACCACCTGCGCGGCCTTCTCTCTCCTAGCGCATGTGCCACGCACGTGCCGCCTTCTCCTCCCGCGCACACGTGCGCGGTATGTGACCTTGTCCTTTCTTCTTCCCTACGCCATCCCCCAGCTTGCGTAACGCCGACCTCTGCCTTCGCAACGGCCGCACGCCCTCCTCCAGTCGTTATTCTCATAGCCATCATTCCTCCCCCCGACCATTACTCGCGCTGCCCATCATCCTATAAAGCTGCACCGTCGCCTCGCAGCAGCGCTCATCCGCCTTTCATTAACTCAGGGACTATCAGGTGGTGACAGCACCGACCACCTCAATTGCTTGGCATGATCTGAGGTGCATCGCGCCTCGACGCAACCCTCCTCAACGAGGCTGCTCCGGCTTCAGTCGATTGGCCGTCGAGCACTTCTCTTTCCGGGTAACCTTACTCTTCCTCCTCCTATTACAAGTGCTCATCGACCACCTCCGACCTCGCAAAGGTCCGAGATTAGCTCCAGCACCCGACACCACGCACAGAGCCCTGCACCCCTTTTTTTGGGCTAACCTTGCAGGTTCACCGGCCACCGCTGCGCGCCTTCGTCGTCGTCAAATCCACCGCTCTGCCCTTGCCTCCGCACAACAGAGGGCCGGTTTGATGCCCTCTGCCTCTCCGCACGCGTGGCACCAACGCCATCGGCCACACGCACGGTTCCGCGCCTCCGCCTCCTCCGCCCACGCCAAGCCTCGCCTCGCGCTTACCGCCGCCCACCTCGGCCGCTCCGCCTTGCGCGGTCTCTACCTCCGCCTCAGCTTGCCTTCTCCGCCTTGAGCGTGCCCCAAGGCACAATTGCCATCGGATCAGAGCTGATAAACCTTATCCAACATCCCTTGTGGTGCCACGCGTCACCCCTGAGCCTCGACCCCCAGCCTCGATGCTTGGGTCCCCGAAGCGACGTCCGCCTGCCATGTAGGCTCGGACGTCCGAGCCTGAGCCTAGCCGCCCGAGCCTCAGCCTCGCCATCCAAGCGTTTGCCTCATGGTCCGAGCCTCTGGTTCGTCATCCGAGCCTCAGCTCCGGGCCACCCGAACCTTTGCCCCGTCTCCGAGCCTGCTGGCGCACGTGCAACGCACGTGCGCTTGTGAAAATTACACTGAAGCTCCAAAAGTTTCTGAAATTGCAAAAATACCCCCGCTAGTTGGTAAATTACAAAGGGCCCCCTCCGACTTTTGTAAATTACTGATAAGCCCCTCCAGGGACCTCTTTGCAAGGAAAAACATTATTTTATTTACATTTTAGTCCTTGGAAATTCATTTTAGAATATCTTTTTCATACGGACTCCGTTTTGAGCATATAATATGTCATTTTGAAGCTATTTTCATGCTTTACAATTTAGCATAACTTGTGATCAAATCTGAGGGTGTTTACTGATTAATATCATTTGTGGACCTTTGATGATATATACGGGCTAATTTTTGACAAATTGATGCTTGAGAATTTAACGATATCTTTTGCAGGAGTTCGGATGGGGATTTTAATCTGATTAAAACTTAGTTGATTATTCTCAATAGATTAAATTTCTCTGGGGATTAATTTAGATCAACTCCTCTAAGATTATTGGCAACTATTCGAGGACTTGAATCGGAGGCATTTGAAGATCGGATATTTTGCTTCAAATTTTTATGAGCATAAATTTATTAATTGAAGCATTAAGTCAGTTCTATTTTGCTTTGTGATTACTTTCTGAATCTATTGATCATATTTTTGAAGGAATTAACACGTTTCAATTCACAGATCCTGGGCTTAATAGTCTTTGTTTATTTTCTTTGCATCACATCTCCATCATTGCATTGTATATTTTATAAACACAAAAATTAATCGAGCATTTATTAATTACTTGATTTAATTTAAAACTGTGCAACTAAAAATCTCCGTTCCCTGTGTTCGACCTTGGTAGACTTGCCAAGTAAAAATATTCCACAGCATTCGAAAGACTGTGGTATTTTGATCGACCGAAATTCGCCTCCTATACTACAATAACCGATTATTAAAGAGGTGAATTTCGAGCTCATCATAACCGCTCTGATATTCTGACATGATCACCTAAATAAAAATTGACAAGATAAATTGACCGAACCCTTACGGTCTTCAGCTCTGTGTTGAGTAGGTGAACCTGGGGTTTTGTTTGCTCATCTTGTGTGTTTCCAGATCTCATCTGCCCGACTCGCCAGATCAGGATGATGGGCAGGAGGTCTCTTAGGCAGCCTCTAGCTACACTTCTTTTTAGCACTCTAGCCCATTCATCTAGGTTGGTTCGTGAGTGCCGAGATTCGTTCTCTGAACCCGAGTCCGATTCTGCCCTGTTCCCCCTTGACCACCCTTCTACCAGTCCTGAGATATCAGTGCCAAATGCGAGACAACAGATAGATGATTTATCGACACCTGAGTTGGGGTCTTTTGCCTTTGCAGAGACCATGGCCGGCAGCAGCGATAACCGCACTAGAGGTCCCCGAGCCGAGCAGACTTACGTCCTGGACCAAGGTACGATCAACAACACCTTGATAGCCTCCCTTGAGACGATGCAACAACAGATTAGGGATCAGGGGGCTTTCATGGTCGAGATGAGGAGAGAGATGGAGCGGATGAGAGCCGACCGCGAGAAGTGCAAGCCTGGGGGAGACGGACCAAAGATACCCGATGAGCTAGCCCAGCCGGCAGCAGCAGCCGCAGCAGCAGCATGAGCAAGACCGATACGGGAGTTGCACAACCCTGGATCGACACTTACACACCGGTGGGTGGTGCTTCCAGCGATCGTGGGTGACTTAAAGTCCCCCCCACAGACACTTCAGCTCCTCCCCCGCTTCCACGGGCTCACCACTGAAGAGCCCCAACTACATCTCCAAGAGTTCGAGATGATCTGCAGCACCGTCCACGATCGGCAGGTGGACGAGGACACCATCCATATGATTGCCTTCCCTTTATCCCTTGCTGACAGAGCAGCCAACTGGCTGAAGCATTTAGGGAGATTTGTGTACACCTGGGAGCAGCTCCGCACTGAGTACTTGAACAAGTACTATCCACTCGGGCGGACCATTGCAGCGAGGGCCCTGATCAGCAACTTCTTCATGCTCCCCAACGAGCAGTTTCATGAGACATGGGAGGGGTTCAGAGAGCTTACAGACAGATGCCCGCACCACGACATCACGAAGCTGAACCTAGTTCAGAGCTTCTTTTGCAGACTAACACCAGAGCTGCAGGGCCTGGTGATTGCTTCTTGTGGTGGTTCCTACTTCGCCAGAGATAAGGATCAAGTCTGGGCCATCTATGAGGAGATGGCCGAGAACTATACAGTGTTGTCCCAGACCCATCTTTACACTCAGGGATGCCCCCAGCCACAGACCGTGCAGTACCAAAGGATATCACGGGTCGATGCCAGTCCTTCTACTTCGTCAGCAACAACCACATAGGCAGAGTCCACAGCCGCCGACATGGGCATCATCAGCGAGAAGCTAGACCAGATCGAGCTGATAGAGAAGAAACAGTGCCAGTGTATGACACAGATTGATCAGATGGCACAGACGCAGAGTGACCTGAAGACACAGATCATGTGTCTCCAAAAGGCACAGACGGTTTCCCATCCCCGTCTCAGGTCACGAGGAGATCCGAGCAGCAGTGGTAGTTCATCACAGCACTCCAGTCAGCCTCGAAAGGTTCACCATGTCCAGGTGGAGTCATACCAGCAGCCGTAGCAGTCTTACCAGTCACCACCATCCCCAGACACTCAGATGGTGGTTTACCAGCCGGATCAGCCTCTGGCAGTACTCCCCCCGCCTTCGTACGAGCGGGAGCCGTTGATGGACGTCAACGGGATTTGGTACGACCGACCCCAACACGGTATCCGACGAGACCATCCAGGATTCCGTTAGTCGACCGGCAGTTCCCAGCAGCAACCTCCAGCTCAGGGTGGCCAGTACGACCAGCAGCATGAGCAGCACCAGCAGCAGCAGCCCCCGTACAGCAGCAGTAGTCATCCCATTACTAGCAGTATGGTCCTCGTATCTATCAGCAGTGACAACCTTGGAGGCGAGAGCAGCCTCATCAGTCGTAGTATCATCAGCAGCAGTACCCCTCTCACCCTCACCAATAGCAGCAGCAACCTCACTACCAGCGAGGCTACCCGTCAGGTTCTCATGGACCGACCTATGAGAACCCCACCTTGGATGATCTTACTCGCCTCATGTATGAGCAGCAGGCTACATTTCGACGAGAGATGGATGAGTTCCGCTAGGAGATGCGGGAGATCGTGAGAGGGAAGGTCGCCATCCCTGCCTAGATTGAGCCGAACCCAAACAACCTCAAGAGGAAGTCTGAGCAGGTAGAGTTCACAGAGATTACCACATCTAATGCTTCACTTGGTGATATGTCTGCATACATGTTTGATGCTGATTTTGTTACACTTAGGAGCGGTAGGATGCCAGCAGGCGGTGCCTCATCTGAGCGATGATTCCACACCACTTCAGGAGCGCTAGGCGAGGAGGAGCACGGTAATAAGGCCACGAGAGATGATGACGGTGGTGCTGATGCCACCATGGATGTTGATTTCGCCGACGGTACTGAGGCCGTCGCTTCACCAGTTGGAGGAGGTGGTACTGACGCCACCATTACAATTGCTGAGGTAGAGCGCAGTACTGATGCCGCACAGCCAGATGTCGAGGGTGGTGCTGAGGCCACCAACACTTCTACTGCTAATCCTGTTGTTTTTCCATCTGTTCATGTACCTCAGGACATTTCTGTGAATAAAGGAAAGGGTTTATTCTATTTTGGTCCACCTGTAGTGATTGATGATGTATGTGTGGATTCTGCCATGCTTGAGCAGCCCAGACCCTCTCCTAGTCCTTCATCTGAGAATGACCCTGTAGTCCCCTTTCCCAGAGCACTCTATTTGGCTAAGGGGCAGAAAAAAGAAAATCCCAAAAAGAACCATTAGGTAGAGTTCAACCAGCAGATGATAGATCGATTCCACATATTGCTGACTCTACAGGAGGCCTTGGAGCACATACCTCTACTCCAGAGATCAATTAGAGATAGGACCATTGTCAGGAGGAAGAGGAGGAACCACCAGTCAAAGATCCATGTGCTCACTTGAGCCACTTGTTCGCGATCCAGAACCGTCTGCCAGCCAAGAGGCCAGACGCAGGAGCCTCGTATGTCAGATGCCACATTCAGGAGCAGAGATTCGATTGTACTCTATTAGACAGCGGGTCTTCGATCAACCTACTTCCGGCAGCCCTACTTGACCACTTCGAGTTGGGCCTTCTACAATAGAGCAGGACGGTCCTTCAATTTGCTGATCGATCTGTTAAGAGGTCGAAGGGGTGGCTGAAGGATGTTGTCATCACGATTCAGGGCCTGAAATTCCTCGTGGACTTCATTGTGTTGGACATGGAGATCCCTGAGTCCGTGACCGATACCCCCATCATTTTAGGACGTCCGTTCTTGGCCACAGCCAAGGCGATATCTGATCATGATAGCGGGAAGGTATACTTTCGCATTGAGGGCGAGAGTGTACAAATAGAGATGATCGAGGAGACTAGAGTTCGAGATTCAGCTTGCTCCGAGCAGACTTCCGATTCAGAGCAGATGACAGATGCAGGGCGAGACATCCACCAGGACTGCGACTTTGTGATCACAGATGATGAGGCAGTTTGGGCAGACCCAGCAGCACATGCCATCCTCTCACCTTCAGAGTTTGATGATGCACATATGACAACAGATGAGAGCTTGGATATCGCACCCCTGGTCCATGATACATTTTAGGCAGCAGAGCCGGTCCTCGATCGTGAGGCAGATGTTGTTAGTGATTCTGATATAGATCCCTCAGAGTCAGATTTCGACTGGGCTGAGTTTGATGATTTGTTACCGTGTCTGACTTCTACAGAGCCGACAGCTAGGGAGGAGGTCGATGCCACACAGAGCAGAGATATACCAGCAGAGCAACCTTCTCCTGATTCAGATTGCGAGAGAGAGTTTCCATTCTTCCATACAGATTTGGTCGCATTCACTCAGACCTTTCAGAGGCCAGATCCACCAGCACAATGTTGTCCAGAGCCGAAGTCGCTTCCTTCATCGCTGAAGTATAGGTTCCTTGCGGGCAAGCATGAGATGTACCCAGTCATTATCTCAGTGGATTTGATTGGAGAGCAAGAATCCCGTCAGATGGGGGTTCTTGAAAAGAACCGCAAGGCGATAGGATGGAGTGTAGCCGATCTCAAGGGGATAAGTCCGACCTTGTGCTCCCACCATATCTATCTCGAGGAGGACACGAAGCTGTCGCGTGAGTTCCAGCGGCGACTGAACCCGAACCTTCGAGATGTTGTCATGAAGGAGATCTCGAAATGGTGGAGCGCCAATTTTATCTACCCCATCTCCGACTCCAAGTGGGTCAGTTCGTTGCATGTGGTACCCAAGAAGACGGACAACACTGCAGTTGTCAGTGAGTCTGGAGAGGAGATCGCTACCCGGGTACCCACTTCTTGGCAGGTCTGCGTGGATTACAGAGGACTCAACCAGGTCACCAAGAAGGATCATTTCCTCCTGCCCTTTATTGATCAGATCATTGAGAGACTGGCAGGGAAGAGCCATTACTGTTTCTTGGATGGGTACTCTGGATACAACCAAGTGGCGATTGCGCCAGAAGACCAGGACAAGACTACCTTTACCTGTCCCTTCGGGACATATGCTTTCAGACGGATGCCCTTTGGATTGTGCAACGCTCCGGCGACATTCCAGAGGTGCATGTTGTCCATCTTTTCGGACATTGTAGGGGAGTGCTTGGAGGTCTTCATGGATGACTTTTCGGTCTACGGTGACGGATTCGATTCCTGTCTTGACTACCTAGACCGCGTCCTCTAGCGATGTATTGAGGTGCACCTGGTGCTTTCTAGGGAGAAGAGTCACTTCATGGTGACTCAAGGACGATGCTTGGCCATATCATCTCCAACAGGGGCATGGAGGTTGATCCGGCCACGTGGATATCATTAGGAAACTTAGTCCATCGTCCAACTTGCGGCAGTTACGGTCTTTTCTGGGGCACGTCGGTTTCTACCGACGCTTCATTCATAATTTCAGCCGGATTGCCCGACCGTTGATTGATATGCTGATGAAAGACACCGAGTTCATTGTGGATGATAAGTGTCTAGTGTCATTTGAGACTCTCAAGAGTCTAGTTATCGAGGCTCCTATCCTGCAGCCGCCTGATTGGTCTCTCCCATTCGAGATCATGACGGATGCCTCCGATTTTGCCGTAGGGGCCGTGCTGGGACAGAGGAGGGATGGAGTCCCTTTTGCTATTCACTACACTAGCCGGACTGTAGATGCAGCTCAGAGGAACTACACAGTCACTGAGAAGGAGATGCTAGACGTAGTGTTCTCCCTAGATAAGTTCAGATCGTACATCATTGGATCTAGAGTGACCATCTTCACTGATCATACCGCCATCCGATACCTCATGCCAAAGAAGGATGCCAAAGACAGATTGACCAGATGGATCCTTCCACTCCAGGAGTTTGATATAGAGATTAAGGACAAGCATGGAGTCAAGAATGTGGTGGCGGATCATCTCTCCCAATTGGAGTATCTTGAGGATTCCGAGCAGATTGAGCCTACTTGTGAGACCTTCCCAGATGAGGCGATCCTTGCTATCGCCTCTATCCCATGGTACGTCGATACTGTGAACTTTCTTGTTGCCAAGAAGGTCCCACAGGATTGGTCCAGGCAGAGACTTGAGACCTTCCTCGCGAAGGCCAAGTTCTACCACTGGGAGGATCCCATCCTTTATCATGAAGGAGGGGATAGCATCTGGTGTAGGTGCATTCCTTAGGAGGAGCATCATAGTGTCCTCACTTACTGCCACAAGCTTGAGGAAGGGGGACACCACTCTGGGAGGAGAACGACACAGAAAGTGCTCCAATCCAGCCTATGGTGGCCTACCCTCTTCAAGGACTCTGATGAGTTCGTGAAGAGGTGTGCTGACTGTCAGAGGATGGGCACTTGCGAACAGCGTGATATGATGCCGATGTAGCCCATTCACTTCTGTGAGATTTTTGACGCATGGGACATCGATTTCATGGGTCCATTCCCTAGGAGTCAGGGATTTGAGTACATTCCGTTGGCCGTTGATTATGTTAGTCATTGGGTTGAGGCCATCCCCGCCCGAACCGCATATGCTAGGACTGTTTGCCGATTTTTGAGGAAGCATATCATTTCACTGTTCGGGGTACCCCGAGTGTTGATATCTGACGGGGGGTCTCATTTCGTCAACGACAAGGTAAAGGCCCTTGCTAGCGAATTCAGTATAGACCATCGAGAAGCCACATCGTACCATCCTCAGACCAATGGTCTTGATGAAGTGTCGAACAGGGAGATCAAGACTATATTGCAGAAGGTCGTCCGCCCTGACCGAAAGGATTGATCACAGCTTTTGGACTCGGTCTTGTGGGCATATCGGATGTCCTTCAAGACACCGTTGGGTACATCTCCCTTTCGCCTCGTTTATGGCAACCCTTTCCATTTACCTGTTGAGCTTAGACATAGGTCACTCTGGGCAGTTGCAGACATTATCATGGATCCAGTGAGTGTAGGAAACCAGAGGAGGGCAGAGTTAGCAGCCCTGGAGGAGCTTCGTGATACAGCCTTTTCGAGCAGCCTACAATATAAGGAGAGAGTGAAAGAGTGGCATGATTCTCATATCAGCCACAAGCAGTTTGAGCCAGGACAACGAGTATGGTTGTTCGATGCCAGGTTGAGATCGTTTCCAGGGAAGTTACAGAGCAAATGGAAGGGACCTTACATGGTTAGAAAGGTACACAACAATGGGAGTATTGATATATCTGAGTTGTCTTCTGATAGTACCTTTCGTGTTAACGGTCAGCAGCTCAAGCCATATCTAGATCATGAGCCGCTGGTCGTTGACGTTGCCCCGATTCTTTTTGCGTGAGATGTAGTCTCTTGACTCACATCTATTGCATCTCACGCCTGAGTATTACTATTCTCCCGACTTGTATAGATCTAGTTGTCCATGTCACACTATTCTTCAGTCCAACACCCCATCCACATCTTCGACGTTGCTATACTTAGGGTGCACTTTACCCTAAGTATAGGGGGGTGTGAGACTTTTGAGTTCCTTTTTATTCATTTCTACCTCTGTTTTGCTGCCTATACTTAGGGATATTTTACCCTAAGTATAAGGGAGGTAGACCCTGTACATTCTCACTCGAATTTCCCTTTGTGTACAGCCTGCTATACTTAAGATTATTTGATCCTAAGTATAGGGGGAAATCCCGTCATCCTCTTGCATTTCTATTCTTTCATTTATCTCTGTATATAGTCTTTCTTTTCACTTCCTTATACTAAGCACGAGTTATGTCTTCTTCATTGCTCTTGACTCTGAGGACATCGTTCAAGCTAAGTATAGGGGGCGTGTATATATTCCATATATACCTTAGCCATAACTCGTACTTTGTGTGAGTGTGTTAATAAAAAAATAGCTAAAACCCAAAAATCTATAAAAAATAAAAATTTTCCTTGTAAATAAAATTCTTTTATTGCACATACATAGCTAGTTGTACAAATTATTTTTGTAAAAATGTTTGTAAAAATCTTTTGTGTATATAGCTTTTAAATATTTTCATATCAAAATTATATACATGGTACAAAATTTTTTGTAAAATGTTTTGAAAATCAAAAGTTTGCAAAAACCTTGTGTAAATTTGTGTACATATTTTGCAAAACTTGCATTCATGCATACATCCATGTTTTCAAAAAAATTTTCAAAAATTATGCACATGTGTAAATATTTTGTAAATAGCATCTTTGTAAATATTTGTAAAGTTTTTACTGGATCATAGTTTATATTTAACTTATCCTGGAATTAAATTGAAAAATGGAGCTTGGTTAAGATCTTAATCCACCTAATTATAAGAGGAACTTTATAGGGCTTAGGGTTGAGACTTTCAGGTCCATGGCGACTTAATTCTTTGAGTCCACTAGACTATGATCATATGTCATCTCGATGAGCCTAAGTAGAGCACTTAACAACACATACATGTCTCATATAGACAATGGCTTTACTTGGACCCACACATTACACCAAGCTCTCTACGGATGAGGTGGTGAGGAGGCAGTCTTCCTTAACTTGGGGTAGCATATGAGGGTAGTACTTCTAGGCGGAACCTCTCTTCTTCTTATAGTGAAGGAAGTGCATCTCAACTTGGTCAGGTTTCCATGAGGTCTAACAACAGGAGTTGTGGGTTGCAATAATGCTTCAAAAGAGGGATAGTCTACTGACTCAAGAGGAAAAACTCCTTATGTATATATGCTGCACCTTGTAGATATGTTGTATAGATGCACATCAAAAAAATGTAAAAAGAAAAGAACTCCAAAAAAGTGGTGGGTCTGATAGAAAATGATAATCCCACATGAGTGTATGTAGTGCAATAAGCAAAGCTTGAGACTCATGTTCCATCTTATGTAGCTTGCAGTAGGAAGACTTAGATACACTGTTTGAGCTCCCAAGGATACATGGCTACACTGGCCATGATCCATTCTCTTCTTCCCCCTCTTCTTGAGCTGGTTGAACTTGAACTTAGAATTGAATACCCTGCTCCTCAAGGAAAGAGTGGCCATACTAGGGTCATAGAGTTACCTTGTTGGGGAGGGTTGTCATTTTGCTACTTCTGAGGTGGAGAGCTATACCTCCCTTACACTGTACAAGGAAAGATTCATGGTCTTCATGGTTTGTGTATGTAGACTTGTTCTGATCTGGATTATTGAGGAGTCTTGACTATAGATTAGTGGATCTTAGAGGTTGTGAAGTTTTAAACCTAAGTCCAAATAAGGTTCCGACACATTAATAATCCAAAGATCTGACCGAGCTCCATACTTTAATTTAATGAAGGCAAGTTTAATAATCAGCATTGATCCATGCATTTTCCCCTCTTTTTCTTTTTCCTTTCTTTTTTGCTTCTTTTTCAAATAAGTGTTTGCTAAGGGACTAGCAAAGTTAAGTATAGGGGGTGATGAATCCTCATTCATCACTCTTTATTCTTTTATTTTAGCTAAAAACCTTTGCAAAATACCATGTATATTTGTGTAAATAAAATAAATTGACAAAAAGCATACATTGTGTAAATATTAATAAATAGCATGTTTTTGTGCAAAAATAAAAGAATAAAGAAATAAAGAAAAAGAGGGAAATATTTAGAATAAATATTGAGTGACCTGAACCCAAGGGAGGGCTCCACAAGGGCCTGACCGCAAAATAAAATAAGTAGAGAGAGATAGATTGACTCAACATGATGTACATATCCCCCTATATGTAAATATTTTATTTTCTAAAAATAAAAATATATCTGTGTTCCTTATATTTTGTACATATTAAAACAAAAATAAAAATGGAAAAATAAAAGAAAAATAAAATAAAATAAAATCTCTCTCATTAGTGTACATATACATGTATATAGAATAAAAGACCTATTTATTTTTCCTTGTAAATAATTAATAAAAATCCAATAAAAATAATTTATATTCCATATTTTATAGTGTAAATAAATAAAATATAAAATTGGAATAAATGTACATAAATAAAAAATTTAAAATTAAAATAAAAAATACTTATGTATAGAAACCTATATATAATTATAATATAATGTAAATACATAATTTATATTTCAAAAAAATAAATAAAAATCACAAAAAAATACTTTGAAAATAAATAAACATTTTTCATGTTGGAAATTTTTCATAATAAAATCATTTATTATTTTTAATTGAATTTACAAATATTTAATAAATCATGCATTCTGATTGGTCCACAGGGGATTGTTGACCCCCAGTCAACTCTCCCCCGTGGACCCCCTCTTCGTGGACCCGGTCACCTACCCGACTTTACCCATTTATCTTGGATCGGTCCGATCACGTCTAACCCAAACCACGGGCTCCATTTGCAGAGCTGACATCCGAGATCCACGCCCGGGGATTCTCCTAGGGATCCGTGCACCATATTGCCCTGCTCGACTCCATCTTTGTCGGATCTCCACCTGTATATAGCATCAGCTTCGTCCTCCATTAGCCGCATCTTTGGCCATCTCCTTCCAGTCCCAGGACCTCCATTCTTCTTCCTAGAGTGACAGCTATCGAGGGAGGGTGTCGCAGCGAGGATTTGAGGTCTGCAGCCATTGATCCGGCAAGCTTCGCCACCGTGCTCCGTCACCGAGCGAGCTTGAGCCTCTGGCCTCGACGAGCCATCGAGGCGACGACCCCAGGAGCTCTTAGATCTCCAGCACAGTCGATTACAACCATAGGTAACCCATTCAACCTTTGTACGCACTTAGATTTCGATTTTGCTATTTAGCGCCGTCGGCAGTCGCCGGCCTTTTCACTCCGATCAGATTATCCTTTTGTCAATCCGACCCGACTATCACTTACGAGATTCCTCTCCATCTTCTACACCCCTCCGATCACCCTGACTCGCCCTGGAGCAGGACCCTCGCTTTCCTCCGCCGTCGCTTAGCCGGAGAGTGCCGTACCGCCTCATCCGATCACAGATTCCACCTCTCACCGGGTCGAGGCAATTTGCCCTCGACCCAGGAAGCTTTCTGTGCAGGTTGAAAGCCAAGAGGGGCCTCATATGGAGGTGTCCTACGTCCAAGAGCAGGAGCTTCAGGTGGTCTTCGTCGCCAGAGCGCTCCGCTCGCTTCAGGCCCCATCGGAGTCATCCACGAGCTACGGAAGACGTCGAGCATCATTTCGCCTATATCAACAGTGTCCGAGGACCTCTCCACCATGCGTATCGGGCTGACGAAGTTCACCGGCGACCTGTTCTTCGAGAGTCCTTCATCACCGTCCGATCGCCCCCTTGCTCCAGATCAGATCATCGCCATCCGTTTGCAAAGGGGTCGGGACCGTAGATCTATCTGCGGATCGAATCAGTGATGTCCGTTTGCGAAGGGTTAGCCACGCTTCTCCACCACTGGTTCTCTACGTGGCGCTTCCTCGTCCGTCGATCATAATAATAGGGGTAATTTGTATTTAGGCCCTCCTCCTTTTGTATTTGTCATCTAGTCTTGTAAATTATTTTAATAGTTCTTTTTATTTTGGAACATTTACATCTAGGACCTTAGGTTTTTTGTATTTGCAAAATAGTCCCTGTTTAAGTGAGACACGTGCATCAACACGTGAGGGTGTGGGTTAATTGCACTTTTATCCTTGAACTTGTTGATTGTTACTGTGTGCATCTTTTTAAATAAGAATTACACTTATGCCCTTCTATGTCTGAACCACGTGCTGCGTGTGTGTTGTAGTGGGTTATTTGCATTCCAGGCCTTGGGCTTTTTATATTTATTACTGTTTGGCCCTGGAAGTATGTTTTCTTGCACTTAGGTCCTTGCTTGATATGTGCCTTGTTTGTGTTGAATAAAATAGCAATTAAACTCCAAATTAAGTGGAATTTGGACACGTGGCTCCTGCCACTATGTAAAAATTTCACTAATTTTTGGTACTTTTTTGAGGCTTTTTGTTATTTTTAAAAAAATCGAAAACCTTGATTTTTGTTACTATTGGAATTGGAAAATCAAAGAATAATATAAAATTCATTTAAAAATTCTAAAAAATGTGTATTTGTTTGTTTTGTTGTCTTTTAACTTCTTTCCAATTTTTGGCTCTTTTTGATTTAAAAAACTCATGAAAATTAAAAAACACCAAAAACCTTACAAAAATTCTTAAAAATTCTATAAAATTCAAAAAATACAAACTCTTTTTCTGTAATTTAGTTTTTGTATTTAATTTTCATAAAAATTATCTCCAGTTTTTTATAGCCAATTATATATTTTTAATTGGCCTTTCAAGTCTGGTTGCACATTGATCCACTGTTTTCCCCTTTCTTGATTTTTATAAAATCAATTAAAAATCATAAAATTCTAAGAAAATCACCAAAAACACTTAAAATATAAAAAAACATGAAAACAATTTTTATTTGATTTTTTGACTTTATTTGGAATGTTTTATAAATACTTGTTTGTTGGCTTTTTCACTTGTCTTTATATTTTCCTTATTGTTTAAAATACAAAAAATTAAAAACATATAAAATCCACCAAAAATACTTTTATTTATTTTATTTTATTTTTGACTACTTCGTAGGCCGTCTCGACCATCTCGTGCTCCTTGTGTTTGACCCTGGTAGATATACCAGGTAAAATAAAATAGTGAGGACCGCTCTCGTGTTTTATCGATTTATCTTTTATTTTGGTGGTCTTGATTTTTCTTGATTGAGTCTGGCCCGAGAGGTTGAGGTCGCAATGACCATTGACACCTATCTCCCTTAGCCGCTCGGATTTTTCGGCTCATCAGTGCCTAACGATTTTTGTAGATTCTCATTTAAGTTCTAGGTGCTCAAAATCAGAGGGAGATAGCGAAAAAGTCATGCAAGTCGATTCGATGATGGAAATCTCATCATAGAACCTAATGATGCATGCAAGGTTAGAGGACTTACAGTGCTTCCTAGCTCACTCCATGTGGTATGCTAAAAAGATTTTTTTAAACCTATCTATATGGCGGTGTGCAATCGACAAAATTGCTCTAAACAATAGATGCCATTAGTCGTGAATAATCACATGTTAATTATTCAGAAATGAGAAGAAAATATGGTCTTCTATGCTACTCAGTGCCCGCTGCAACAGGTCTTGCACACGTTGTATGCGACCTCTTTCGGCACATGGTCTCAAGTCCAAATAATTAACAATTATTGATTTGACTAGATCCAAATGTAAGAGACTATAGGCACATAATTCTTATTAGGGGTTGGACCTAATTACTGATACAAGCAACCTAAAGTACATGCGCTCTATGCACATAAAACAAACAAAAAGAAAGGCAGAAAACTCAAAACATCGAGAAACAAATAAAATAAAGCGGTGAAAATGTGAGAAAACTGCAACAAGGCCCCAGATGAACAATCACCTGAGCAATGGACCTCGTAGAGAAGAGTACTATCTAAGTCCCAAAATTATTACAAATAATGAAAAATGAATAATTCTCTCTCTCGCCAAAATAAATGAAAATTCTAACTGAGAATCTAGGCTAATTGTCCTCCTTGCTATGCTTGCTGCCTTTCCATATGGACATGTGAAGAAGACCAGTCTCTGCCTTGCTTGGCTACATCGTCCTCCTAAGAGGTCATCCTCGCGCAGTGGGCCCTCGCAGAAATACAACAAAAAGGTGTATTAGCACAATTAATGAAATAATGCATTTAAGCAACTTGAGTATATACAAGTGATAGAAAATAAATGAATTAATAAATATATACTAGGAAATGAATGAATAAATGAGTCAATGAATAAAAGACAAATATATACAAAATATGCTACACTACATTTCTCCCCGGTAAAGGTGCCATTTGATGGCCAAGGTTTCTCAAGCAGGTCTAAAATGTACCCTCACGGAGTGCGAGGATAAGTTATCGCTGAGGCGACCCACAAGAAATCCCATTGGTCATTCAATAAGTACCCACAATATAATAATAAGAAATGCATAACAAATAATTTGAGGCACAATTTATTATACTCTATTAACATAAATGTATAACATGTAAGCTTATACAGGTTGAACTATAGAGAGCAAACGAGGAAGCCTATGATTATTGCTAATCAATGTGTATTATGTATACATACTTGTCTTTAAGTCTTTTTATGTGAGTTTTTTATTTTTGAATTTATTTATTAATTTATTATTTTTGTTGTTTTTAATTAAAAGGAATTAATGGTAAATATATGTGTATATTTAATTTAATAATGATAATAAGATATATTAGGTTAATATCTATAGAGATATATATGTACATATAACTATACACATAAGGTATATATATTTATGTACTTTTTAATTTTTTTATAATTTTTAATTTATTTTTGATTTTGAAAATAAAAATAAAAATATATTCATATAGAATATATTAATTCATAATATAAGTATATAAATAATATGAATATATACATATTTATATACATGTAGATAGTATATAAGATAGATATTTGTACATAGTCTAAAAATACATGATTTTTTTAGAATTTTTATATTTTTCCAATGTTTTTATGATTTTTCTATATTTATTTGCATATTTTAAGGTATTTTTAAAATAAAAAACATCCCAAAATTGGGAATAAATAGATAAACATAATGGATTTGAAAATTAAAAATAAAAATAAAGTCCAAAATTCTCCACAATAATTATAATAGATAGATAATAACATAAAGGAAAATTAGAAAATAATAATAAATATTTTGAGTTTGGGAATTTTATATCTTTTTTTTACTGGATTTTGGATTTTTTTTGATTTTTTTATCTTTTTCTTTTTCTATTTTAGGGATTTTTGGTCTAACATATAATTCATAATAAACCACATATAATTTTTTTGTAATTTTTATAGGCATTTTAATATTTTTGACCTTTTTAAAACTAAATAGATAAATGCCAAAAAATGTAAATTGAAAATAAAAGCATGAAAACACGTCATCCCAAGCATTTATGTGCATTTTTGCAAAATTAAATATAAACACTAGTTTTTTTAGCAAAAATAAATAAGAAATAACATTTACATTCTGGCAGGGACCTATTTGCAATTAGAATAGAGTATGCATGCATTTTTGAACCACTTCACAAAACCTGAGGGCATACATGCAATTTTAAGCAATTTTCTTAAATTAAAAACACAATAGAAGGGACTTTCGACAAATATTCAATAGTCCATGTACACATTTTCCAAAAACATAACACTGAATATACAAATTTGTGTATCAAAAATAAATATACAAAAGAGGGAGGGATTGCTTGCAAAAAACCCAACTCACGTGGCAAGCCACGTGAGTGAGCTTACATGGACACATGGGTAAATACATGAAAACACGAGGGGTTGTATGTAAATTTTACATAAATACTTACACTCTAGACAAAAATTAAAATACTAAAAAGAAATTAGAAAAATACAGAGGGGGCTAAGTGCAAATTACCCATATTTGCACTTAGACGCTGCCTTGGACACACTCTCCTCCTCCTGTAGTGCTTCGACCTTAGGGAAGGCACCTCTTTCACTAGTGGACACTCACGCATGTGGCTGAAGACTCTACAAGGTTCAGAGAGGGATCGAACTGGGTAGAACGAAGGAGAGGTTTATTTATAGACATGGTGGCTGGTCCTTATTGATCGAGCAATTGCGGCTGAATCGAGGAGATTCGATTTGGTCTTTGGCTAGGGCGTGATTCAAGGATGTTCATTCTCTATGAATCGCACATCATGCCTAGCAAAGGCATCATGAGCGCCAACGAAAAAAAGGGCAAAAATCAGGGTCCTAACAGACTGGCGACTCGAGGAAGAGAGAAGAGGTTGTTGACCTTAGAGTCAACGACTAGCGGGCTGCAATTGGTCCACATAAGCCGTTATAGGACAAAACAACCCTTATTTAAAAATAAATGAATTCAAAATAGTAAATGATTTTATTTAATTTGGATTATAAAATAAAAATTGTTTATTATTTTATGTAGTATTTTAATATGATTTTTTATTTATTTTTATGAGTTAATTTATTACAAGTCACTTTTTACAAGTATATTTATAGGTATATTAACCTAGATTTTGTATATTCTATTTTTATTTTGCATTTTTGTTTGTATTATTTTATTTTATATATTCACAACTTATTTTCACATGCACAAATATATTTTTATTCTATTTTTATGATGTTATTTGTACACTTAAATAAATAGGAATATAAATTATATGGATAGAAGTATAGATATTTCATCTATATACTTATATATGGTTTTATTGTATTCTAAATATGTACATATATTATAAATAACATTCACAAAATTATAAACATATGGAATTATAAAAATAATAAGAAATAAATAAAATGAATATTTTATTCAGATATACTTTATAGTAGGGGTCCAAAACATAACTTCACATCTTAACTCCAAATTAAGTGAAACCACCTTCATTAAATAGCTAATTAAAAGATATATATATATATATATAATTAAAGTTGATTTTGGTGTATTTTTAGTTTTTTTATTGAGGAGATATAGGTCTGGGAAGTTTGGGTTTTGTCTTTTTTTCTAAGCATAGAATGTACATTGTACCTTATTTTTGTGCAAACTCAATTTTGTATTTTCTATACATTTTTATCTAAAACTTTTATGTACAAAGTTTATTTATTTGAATATAAATAACAAAAAATAAAATAGGTCCCATAAATACTTTGATGAATGAATAAATGAAATTTTTAGTGTATCTTTGACCCTTATATCCCCTTACTTTATTCCGTGTCGACCAAATCAGTTCTTGACTTGGTCTTGGGGTTTAGGGTCATAAAATACCTTTGCCATTTTATTTCTTTTTTTATTCTTCCTTTATTCTTTATTTTGACTTTAAATAATGTAATTTCTATAATAATTATATAATAAATAATGAATGTTAATTTATACAAAATAATGATATTTATATGCATTTAGCTAGGGTTTAAAGGCCAAAATGAAAGAATAAAGGTGATGAAATGAGGATTCATCATCCACCTCTAGAGAAGCTTATCAGATACACCGATAGCATACATACATGAGCGAAGGTGATGGTCTACTTCGTGCAGAATCATATGGGATTGTGCTATCGTTAAGCTCTTCTTGCATTAAAGACGATATCTAGGGTTTTGGGAAAAGTCTCTGTTAGTGAAGTAGGGTTTTACTCATTTAACATCTAGGGTTTTAGGGAAAATGCTTAGTGGAAGATTCTGAATCTTTTGCTGGGATATTGTACCATCATATGAACTGTACTTTTGATAGTTCAAATTGTTTTTTTGGGATTTTTACACCTATAACCTTGAGTAATTTCCTAATTACATTCATAACCCCGCATAATCGTGAATTACATGAGAAACCCTGGATAATCCCTCAGTCTTACACCTATAACCCTCCGTTAAGGGGGCAATTAACTTACCCATATCGTGGGTTAATCTAACCTATGATCTATCAAATGGCTATTAAAAATTTTCAAGAAAAATTTAAATTTAAAACTCTCCAGGCCCACCTCCCCCTCTCTCCAGGCGATCCACCCACCTCCAAGCTCCCGGCGGGCTCGGTGAGGAGGTCTTCTGCGAGGGGAGGCTGCATCGGCTTCAGGGGGTGGCTTCTCTTCTGCCTGGGCTGGAGGGTGGGCGGGGGATTGGATTCAACCAGGGGGGGGGGGGGTTCTGCCTAGGCCGGAGGGTGCGCAGGGGTCACGGGCGGTGGGCTTTCTTGTGTTGGAGGGTTGGGGGGGGGGGGGCGACTAGAGGTCGGTGGTGGCCGGGCCTGAGTTTCTGGGAGGCTTTCTTGTTCTAAAGGGTGGGGGCGATGCTCCCAGGAGGTGGGAGAGGTCAGGCCTGGGTTCAGCAGGTGGGTTTGGGGGGTGGGGGTCTTTCTCTGCGAAAGGAGAGCGGGGTTGTCGGGAGGTGAGTGGATGAGTTATACCATGCAAGAGTTAAGCATTTTTCGAGGTCCTGTGTGTAATTTGCGATTTCACAGAGTTATAAATGTAATTGTGAATTTACTCATGGTTATGGATGTAAAATTCCCTTGTTTTTTTATAAAGCTGGATTTCAGTTGATCAAAATAAAGCTAGTAGCCTACTACTAACAAAAAGTGTTTACAGAGTCCGACTTGAACTTGGGCACATCCAAAAACAAGCAACACAAAAACTATGGGATCCAGTATTTAGTACAACTAGCCAAACTCCATGAACATAAGCAAATGTTCGATTACATATGGTTCTTAAGCAATATTGTAAGAACTGTCGTACTATCTTTAACCAAAGGAAAAGCAAATTAGTTTTACAGTAAAAAACCCTTGTCTCCTAACCATAACATATAAACATGTTAGATGACAAATAGCTGAATATATAGATTTGATATTTGATTGAAAATGATCTTGTTATTCTAAAAATAACAACGAGACAGAAGATAAAATTACTAATCGTAGTTAACTTTACATAGCACGATTTTCATATGCATGAGTTTAGCCTTGATTCATTGAAAGCATAAATAATTACAGCTTGATTTTAATGGCAGGATTATGAAAGAATTGTAGCCAAGGATGAAATATGTGATCATGAAGTCGTTATTCTGATTATGTTTCGATTTGTAAAGTAAAAAGTTTCTAAGGTTTACGCCAATACGATAATTATATATATGCACGAGACGAGTATGAATAATTAATATCTTTATGAGAGTGCAAAATGCTATTTTTTTTGCGAAATTGTAAGTGTTTTTAGAGAGTAATGAGCAAAATAACAAGATATAATACTGCCTTATTTATCGTAATAAATAATACACGCACAAGATAATTAGGAAGCGGTCCATAATCCGTGGAAGTTGTTCCAAACAAGACATGCACAATGAGCATAATAATCCACAGAACGTTAACCCATTTGTGGGTCGAGATGTTCCTTATGCAGAAGTCTGGCACAATGTAGATGAAGATGCCATAAAAACATCTCAATCGTAGCATAGGAGGCGATCCCTGCTGTGACCGTGGAGCAGCCTCCGCTTCCTCTCGTCCGAGAGGATCTCCGCGAAGTGGACGAGAGCCTCTTCGTTAGTCCTACCTCCTTCCACCGCCACGAACGAGCCAGTCTCTAGGTTGACCCTCGATAGCGGCTTCTTCAAGAGGTTCCTCCCAATCTGCAACAGCCGATCCAGGTTCTTCTTCGTCGCGACATCCACAGATGCCTCATCTCCTATCAATGAATCTTCCTGCGCTCAGGTCATCAAATAATTAACCAGAACTTCGGTCGATCGTATAAATGATAAGCATATTATTGATACATTTGTAGATTTAGATTGGGTTTTGAGATGAGAACTAGATCGAAAGAGAAGGGTATGAGTAGGCTTTACCTGAATCCGCAAGTAGCTATCTTCGCACTTTAGGGCCTGGAAGAGAATAGAAGCTTGGATGTCGACCATGTCAGAGCTGGCCTGCGAGAACGTATCGATGATGGGTGTCGAGTTGCCATTGACGACCCACCTCAATTTTCCCCATGACGCCGTAGCTTGGGCACTGTACTTCTGTAGCTCTTGCGCTGAACCTGTGCCGATGGAGATGATAACGAACTTGCCGTAATCGACCGGCTTGACGGGGAAGAAGTTCTTGTTCTCCAATACGATCTCCTTCGACACCATGCTCATTGCCACCATCGTCTGATGCATGATCAGCAGCGTAATCCGTGGTTATATTTTATACATATAATTGCGAAAGAAAATGTTTTAATCAAATCCATTGCATATAAAACTAGTTCAGTTTAATATAATTGGTCAGGTTGGATCTGATTGTAGATGGTCCTCGAGAAGAACAATTTATTTTCTCTTAGTTGTCTGAATGAATTCAGGGTTCTGTGCTGTTGATGTGTTTAACATTAATTAAACTAGCAGATACGTATTTTTTTACGATAAATCAACAGGTATGAATCACGTTCCCATTACTGCCTGTTCAGGTAGAAGATATAGGAGATAGTTGATAAAAGACCTGCATATGTTATTTCCGAAATTTCATTTTGCTAAATATTAACATGTATACATGATCTGTTCACTGGGCATTCCACATTTATTTAAAGGATTGAGCTCCTTTAAGCATTTGCTTAATTAGGCATACTTTGCGACATCTAATACGACCCTATATGTTGGAAAACTTGGAAGGTGAAACTATACTAAGATTTTGGCTTGTTATCAACCAATCTAACAAAATGAATTTATGGTGACGTTTCTTTTCAAGTCCATCCTTATATTGTCCAGTATTATATAATTATATTAATGGCAAAATCATTTTTTGAATAAAGCAAGGGTGACATCCCGAGATGGGATTCGCCTTACGGAAATTTTATTATAAAAAATTTGGTAGAGTACATCATCTGGATGCCCAGAAACAATACAAGGAGTTGCAGTGGACGAGAATATTTTCTGGATAAAACCTTTGATTTTTTAAAATGAGATCATGCCCCCCTCCCCCCAAATGGCCCAAAGGACTGGAAAAGGCAATGCGCAGTCATCAGAAGAGTTACCTCCCACCAACCTCACCGACCTCTAGAAGTCAACGACACCCCCTATCGAGATCCACGACAACCCTACCTCCTTCCACACTTACTCAGACGTCGGACATATGAAGAACAAATGATCTGCATCTTCAATATGCTCCCCGCATCTGTCATACTTAGTGTATGGAATACCTAATATTCTTCCCCTCCTTGCTTTATCGCACAACCTTCCCCTTCTCAAGCACCATTGGAAAATCTTAACCCTGCACGAGATCTTGCTAGCCCAAACAATATTCATATCCTTGCAGAGATCTGCATCCAGGGCTGCTGCGGTATCCTTAAAATCCATGTACGCCTTTTTCGTCAAGATTCTACCACCAACCCACTCAAAATGGTCCCTGGCCTATGTGATGCAATCTGGAGATGGCGACTGCGACGACATCCTGACTAACTCGTCTGAACGCTGATTAGGGAGGACCGACACGAACTATGGGTCCCAAGACTCCGATATCTCTATATGCACCAAGGTACAATCCTTCGATGCTGCCAACGCAAACAGCCTCGGGAACCTGCTGCTTAGCACTCCATCCCCCGTCCAATCATCCCTCCATAACTTAAAATCATACCCATCTCCGACCTTCAGCTACATTCTCGAAGCTAACAAAGGTAAAACTTCTCGTACTCCTCTCCACAATGGGGATCAAACCGCTCTCTTCATGCCTCCAACGAGCCCTGCACTCCATAGAGCTCATGCAATAGCCTGGCCGCCAACCTATCCATCTTTCCCCATATACAAATGACCCACTTTGTTAAAAAAGATTTGTTCATGCACGCCATATCTCGAATCCCTAAGCCTCCTTTGCTTCGCGGCAGCGTCAGTTCTTTACAACCAACTGAATGCATCCCTAATCTCTGTTGCTTACCATCGGACCAGAAAAATCTCTTCAGCAGGGCTTTGATCTTCTTGCGTACTTGTACTGACATCGATCTAGTTGAAAAAAATAAGACATGGATAGCCGAAAGCACATGCTTCAGAAGAATAAGCTTGCCCCCTTAGATATCGTAGTTGCTTTCCACCCAACCAGTATATGCTCCATTCTCTGAAGAACCATTTCCCATTTCGATTTTTTGAGCCCGCCTACCACCAGGGAAAGGCCCAAGTAATATATAGATAACTCCCCAACGGACATTCCAACAGCTCTGCCAACCTTTGTCACCCTGCATCCTAAAAGGAATTACAACTACCTTCGTCACCCTCCATCCTGAAAGGAACTACAACTAACTTATGCTTATTGATCTGAAGGCCTAAAAGACTGCTAAAGATCTCAACAATCTGTGCCGCCTTCTTTTCGTATCCTCTGATCGTCCCAGGAAAATCATTGTTTCGTCTGCATATTATAAAAATGGTATTGAGATGTTGCCACAATGGAACCCCTCGCACCAACCTTCATCCACGACACTCCTAAACAACATTGCTAACACATCTGCTACTAAGACAAACAACATCGGTACCAACGGACAACCCTGCCTAACTCCCCTATGAGGTTGGAAAAAAACCCCTTCAGGTCTCTTATTCAACACGACTGAGTAAGAAGAGGTCATGACGCATCTCTTCATCCAAGCAATCCATCTGTCTGGAAAACCAGGCCACCTAAGAGACACCCAAAGGAAGTTCCACTCCACACTGTCATAAGCTTTTACATAGCCAATCTTCCACATCACCCATTTGGTCTTCACACATATTCATTGAAGGCAAATCTCAGATATCATAATCAAACCATCAGCCATCTGCCGTCCGGGTATGAAATCTGACTGCCTCGAAAGAATCACCGAGCCGAGAACTTTCTTTAGTCTATTTGCCAGGACTTTTGCAATGATTAGGTAGATGGCATGGACAACACAATTGGTCTATAGTCTTCCGCAGTCAATGGATGGTCTTTCTTGGGTAAAAGAAAAAGCTGTGCCCTACTAACCCTCTCGAAGCCCCGGTTCCCCTCCCTAAATTCGTTGAACACGTCCAAAACGTCTTCCTTTAGCATGTCCCAGAACTCCCTATAGAAAAAACCGGAAATCCATCAAGACCTAGGGAGCCATCCACGTTCAGCCCCCAAATCGCCTTCTTAATCTCTTCCCACTCGAACGGAGCCTCAAGGCTCACCGCTTGCTCCTCCGACAAAATTTCCAATCCTCTCCGAAGCCACCCCCAACCCTCCCCTTGCCTCCTTCTAGAAGCCTCCACAAAAATGCCCAAGGTTCAGGAAAGCGGTATGCGTATGTGTTCGGACAGGTTACTAAATAGTGATTAAGCGGTATGCGGGGTATATCCAGTTCTACATGGTTTTCTATTTTTTATTTAAAAATAAATAAATATCTATAAAAGTGACTACAACTAAACTGAATTTATGAAGAAATGTGGTCCAACAGAAGATCTAAGAAAAATAGTTTCATGTAGAGCTCAAAATAGTACAATTAAATATCAAAATAATCAAAGATAGTATTACATAATCATATAGAATCAAAATAATACAAGATCTGAATCTTAAGATCCAGATTTGATTACTCAACTGGACATTAAGTGGGCGCACAAAGTACATATGTGCCTGCACAACCTGCATATGCGGACCATAAATATACAAATGGTGCATAAAGCGGGGCTTCAGGTAATCGGTGCGCTGAGGAGGTCGCTTAGGCATATGCGGCTGCACGGACCGCTTTCATGAATAGAGAAAATGCCCCCTGAGAGCATGCCCCGGTTGTGAGTCCCCCTCCACTCTCACCTCCCAATCTCCAGCTTTTGAATGTAGTTCTGTCTTCTTCTACCCAAAGCCATTGCATGGAAAAATTTTGTGTTTGCATCTCCTTCTCGTAACCACTTTTGTCTAGATCTCTACCTCCATTCGACATACTCTTTCATATCTTCCAACATCAACTCTTCTAAAAACCGTGCTGTCTCAGCGAATTCTTCTTGGTCTAGGCCTCTCTGATCATCCAGCCTGTCCAAATGCACAACCCCCTCCTGCGTAGTTCCCTCTGGGATCTTCGTCTTGCCCTCACCTCTTTCTCATACGTCAACAAGAACTTTTTTAGAAATGCCATCTTGCTTGCCATGTGGCCCACTGTTGAACCCTTCGGACTCCAACTGGCCTACCGCGACGTCACCTACTCCTTGAACCCTTCTTCCAAAAGCCATGACCGCTTAAATCGGAAGAAAAATCTTGTCCTCATCTACTCCTCAGAAGAACACAAAATCGACGTATGATCCGAATGAGGTCAGGGCAGCGCCCAAGCTCGAGATAGAGGGAAGAGCTCCATCACCTCAGGTGAAAGAAGAAATCTATCCAAACAGGATCTTGATCTAACATTATGCCACGTTTAAGCGCTTCCTGATGCATCCATGATTGGTATCCCCACGCATGAATAAGGTTTGCAAAGTCCTCGGATCCCAGGTCACGTCCACATCCATTCCAAGGATGATCCTTCGGGAGGAGAGTTAAGTTGAGATCTCCTCCAACGATCCACACACCATCCTCCAAAATTTATTCCACCTGGTCCAGGTCAGCAACGAGTGAGCCACGATCATTCCCAGTAAGTCCATACACGTTTCACGCTGTAAAGGATCTGCCGTATAGTTTGCGCTTTAGGCACACCGAGATAGAGAAAAGCGATTAGCACTCGCCCACCTTCTCTAACTCATCCATCTTCCAACCCATAAGCAGGCCTCCTGTTGCACCTTGGGCATCCACTACAGCAAACTAAAAGTTACCCCCCAATGTCTCACCACAACTCATCTCTTCCCCTCGAGACCTTCATTTCTTGCAATAATATAATAGTTGCCTTCGCATCAACTATAAGGCTTCGAACTCCCTACCGTTTCTCGAGGCAACCAAGACCCCTCACATTCCAAGATAGCACCTTCATAAGGGCACCACTTTTATCTTCTTCAATGGAGCTACAACCCCTAGACTTTCGGTAAATCTTCTGTCTAATAGGCTGAAGTAACTGATAAATCCCAGATTTATCAGCTTAATTGATTATATTTATCTCCTTTACTTAAGTTAATCACATGATTCATTACCTAATTGGCACTAATTACTAACTACCATGTTGTAAATAATTAACACTAATTATTATATATTAATATAATCGTATTATGGGTAGTATTTTATGTATTTATTTCTTATTAAAAATCAAATAAAAATTAGATTAATATTGTATATAAATAAATTAACATAAAAGAAAATAAAAATACAAAAAATAAGCAAAAGAAAAATAAAGAAAATTGTTCTATATCATTTTCATTAGTATTTAATTTTTATCTATGCATAGATGACCTCTAATCTCTTTGACTTCTACATGAAAGTTGTAGATCTCATCGAGATCTACATCTTTTATGTTCAACACTTTTATTAATTCTCCCTCTAACTATTTCTTTCCTAATTATATCTGATTTATTGATTTTATTCAATTCTCATTGGGCTACGTGGTGCATCCTCAGCCGCTCACGTGGCCCGCTCCTGGCTTGCCACATGGTATGAATCTTAGCTATTCATTTCCATCTTATTTGCCTTCATCTCAGCCGTCTGTAGATGCCTTATTTTAGGCTCTTGGATCTGATAATCAGTTCAAATAGAACCATCCACATCCGTCCACCTGTGAGCCATTGGATCCTATGCTCCAATGGCTCATGGACCTCCTTCAACTTCTAGCCAATTGAGGCTTTCACCAACTACCCTATCTTCAACCTATTATCTGTACCTACTCCGATCATCTCCTGACCATCTGCAACCGCCAGTCCTTTATTCTAACTTCCATAACCCACGTCAGTTACCCATTAATCCCTAACCCTAACTTCCCTACCAGTGGCAGAGGTTAGAACTACCCAAAAACAACCTGCAACCTCTGCCTTTAGCTCTTCAAATACCACCCCCCACCGACCATTGTTGGCAGTCGTCCACCCTTTGCGAGAGACTTAGCCTAGACTCCTTCTCCCTTTTGTGACAGGATCAAAGTGATCATGGAGTGCGAGAATTGCGTTAAGACTCCGGTGATGACCCTTGGCTGCCTTGCCAAGCTACGACTATCTCCGATCGTATGAGATGCTCCCCACAACTGAGGGAGTTTCAGCGAAGACCTGAGGTCCATGATGGCCTCATCCCAAGTCAACCACCTCACAAGTGAAAATTCTTCATGTACATGTTAGATAAATAAGAGTTCTTCCTTCATTGCTTCAATTTTTCCTGCCTTGTCATAAGATCAAACCCCTCAGTTGACTTGGTTTCGATCTTCACCGTGCATCTCTGATCCATGTTGGAGACTCTGTTCTCTGTCTTCTTCGTTCCTACATGCTTACCAATTCCATCCACTTCTTCCTTTAGACATGAAGGAGGAACCCAAATAGGTATTTTGCTACTTCACCTCCGATTAGTCCTTTACTCCATTCACTCACGCGCACACACCCACTTCAACAATGCTTCGACTGTTTTCACTTCTAACGTTTGCAGGTGAGCACTCTCAACAATAACTGGAGTTCGTGAAGAAGCTCCAATCTCGAGTATTGTCCCCTATATACCTTCATCGCCATCATCTTCAGACCGCTCGAGGACCTTCACCAACCGTGCTACATCTTCGTGGGAATGCTAGAGTTCCTCCCCGACCTTCGAAGCATCCGCAGGGTGGCGGTGGAGCTCTGGGGCTCTCGCCAGAGCCCAATCTTCTTGCAGCAGCGCATAGAGGTGCTCTTTTGGGGAGGAAGCACATGCACCATCGGATCATCCCAAATTGGGGATGATCTGATAGCCAAATTGATCCACGTCTTTAGACCGAACCTGCAGCCTCGTATACATCCGAGCCATCAACCGAAGCATCAAATCACCCCACGTGGCCCGAGCCACGAGCCTCTGCACAAGCCTAGAACGTGCATGCGGGCTTGGGAATATTGCAGAGTTACCCCTCCCGTTCCCCTTTATTACAAAAATAACCCCACTAGATGGTATTTCATAATTTCGCAAGCCAGTTTTCAGTATTTGCTTTTTAATCCCTCAAGGGACCTGATTGTGATGTTTGTGCTATTGTATCTCATGTTTTTCTTACGTTTATGCCCCTGGATTCGAAGTTGAATAACTTGAGCCTATGATCTCCAAATTAAGCGTTTTCAGTGGCATTTTGATCCCTGTTTCTTTATCTTCCACATGGATTAATTTATTCTCTAATTTGATGCTCTTTGATTGGTTCATTAATTAGAGATATTATTGGTGCTATGAATCACATGAAATGAAACTAGATTTTTGATTAAGTGCTCAACTATACTTGGATCTAAATTGCATAATTGCTTCAACAACAACAACAAAGCCCTTTTCCACAATTAAGTAGGGTCGGCTACACGGATTCTTCAACTCCATTCAGATCTATCTTGGGTCAATCTTAGGCTTATATCCACAAAACAAAGATCCCTTTGTATGGTCTCTTTCCAACACTTCTTAGGTCATCCCCGCCCTCTCTTAGCCGGCTCAACATCCCAACAATCACATCTCCTAACTGGTGCATCAGCTGATCTTCTTTGCAAATGACCAAACCATCTTAAGCAGTTTTCTCGCATCTTATCCTCGATCGGAGCAACACCAACTTTCTTTCTGATTGCATCATTCCGAATCCGATCTTTACGTGTGTGTCCACACATCCACCTTAGCATTTCATTTCTGCAACAACCATTCTCTGCACATGTCTATGGTTTACAAGCCAACATTAAGATCCGTAGAGCATAACAGGTCTCATTAAGCAAATTGCATAATTGCTTAAGATTGAATAATCATCTAGGGCATATTTCTGAATATATTTGCATATGTTGATGTTTTGTCATTATGTTCATTTTCTTGATATGTTCTAACATGCATTAATGTGTTAAATCACATTTCATCGGAGTCATGCATTCATTTGTAATGTGCTTCTCCTTGCACTGCTTGCCGCATTATTTGTTTGTTTTGACCTACCTAAGTTATGGATCACTTAACCTAGATAATTTAATGACTAAATAATCATATTATGGCTCGAGTCCTTATTTTCGAGCCCGGACTTCCTAGTTTATTAATTAAGCTGAGAACCTTGTCACTGAGATTCCTTCTCGGTTCTGTATGAGAAGCTAAGTGCCCGTGCTACAACAGATCCTTATTAATACATACATTTAGAGATTCATTAGATGGCATTTTTGTTGGGGACACAACTTCATTAATATAATTATTTAGATTTTATATTTTTGTTAAGCTGATTTTTTAATCTAGATCAATCCCATGATGTGATGTTTTCTGCATTATTATACATATGTGTTGATAATCTTTGAAATATCTAATACCTCATCTTCTGTGGCAGGGCTCATTCATCGAGAATACTCGTTGAGAATAGAGGCTGGAAGCTCAAGCTAGAGTTCCTGCTGAGAAGGAACCGCGGAAGATACCTTCAAGTGTTTCAAACATTATTTTTATATTTGGTGTATATTATTATGGACTTGAACTCTATTATTCGTTTAGTATGCTGAGTATGTTTCACCCATGTAGGGTGGGATTAAACTTGAGTGCTCGACTTAGGATTCATGCACACGGCTCATAGAGCTACTTTTGATGTATTATCTTAAGTGCTTGATTTGTAAGTTAGGGCACATTAACTTCATCTTATGAGATTCACTCATTTATAAGATTCATTATATGCAAGTATATACGTTGAACTTAGCCCAAACTAAATTGATTATCTTCCCACTAATAGACATATGATTAGGTGTGTATTTCCATCGACTTGCATGCATTTAGTTAAATTTTATATTCAGTCTTACATATGCATGAAGAGAGCTGGAGCCACTATAAGTATTTCTCTTGAGCATGACATCATGATTTTGCATCTACATGATTTTTCCCTTTCACGATTTGTCACTTAGGATAATATGGAAATGGGACTGGACGGTAGATTATAGATTTTTGTGTTTGAAGATTTAATACAAGTGGTAACCTAATCTCTAAAAATTGCACTGTTAATGCACATTGATATAATCAAAATGAAGTTAAAATTCACCTTGTTTTTGGGAGAGAAAACCCCGCATTACTTGCAGTTATATATGCTTTCGTTGAGAGGTAAGGATGTATCCTTAGGGTAGAGCTGAAAAACCTAATTCAATATGCTCCTAATAAATGCAAATTTTGTATTATCACCAATAAAAGCGATATTTATGATCTTCACTGAGTGTGTTGGTGAAATAATCGGGTTTTATTATTTTTGTTTGCTTCTTCAGCCTCCCAAAAACCCTAGGCTCCATTGTCATCTCCTAAGATTCATCATCTTGAGATTCAACTAACATTGATCCCTTCATCACTGCATTTCATGTTCTTTATACTTAGGCCTATTTTCAACTGAAGTATAGGGGGGATCTTTTTGTCATTCTGATTGTTCCCCTTTGATCACTGGTTTTGAAATTCATATCTTTATAATTAAGGTATTTCTTAGCTTAAGTATAGGGGGCCCGAGTCCCTGTTTTCATCTAACTGATTCTTTTACTCATGATGCATATGTGATTCTGGATTCAGTTCATGTATATTCTTTTATATTTAGCATGAGCTATGACTTCATTTCACTTTGTGCTATGAGTACATATGAAAATCTAAGTATAGGGGGGTCTACCGTATATATTGCATACATACTTTAGCCATAGCTCATATTTTAAAATTTTTCTAACTCTTGGGGTTATGGGTATCATATTATATCATTGAACTGATTTTCATACAATAAAGTTTGAAAATAATTTTTGAAAATTATGTACATATTTGACATGGTTTTCAAATATTTTACATGGTTTGCGAAAATACGGCTTGACATGTTTAGAAAATCATTTGTAAAATGTTTTTGAAAATCTACATATTTATGTGACATTGTTGTTTTGAAAAATGTTTTACTCAGGTTTGAGTAATGAGATTTTTCTTATTTTTAAAAATCTTTGTAAAATATTTGGAAAAATCTGTACATATGTGACAATGTTTGCAAAAAAATTTCAAAAATTCTTTTCAAAGCAAAGGGTGTAAATGAGTCTAATTAATTATTCCTCTTAAAAAAATAAAAAAACTTATTAATTTGTGTTATTCTGTGACACGTTCACTATGCACTCAAGGCTTGAGGTGATATTTACCACTTGGTTTAAGGAGTCTCTAGACCTAGAGTTATCATGTATTAATCATTAGGGTCTTACACTTAAAAACTTTATACTATACTAATTCTAGAAATGCGTGCTATATCTCATGCTTAATCTCCCTTAAAAGAATTTGAATATCACTCATATGCACGACTACATTCATGGTTGAGATGACTCAAGGTATCACTGAGGAGACTGGGATTGGAAGTTTGAGTTTGGACTTGATCTATATGATGCTCAAGGATGGGATAAAGTTAATGACAGCTTTATGAAATCTGAGTGTCAGCATCTTAGCCAGTATGAGACATGTTCTCATGCTATCTCTTGAATTAAATCGAAAAGTGTCAGGGTGTGATGACAATAATTAATAAGTTAATCAGTGTGTGCCAATCTTTTGGTAAAAGCAGTGGAGCTAGCCAAAAATAAAGTAAAGAAAGAAATGATGAAATAAAAGATCTCACCATACAAAGACAAATATCAAAGAGCTACCACCAAAGGCAAGCGCTCCCAACCATTTCAAAGTGTCCACTTGGACCACTGCTACAAGGAACAGGAGTCAGGATAGCACCCAAAAAGGGCTCTACATCGTAAATGCTACAAGTCTGGGTGTAGAAGGTATATTAGATACTCAAAAAAGGCACACCCCGGTATATTCTCAGGAAAACAAGTGCAGAGGACTCCAACTTCTCTTGACGGACACACTGATTGGCAAAAATCAAAATGAAATTGTGATGTGCATTGGCACTTGAGAGAACCATGTTCCAATGAGAGGAAGAGAAAATAAGTATACAAACCTACGACCTCCACTATTTGGCCTTCCATCTATCTTTTTGAAGTCTGACAAACTAAAGAGACTGTGGATCGAAGCAAGACTAGATTTATTCTCTAGTGTTAAGGGTTGAGTCCTTATGAGAACTTCTAAGATTGGAATTCATGGTGATGTTTTGATTCTACTCTTAAGTCATACTTCTTATGTATATGTATACATTGAGAGTCTGACAATTAGAGGAGTTGAATTCCTTTCGATTAATACTTGTATCAACTTAGAGTTTTAGGATTCCTAAAACCTCATGTTCTAGGTCTAATCAAGCCTTGTAATCTCACAAGCACAAGTCAGGGAATTCACTAATTAATCTAACCAATTCTTTATTCATTAGCTCGAGGATGATCTTAGATTAAGTATAGGGGGGTGACAAATCCCAGATTTACCAGTTTAATTGATTATATTTATCTCCTTTACTTAAGTTAATCACGAGATTCGTTGCCTAATTGACACTAATTACTAACTACTGTGTTGTAGAAAATTAACACTAATTATTATATATTAATATAATCCTATTATGGTGTAGTATTTTATGTATTCATTCTTATCAAAAATTAAATAAAAATTAGATTAATATTGTATATAAATAAATTAACATAAAAGGAAATAAAAATGCAAAAAATAAGAGAAAGAAAAATAAAGAAAATTGTTCTATATCGTCGTTATTAGTATTTAATTTTCATCTATGTATAGATGGCCTTTGATCTCTCTGACTTCTGCATGAAAGTTGTAGATCTCATCGAGATCTACAACTTTCATGTTAACCACTTTTCTTAATTCACTGTCTAACTATTTATTTCCTAATTATCTCTGATTTATTGATTTTACTCAATTCTCATTGGGCCACGTGGCGCATCCTTAGCCACCCACGTGGCTTGCTCCTGGCTTGACACATGGTAAGAATCTTAGTCGTTCATTTCCATCTTCTTTTCCTTAATCTCAACCATCTGGAGGCACCTTATTTTAGGCTCTTGGATGTGCCATCAGCTCAAATCGAACCGTCCACTTCCGCCCACCTTTGGGTCATTGGATCCTATGATCCAATGGCGTCTGAACCTCCTTCAACCTCTAGCCGGTTGCGGCTTTCACCAACCACCCTATCTTCAACCTATTATCTCTACCTACTCCAATCATCTCCTGACCATCTGCAACTGCCAGTCCTTTCTTCTAACTTCCATAACCCACACCAATCACCCATTAATCCCTACCATAACTTCCCTACCAGTGGTAGAGGTTAGAAGTACCCAAAAACTACCTGCAGCCTCCACCTTTACCTCTTCAACCCCCCCCCCCACCGGCCATCGTTGGCCGTCATCCTAAAGGATATGGGGAATCCTTAAGTGCATCATGAAAGCGTGTTGATCGCATCTCATGCGATTGGGGCGACTAGTCACACTAGTCGCTAGATGCACCGGAAATTAAAAAAATAAATCAAGTAAAGAAACCACATGATCACAAGAACATTTCTTAGATTGTTTCATCAAACCGCAAAGTATTAGAAATACCTCTTGAAGCGTGGTTGTGATCACAAGATCTCTAAAGCAAGAGATCCTCCTGACTCAAGTCCGATCTACGAAGATGGCACTTGCGGGTACGATGATGAAACACGTTCCTCCCGTAATCCTCGATGAAGATCCAATCCTTGAATCTCCTGATTTCGTTCAACAAAATCCGTCGATGGAGATCCACGAGCAATTGAAGCGACAACACAATGGCATGGAGACAATTGCTTGTTCCCTCAAAGCACAAGGTGGACGACTACCTTAGAGAGAGAGAGAGTAGGCGAGAATGAGAGAGAGAGAGAGAGTAGGCGTGTACTCTTGATGTACTCCAAAGGACTATGGTTTCCCACTTTATATATTAGTTTGGGAGCCTATGGATCACAATCCATGGCATATAAAATCAACGGTTGGATTGATTTAAGTATATGATCAATGCCCATGATTATTGTTATTATCAACAACAATTTATTAATTTAAATTAAATCAAATATATGTTGCATTATCATCAACATAATTTAATTTAATAAAATTGATTTTCACAAGATAATAAGGCAATAATAAAAAGAGGATAATAAAAAGCCCCCCAAATTATGGGGCGTCACCCATCGCTGATCGAGCCCTTGAGTTTGGATAGTGCTCAAATACTGCAGTCGGGGCTCAGATGCCCCCTTCGAGCCACTTTTCCTGTAGAATGAGAAAGCCGACGTGAAGGCGAGGTGACTGGGTTATTATTGGTGAAGGTCGGAGTGAAATGAGCAGAAATGGAGGTGCTCCGACGAGTAGCGGTGGAGGGAGCATCGATCGTTTGATACAGGAGGACTCGAAGGGTGACATGGGATCAAATCGATGGAGAAGCAGATGGGGGAAGAAATGGGATGGTTGGCACATCGGGAAGAGGGTCGAATCACGGTGAAATGGATGGAGCCATAATGGCTCCGGTGATAGAAACTAGGGAAATTACACTACTATAATGATCTAATAACTGAATTAAGTGCGGAAATGAAATGACAGAATGAAAATCTATCTAAGGAAAGGAAAATGCACAACTCTTACCTGGCCGGAAAGCCAAAGAGCAAGATGCTGCGGATGCACCGCTTGAACCGTCTCTCCTCCTCTTGCGGTGTTTCGGACCTCAGGGAAAGCACCTCTGTCCCCGACGAACTCTTACACACTCGTCAAGATACACTACAGAGCTCGGAGAGGGATCAAGCCTCAAAGAATGGCGGAAGTTCTTATTTATAGACAAGGCGAGGGAGGCTCAAAGATCTAGTGATTTTGGTTAGCCTGAAGTGGATTGATCGAATCCAAGACGTGGGCAGAAATTACGAGGATCAGATCAACGTTTCTCGTTCAGGGAGCTACGCCAGATCATGAGTAGATTCGGCGTGAAAAATAGAAGAAAAATTAGGTCTAGCATGTCTGCAGTTGAGGAAGAGAGAGGAGGCTCAGTTGACCCAGGGTCAAGAAAAGCTGAGTTCTGGTTGGTCCAAGTGGACCAACAAGAAAAATGCAAGGCAAAAATGCCTTGTTAAATAAAGAATAAATGGTAAAAGAAATTTATTAATTTTAGGTCATAAAATAAAAAATGTTGAGTACTTTCTTTAGTATTTAATTGTGATTAATATTTATTTTTATTAGTTTATTATAGTTAATTTTTATGGCTTTATTTATAGGTATATTTACCTATATTATGAATATTTTATTTTTATTTTGTACCTTTGATTTTATTATTTAATTTTCATATTTTATAAATTTACAACTTGTTTTTATATAAATAAATAGATTTTTGTTGTATTTTTCTGATGTTAATCGTATACTTAAATAAATATAGGTATAATATATATATGTATAAGTATAGGTATTTCATCTATGTATTTATATAGACTATTTTATTTTTGTGTTTTCTCCATGGTTTTATTCTATTCTAAATAGGGTTTTTATCACTTGTGCCCCTCTGAGATACCGTAATTTCAATTATACCACTACATTTTTGGTAATATCAGTTGTGCCCCTCACTTCTTGCTAATATAACACTTGTTCCCCTCGGGTTAGTGACCGTTCATCCACAATGCAAACAGACGTTAACTTTGAGGACATTAGCAGAATTAATTTTTAAAAAAGGTTCAATGGTAATTTTACACCCATGTATTTCATCCTCTTTTTCTTCCTCCTGTTCCACCTTCCTCTTCCTCCTCCTCCAACCTCCTCCTCCTCCATCTCCACCCGGAACTCCTCCCCTACCCTCGGCCTGCCCTCTTCCTCCGCCCCAACCTACCCCAACTCCGCCCCGAGCTCCCCACACCTCCTCCCTAGCCCTGCACCTCCTCCCAGCCCTGCACCTCCTCCCAGCTCTGCCCCGAGCTCCCCACGCCTCCTCCCCAACCCGCACCTCCTCCTAGCCTCGCACCTCCTCCAAGCTCCGCCCCGAGCTCCCCGCACCTCCTCCCCAGCCCGCACCTCCTCCCCAGCCTGCACCTCCTCCCCAGCCCACACCTCCTCCCAGCTCCGCCCCGTGCTCCCTGCACCTCCTTCCCAGCCCGCACCTCCTCCCCAGCCCGCACCTCCTCCCAGTTCCGCCCCAAGCTCTACGTGCCTCCTCCCCAGCCCGCACGTCCTCCCTAGCCCGCACCTCCTCCCAGCCCTGCCCTGAGCTCCCCACGCCTCCTCCCCAGCCCGCACCTCCTCCCATCTCCGCCCCGATCTCCCTGCACCTCCTCCCCAGCCCGCACCTCCTCCCAGCTCCGCCCCGAGCTCCCCACGCCTCCTCCCTAGCCCGTACCTCCTCCCCGGCCCGCACCTCCTCCCCAGCCCGCACCTCCTCCCAGCTCCGCCCCTCTTCCCCGACCCAACCTCTCCAGCTCTATGCTCTGCCCCTTCCTCCCCAGATCCACCCCTGATTTTATTCTGACCATAATACCTGTTTTAACCACTCCATGGTTTGAATAAACCATGGTTATTTTAATTTTTAAACGATCAATCTGACGGAAGGGCACAAGTGATAACGGAGAAAGAAGTGAGGGGCACAACTGATATTACCAAAAAGATAGGGGCATAACTGAAATTGCGATATCTCGGAGGGGCACACGTGATAAAACCCTTCTAAATATGTACATAAATTACAAGTAATATTTACAAAATTATATAAATATAAAATTATAAAAATTATAAGAATAGTAAAATGAATATTTTATTCAGGTACACTATAAAATAGGGGTCTAAAACCTAACTTTTTGTATCTTTACTCAAATTAAATGAAACCACTTCATTAAATAGCCTATTAAAAGTTATATACAATTAAAGGATATTTTGGTGCATTTTGAGTTTTTATTGAAGAGATGAGTCTAGGAAGTTTGGGTTTTGGTTTTTATTCTGAGTATAGAATGTACACTGTGTATTATTTTGTATTATTTTTATGTAAACTCAATTTTGAATTTATATATATATATATATATTATCTACAACTTTCATGTACAAAGTTTATTGATTTGATGAATAAATAATAGAGAATAAAATGGCTCCCAAAAAATGAATTATTCATGAATGAAAGAATGAGATTGTTAGTGTCTTTTTGGCCCTCCATATCAATTCTTGACTTGGTCTCGGGGTTTAAGGTCATAAAATACCTTTGATATTTTATTTATTTTTATTTTTTTCCTTTTATTTTGTCTTTAAACAATTTAATTTATACAATAATTATAAAATAAATAATGAATGTTAATTTGTACAAAATAATGATAGTTACATGCATTTAACTAGGGTTTAAAGGCCAAAATGAAATAATAAAGGTGATTAAATGTAGATTCATCGGTTAAAAAAATATACTTATGTACAATATAAGTGCATTATACATATGTAATAGATACAATTATTTTAGTTTTGGTTATTTTTACTTTTATTTGTAATTCACATAAATAATATAAAATATATAAAATAATAAAAATATAATATGTACATAATATATAGAATTAAATAAATAAATTAATAGGCATGTATACTATACACATAGGTACAATAGACACTCCAAAAACAGACTTTCACATCGTAACTCCAAATTTTATGAAACCACTTTCAAGTTAAAGATTTTTTTGATTTTAAACACAATAAAACTGAGTTTGATTTATTTTGAGTTTATATGGAGTAAATATTGATATTTCAATATTGGCTTTACAGTCTTTTTAGAGTGTTGTCCCTTCTATTCTTCACATGGTTTATTTCTGCGAATATTTTTATCACAATTTTACGTACAAGGTTCAAGAAGAAAATATTTTTTTAAGATTGAATTAATGACAAATAAAATATGTAAAGATATTTACATAATGAATGAGATGGATATGTACTCCATGAACTTGGTTTTTCTGATTTTTTAATCGGTTATTTAACCTATCTCCCCTTACTTTACTCCTTATCGATCATGTCAATGATTGACCTGGTCTCGGGATTTCGGACTAGTCTGTATTTATTACATGTATACAACCTTTTTTATTCTTTTTCTTTTCTTTTTTATTCTTTTATTTTGGCACAAATAAGTGCTAAATATGCTATATTAACAAATGATGTTAGATTGTTAATTAATTGGAATTAGTATTATTTACATGTTTACGAAGGATTTTAAGCCAAAATGAAAGAATAAGGATGATGAATTGGTGATTCATCATTCTCATATACTTTACCTTTACTAGTCCCGTAGTAAACACATATTCTAAGAATAAGTGATAGATAAAAACAAGAAAAGAAAAAGAAAAGAATTTAGAACAGTTTTGATTTTTAAACTATTCTTCATAAAATCATAGTATGAAGCTTGGTAAGACCTTTAGATTATTAGTTTGTCGGAATCTTATTGGGAATAGGATTTAAGACTCAACAACCCTTAAGTTCCACAAGTCTCTATTGTCCCAACTATCAGGTCAGAACAAGTCTTCATATACAAGCTCCAATGACTATGAATATTACTTGCACTGTGAATGTACTTTTTGAACTCTTTTAAGAACAATGTGCTTTCTCTGTGGATACTTAGAGATAAGGACATGGTGATTGTATGTTCAATGTATATTGCCTTTGATATTAAGATCAAATCTCAAATCCAAGTCTTGGGGACCTCTCAAAGATGTTTGGTTAAATCAAAGCCGTAAATATAATCTTCTCATTGCATCTGAATCATAAGCAGATCAATGTCTAACATTTGAACTAAGATCAGATTACTTCTATATTGAGAGGATTCACCAAAATCCAAACCTGTTTCATCACTTCCTCGGAATGGAAGCATCATGGTTATACAATTATTTATGATCACATTATCCTCGAGTATTCCTAATACCCGTACATCATGCATACTGGAAGACCTTGAATAAACTGAAGTTTTAGAACTCATTTAGACTGTCTTCTTCAGAGGTTTTATCATTAAGTTTCTCATTTGGTCATTGAGAGTTGGTATCGATCATATACTTTTCAAAATCATATATCATACCCAGGTATTGATCATATACTTTCCAAAAGCATGTATTATACCCAAGTATTGATCATATACTTTCCAAAAGCATATATTAAACTTACAAATTCGATCAAGCTTTCAAAGCGAGACGACCATGCACGGAATTTGATCCCAATATCTCATGAGTGAGCTCATGTCTTCTGGTTCAGTAATGAACATGTATGATCTGTTTGAGAGATCGTATTACTCATATGCCCTTGTATGCACTAGCTCGCCCGTATATAGACCTTGATTAGATCATCAACCTATCGGTCTACCAAATGTACATACTCAAACATATAGTAACACATCGATCTCTTATCATAGGATGTGTGCCTATATCATGACAGTATACGACATAGGTCTTGGTTATCTCGATCTCGTTAAGTCAACTCTTTGACCTAACTCATCTAACACCTCTGAATCTCTATTCCAATGCAAAGGACATGCATCAAGAGGTCGGTTAGATATCGACATTTAGAGAAGAATTACCATCTTCCTCTCAGGTTAGAGATCCTCTCTTAACAATCATTTGACGGTGCTTGATGAGTCCTCAATCTAACTCTTTACATATCATCCAAGCACTAACCTTTATGATTCAACGTTTGAATCAATAGTTGTATGATCATTAAGATGTCCATGGTACATAGCACTAATTGTACTAAGGATCCTATTATGCAAATTATTATTCTTCATTTCAGATCAGGGAATGATATTTGCAATAACATTTATTACATAATGGCTTGTCGTGGGCTCGCATGTCCAACATAAGGTTACGACCAAACCTAATTTTCAACGGTCCGACTGAGCTCCAAACTTTGATTTTACGTAGATAAGTTTAAAAGTTAAAATACATCCAATTTATTTCCTTTTCTTTTCTATATTTTCTATTCATGCACTTATTAGTGCAAGTGTTTGCTAGGGACTAACAAAGGCAAGTATAGGGGGGTGATGAATCTCCATTTCATAACCTCTATTCTTTCATTTTGGTGTTACAACCCTAGTTAAATACTTGCATATGGTATTAATTTATGAAAAATAAAACCCAATAATAGAGAACACAAATACAGTATAAAATACTATATTTAGTGCCAAGAATAAAGAAAATAAAAAGAAGAAAGTGTCAAAGACACTAAGTGACCCTAGACCCCAAGACCCAATCATCAAGATGACTTGGTCGACAAGGAATAAAGTAGGGGAAATAGTGCAGAGAAACTGTACAAAAAATATGATTAAACCCCTAATTCTTTTTTTCATTATATTGCATTTTGGGACATATTTTATTTTCTTAATTTTGCAACTCAAGTAATAAAAACCCTCAACATGAATATTACACATAAAAATACAAATAAAATAAAAAATTTATTTCATTCAAAAATAATGTGTGGCGTGCCCGAGACACGAAATAAAAGGCCGCAAATAAAAGACATGTATCTTCTCCGTATGAACACCAAATTGACCAAACTCACCTTTATCGTTCATAAAATTCAATTATCTATTTAATGAAGGTAGTTTCATTAAAATTTGAGTTAAGATGAAAAAGTTGGCTTTTGGGCCCTTATTGTGCAATATACATGTATATAATATTTATTATATTTATTCTTTACATTTTTCACTTTCTTATATTTTTATATAATTGTAAATAGTATTCAGAATACATGTATATAATTCAAATAAAATAAAAACATCAAAAATAAAATAAAATAATAATAACTTCAATATATAGGTAAACTATATCCATAACATACATGCATATAATTATTTAAGTAAATAAATGATTTCAAAAGAAATATATTAAAATATATTAATATGTATTTAAATAATTTATAAATATAAAAAATTATGTATATAAAATAATAAAATATAAAGTATAAAATAAAAATAAAATATTGCATATATAGGTATTTATGCCCGTAATTATACATGTAAAAACTAACACCTAATAAATCTCCTTATCAAAATAAATAAAAATTATAATAAAATACTACATAAAATAATGAACATTTTTTATATTTTGTCCTAAATAATAAAATGATTTATTATTTTAAAGCTATTGAATAAGGGAATTTATTTCTTATCTCTCTCTTTCTGCCTAACGCGGACTAATGGGGGCGTGAGGACTATTGACCTCAGGTCAACTGTCCTCCCTTCCTAGATCTGCTTTTGTCAGATTTGACCCCTTCCTCTTTGTCGATTTTTCCTCCATGATACACTGTCCGAGGCATGATGATTTCTTCATGAAAGCTCACCATTGTACACCCATCTTCCATGCCCAATCCCTACCTTGGTCAGACGGGCATAGATTTTCTCAAAAACCATAGGTCTTTGGAGGAGTTTTTTCTATCTATAAATAAGAGTCTCTTCCCCTTTTTGCATTTTTGATCCTTCTTGTCCTCCCTAAACCCTTAGATCCCATCCAAAACAAGTTGAGTCTGGCGATAGTTCGCTGCTTGTGGATTTGTAGTGTGCGAAGGGGTGTCATTTGAAGTGATCCACACCTTTATCAGACCTCCGCCAATGATGGTTTCTGCTCCCTGTATTCAGGTACAATATGCTTCCTTTCTTAGCTTTTTAGGTAGATTTTAACTATAGTTTTCATTTCCATTTTTTATTTATATTTTTAATCATTGGATTTAGTATAGAAATTAGATTGTAGTTTGCCGGAACTCTAGAGATCAAGCCTCTATTTCCACTTGTAATCCATCTATTTCGACCACCATTTTCACCCCCACTACCTTCCCCAGCCGCTTCTCCACCCGCCTAAAACCTCGAGCCAACCTGATAACTTCAGATAAGCAAATCCTTGCTCTCTTCGCCAAACTTCATCAGAGCACCTTCATTCCACCTCCCTAGACCTCTATTCTTCACTAATAATAGCCAGCAACCTTCACCTTTGAGCATCCATTATTCCCAAATCATTTGCAGGTTATAAAGGGGCCATTGGAGGCCCAATCGCTACTAGGAACTCAGTATAAGGACACCAAACTTCACCAAGCTACCAGGACCCCACTAATGGGTCCCGGACATTTATGAAGTCGTCAATAGCTATGGACACCTTTCAAGAACCTCACGCGCACTTTAGCAGCAAGGAGGTAGATCAGGCGATGAAGCTTCAACGGATCGAAGCTTGGGAGGGACAAGGTTCTTCCCCATTCTTCCAAGAATCCTCTCCACTAACTGATCGCGCCTTCGCTATAAATCCTACAGGAGTTGTCTAATATTGAGCCCTAGCCACCATCAAATCAGAGCTCATATCTGATCTCAAGCATCCATCATCGAACTGTCACTACTAAACACCAGCTGGTGGATCACGTAAGTGAAGAACACCACATCCTTGCATCGCATGCAAGTTTGGGGTAAATTGCACTTGATACCCCATCTTTTTGTATATTTTATTTTTAGTCCTATAAATATTATTTACAGTACAAACTTTTGTGGACAAATTGCACGGACACCCTAGTCCCTATCAACTCACTTTACATGGTGCCCCATGCGAGGTAGCTAAATAGCATCATCCTGGATTTGTGTATTTATTTAGTATATAAAAATTGTAACGAAGTTCAAAACTTTAGGGTTATTTGCACGAGCTCTCTCAGCCTTTATTTTTATTGCAAATATACCCTTGCCAATACATTCTACTTATTTTGTTACATTTTTATTTTCACTAAATAGCTTATGTGCTTGTGAATTCGTGGAAAAATTACATTAAATGCTTATTATTATTATTGTTCATGTGATATTTTAAATTTAGCATTTACGTGCATTTTCCTATTTATTAAAAATCAAAAGGAGCATACGTATTCCTTGTTTAACTATAAAAATACAAAAAATATAAAATCACTTTTAAAAATTCCAAAAAAATAGATATTATGTATTACTATATAATATAACTCTAGACCAAAAATTAAAAAAAACAATACAAAAAATGTTAAAATTGAAAAACCCTCCTAACTCTAAAAAAAATATTAGCAAAAAATTAATAAAAACAAAAATAATAGTTTTATATTGTATATTTTTTATATCATATATAATATATTAAAAATAATTTTGGGGAATTCTAACCTATTTATCTATTTTTAAAACACTAAAACAATTTGGCCTATTTACTAATACCTTGTTTTGGAGTATTTCAGACCTTAAAAATACCTAAAATTAGTAAAAAATTACCCAAAAATCACAAAAATAGAGAGAAATATAAAAAAGACAAAAACATATAGCTATATTTATAAATATAAAACCATATATAGACTATATATACCTATATTCTTATTAATATTGTTATTATAAATACTTATAAATATACTTAATACCTCTAAAAAACAAAAATTGTACTTAATTGTATTTCCTGAATTTTTATATACATATTATATATTTATATCATATATAATAATTATAATATACATATTATTATCTATACTTATATATACTTATTGCATATTAAAAAAGAAATTAAAAATCAAAAAATATATAAAGAAAATAAAATTATAAAATTTAAAAATATATAACATTAATAGCTATAAAAATGGAATATAATTAAAAACCATAAAAAAACAGAAAAAGTACACAAAACATTTGTTTTTTATTTATAGACAATAAATACTCCCATCCACGTATTTTCTCTCACTAGTTCGACCCCTGCACTTGCTTATTATACATATCTATTTACAGGATATAATAAATTTCACCCCGTACAATTTCATTGATTTATCATTATTGTGGGTTGATTGTTGTATTAATTAATTGGCATCATTTTAAGTACTACGAGAACGACCGACACAGAGATTGTTGGATCTGATTCGTCGGGCAATGCATGCCCTCCAAGACCATACGTTAGGAACATCTCTCCGGTCGATTGAACATAGCCTTATTTACAGGATGAAGGAAGATAAAATTTGAAATGAGGAGAGCGTGCAAACCGAGGCCAGATCTGGGTAAAATGAATTCGGGCATGGATATTGATCTGAAGAACTCCAATTAGGTGTAGAAATCAATTGAAATGGGTAATCAACCGGCTCAATAAAAATACAAGAAGGAACGGGTCTTGCACATTGGAGTCGGGTTAAGAAGAAGATAGGAGAGTTGACTGGAGGTCAACATTCCTATCTGGACCAATGGAAAGCGACCCAGAATAAAGCCAAAAGAAGATAAATGACAAAAAGAATAGAATAAATAGGAATAAATGAAAATAAATTAGAAAAAGATTTATCTTCCCCATTCGTCTAGGTTGTCTATCCACTATCAGATCAAAGGAGCCTTACCAATTTCCTAGCTACCGTTGGATCTTGCCCGCCTTCGACCATCGGATCCCCTTGATGAATCTCCACTTCATTATCTTTATTCATTCATTTTATCTTAAAATCCCTTGCAAAACACATGTATATATCATTAATGGTCATTTTTAACAATCTCAGATCATTTATAAATAATGTAGGTTTATCATTATTTTAACCCAAAATAAATAAATAAAGAAATAAAGGAAAAGGAAAGAAATAAGAATATTGTACATATGTAATAAATACAAGCTAATCCTAACCCCTAGAGTAGGTCAAGACTTGACCTAATCGACAAGGAATAAAGTACGGAGAGGTAGGGCCTTTAATCTATCAAAAATCGAGAAAACCAAGTTCACTTGCACATCTTCACCATTATGTATAATGTATATACCATCTATTTTTTATTTATCATCAAAAAATGCAAAAAAATGTTTTCTTCTTGAAACTTGTATATAAAAAAAGTTGTAAATAATAAAAATAATTACAAGAAAAAACATGTATATAATAAGAGAAAAAATACTCTGAAAAAGCCATAATGCCAAAATTGATAGATCAATATCTACTCCATACCATCTCAAAATAAACTAAACTCACTGTCATTGTGTTCAAAATTAAATAAGCTTCAAATAAAAGTGTTTTTATAAAAGGTGGAGTTAGATGTGAAAGTCAGCTTTTTGGAGTGTCATTGTACATAGTGTCTATATTGTACTTATATTTTTGTTTTATTTGTTTATTTCTTCTTAGTTATGCACATATTATATTTTTATTTTTTGTATATATTTTATTTTATTTATATAAAATACAAATAAAAATAACAAAATTGAAAATAAATAAAATTAAAATAAGTATACTTATACTATAGGAATAATGTACCGACATTGTACATAACCCTATTTAATTAACCTATTAAATCAATTTATTAAAATAAACAAAAATATATTTAAAATCAATAAATTATTCTGAAAATAAATAAATAATTAAGTTAGGTAATTATTTGTAAAAATAAATCAACTAAATTATGTGTTTCATGTATAAATAAATAAATATATTATACCTATGAATAAAGGTTTTTATTTAGTTTATCCTAATTAATTATTTATTTATTTAATAAAAAATCATCAGAAAATAACTTATTTATAAATATTGTTATTTTGAAATTTTTTTAATTAAAGCATTTTATATTTATTTTCTATTTAATTTAAGGTATTTAAATTTTTTTATCCTGTTGTTGTTGTTGTCCTTTTTCAGACTCAACTCGGATTGGTCCAACTCGGATCTTTTGACTCGGGTCAACTAGACCCCCTGCTTTAAATCCCGAAAAAACGATCGGGCCTCTTTCTTCTTTGATTTTTCCCGACCATATCTTCCTTGCTTCTTGCCTAATTTCTTTACCTCCCTGTCCCTCGATTAACCAAGTCCATCATCCGAATAAAATTTCATCCCTTGACCTTGGTTCGCGTGCCCCATCCCATTTTAAAATTCACACAGTCGCCAACTTTATAAATAAAACTCAATATTCAACCTCTCACTCTGATCCATTTCTCACCAATTTTTCACCCGAGATCGAGTTCTGGAGAGTACCTGAGGTGACAGTGATGTCCCTCCATGATCGGGAGCACGTGAAATCGTCTCAGGAGTGAAATCCAGCTTCCACCGGAGTTCCTCCAGTGATCTCAGCTTCTTCGGCCATACACAACCAGATGGAGGCCACAAACACCTGATTCTCACTATAAGCAATTCTACGTTTAATTCCTTTTCATTTCGAGTTTAATTTCATCATTTTGATTCTAATTTTGTCGTATATTATAGTTCAACCTTCGATCAGCCAGATCGTAGGCCATATTAGCGTGTATATCCATTATCGATCATTGCTTATCATCACAAACATTTTCTTCATCTTCCTACCATAATTTGATAATCAAATATTCATCGAATCTGAAGCTCCAATCTCAACTCCACCACCTTGTCGGATATCGTTAACTCCATTCTTCTTTATTTTTGCATAATAATGGTCACCAGAGCTCCACCTTCGAGCAATGAATAAGATGCAGGTGCTTTGGATGCTTTTTGGTGCTCAGATCTATACCTAGGAGTCGCTGAACACATGTAGCAGAGCTCGAGCTCCAGGTCACTGATCAACGACACATGGATCTGATTTCCATCTCTGAGCGATGCAGAGCATCGTGAGGATCATTATGAGCCCTTCAGACATCAAATTGGGATCAGATCTGAGGAGATAAAGCCAAATCAAATTCACCCGCAGCTGCCTTCATCATTGTTCTTCCAGGTCGCCTATTTGACGTCTGATTAGGAACACATCGTCCCAGTTTGCATCTAGATCGTACATTCCCACCCAAATTATAGTGCATGATCAGATCTCCAACTATGCATTCGAATTGCCTGATACGTCACGTGATCTTGATGTTGTCCTGGTGAAATTGCAATTTCTACCATGTAATTTATTTTATTTGTAAATAAGTACTATTTGAACACATGTCCTGATGATAATAAGTGATTATTTACATCTTTGCCCATGCATATTTTAATAATTATGTTTTATTCATGTCGATTAATACTCGCATGCATCCGTACGTACCTTGTGGAGAATTTGCAATAAAAATAATGTTAGTTATTATTATTTTCTGATCCGTAACATTTCATATTTTCAAACAGGTCCTTTAAACCCAGATTCGCGTGCACTTACACGTGAATTAATGTGTATTTTGCATGATTGGTCTGGAATTTCTTTAATCTATAGTTGATTCAGTGCATAAACTATAAATAATTGAATTTCAATCCAATCTTTGCAAATTAATTAGTGTATCTTTAATTGCTCTTAATAATTAGTTAATTAGTTCTAAAAAAATCCCTAAAAGTTAGGTGATGAATACCCATTCATCACTCTTTATTCTTATATTTTAGCTACAAAAACCTTATGCAAATGCATGTAGATATGTGTAAATAGGAATAATTAGCAAAAGCATGCATTGTGTAAAAACTTATAATTAGCTTGTTTTTGTGCAAAAATAAAAGAATAAAGACTAAAAAGAAAAAGAGGGAAATATTTAGAATAAATATTGAGCAACCTAACCCAAGGGAGGGCTCAGCATGGGCCTGACTGCATAAAAGCCAAAATAGAGGGAGATAGGGGCTCATGTGTAAATATTTGTACATAAATAGAATTATATTTTCCTCACCCAAAAATATGCTTGTACATTTTTGTATATATTTAGAAAATATTAAAAACAAAATAAAAATTTGAAAATCAAAAAGTTCAAAAATGCCCTTTCACCATGTACATAAACCATACTCCTATATTTATTCAACCTTATAAATAAATAAAATTATTTTCTAAACTTTTTGTAAATATCCTATATTATATATTGTAAATAAATAAAATGAAAAAAAAATCAAAACAAAAATCAAATAAAAATAACAAAATTTAAAATATAAAAATACATTGTATATATACCATGTATATAAATGTATATATCTACTTATTTCACCTATGTATCTAAATAATAAAAACCAAATAAAAATACCCTTTTATTCCTCATTTTATTCTATAAATAAATAAAATATAAAATAGGAATAAAATTATACAAAAATAATAATTAAAAAATCAAAAATCAAAAACCTACATATTGTACATATACCTATATATAGCTATATAGTGTAAATACCTTATTTTTATTTCCAAAAATTAATTAAAAATCACCAAAAAATAGAAAAAAATAAAATAAAAATAGTTTGTGTTTTGAGTTTTTACAAAATCGGGCCCTAGCTACCTTGAATTTAAGCTTTAAAATCCGGCCACGTGGCCCATCCTCATTGGGTCCTGGGGATGTTGACCGCCCGGTCAACTGGCCCCCCCAGGACCACCTCCCACGGGTTTGAGCGGCCAACCCGACTTCTCCATTTAATACCCTCTCAACCCGATCACCAACCCGCCAACCCCCGGGTCCGAATCATCCTCCTTGCATCCGGCATCCTCGCCAGAGCCGCTCCCTTGGGATCCGCGCGCTCCTGAGCTTGCCCGGACCCCCTCTTTTCGGACCCCTAGCCATATAAATCGTGAGCTCAGCCGCCTTCCCGCGTCATCTTTGGCTCTCCATTCTTCGTCCCGTGACCTCCACAGCTACCCCCGAGGTGACAGCTCCAGGTTGGCCGTGTCGCAGCGAGGAGAGATTGGCCGGACCACTGATCCGGCGAGTAGCTCCGCCGTAGCTCCGCCATTGGCGCGAGCTCTGAGCCTCGGGCCCAGACGACCCTTGAGGCTACGACCGGGAGCTTCCCCAGCTCCAGCACAGTCTACTCCACCACCCAGGTAGTCCCTTAGCTCCTCTGTTTAGTCTAATTTCCATTTTGCCCCAAATCGCACCGCCGCCGTTCTTCGTCGATTCCGACCATCTCGCGCACCCATTCGATCATCGGAATCCATATTCATCTCCGCCTTCCCTCCGCGCACCTTCTCTGCCCCTCCGTTCAACCCAGCTCGCACAGGAGCTGGGATTCGAATCCCCTCACCGTCGCTTCGCCGGGGTTCGTCCGCACCGACGCACAGACCATCCCCAAGTCGCCTAACTGGGTCGAGGCATTTTGCCCTCGACCCGCGAAGCTTCTGAGCCATTTTGCAGGACCAGAGGAGGCTATCTGAGGCCTCCCGACATTCAGACAGGAGCTTCTCCTCCGCCGACCTCGCCGGAGCCCTCCAGGGCTCGGCTGGGCCATCGGAGCCGATCCTCAGCTGCGGAGCATCATCGCGGACCTTTTCCGATCTTCAGAGGCAGCAGGGGAGGAGACCAGCGCTCGCACGAGGCCGGCGAAGCTCGCCGGCCGACTGTTCTTCCAGCATCTTCCCCGACCGTTCGATCGTCTTCGACCTCCAGTTCTCATCCGGACCGTTCACTTGAGGAGATCCAGCCACCGTCCGATCTTGAGGAGGCAATCTGGACCGTCCACTACACGAGGTTTCGCCACCAGAAGCCTCACCCGTTCGATCCCCCACGTGGCGTAACCTCGTCCATCCGATCCGAGCCCGGACTCCTTCGAAGACCCACGTTGCAGCATCTTCGTCCGATTATCCACGTGGACACATATCAGCCGTCGGATCGATTCGAGGGTCCCCTTTGGTGTGCGGCGCGTCAACTCAGTCGTTTGATCTGCCACGCGTCGTGCATCCGACCCTCGACATTAATAAAAAGGGTAATTTGTCTTAGGCCCCTTTACTTTTTGCATTTAGTTTTTAATCCTGTAAATATTCAGTGTAGTTCTTTTGTTTTTGTGAAAATTGCACTGTGGACCTTCCTTTTTATGTTATTTGCATTTATACCCCTGCCAGTGGTGGACACGTGCATCGACACGTGATATTTTGGTGTAATTGCATTTTTGGCCATGTGTTTTTGGCTTGTTACGCTTTGCATTTATAGAAATAGGAATTGCAATTAGGTCCCCCCAGGCCTGAGTCACGTGTATCGTGCGTGGCCCGGGGGGTAATTTGCATTTCCAGCCCTAAGCTTTCCAAGCTTGTTGTCCCAGGGGACCAGAACTTTGCTTTAATTGCATAAAGGTCCCTGTGCACTGTTACATCTTTTCATTTTTGAATAAAATATCAAATCACCTCCAAATTCGATGAAAATTTGATACATGGCTCCTGCCATGTTGTAGGATTTTTGAGAATTTTGGAGGACATTTTTGAGTTTATTTGTTATTTTTAAAAATTCAAAAACCTACATTTTAGCCACTGTCTAGTTTTAAAAACCCCAAAAAAATATAAAAACCCCCTCAAAAATTCTATAAAAATTAGGTACTGTTTATTTTGTGTTCCTTTATTTTCTAGCCAATTTTGGCTATTTTTCACTGATTAAAAACCATAAAAACTTAAAAACACCTAAAAACCCATAAAGATTCTATTAAATAATCTAAAAACCCAAAAACAATAATTTTGGTACTCAAATTTTCCTTGTCCTACCTAGTTTACAGGAACAATATCTTCAGGCCCTTTTGAGGTTCTTAGATATTTTATCTAGGGATTTTAGGCTTGGCTGGACAGTATCTTGCATTTTTGCTACTGTTTGATTTTTAGAAAATAAAATATACGTCAGAAAATTATCAAAAATTAACCAAAAACACTAAAAAATACTAAAAACATAAAAATATTTTTGTTTGAATTTTTGCTTGATTTTTGACACATTAAATAATTAGCCAAAGTGTGCTTGCTTTTGTGTTTCTTTTGTTTTCTTCACATATTAAAAATCCAAAAAAATATAAAAATCATTAAAAATCATTAAAAATATTTTGTCTTTATTCATTTCATTTTTACTACTTCGTAGGCCTTTGGCCAACCCGTGCTCCTCGAGTTCGACCCTGGGGGCTATACCAGGTTAAACTCATAGCTGGACCGCTATTTTTGTGCTTGATTGATTTTATTTGTTTCGAGTGGTCTGATATTTTTCTTGATTGACTTGACTTGATCGCTTGGGTCGCAACGACCAATTTAGCACCTATACCCTAGCCTTCAGGTCGGTCATCATTAGGTTAAGTTTTTGATTAGTTGTTTTATAACAAATATTTTTTTTGTTTGAAAATTTTGGTTATTTGTTATTTTAAAAATTTAAAAACATCTATTATTTTCTCTATTTTATTTTAAAAAATCAAAAAATTTGAAAAGCCTTTGAAGAATTCTAAAAATTATTGTAGTTGTTTTTATTATATTTTATCATCTATATAAATTTCATTTAAAATTTATCTAAAAACCTCAAAAAGTGAAAAGGGATTTTTACTCAGTAGACCCTATAAACTTTGTCAATTACCTCTACGACCTTTGAAACAACCTAATTCCCCCCACGACCTCGTAAACTTGCCAACTCTTACCCCATGAACCCTCCGATTAATATGTTTGAAGCCTGTGAGGGTTCTTAAGGTAATTTTTAGGGTTGACGGGGTAATTACGTTGTGCAAAAGGTCGTAGAGGTAATTGACAAATTTTATAGGGTCTGACGGGTAAAAATCCCAAAAAGTATACACAAACTTATAAAAATTCATATAAAATCATTAAAAATTATAAAAAATACATAATTAGGTTTGATTTAAAGCTTGACAAATCTTCTTATTTTTTACCTTAATTTTTAATATATTTTCTTTTATTTTATATTTTAAAAAATAAAAAATAATAGCTTAGTTTTGTGTTTATTCAATATTTCAAATTTTATTCATTAAAAATTCTTTAAAAATCTGAAAATTATATAAAATAAACAAAAATAGTAGAAAATTATATGAAACTCAAAAATAATTTTATTATGAATTTTTGACTATTTTTGTTATATTTTAAAAAATACAAAAACGTATTTGTTTCTTTTATATATAGGTGTTCATAAATTGTTTTCTTTGAAAAATTAAAAAGATAAAAATTAGAAAAATTAAAAATAATTAAAAACTGAAAATCATATAATATAAAAATTTAAAAATACTATAAATTCATAAAAAATAAAAACATTAAAAAGACATAAAAAGAAAAGAAAAGAAAAGAAAAAGATTCCTTGTTTTAATTAGCAATAATTAAATTTTCCCTCGGATATTAAACCCTCCATGAGTTCGATCCTGATTAGTTTTACAAATTAAATAATAGTAGTTATTCTTACATTAGAATAATTATTAATTTTTGTTTGAGATGATTTTGGGTTACAACGACATACACTTGTGATATATCCATCTCACACTTGTTCATTTTCATTAAATAAATTAAAAACCCTTGAGAACCGTGTCTCAACACCCCTGTAGATATAATCTCAGTTGTAGATCCACGATGGGGTGCATGCTAAACAGAAGTGTCCATCACTTAAGGGGATGATCATGGACATTGAATGGAGAGCATGTAGGAGTAAAGTACAAGAAACCCCTTCGCTTTTTGTATTTCATAAATAGTCCTGTAATTTTTATTGCATGTAATAATTTAGGTAAAATTGTAGTTGGACCCTCGATCTTTCTTGTAATTACATTTTAGTCATATCCATGTTTCCTCATGAGTCATCCCACGTGAGTGCAGGGATTTGCAATTTTTATCCTACTATCTTGGACATGTTCTTAGATGCATTTAAAGTTTATATAATTTGCAAATAGGTCCTTCTTAACTGTAATATTTTATTTTTATTTATTTATTGCATATCAAATATTTTAACTACTCAAAAAATTATAGGAACATTAATATAAGTGCATCTAATATTGCTTGATTAACTATATTTTTTGTATGATAATTTAATTATTTTTTTATTTATTAAAAATCTAAAAACTATTTTTATGCCATGTCTAAATAATAAAACCCCTAAAAATTATAAAAAAACTATTCCAAAAATTCCCCCAAAAATATATCATCTATATTCTATTGTATATTACCACATATCCAGCAATCACTAAAAATTATAAAATGTAAAACCTAAAAATCACAAAACCCTAAAAATCTCATAAAATCTGAAAAACTTCAAGGAAAATTCAAAAATATATTTATATGTTTATAAATTTTATATATATTATTTTCTAGATATTAATAATAGTTTAGGTTAATTTTATACTTATTTATATTTATTAAACCTAAAATTATTTCAGATATTTAAATAATACACTATTTTGTTATATTTAAATTTTTAAAAATACCTAAAAATTATCAAAAAATATAAAAATTATCAAAAATAGAGAAATATAATATAACATTTTATTTTATGCATTTTGACTATATTTATATATATGTAAAATAATAATACCTTATATATATACTATACATCTTATATATTACTTATATTATATATAATGCCATTATTATTTTATAAAATTACATATTTTTAAAAAATTAAAAAGAAACTAAATTTGCAAAAAAAATAAATTAAAATTTTAAAATATAAAATATAAAATATACAAAAAATGAAAATAATTAAAAATCCATAAAAGTTAAATATATTAAAAAATACACATATAATTATTAAAAATCAGAAAATAGCAAAAACTATACACCTATAATTATTATTAACTAGAAAATACTCTACACATTCTTGGTTCAATACTCTGCACTACTTGGCACTGTACACATTCTTGTAGAGTTATAATAAATTTTAACTCAACACATTTGTATTACTCATTATTATTTGTGGTTGATTGATGTTGAATCAATTGATTCGGGTATCATGCACCGTGAGAGTGATCGATACATTGATTGCCAGATCCAGCTTGACCGATATCGCGTGCCCTCCAAGACTAGACACTAGTATCTGGGTCCAATTGATTTCAACAGTTTCAATCTTGAATATGTTTGACTTGTAAGCCCTTGCGACCCATTAATGCAATAAAAGTTATTATTTTATCATGTCTATAATGAATACCATGCAGTTGAGAGGACACAATTGACATTAACATGTGATATCCAATACATATCTCCATTTTGAGAACATGATGACAATCTTTCTCTAAAGATTGATTTTCGACCAAGTTCTTGATGCATGTCCTTTATGTGAGAATAGTGATTCAAATGTGTTGGAATAATCAAGTCAAAGATTTGACTTGATGAGGTTGAGGTAAACTAAGACATGATTCATAACTATCACAATCAGGCACACATCCTTTGACCGAAGACAGATATACATCTATATACCTAAGTGTGCATCATTTGACAGACCAATAGGTTGGTTATCTAACAAAGGTCCATAAACCAGCGAGTTGGTATGCATATAAAAACATATGAGAAGTATGATTCCTCAAAGGAATAATACAAGTTCATAGTTGATGAACCGGGAGACAAAGCTCGCTCATGATATAATTTGGGGTCATAATGAATTCCATTCATGATCGTCTTCTTAATGAATAATAAATGCGAAATCTATTGATTTGTTTTGAAGAAGACAATCAAACTAGTGTTTGAACTTCAGATATATCAAAGTCTTCTAGTATGAAGGATGGATGAGTAATGGAAGTACTCAGGGTTCATTCTATCTTAATAGATCATTCTAACATGACACTTCCATTCCTAGAGAATGATGAAATTGGATGGATTTCAGTGGTTTCATTTATTAGCTTGGTATGAGAATTAATTGGATTAAGTCTGACCTAATTTGTGTTTAATCTCTAATTCCAATTCTAATTCTAACTTCAATGTTCAAATGTTGGAAAGTGAAATGATGATGGAAATGGATGGAAAGTGAAATGATGATGGAAATGGAAATAAACATACTCCTTGAGCTCATTTCTAAATTAAATGATTTGGACTTTGATTAGAAATGGTCAAGGAAGCCGAGTTCAGCTCATCGATACTTTTCCCAACTCACAAAGAGCGTGATGTACTTTGTTGAGCTCACTTAGAGTGTGAATTATTTTGCTTGAACTCAAAGATATGAATATATTATTTTTCACTAAAAATAGGATAAAACTTAAAATTGGATAGCTATCCAACTTTCAAGTCACTATACAAGGATAGTATGATCTCCTCGATATTATCTCTAGTATCCAAGATTTCTACTCTCTAGTCCTTGTTAGATTAAGAACCATACTTAAGGATATCAATAATATGATGATAATTATTATTATAATAGACATGTGTATACCCTGGATTTGGTGAATATGATCCACTACATATATATTTTATTGATATGAAATATTAATTCATATGCAAATTTTTTTCCTAATAATTTATCGGTGGATATGCAATTTGTTGTGAAGTTTATATTATAAGCGTGTAATTTTACAATAAATAATATAATTTGTTAATATTAAACACAAAATTGAATAGCAGTGATGTCCAGCAAATCGATCATAAGTCCATTTCATTATGTTAAATGTGCGTATATATCTCTACAAATATATAAAAGGGATTTTGTTTTAACCCGAGCAAACTCATTACATTATAAGCTACTCCTATAAACATAATTAATTGTAACGTTCCGAGCTTAGGTCTCCACTTCCTTGTTGAGAAAAACTAGTCTTCACTTGTTGGGTCCAGGTTCGAATGGACTAATTGACAACTTAAAATGCTTAAACTTAAGTCGTCGAGTAGTTAACCCTACCACTTATAACACACACCCACATTTCGTGAGTTTTAAATGTGAGACTATGTTTGGGGTTGGGGTGTTACAATAATTGTAAAACCTCAACCCCCAAACATAGTCCCACATTTAAAACTCTCCAAGTGTGGGTGTGGGTTATAATGACACAGTTACTACTTGACAACTTGAGCTTAACTATTTTGGATGGTTGTCAACGAGTCTGATTCGATGTTGCCACAATGGCATAACGTTGAATCCATCTGAAAGAGCTGATCTTGTTCTCTTACCTAGCAGAAGTGAAGACAATAAATTTAACAAACAAATTTATCGCACTCTGACCATGGTGGTTTAAGCACTAAATTAAATGAAAAGTTTTGATCTAGACTTCTCTAAATCAAGAGTTTCCTTTTTTTTTCCTTTGACTACTAAATCATTGAAACCTATTACACAAGACGAACTACATGTGTTTAATATCAGCATTGCAAGTTGTTGTCTCCTATGTGTGGATTGCAATGAAAATCAATATCATATTTTTAATGATTAACCTCTTTACTAAGTATAGCTTTCCCAAATAAATATTGTTAGTTGTGTTTGGCTTGGTGGTGAATAGGCATGTCAGTTGGGTATACTCATTGGGTATCTGATTCGAACTCATTTTATTCAAGGACCAGAAACTCGTCTCATTTACTTTTGAATGTGTTTGGATTTTAAACCTACTACTCATGCACGTGTGGATATGGTTTTAGGGTTGTGTTATGATTTTTTTAAATCAGACTCTGTCTCAAACCTGAATAAAAAAAATATAGAAATAGATATATGCGTTGCACTTTGGTCGAACTCTCAAATCCATATTATATATATATATTGATCTACATATATAAAAATCCAATGTAATTTACTCAACTCCATTCATTTATTCATATTCAACTACATTTTTATATATTCAATAAATAAAAATTATCAACACAAAAGAGTTAAACACATAATATATATGGATTTCTTTCAAATAGGAAGCAGTCCTTCCTAAGTTCAGGAAGGCCAGCCCCTTTCTGTATAAAACATGATGACTTTACTAGAATACATATACAGTTTTGTATTATAATGTGCCGTTTTTAATGTTTGTATTATAATGCGTAGTTTTGTATTCGACTTTGTATTTATAACGTGCACCTAAAATACAAACTGTATACGTATTCTACTAAAGTGTTCGTGTTTTATACAAAAAAGGGCTGGCCTTCCTGAACTCAGGAAGGACTGCATCCTATTTGAAAGGCCCCATATATATATGAGAACCGCGATCCTGTCAGAGCCAAAATTGGTGAGAGCATGAGAGGAGTGATTCTGGACCACAAGATTCAACAAGGAGAGAGAAGACCAGGAGAGAGAAGACAGAATCTTGTGGTCCAGAATCACTCCTCTCATGCTCTCATCAATTTTGGCTCTCACAGGATCGCCCCTCATATATATATATATATATATATATATATGTGTATGTATATGTGTGTGCGTGTGTGCACTACAAAAAAATTGAGCTATAGTGACGGTTTTGAAAAAATCCATTACTAAATTAACCGTTGTTAAATATATAATGACGATATTATTCATTGCGAAATGAGTTTTCGTACCCAAAATTAGCAACAAATATCATATCTGTCGTTATATCATTAGCAACGGTCCACATAGCGACGCTTATCCGTTGCTATTTTTCAAAATATCAACTAATCGTCGCTACTTTTTTAGTTCAAAATTTAGCGATGATTAATTAAAATTTTGAAAAATAGCAATGAATAAGCATCTCTATGTGGACCGTTGCTAATGATATAACGACATATATGATATTCGTTGCTAATTTTGAGTACGAAAACTCATTTCGCAATGAATAATATCGTCATTATATATATATATATATATATTTAACAACGGCTAATTTAATGATGATTTTTTTCGAAACCGTCACTATATCTCAATTTTTTATAGTGGTGTGTGTGTAGAGGAGTGATCCTACCTCATGTAGAATATGTATACAGAGAGAGAGGATTTCTCTCCTGGCTTCTCTCTCATGATTGAAACTAGTGGTACAGAATCTCCCATCTCACCATCTCACCAAAATCTCATCTGGATCGACCCTCTCTCTCTCTATATATATAGAGAGAGAGAGAGTTTAATGGGGCTGCCCCTTGCGGGCAGCCAACAATGGCTGCTCCTGCACCGTTTTCGGCGCTTTTTATTTTTTTTGAAAAATATCACCATGTATATTCATCTTTATATCCCTCCTATATGCCATTCGAATTTCGTCAGAAACAGAGACTCCTACGGCCTCCATCGAGATGGTGTCGATTTAAAAAATCCTGTTATCGTTAAAAAATGATTGTCTCGATGGAGGCCATAGAAGTCTCTGTTTCTGATGAAATTTGAATGGCATATATATATATATATATACATACATACATACATATATATATATGAGTTTAATGGTGCTACCCCTTGCGGGCAGCCAACATGGCTGCCCCCGCACCGTTTTCGACGCTTTTTTTTTGAAGAATATTGCCACAACATGTCTCGATGGAGGTCGTAGGAGTCTCTGTGGCAATATTCTTCAAAAAAAAAGCGTCGAAAACGGTGCGGGGGCAGCCATGTTGGCTGCCCGCAAGGGGTAGCACCATTAAACTCATATATATATATATATATGTATGTATGTATGTATATATATATATATATATGCCATTCAAATTTCATCAGAAACAGAGACTTCTATGGCCTCCATCGAGACAATCATTTTTTAACGGTAACAGGATTTTTTAAATCGACACCATCTCGATGGAGGCCGTAGGAGTCTTTGTTTCTGACGAAATTTGAATGGCATATAGGATGGATATAGGGATGAAAATACATGGCGATATTTTTCAAATAAAAAAAAATAAAAAAAGCGCCGAAAACGGTGCGGGAGCAGCCATTGTTGGCTGCCCGCAAGGGGCAGCCCCATTAAACTCATATATATATATAGGGGTCAATGGGGCTGCCCCCTAAGGGCAGCCAACATGGCTGTCCCCATCCCATTTTTTGCAAATTTTTTTATTTTTTTGGAAAAATAAAATCACATATATTCATCTCTATATCCCTTCTATATGTCATTCGAATTTCATCAGAAACGGAGACTCCTACAGGCTCCATCAAGACATGGTGGATTTAAAAAAATCCTGCGACCGTTAAAAAATGATGTCTGGATGGAGGCCGCAGGAGTCTCTATTTCTGACGAAATTCAAATGGCATATAAGAGGGATATATGGATGAATATACATGATTTTATTTTTCCAAAAACAAATTAAATTTTTTTTGCAAAAAATGGGATGGGGGCAGTCATGTTGGCTTCCCCTAGGTGGCAACCCTATTTTCCCATATATATATATATATATATATATATATAGGGGTTGGGGAAGCTGCACCGGCGGGTGTAGCTAGCTAACTAGCTGCACCCGACCATTTTTTCGTTGGTTTTTTGTGTTTTTGAAATGAAACCTAGGGGGATTTAAATCACCATATATCACCATGATATCATACCAATTTCAACTAAATTCGACATTTCTATCATCTCCATCAAGGCTATGATATTTTCACGATTTCAGAATTATTGAAATTGACCATATCTAGATGGGCATGCTAGGAGTGTTTGTTTTGCATGAAATTTGAAACACATATTCTTGTCAATAAACTAAGTAAATCTCCATAAGTTTTTTTCAAAAAAAATAAAAAAATCAATAAGAAAAATGCCCGGGTGTAGCTAGTTAGCTGCACCCGCCGGTGCATACTCCCTTTTCCCATATATATATATATATATATATATATATATATATATATATATATATATATATATATATATGAGGACGGGGAAGCTGCTCCATGGAGCAGCTAAGCTAGCTGCTCCACGGGGCAGTTTCCCCTCCTTTTTAATTTTTTTTTGAAAATTTTTTATGTATATTCATCAATATATCCTTCCTACATGTCATTCAAATTTCGTGAGAAATGAAGACTCCTATGCCCTCCATCAAGAACAGGTACTTTACAACAAAATTCAGACCGTTAAAAATTATCTGTTCTAGATGGTGGGCATAAGAGTCTCCATTTCTCACGAAATTTGAATGACATGTAGGAGGGATATATAGATGAATATACAAGAAAAAAATTGAAAAAAAATAAAAAAGAGAGAGGGGAAATCGCCCCGTGGAGCAGCCATCTTAGCTGCTCCATGAAGCAGCTTCCCTTCTCTCTCTCTCTCTCTCTCTCTCTCTCTATATATATATATATATATATATATGTATATATATGTATATATATATATATGTGTGTGTGTGTAAACGTTTAACATTCCCTACCAGGTTTAACATTGATGGGAGTTAAACCCATGACCTTATGCTACCCATTACAAACTCCTAATCATCTAGTCCACTACAGCTTTCTAAGTAGAATCGATTTTAAATTTATTAAACTATTATTGGGAGAAAATATTTAGTTTAAACATTATATATTTACATGTATAACATTTGATGTTTTGTATAAAAAAATAGTTTACTTATATTGTAAGATATATACTATTGACACTGTATTTTACCTCTATTTCAAGTATACACGAGTGTCTTTTTTATAAATATTTTAATTCATATTCAATGTTTTTCTCACCAATTCAGTTTGATCCGATTCTAAAGAATAATCCGATCCGTTTGATTCCATGATTCATCAAACCTTTTCGATAAAGTTTCCCATTGGAATCCATCCTTGGAGTTTCTGGAAAGCATTGAATTACAAAAAGGAGTTACCGGATTATTTGCTACGACGCCCCCGTCTATCATGTCGAATTTTCTAGTATTTCCACGGGCATCTTTGGTCACGAAATGATGACCCGGGAGAAACGTTGGTGCCGCAGATGTGCTGATGCAGACGTCTGATAGCAGAGCATTCTTCAACCCATCTTTTTTCGCCTGCGTTCGCAAGAAAACAAAATATTCGCGTATTTAGTTCAGTGACAAATAAAGTCACGACTATTGTGTTGTGTTGCCATTGCTAAAACAGCGAGTAGCGCACATTGTAAGAGGGCTTTAGTACACAAACATTACTCTACTGTGTCAAAGGGGAAGGAGAAGCGATCAATGTAGACAACATTTATTGCACTAAAATAGTAATTTTGAAGAGAAAAATCCCCCCATGTGTATGCAGAGAATACGAGTCTCTTAACCATATTTTACCCAAATCCAAGGTCTATGAAGTAAAGTGTTGGGGGGGAGAATTGGATGCACAGCCAATCACCATAAAAGCACATGGAGAAGAAGACACATGATATAATGATGGTCCGTTGCCTTTCAGAACTATTAGAGAAGAAAATTCACTAAAAAGGAGAACAAATATAACTGAAAATTCACTAAGAAGGAGAATGCATATAACTCTCTCGGACCTCTCTCTCTCTCTTCCTTGCTACATCAAAAGCATATTGTGGCAACAAGTTCTAGTGATGGAAATTTGGCACGTGCAACGGATTCGGACATTAATGTCATCAATAACCATTCTCAAAACCTTGCTCGGTAGTTTTGTTACAACAGAAAATATGTTCCCACAAGCCTGTGGCGACATATTATTTTAGTGTAATGTGTGATGACAATTATAGTGTGAATGTTTGATCGACAATTTTTTCTTTGGCAAAAATTCATTTGGTTGATATAGAATGTCATCACTATCAGCTATCACCTTACTTGACACAAGAGTAATTTAATATAGTGCAATCCCCTCCCCCTCCCCCCCCCCCCCTCCCCCAACCACACCCTCATGCTTCTAGAGGGGTGATGCTTATAACACATTGTCTTCCATACTATTTGTCTTGGGTACAACTGATGCTTTCTTCCTCAAACTTATACATCCTATTGAGCATGCTTGTTACTCTCATCATCATAAATGTTCCTTTCTCCTCCGATGGTGACTTGATGCATTTGTGACTTAATCGTTCTCAGTGAAATTGAATTCTTTTTTGCTATGCAAATGCGTTTGATAGCTGTCAGAGTTTGCATTAGTCCCTCAAATAAGAAAAATTGAACTGATCCACTTGACATTTTAACCATGCCATCATATGTGTGTGTATTTATATATGTATGTATATGTATATATGAGTGTGTGTGTGTGTGAGAGAGAGTGTCTCTATGTGTTTACATGTGTGTGTGGAAACAATGGGGCTGCCCCTTAAAGGCAGCCAACAAGGCTGCCCCCACCACATTTTCCGATATTTTTTTATTTTTTCAAAAATAAAGTCATGTCTTTTCATCACTATATCTGTCTAATATGTCATTCCAATTTCGTCAAAAACAAAGACTCATATGCATTCCATCTAGACATGTAATTTTAACGGTTTTACATTTGTTGTAATCGACATGTTCTAGATTAGGGCATAGGAGTCTGTTTTGATAAAATCGGAATGACATATTAGAGGGATATAGTGATGAAAATACATGGCTTTATTTAAAAAAATACCGAAAATGGGATGAGGACAACCATGTTGGCTGCCTTAGGGGGTCGTCCTATTGAACCATAATATATATACGGACCCTTTCAGATGATGTGGGGTCTCTCCAATACTATGGTGAGCCATCAATCAGATTCGTCAGATCTCAATCTGACGGCTACATCAAAAAATCTCATCCAAAAGGGCATTTTTGTCATCCCAATTTCATTAAATTTGAGTTTCATTTATTAGGTTCGAATTACCATTCTAAGCTTTTCTCGATTTGGTATTTTTCATTAGTGACTTTATTGATTAATATCCAATTTTGTTCCAAAAGTTTTGGATTCAAATATAGCTTTGTAAAGTCCAGTGAGTTTTTGTAAAATTTATTTTCCTTTTTTGTAATTTTGTTAATAATTTGTTTGCATTCTGAGTCAATGGTTTCCAGGATAATGTTCTTTTTGTAATTTTTTTGGTATTTTGTAAAGGTCACGCTCTTTTTGTAAATATTTGCGTGTAAATGCGCATACATTTTTTTTTCAGAGTTATGATTTGTAAATGAGTGTGTTCCTTTTGTAAAAATTGCATGAATATTTGTAATTGACCCACACAGAACTCTACAAAATAAGAAAACAATAATGAGATTTGTAAAAAAGCTGACTCAAAATATAAATTCAAAGATCAATTATGTAAATTATTATATCACAATGTAAATCCATGCTCCACTCCCCGTCGCCTCGAGGAACGTCGTGAACACCACCGTCCCTGCTCCACCCACTACAGCACTGCCGACATCACCCTACTTCTTCGCCATCGCCGATAAATCGCAGACTACGACCTGTAAGAAGAACCCATCTCCTCCAGGAGCAGCAGCTCCGCTTGCCGCAGTCAGCCCTTCCGCCGACCGTAGCACATCCACCGATCGACCCCCTTTCACCTGGACGAACCTCGTAGCTCTCGACGAAAACCCCTTCGCCATCGCTGCCATCTCTCGAAGCTCAGTCTCTCCATCTGCAAGCACCACCACCGAGCTCGACCCTCCTTCTCCATCATCATCGCCAACCGTAGGAGCTCCACCAATCCGCCAGGAGCCCTCTTTGGAGAAGAAACTCCGCCCGCTCTTCGCTTGGAGGAGAACCGCTGCCAGGAGCTCAGTGCTCTGTCGACCATCACCAGGCACCTCCTCTGCTTCCTGGACGAACCCTGTCGCCACCCTCGATCAAAGAAAGATGAAAGGAGCGGCACTCAAGAGAGATAAAGGGGCACCGATAATCAATTGAGAGAGTAAGAGGGCGATTAGGTCAAATAGTTGTCACATTCTATATTATGAATGTGACGAAATGACCAAAATAGGTTTCTAAGCATTACATTAATATAATTAATGCATCAAAAAATCCAGCAGTGAGATAAAAAATAGAAGGACGAGATTGAGGGCTCACCATAATATTGGTGAGATCCTGACTCATTTGAAGTTTCTCCTATATATTTATATAAATGGCTCCATGGATGAGAAAACATGATTTGAACATGCCAAGTCCAGAAGCCATCCAGATTATACCTTCATCTCTTTTAAACATGCAAACAAGCCTCCTTTTCGGACTACGGCAGATCTTGTTGGTTTCAACATGATAAATCCCATATTTATCAACATAATTTAATATAATTAGCTCTCTTGCTTAAGTAGTTGACAATTTTTATTGATAATTAACATTAATTATTAATTGGTGTGTTGAAAGTAAGTAACTCTAATTATACACTATTATATAAACATATTATAGTGATATTATTATAAGGTATTTCTTTATTATAAAAAATCAAATACAAATTAGAATAATATTGTTCATAATTTATATAACATAAAATGTAATTTAAAAAATCCAAAAAAATGAGAAAAAAATAAAAGAAATTTTTTTATTTGTTTTAATTACTTGTATAATTATAATCTTTGTACAAATGACTTTATTTCTCTTTGATACATGAAAGTTGTAAATCTCATTGAGATCTTCAACTTTCATGTTCATCACTTTTCCTAATTCTCTCTTTACATAATTTTTTATTTATTAAGTATTTATTTTTTTTTGTAATTATTCTATTGGGCTACGTGGCACAATCTTAGCACACCATGTGGTCGGACTGTCTTTTCGTCGAAATTTCGCCTATGTGCTAGATCTGCAACCATCTAATCATTGATCAAACTCCATCTACACAGGTAGTTCACGCTCCAATCACAACTGTTGGATTGTTTGATCCAACGGCGACCTTACCTCTTCAACCTCCAGTTGCACGTTGAACGGATGCATTGCTTCATGGCAGCAAATTACACCCATTTCCTAGTCCATCTCTGACAATGCCGACCCAACTTCCACCACCAACATCCTTGTCTAGCCACCCTCTTTCACACTAATGTCTAAACTAACCCTAATCCTAATTCCTTCACGAGTTGGCGGTGGTTGAAACCATTGCATAGAACTGCTAAGCCATCAATCTCCATCGCATCAAAACTCCGTCCTCTACCATGAGTAACAACCATCCGCTGATTCACGAGATAAACCCTAGCCTCATCCTTTACATGTGATAGAGAATGAAGATGATCTGAGAGAAATGATGGCTTGCCCCTATCCGATGTGATCCTCGGCTGAACTATCGTGCTTATAACCATATTAATGGTTGTTGGAGCTCAATTTTGTGGCCCAGAACCTGATGTGAGGACCATGAAGTTTTTTAAGATTCGACTAGGCTTTGATTCATCACTTAAATCCTTCATCTTCCTTCATGTAAAGATTTCGATTTTAACTTTCATTTAATTCACTATTTTCTTAATTATCATTCGACCACTCAATTCACTATTTGAGTTTATGATCTGCTTCACAGTAATCATATCTTCACGTATGATCTCCAGTTTAATCCTTACATTGCTTCATTACTGCGATCATCTCGATCCTCTTCTTTTGCATGGAGAAGAAGCTCCATTAGGGTTTAATCTTTCACGTTAAAGAATGCTTCATTCCGACTCATTTCCATTCCAAAAGATTCGAGTTGGAGGATGCTTTGTTACTAACACTTGCAGGCACATAAAGAGTTCAATGATCGGAAAGTTCAAGTGACATCCAATCTCCGATCAATCCCACGACGCACCATTGATGTAAAGATTTTGTCCTCCCCATCTCCTTTTGTGATCACGAGCTTCTTTATGAAGTCATCACGAAGTCTATCAAACCATCAGGCAGCGTAGGGAGGCATGGAGGAGGGTTGCGACGTCCACCGGAGCACAAGCTCCTCCACCGCTCAAGAAAGGAAGGCGGAGAATATTCCAAGCATTCAGATGTCATTAGATTCGCCTTAATTGGGCATGATCCAAGGGTTTATCATTAACCATGTCTTTATCCGAAGAGACGATTCATACCGCAGCCTCGGGAGAACCCAAGACATAGCCGAACCTCTAGTGGTTGACATCTGGATCCGAGCCTTTCTCCAAGCCTAGTTCGGATCACACACTACATGCATGTGCTTGGGGAAATATTGCAGGAGCACCCATCTAACTTCTCAGAACATCAGATAAGTCCCCACCCCTTTGGTGAAGGTGCATAACTACCCAGACGGATTCTTGTAATTGCTTTGTAGTTTTGTAATTTAAAAAATTAGTTTTTTTCTTTAAGCTATGCCCCCACCTTGTTTCATCAATAACTTGTGAGTCGTAACTCTATTGTTAATGAATTCGATGTTGTTTTAAAACTTGCTTCATCCTCTTTAATATCACTTAATAAAATCAAAGATTTTATCCATCATTCATGCACTTAATTTTAGCGCATGAATTTGGCCTTTTTAATAGTCATAATTGAATTAATATGAGAAAAATCTAGATTCATTTAGACATGTTTGACACTTAATTATCATTAACTTATTTGAGAATAATCATAAGTATTTCATGACATAGCAGGAGCATTTCTTCGTATTATATGTCTTAATTTGTTATTTGTATGCTTATTTGTCATTATAAAATAAATGCATAAAAAATATTTGAAAATTGCATTGATTTGTATTTGCATGTGCATTTTCCTTAACACAGAATCTTTAATTAACAAAGATAATTAATTAACACTTAATATAACTTAAATAGTTATTCCCGTCCTTGTGTTCGACCCTGGACTTGCTCACGTATAAATTTAAACCACATTTTATATTAAATGTGGATATGTATGATTGTAAATCGGCCATACTACAACAAGTACTTATTATAACTGTTGATTCACGCTTCATCAGATGGCACAATTGCTGGGGATGTGGCACAATATTTGATTTTATTTAGTGTTGAATCTTTATCTTTGTGATTTTTAGAATTCTTAGTTAATGTGTTTGTTCTGCTGTATTGTTTTCATCTTAGTCATAATTTTTGCTATATTTTAGCTATTTTGATTGGCTAAATTATTCTGAGATTATGGTTTGACATCTTTGATTGTTTTGTGGTAGGGATCGCGGACTCAACTACATCTGAAAAACCGCGAAGGAAAGGAGCTTAGAGCTTCGACCGAAGAGACCGCAGAGTAATTCTTCTTAGAGGCCTTTTTTTGCCAATTTAAGTAGTAGGTTGTTGTACTATATTTTTGTAGTATTTGTGCAATTTGTCAAAGTATTAATGTGTAATTAATTTCTCATTTACATCGGTTCTCGATTGAGATGCCACACATGTAAAAATTCAATTATTTTTTTATTTCGTGTGGTTGTGTTAAGATTGATTCTCAACTTATGTGATGAATTAGGTTCAGGCACTACGCCAAATAGACATATCTTAAGTCATGTATTGCTCGATTTACTTCGTAACTTAGGAAACACAACTTGATCTCATAAGATTCACAATTGCAAAAAATCTTAGGAGATTCATGAGACACACGTAAACAACGTTTTACCTAGCCAAACTTAATTGAATTCTTCAATAGACTCCTGTTTGGATGTGATTTTTCTTAATTTGCATCGCATAGTGTAACATGTATAAATTCAATTTTGCATCCACATGGTGAATGCTGGGAATCACTGTAAGTATTCCTAACGATTGCACTCTATTCTCTGCTTTCTTCCTCAGTTTTTCCTAACTTAAGGACACAGAAAAGGGATTGTACGTTAGGCAATGTTTGTGGACACATAAATCAAAGTGATAACATACTCTAAAATTCGGTGTGAATTGATGCAAATTGACCCAAAAATTTGAAATAAAAGAAACCTTGTATTACAGGCAGTAAAACCCTCATTGTTTGCAGGTACTTACCCCCAGACAGATGGGTGAGGACATATCCCTATAGTTAGAGCCCAAAGTCCTGGACTTCCACCTTAAGTCTCCAAGTCCGACTCTTGCGGATTTGGGAGCTGCAAGTGGTTGCCCTCGACCTTAAAATTACATTTTGGTCGTCTGCGCTTATAGGTTTCTTTTGGGGTGTGTTATTGAACCTGGCAGCCTAGGCAGATCACTCGATTGATTGAGGGCCCTCTAAGACTTCGATTGGGTGTAGTAGGAGACCCCCTTTGAGCTTGTATAAGATTCTTTGAATCACTAACTTAAAATTGTCAAGATAATAAATAAGTCGAACTCTTGTGGCTTTCACGTGTTGAGTTTGTGAGCATATTCAAAGGGGTTTGTTTGCATTGTATTGTATGAGTTGATTCCACACAACTATGTGCATGGTAGTTACTAGGTTTTATTCTTGAATCGAGCGTGCTCTCTTATCGTACTCTCTTGAAATCAAAGATGGATAACTGGTCGGAGTTTTGTTCAAACTTCACGAACCTTTCATTGAACCATCCAAATATCATGTCTTCCAAGGTCCAATCCCCTTCTTATTCTCATGGACATTCTTGGATTAAAAATAGTCCTTGTTTTGATCCAATTAATCATGATTCATTTTTAGGGGGTGGTTACATCCCAACCAAACCTTTTCTTTCTTCTCTTCTCACCAAGGAAGACCATTGCCTTGGTGATATCGATTTGATTTCCATGTCTTCATCAAGATCTCACTCCAATCCTTTTATTGATGAAGATTTAGAAGATTCTTTCACAATGCCTCCTAAGAGACAGAACGAAGAGGAGGAAGAGCGAGAGGACCCAATGCATGCAGTACTGGGTCGGCTAGAAAAATCTGAGCAGAATGCAACACTTATGAGAGTGTATATGGGCCAGCTAAATCTGGGTAGTGATGCACTATGGATGTAGTATACAATCCTGAGAAATACCAAATGACTAATTGGTTAAGTTCAGTCGAGCCTGAAGTAGCATACGAGTTGAAGATGTAGTTTTCGAGTTTGTTGCCTCATTTTTACGGAATGCACATGAGGAGCCATATGCATTCTTGAGAGACTTTGAGGTTGTTTGTACTAACCTTAGGCATCTGAGGGTTATCCAAGACTACATTAGGCTCAAAGCCCTTCCTTTTACTTTGAAAGATAGGGCTGACTATTGGATGAAGAACCTGAGGGTAGTTATAACTACCTTTGTGCAATTCAAGAATCTCTTTTGAAGAAGTTCTACCCTTTGAGTGGAACTAACCTGATGCGCTCACACATCACGAATTTCTCCCAACTGCCCAATGAAGCCTTTTGTGATACATGGGAGAGATCTAAAGATCTTTTGTAAAAGTGTCCTTGCCAAGATTTTGAGCTTACCATCTTGATCCAGTCGATATATTGCGGTCTCAACCATGAGGTGCATGGTTTGGTTAGTGATGCTTGTGGAGGAAGCTATACTTCATGAGGTATAGACACCGTTTGGAAGGTGTTCGAGCGGACAGCCGAGACAAGCAGAGCACAGACCACTAGTAGAGCGAAGTTACAGACCCCATACCACTCTTATCAAAAAGGGAAGCGAAGGATACAATTGATCCTTTTGACATGGGCATCATAGCAGACAAACTTACAGTAGTTGAGAGGATCGATATGCAGTTGGATGATTTGGACAACAACTTATCCAAGTTGCCGAAGAAGATGATGGAGCTTTCTGATAAGGTATCCAAGATCAGGATACCTCTCGTGACTAAGTCTACTGCTCCCGTGTACTGTATTCATCGTATTCAGGAGAAACATATGTCAGGGCCACGTCAGCCGTGGGTAGAGGACCAGCCTCTTGCCTATTTTTGTCAACAACAACCACGTTCTATAGAGACAATCATTGAGGAGACTTCCCAGGTGTGGGAGGTAAATGGTGTGCGGTACACCCATGATCATGCCAGGCATGGGAGTTCTAGAGATCGTTTCCCTTACAATCATCCCTACACCTTTTACAACACATCATTTACTCCTACATCTCTTCCAGCACCATAGAGCTTTGGAGCCCATCCTTCCCAGACATCGAGGAAGCAGCAACAGTAGTATGTCCATCAGTAGACGTACCAGTCAGTCTAACATGGCCCCCATGTTCAACACTCTACACAACAACAGTTGTTCCATGGCCATCAGGGCCAGTGGTCACGTTCTTCTTACCCTTCTTCGCAGCAGTAGCACTCATCTTCAGGGCGCACAAATTTTCAGAGGCAGATTCTTGAGGAGTTGCGTTCCTACAGGAATGAAGTATAGGATTTGAGGGTTGATCTCAACCGTCTATCCCATTTACATGACGAGCATACTTCCCCTTCTGCATCCATTCCCGCCCAGGTTCAGGCTAATCCCAACAACCTGAACAAGACTCCGCAACAGTATTCTTTTGATCATGTATACTACTTAGATTCACACATACCTGAGCACAAGATCTTTTCATTTTATTGTGTCGATCATATGTCTCTCAAGAGTAGATAGACCGTAGTCGTGCCTAATTGGGCAACGGATATGGAGAGAAATGATTCTGGAGCTCATCCTGACGAGACTTCGAAGGATGACGAGGCTAGACATCTTCAGCAGCATCTTCATCATGAGGCGTAGACATCCAAAAGAAGAGAGAGGAAGATTCTGAGTACGAAATCCACACGGTAGCATGAAGAAGATTCAAACTCTACGGAGGATCGTGTACCTTCGATTGAGGAGAATGCACATTCAACAGGCATTCCCCAACCTTTATTACATGATTTAATTTTATATTCCAAATTGATGTAAAAGATTCATTTGTGAAGAACTCAGTTTCTCATAATAAAAATCATGTTTCTATTTATGATTCTAATTCTTCGCATTCCGCTTCTACTTGTGTTCTCCTTTTCCCCTATGCTCTTACGACAGGAAAGCACAACATGAAAAAGATTCAAAAAGATGATCTTGAAGTGGCAAGGTTTTGCAAAGATAATATCATGGTTAACATGCCATTTGATGAGTATGTCACGAGGCGTCCTACTTTTCACAAGTATTTAAAGATTCGATGTACGTCTAGAAGGGTTACTAAGAAGAAGACAAACAATTATTTCAAGACTCATGTATTGTCGGTTGCCACTACTTATTGTATCAAGAACCAATATTTACCACAAAAGAAGAGAGATTTAGGAGCACATTATGTGGTGAGTCATATTGATGACTAATGAATCTCGTATTCATCATGCTAAAATTGCTCAATTAGGTTCTGTCCTTCAAAATTCATGTGATTTAATAATTAGTAGAGTATTATTAGCATTCATACATGTGTAAATAATGTTCGCATTTCATCATGCATAATTGCATAATGTGTAAATTGGCCTAAAAAGCCGCTAACTTCCTATACTTTTAATTAATTCATCCTAACTCCAATTGACCAAAAACTACCTCCATTATGTAGATATTACTAATAAGAATAAATAAAAAAAATTAAAAATTACTAACTCAAATAAATCCCAAACAATCCCAAAATCTAATTTCACATCTGACGGATTAAAACATGCATATCTCCCTCACACAGTGTTTGATTTGGGTCTACTCACTTTTAAAGTACTCCTTTTTCAAATACCTTCAAAACAAGACTAATTTCATAAAATTCGGAGCTCATATGTGAAAGTTGGGTTTTGGGACTCTTTTGTGCATTTTAGCTTTTTGTGATTTTTGACCTAAGTTTTTATGTACATATTAACCCTTTTAATTTTATTTCTTCCTAATTTGTGTTCTTTGATGAAAGTTTTATTAAGCGATACAAAAATCCAAATTTAGATCAAAACTAAAATCAAAGAAACTTACTATTTCCGGGTGTCCTCTGTGAGTTTGTACAAAAAAGGTATTTTTTACTTCTATTTTATTTTCCTATGTCTTATTTACAAAAAATCCAAAAAAAATAGATTAGTGTGTAACTAATTTTCTTGTATTCATAATATATTTTCTAGATTTTTATCCTCTTTAAAACCACCAAAAAATGCAAAACTCCAAAAAGCTGGTTTTCTATACACATGGAGACCACCCAAAATACACTTTATACAGATGACCTCTTTTGCTCTCGGGTCCTTCATGAAAGTTGTAGACCTCATCGAGACGAACAACGTTTATAAAAAAACTTTTTAATCCGAAGTATCCTTCTATTTCTTTTCTATTTTCTTTCCTTTTAAATTTGGTAATTTTTTTAGGGTGACACGTGGTAGCCCTTGGGCTTGTCATGTGGCACCCCACTTCTTTCTCCTCCCTCCAGCCTAGTTACGTGCCTTGCACGTAATCTCTCCCCCTCCCAGGTCACGTGCAGGCATGTGCCACACTCCTCCCCCTTCCTCCCGCAACGCCTCCGCTCCTCCTCTTGTAACCGCCACCCCGTTGCCCCCTCCTTGCCTCTACCGTTACGACCCCTGACGGCCTTCACTTCCCTTCACCGGTCGTTACAACCGCCTCCTTGTAATGGTCGCCGCCCTCCTAACCTATAAAGCTCCACTGCCATCACACAAAGCATCTCATCCACTATTAGCAAGGGCCAAAAGGTCCAACCCCCTCGTCCCTCTGGTGACAGCGGAGGACAATCGAGGTCGAGCAGCGATGACCCCATCCCATTCTCAGGCGTGATCCAAGAGATCTCCTCCTGCCGTAGCTGCACCACCTCTGTGTGCTACCTGAGCTCAGCCTCGTCGAGGCTTCGAGCGGCGACACCCCCAGACAGTTTCCTTCTTCCCCTTTCTCTTCCATCTTGTCCTCTTCTTTTCCTCTTCTTCCTCCGATCCTACTTCACTGCCACCATCGTCTCGGCCAGCCTACACCTCCACCTCCTGCCTCGCACAGGACGAAGCCCCGCCTCTCATCGTGTTAACAGGAGCCCCTCCCCCTCCCCCTCATTTTTCTCTATGTTTGCACGCTAACCCCCCTACAGGAACCCCCACTACTCATCACCACTACCTTTACTCCTCTTGCCCGAGCCCCCGTAAGGCCGCTATCATCATTGCCCTCAAGAGCAGTTGCATGCGCCTCCCTCGTGCACCCACCACTGGCCGTGACTCCACCTCCATGCACAGTCGCGCTCTAGGACTCAGTTGCTCTTGCTCATGACTAGATCCGTCGACGTGTAGCTCATCGTCCCACCACACATCAGCCCTTCTGTAGCCGTGCTTCGCCTGCCGCACAATCATCTTCCACCGTGCGCACTGCCCGCAACCACTGCCCTTGCCACCGAGCTTCTCCAGTAGTGTGTCGACCGGCAGAGCTCCGCCTCGCAATCGTCGTCCGCCACCATTGCAGCCGTTGTATAGGGGCCTCCAAGTCCTTGATCCAACGGCTTTCGTGCAACCACGACTCCTTCCTGAGACTTGAACCCCAACCTCGAGGCTTGGATCGTCCAATGATCCATCGATTGTCCGCCCCTGCTTCAGGGACCCGAGCCTCAAATCGTCTGCCATGTGGTCCCGAGCCTCGGTTTCACTACCCGAGCATGCACCTCGGAGCTCCTGAGCCTCTAGGCGAATGTGCAACGCACGTGTGTAGGGGGTAAATTGCATCCAGCCACCTGTTCGTTTCAAAAATCATAAAAACACCCCCATTAACAAAGATCGTGTGCCACACACGTGCCAAGTGGGCAAATTGCAAAGAATTCCCGACAACTTTCAAAAATTACAGATAAGTTCCCCATGGACTTATTTGAAAGAAAAACTTTATTTTTATTGCATATTAGTCCCTACAACTTCATTTTAGCATTACTTTCTCATACGAACTCGGTTTCTAGCGCATAATATGTCGTTTTGAAGCTAGTTTCATGTAGGGATGGCTATTGAGTCATGGCTCGATGAGCCAGGCTCGGGCTTGGCTTGATAAGGGCTTGTGAGCTTGGCTCATTAATCTATTGAGCTGAGTCCGAGCCAGATTTTTGGGCTCGATAGCTTATCGAGCCGAGCCCGAGCCGAGCCCTTCTCAGCTCGATAACTCAATAACGGGCTCAATAAGGAATATATATATTCTATTTTTGAAACTACAATGATTTTTATTTTTATTTGTATTAGTTTTGCAATATTTTTAATGGTGGATTATGTGTTTATGTTGTTTATATAACAATGTGGGTGGACTATGTTGTAGACTTGGATTTTCTACCTTTTATCTATGTTAATCTAGGTTATACCTAGATATTTAGTATTTTTTTCTTTTTATTAACAAGCAGAATGTTACAATATATATATATATATATTATAATTTAACTATTATATACAACTCGGATTGTGGCCTACTAGTAAGGTGGATGATCTTTAAAAAGGAGGTCTCGGGTTTGAGCCCAGGCAAAACACCTTTTCACCAAAAAACACCTATTTCCTTAACGAGCCTGAATAGGCTCGAGCCCAGACTAGACTCGATAAGAGGCTCAGGCTCGATAAAGGGCTCGGCTCAAGACTTATCGAGCCTGAGCTGGCTCGATAAGATCTCGAGTCCACCGAGCTCGAGCCCGAGCCAACTCCGTTGGGCTCGATTGAGCCTGAGCCCAGCCTTGGCACGACTCGTTAGGATCGATAGCCAGCCCTAGTTTCATGCTATTTCATATTATATATTTTGTGGACAGATTTGAGGTCATCTATTAATAATTATTATTTGATGATCTCTGTAGACATATGCAGTCTGAATATTGACATATTGTGTTGTATTTCACTAAGAAATTAATGGTCTCTTTTATAGGGATTTGGTCGAAGATTTTAATTTGAATCAATCCTAATATGATGATTGTAAATCATTAATTGAGGATTTACATTGGCTAAGTTGAAGAGATTGATTAGATTTATTTCTTTGAAATTATTGATCATTCTTTGAGGATTGAATCATAGGGACTGTCAATGATCTATTTCACAGGAGCGAATTGATTGATTAATCTCATAGCATGTAGTCGGGATTTTATATTTCCCTTGATTATGTTCTTTTTGTTTTTGCATTCATCTTGAGGATATTGATAATTAGTATTGGGATTAAAAATTCTAGTCACAAACACTGAGATTTACTTCTGTTTATTGTATTGCTTCTTCCTCATTTCATTCCAATTCATTCTCCCAACATATTAATTAATCGAACATTTAATTAATTATTTGATTAAATTTAAATCCATGCAATTAAAAATCATTGTTCCCTGTTCGACCGTGGTAGACTCACAAAGTAAAAATATTCCACAACGTTCAAAGATTGTGATTTTTGATCGACCGTTTTTCGCATCCTATATTGCAATTCTTTATAATTAAAGAGGTCAAATTTGGCGTTCATCAAATGGTGCCATTGTCGGGGAACAGTAAATTTTTAAGGTTTTAAATTATTTTCTGTAATTATTTTTTTGAGACAACAATTTCTGTGTCATTTTTTCCTTTTGCATTTTATTTGCTGCATTCATTTTTTTACTTCCGATACTATCCGCAACTTCTCTCTTTGCATATTACTTGGAGCAAATTTTTGGATATAATTCAAGGTGTCTATGAAGAAGTTTGAATTTTTATTTTTGTAAGAGAGAGAGAGATAGAGCTTAGTTTAGATTTAATTTTCTGCATTATTCATAGGGCCCCTCTCTCCGAACCCTCTAACTTGTAATATTCAGGACTGACTTATCTGTGGTGTGTCAGGTTTGTTTCAACCTCTTCTATGTGGTTAGGACCCGACTTGAGTGGCATCGGAATTAGGCACATATACGCTTGCTTATTTATCCTTGATTGTGTTCGTAATTTTTAGGCCACATTTCTTCACTAACTAGACGCACTATAGAATGTTCTACTTAGCCAAAATTTTTAATCAATTCTTTCCCGCTAATAGATTATCTGTTTAGGGTAATTTCCTCTATGCATATCATTTAGTGTAAATTTTAGATTCCTTGTATTGCATCCCACATGAAGAACGCAAGGAATCACTGTAAGTCTTCTTCTTAAGCATGCATCATTGATTTACGCTTGCATTGGCTTTTTCGATTCTCCCTCCTCAGTTTTTACAACATAGGAATCGAAGGAATTGGGATTGCTCGTTAGGCGTGTATTTTTGTGCTCAGATAAAACTTCAGTGATAACTTTATTCTTAAACTGAGATTGTTAATCAAGGCGACTGTAAATAAAATTGACTTAAAATTAACCCTTGTATTTGGTGGAGAGAAACTCACTCATAGGACAAGATCGCACACTTAGGACAGAGCCAAAAATTGAAAATTTTTACTCAGGCTACTGTTTTTAGAAACAACTTTCTACTTCTCAGTGAGGGCTTCAGGGTAGCCATTTATGGTCCGACTTTCCTTAGAAGAGTGAGTGGTTTAGAGGACACCATGAAAGGCTCCATCCTCAAGTAACACGGGTAGTTGTTTAACAGTCCGTACTTACAACCATACTAACTGAAAGTGGATGCAACTAGTTGTATGAACTCAGGACAGTCTTTGTGCAATATTTCGGCACCTAACAGCTCCTCTTAATCTTCAAGATTGTTTGATTATTAAATTAAAATTGAACAAATAAGCAACCGAACCCTAACATGCCTTCACCAGTGTTGAGTGGGTGAATTGAAGAGTTTGACTTGAATTTGCTTTGTGTATTCTCTCTCGAGATGACTCTCTTCTCGACCCCTCTTGGTCTTGGTGACATCCTCTTTCCAAAAATTAAGCAACCTCCTTCAGGGTTTAGTCAATATCGGACTAACCCTTCATTTTACTCCTCTGCTAAGGAAACCTTTATCCTTGGCAATTCTTCACATCCTTCAGTGCCTAATTCTGAACTCTTTACTTCTAAAGGTGAGGAAAAAGAAGTCACGATGCCTCCAAAGAAGAACCCTGGTGAGGATAAGAATGAAAATGACCCTATTCGAGCACTTCTGGCTAGAATAACTATTGTTGAACGACACAATGAACTCCTTAGAGCACAGATGGCAGAAATGCAATACGGTGAGGCTGCTATGAAAGACACGTACCTCTCTAAATTAGATGAAGATTATAATTGGTTAAGGTTAGTACCCCCCCCCCCCCCTCGAGGATGCATTTGAACACAAACCATATTTCTTCACATTATTGCCTAAGTTCGGAGGGAATAATCATGAAGAACCATATATCTTCCTCTGTGACTTCGAGCTAGTCTGCGCTAACCTATGCCACCGTAGGGTTAGTCAAGACTACATAAGGCTGAGAGTTGTCCCCTTCGCCTTGACTAATTAGGTGGTTTACTGACTAAAGAACTTAGGGGAAGTGGCCACCACATGAGACACCTTCAAGACGTTGTTCTTAAAGAAAATCTACCCAGTTAGTATAATTAATCAAATGAGGATCAAGCTCACAAGTTTCACCCAACACCCTAGTGAGCCATTCCATGAAACCTGGGAAAGGTTCACATATCTAATCCAGAAATGCCCAGGGCACGAGATAAGCAAAATGATGCCGGTCCAAATTCTTGCTAGTTGACTGAACCCTGAAACCCAAGTGTTAGTGAGTAAATCCTGCGGAGGAAGCTACATGGGACACCACGAGGATACCTTCTACATGGTGTTCGAAAGACTAGCAGAATCCAGCCATGCACAGACCATCAGACGGGCTTACATAGCTAGCTCTAAGAAGATGGTGAATAATCTGACGACTGATGAGAGCACTGGCATGGGAATAATAGGTGATAAGCAAACTATGGTCGAGCATATTTATAAGAAGGTGGAAGAAATACGTAAACCATTTGATATGGAGAAATTGGCTAAATTGCCTAAGCAAATGTATGAACTAGCTGATAGGGTATCTAAGATTCAGATACCTGCCCTGACTTTACCCCCTGCCACCATACACATAATTCACTCATTCAAGGACAAGGGGTAGAGCAACAGATTGGGGTGGAGACCAAGTCTCTTTCCATCAAACCGAAGAAACCTTCGCTCAAACTATTTACGAGGAACCTCCACAAGTCATGGAGATAAACGGAATTTGGTATAACCTGGACCCTATCATCTGATCGGATCCAAACTCTATTCCTAACCCTCTCGTCCACCACAATCTCGACCCATCTGCCAGCCTCAATAGTAATAGTGTCAGCAGTACCGTACGAGTTATCAAAAACCGCAACCACATCAGCAACAGTATCAATGTCAGGGCTAGCAGGACCAATTCAGACAATATCAACAGCCTCAGGCCAAGCAGGGCCAAGGGTACTCCTCTTCCTCAATCTCTCCTGAATTCTAGCGAGTGTTGCACGAACTTCATGATATGAGAGTCGACATCAATTGACTCTCTCGATGGAGAGACAAGGTGACTCCACCCCAAATCATGATTCCAGCTCAAGTCCAGTCTAATTTAAATAGCCTCGGACAGAATCAGGTATTAATCTCTGAATATTCCTTGCCTGAATACAAGATCTTTTTGCATGATGACGCTTATCATATTTCTCTTAAGAATGGAAAGATCATAACCATGCCTGACCGAGCAAAAGAACACAGTGACATAGCCTAGTATCTACAATTTCACACAATACCGGGGGAATTGAGGAGAGAAGCACGAGGAGGAGAAAGAAAAAGTCCCACCCACACCACCCATCGAACACTACACCACTGAAGACCATGGAGAGATAAAATCCGAGTCTGGCGAAGAAGCATCACCAAGACATCCGCAACAATTGACGACCAATTTACTTGTTTCAATCAGTCCGAGTCCTGTAAATATGTTTAATTCCTCATTCAATAAAAGTGATGTTTTTATCACAATGAGTCCATTCCTTTCCCCCATGCTCTTACGGCATGAAAGGAGAAAAACATTAAAAAAACGATGAAGAGATGACCCGCATCTATAGAGAAAACATCAAGGTCACTCTATCTCTAGATGAGATGATAGAAAGAGACCCAGCTTTTAGAAAAATACCTTAAGGTGAGATGCATACCAACAACGGCTAGCAAGAAGAGCCCTGACCGAACAAAGAAGCACGCACTCTCTATTGCTACATCTCGCTTGAAAAAAATGAGCTACCAAGGAAGAAAGGATATGTGGGTGCTCACTTTGTCACTAGCCATATCAAAGAAATCAAGTTTTCCCGGACACTATTAGACAATGGCTCCTCCAACAATCTCATGCCCACAACTCTATTTGAGTATCTAAATCTAGGTCCTCTTAAGAAGTCTACAACTGTGCTTCAATTCGTACATATATCAACTAAGAGACCTAAGGGGGAGATTAAAAATATTGTCATCAACATAGAGGGACAAAATTACCTAATAGATTTCACAATACTTGATATGGATGTCCCTAGAAATTGGAAATATTCCCAAATGATACTAGGGTGGCTCTTCCTTAGGACCGCGAGAGCTGTATTCAATTACACATTAGGGAGAATCTAGTTTGGAAAAGTTGAACTTAAAATGAAGCAAACTATATTTCAACGACCTGACATCAAATCTAGCACCGAGTCTAAAAATTTAGAACCTGAGGCAGAAAACACAGAAGCAATAGTTGGGCCATGGAGACAGAACCCGAAAACATTGATAAAATCACCCTCATCTGGAGAGGACATTGTTGATGATTTAATCTGTCAGCTCATCCATGCATCTACCTACACTCCATGAGACTCAGAGGTCCCTCTTGACTTGTCAGTCCATGCTTCTTATAAACGATCACAGAGTGGGGTAAACATATTGGATGCAGCGTTCGCCAAACCATCATTGTATCTTTAGTGATCCAATCCTCAAAACAATTTAGATGGTTGCCGATAATGATACACAGAAAACATCCACATCACAACTAGAATCAACAATGATAGAGCTGGATTTTGTGAAAGATACATACGTACCTTATCTCAAATCATTGCCCCCTACTCTTACGTATGCCTTCCTTGCAGGAAATATGGGATAGTTTCTGGTCATCATCAGTTCACATCTGACCGAAGAGTAGGAAATCCGTCTGCCTAAAGTTTTAGAGAAAAATCGCAAGGCTATAGGTTAGAGATTGTCAAATCTTTCAAGGATTAACCCAACCCTCTTTCGCACCATATTTATCTTGAGGATAATGCTAAACCCTCTCGTGAATGTCAACATAGGTTGAATCCAAATTTACGGGAAGTGGTTAAAACTGAGATCGAAAAATGGTGTAAGGTTGGTTTCATATATCCCATCTCAGACTCCAAATGGGTGTCGCCTGTGCATGTCATCTCGAAAAAGTCAGGACTTCATATTATCACCAACGAGGAGGGAGAGGAGATCATGTGGCAGTCTGTGTGGATTACAAGCACATGAATGTCGTAACGAAGAAGGATCACTTCCCGCTTCCCTTTATTGATCACATTTTGGAGAGATTAGCTAGAAGAGAATACTTCTGTTTCTTAGACGGGTACTCAGGCTACAATCAGGTAGCCATCACCCCAGAGGATCAGGAAAAGACTACTTTTACATGTCCTTTCGGTACTTACACATTCAAGCGCATGCCTTTTGGGCTTTGCAATGCCCCCAGCACTTTTCAGCGGTGCATGATTGCGGTTTTTGCCTAAATGGTTGGAGATTTCCTGGAAGTCTTCATGGATGACTTCTCAGATTATGATAATTCATTCGATGATTATCTAGCGCACCTGGATCGAGTCCTCAAAAAGTAGAGAAGTGAATCTGGTGCTCTCCTGGGAGAAAAGCCATTTCATGATAAAAGAGGACATTGTGTTGGGGCACGTCATCTCCAAGAAGGGAATGGGAGTTGACTGTGTCAAGATGGATGTGATCAATAAACTCGAGCCACCTACCAATGTTAAATAACTGCGGTCTTTTCTGGGGCATGTATTTATAGGAGATTTATTAAGGATTTTTCAAAAATTTCCCGATCGTTGACTGACCTATTAGGGAAAGACATTGAGTTCATTGTAGATCATGAGTGTCTTGAAGCCTTCGAGCCTCCCAAAAAGAGGATCATTGAGACTCTCATCCTACAAGCCCCCGACTGGTCTCTTCCCTTCGCGATCATGACATGTGCTTCAGACTTCGCAATAGGGGCAATGTTAGGATGAAGAAAAGATGGAATCACGTATGTTATTCACTAAGCAAGCAAAGTTTTAGATCCATCTCAGAAATATTACACTGTGATCGAAAAGGAAATGCTTGCAGTAGTCTTTTCCTTGGAAAAATTTCGATCTATACTTCTAGGATCTAAGGTGACAGTTTACATAGATCATTCTGCCATTCGATACTTGATGGAGAAAAAAGATGCAAAAGCATGACTCTTCAAATGGATACTCTTACTTCAGGAATTTGATTTGGAGATTAAAGATAAACCTAGAGTTAAGAATGTCACGACTGATCATTTATCACGGAACGAATAAAACAAAATCCCCAAGTCTGAATCGATCCATGAAACCTTTCCAAACGAGTTAATTTCTGCTATTGACTCTCTCCCATGGTATGTGATGAATCCACATTTCATCATCTTTATTCTATCATTTTGGCCTCAAAAACCCTAGCAAATGCGTGTAAATACCCTTAATTCCAGCATCTTAGCATTCATGCATGTGCATGTAAATAGTGTATAAAATATTGTAATTAAAGCCAAAGTTATAGAATAAATAAAAGAAAAGAAAAAGAATAAAATATCGTAAATATTTTATGACCTGAAACCCCGAGGCCTAGGCATCTCGATGACTAGGTCGATAAGGAATAAAGTAGGGGGAGATAAGGGCCAGAATACAATAAAAATCCCTTTTATTTCATTCATTCTTTATTCAATTTGGGACCTATTTTTGGTTCCACTTTTTACACCTCAAATAAAGAAACTTTATACACAAAAGTTGTAGATAATTAAATAAAGAAAAATACAAAATTGATTTCACTGAAAATAATGTACAGATAAAAAGTTATGGTCTGAATAAGAATCCAGAATCCCAACTTCCCAGACCTGTATCTCCCAAATAAAAACTCCAAATGCATCAAACTCACCTTTAATTGTATATAGTTTAAAATAAGCTATTTAATTGCGGTGGTTTCGAATTTGGCAGAGCTACGGTTTGAAAGTTGAGTTTTGGACTCTTCTTGTATACTCGTACAGATTAAAATATTCATTTTATTATTTATTAATTATTTTTACCATTTTATATTTTTGTAATTTTGTAAATATTATCTATAATATATATTTATATCAAAATCAGAATAAAAAAATAAAAGAAATATAAAATAAAATACTTGCATATAAAAGACATAGGTATAATACTTATACACACACCCATAATATTAATGCTTTTATTTTATTAAGTGTATAAAATATATCAGAAAAAATTAATAAAAATATTTTAAAGTGTATAAAAATACTTTACAAATTTATAAAATAATAAACAAAAATAATAAAATTAAATTCACAAAATAAAAATAAATTAATAAAATACATAGATATATATACCTATATAGCCTATAAGAGGTAACTCTTATTTTTACACCTCATAAAAATAATTTAAAATCATATTTAAATACCTTATAAAATAATAAACACTTTTTATTACATAACCAAAAATTAAATAAATCGTTTACTATTTTTAAACTAATTTTTAAAGTATTTTCAGGAGGTTTTTCCTGGTTGGTCCACGTGGACCAACCGGGTGGTCTGGATCGTTGACCAAGGTCAACAGTCTGACCTTCCTCCTGGGCGCCTGTCAGACCTTGGTTTTCTCCCATCTTTGACAATTTTTTGAGGTTTGGTCTTACATCATTTCATGATACGACCTACACAACGTTTTCTCCCCTACCAATGATCATACACGCCCATATGAAATATTGGGGAATGGACCATTGATTGCCAAATAATCCTCGTTCTTCCCCACCTGTCCGTCAACCCTACATATACAACCCTTGATTTTCGATTCAAATTTTGAACCCCATTTTGTCCCGTCTCCTCCACTTTCTTTGTGCCATAGCTTGCTGGAGGTGACAGCTCTAGTTTGAGCCATCCAGGGCGGAGAATCGACGCGGATAGGGCGAGTTCCATCCACCTCCGGCCACTTAGCCGTCGAGGTACTTTCAACCTCAGGAACGCTCCTTTGAGGTGCTTATTTCTCTCTTTTTCTTTGCCCATTTTATTCACAATAGTCGTAGGATCAAGTAGCCATCTTCATCATCGATTTCCATCGCTCGATTCACACAATTGACTCCCCTCGCCAGAGCAAGCTCCAGCAAGCCTCTATATCGCCGTTCATCCCTCGTTCGTGCCCACTGGAGGTCGAGGCATTTTGTCCTCACCTCCCTTTACCATTTTTGCCAGTTGCAGGAGCTAAAAGGGCCCCTTGGAGGGTCGATTTTGAAGAACTCGAGGTACCTGGACCCCATCATCTTCTTGGACTTCGCCGAGGAGCACCAGTGCTCTTCGAGCCATTTTGACTCCGTTGGAGGACCAAGGACCCTTCCAGGCAGCGTTGGGGACCTTCTGCAACGAGGAAGGAGGCCGGAGCAGCGCCCTAGCGTCGGTCGAAGCTCGTCGGAGGTCGGGTTCTTCGCTGTTCTTGCAGGAAGGTCTGCGACCGTCCGATCGAGCTCGATCCCCAGACACTCCAACCGTCGTCCGATCTTCTGTTCCAGCACCGTCCGATCATCATCGCCTCGTCTAATCTCAACCGCTGGCGGCCGAAGCATCATCGCGAGCGGAGGAAGCGACACGTGTTTAAGTGGAAGCATCCGGGCCGTCCGCTTCCGCGCCAGCGTGGGTATTTTGCATAACATCCCCCGTAATTTTCGTAATATCTATTTAGCCCATAAACTTTCGTGTGCAGTATTAAAACTTTGTAATATTTGCATGTTGCCCCCGCACCTTTAGGGATATTGCATTCAAGTCCAAGCCACATCACCTCACGTGACCAGTACACGCGAGGTGCGGGGTATTTTGCAGAAGTCCCCTCGCGGGTTTTGTTATTTCGTTTCAATCCAGGAAGTTTTACATTAAGTGTAAAACTTTTGGATATATTGCATACCAGCCCCTGTGTTTTTGGAATATTACATTTATACCCTTCCCAAGCGCGTGCTAGTCACGCGCTTGGTTGGGTTATTTGTTGGCGCACCCTTGCGGGTCTTGGAATTTATTTTTGGTCCATTAAGTTGTTTATTCAGTATTATATTTTGCGTGAAAATTGCACTTTGGCCCCTGTATTTCCTGCTATTTACACTTATACCCATGTCAGCTGTGTATTTTTTATTGGTCGTTTATATTTATTCCATGCATCATCTTAACTCGAAAAATTACCAAAAAAATACCATAGGCTCCTGTTTGCTTGCTTGTTCACGCTATATTTTTATTTTTCATTTTAATTGCATTTTAATATTTATTAAAAATCAAAAACATGCATTTTTGCTATTGTTTGTATTAGAAAATACCAAAAATATCAAAACTCTTTGAAAAATTCCAAAAAAATTACCTTAGGTCTATTTAGTGTCTTTTAGCTCCTATCCAAAAATTATTAAAAATTTCAAAAAAAACCTTAAAAATTAGAAAACCTCTAAAAGCTTCATAAATATCTAAAAAATCCTAGAAAAATCCTAAAAATGCAACCTTATGTTTTGTAGTTTCTTTATTTTAATTCCTTTATTTTAAAGTTAATTTGAGGAATTTTGGGTACTGTTTAATATTTTTTATCCTCATTTTGATTTCAGCCAATAGTTTAATTCACTGTTTTCTTGTATTTTGACTTTTAAAAAATACCAAAAAATATTCAGCAAAATTCCCAAAAATCAGATAAACAGTATAAAATCATAAAAAGACCAAAAACACTTGATTTCCTGATTTTGAGTATTTTTACCTATTTTAATAAATATCTTATCCTCTCTTTTCTGATACTTTGTATATATATTCTATTATTGAAAAAGAAAAATATAAAATCAGTAAATTAAAAATCAAAATACAAAATTACAAAATTAAAAATAAAAAAAATAATTAAAAATTAAAAACCCACAAAAAATTGCATACTTGTAGACACTTGATCACATATCACACATTTAGGACTTTGCTCGATCTATCCTACTTGCTCCCTGAGTTCGACACTCTATATACTTGCACTATAAACATTTCTTGTAGAGTTAAAATAAATTTGACTCCACAGTTGTTTCTAATTGTTTGATTTATATTGTTATGGGTTCATTGTTGACTTTAGTTCGGATTTCTGAGTGGCTGACGCATCGACTGAGTTCCCGTCTTGTATGGAACTTAAGACCATCGATACCTGGCTAAATCAAATGGCGTCGTTGCCGGGGAGCAACAACATATAGATCTTCTTTTTGAGTGATTGTGTTTGCTTGTTTACATTATTGCTTTGCTTGACCTCTCTAGTTTTGATATATATTTTTGAGCTATCTGACCGCTTTCTTTCTTATCTTCTTGCGAGGGACCGCTGATCGAGGAGGATCGCCTAGGAGATCCGGTGCATCTTTGGGAGGCGGAGTCAGTTATTCTAGCCTAGCTGACAGGAGAGAGCAGGAGGACTGAGAGAGAGGATAGTTAGTGGTTTTTATTTTTGTGAGAGAGAGACCATTATTAATTTGTAATAATACATGTACTTGGACACTCAGACACTCGGGCCTGATTTTCAGGTGTTTCTATACCTGGGGGCTCACCGCAGTTTTCATCGCGTTTTCACCGCTGTCATTTTCCGGTTTTGTTTTATTTTCCTTTTCTTTTGTGGAATGAGCCCTTAGCTTTCAGGCTTTGCTTGATCGAGTAAATTAGGTCCAAACACCCTAATAACCATTGCATGTACCTATAGTGCATTTTGGACTTAGTTTAAATTAAACAGTTGCCTCATCATCTTCAAGCCGTCGTACCGCGAGCCCACCCTGTCAAGCACTGCTCCTGAACAAGATGTGTCGAGAGGAGGAGGGGTGATCCTAGACCAGACTCTTGGATTGAGGATTGGTGACCGACTTGTGGTTCTTCACGCTAGCAATTGCCTGCTTAGGACGATTTCCGTGTGCATATTAACATTTAGATTAGGTTTAAAAATTCCTGCGTTGCATCCTGCATGAAGAGAGCTGGAGGCACTGTAAGTCTTTCTACTTGAACATTCATCATTTAGGAACAAAGGTGAGATTTCCATCTTGGTGCCAACTTGCATAGCTTTTCCAACTCTCTCCCTCTGTTTTTGGATCAAATAGGAATCAGAGAAAATACAAAAACGTTAGGCGCTTGTTTGAATTGACTCAAAGCAAGTGATAACACCAAAAACATAAAAAAGGGACTGCTAAAGAAAACTTGACCTAAATAAAATTGGTTAATTTGATTCATTGCTTGGGGTGAGTAATACCCTCACTTGTATTCAGCTTGCATGGGAAGGTCTCCTTCCAAGTGAGCAGAGCAGCTTCGTAAGGATTAGAGCCCAAAACCCAGTCTGTGGATGCCTTGTGTATCGCCTGGATTCCCGAATTATTGGCGCTACTATCATACGTAGACGAGTAGGGCTTGATCACCATTGATGACTCTCTATTGTGTAGAGCATCGACCTTGTCCTAATTATCGAGCATAGGCCACGCCTTCACGGGGGTGTCTGTCTCATCGTCTTACGTTCGAGTAGGATCTTGCACGCTCACGAGTGATTCCGTTGCGAGTGGGATCCGAAGTATCGATTTCGCCTATCGACTTCCTCCCTCTTTCCTTTGGCTGAGTAGGGATCCAGGAGGGGTTACAAGGACCTTAGAAAAGTGTAGGCTACATGTTATACAGGAGGAGGACATGTACGGGATTCTTTTTCAGCAGTACTCTCTCTCCTATAGGCGTAGCGCTCTAAGGACTCGTTAAAAGATAATTACCTGAATTCAAGCTAAAAACTACAAAGATAAAAGACGAACCTTCACGGCTTCACGTGTTGAGTTGGTGAACCCCTTGTTTTGTGTTTGATTGCTAGTTGGATTTAGGTCAAGATCAAAAACACCGCACAATTGTGCGCAATTTTGCCCCCCCCCCTTCTTCTTTATTTCTCAACCTTGCTCTTCTCAATAATCACGATGATGGGAAGGAGGTCTCTTAGGCCATATTTGGCGGCACCGCTATCCAGCACTCCTCCCTATTCATCTAGGATAACCTCGGGGAGTCCAGACCTACTCTCCGAGCCTGAGTTAACTTCCACCGTGTTCCCCCGCGACCACCCTTCTCCTTCCATCAGTCCAAGAGTGTCAGAGTTTAGTGCATCACAGAGCTCAGATCATTTGACGACACCGGAGATGGGCTCTTTTGCCTTTTCAGAGAATCCAGCCATGTCAGACAGAGGAGAATACCTAGATGAGCATGAGAACCCTCCATTCTTGTACGATCAAGCTGCCATCAACAATTCATTGTTAGCATCCCTGGAGACTATGCAGAGATAGATCCGAGACCAGGGAGTATTCATGGGTGATCTCATGGGGGAGATTGCGCAGATGCGAGAGGGAAGAGAAGACAGACCCGGGGGTGGAGGCGGTGACATACTAGTAGTGGCAGGCGAGGGAGGAGAACCTAACCAGGAGAGGCCGCCACAGACAATTATGAGAGAATTGCACAATCCAGCGGCATCCCTCACTCATTGATGGATCTGACTCCCTCCCATCCATGGAGACTTCGAGCTTCGCCCACACACTATTCAGCTACTGCCTAAGTTTTATGGGCTGGCTACCGAAGAGCCACACCTCCATTTGCAAGAATTTGAAATGATCTGCAGTACAATTCATGACGGGCTGGTGACTGAGGACACCATCAAGATGATAGCCTTCCCATTCTCTTTGGTTGATAGAGTCGCTTACTGGCTGAAACATTTGGGGAGGTTTGTCGACACTTGGGCAGAACTCCCGACCGCATACTTGAATAAGTATTATCTGCTCGACCGGACCAACGCAGCATGAGCTATGATCAATAACTTCACAATGATCCCGAATGAACAATTCCATGAGGCTTGGGATCGCTTCAGAGAGCTCATCGATTGGTGTCCACATTATGACATATCCAAGCCCAACTTAGATAAGAGTTTCTTTTGTGGGATGACATCGGAGCTGCAGGGGCTAGTAAATGCCTCTTGTGGTGGGTCCTATTTCTCCAAGGGTGAAGATGTCGTTTGGACCATCTATGAAGGGATGGCAGAGAACTCGACAGTCATGGCCAAGCCCGAGTCTACACACAGCAGAAGCCCCCCCAAGGAGTGGGATCATTTCAGAGGATCGCCCGCATCGATGCTGGTCCTCATACTCCGTCGGCAGCCACAACCCAAGCCGGATCAGCCGCCGCCGACATGGGCATCATTAGTGAGAATTTGGACCATCTCGAGATCCTCGAGAAAAAGCAGATGCAAGGACTGGCCCAAATGGACCAGATGACCAAGACCGTGAGTGACCTGAAGACACAAATTCTATGCATTCAGGAGGCACAAATGTCTACTCAGCAGCCTCCTAGGTCACGGGCTGATCACAGCAGTAGCAGCTCAACCCAGCCCTCTTCCTCACACCACCAGGTCAACCACATTCAGGCAGAGCCGGTCCCACTGCTACAGTACTACCCGTCATAGCCACCATCTCAGGACACTCAGATGGTGGTCTATCAGCCAGATCAACCACTGGCGGTTCTACCTCCACCATCCTTCGAGCAGGAGCCATTGATGGAAGTTAATGGGATATGGTACGACCGGTACCCACAGCCAGTCGGGATTCGACGTGACCACCCAGGATTCTGATGGACCACCGGAGGGACCTCTTCCTAGCAGCAGCCTCCAGCTCAGGCATATTAGAACAGCCAGCAGCAGTAGCCCCAGTATGCCCACCAGCAGAACCAGCATGGTCCTCGTCCCTCCTATCAGGGACAGCAGTAGAGGCAACGTCAGCAGCCTCAACAGACATACTCCCAGCCACCCTAGCATTATTCTCACCAGCAGCAGTCTCATTTCCCGCAGGGGAACACTTCCGGTTCTCAGGCTCCCGCCTTCGAGAACCCAGCTCTAGATGACCTTGCCCGCTTGCTTTCTGAACAGCAAGCATCCTTCCGGCAGGAAATGGATGAGTTCCGACAGGAGATGAGGGATATCATCAAGGGCAAAGCCGCCATACCAGCTCAGATTGAGCCAAATCTGAATAATCTGAAGAGGAAGTATGAGCAGGTACAGTTCACAGAGGATACCTCTCCTAGTGATTATTTGAGTGGCACGTCTTCTTTGTATGATGCTGATTTTGTGACTACTAGGAGCGTCAGGATGCCAGCCGACGGCACCTCATCTGAGCGACAGCTACACGCATAACCTGGAGCGCCAGATGAGCAAGGTAGCGGTGCTAATGCCGCTGATGATGTTGATGACGGTGGTGCTGATGCCACCAATGATGGAGATCCAAACGACGGTACTGAGGCCGTCATGATACCCGATGCAGACGGTGGCGCTAATGCTACCATTTTCGATGCAGAGCCAAAGCGCGGTGCTGATGCTGCGAAGTCAGATGCCGTTGGTGGTACTGAGGCCACCACTTCCACTTTTGTTGAGATCCCACATGATGTGTTTCCACCTTTTGTATCTAAGGATTGTGGTAACAAAAAGAACAAAAAAATGAATAAAGGAAAGGTTTCTGTTTACACTTCAGATCCATATATGTTGCATGATGATCATTGTATGGATTCTATTCCTTCACAGGCACAGGGACCTATTCCTAGTCCTCCATCTGCGGAGGCCCCTTCGATCCCCTTCCCTGAAGCACTCCGCTTGGCGAAGGGGAATAAAAGAGAAAATCCAAAAAAGACCGAACAGGTAGAGTTCAGCAACCAGATGATTGATAGATTCCACATTCAATTGACTCTACAGGAAGCACTTGAGCACATCTCCCTCTTCAAAAAGAACTTGAAAGAGAAAACTACAGTCCGCAGGAAGAGAAGGAACTACAGAGATCAGATCCATGTGCTCACACATTTCACTTGCTGCACCATTAAGAACAAATTGCCAGCCAAGAGACCAGATGCAGGAGCTCCCTATGTCAGATGCGAGATTCAGGAGCAGCAATTTGATCATACTCTATTAGACAACGGCTCTTCTATTAACCTTCTTCCGGCAGCCTTACTCGACCGATTCGAGTTTGGTCCTCTTCTTAGGAGCAGGACATTCCTTCAGTTTGCTGATAGGTCGACTAAGAGGCCGAAGGGGTTGTTGAGAGACGTGGTCGTTACCATTCATGGCCTGAAATTCCCTGTGGACTTTGTTGTATTGGACATGGAGATTCCTGAGTCAGTAACCGATGCCCCCATCATACTTGGACGCCCATTCTTGGCCACAGCCAAGGCAGTGACCGATCATGATTGCGGGAAGGTATGCTTTCGTGTAGAGGGCGAAACCATACAAATAGAGACGATTGAGGAGACCATAGCGAGAGAATTAGCATGCTCAGAACAGTCCAGCGATGTCGCGCAGATGACAGAGGACGAGCTAGACATCCACCAGGAGTGTGATTTTGTGATGACAGATGATGAATCCAATTGGACAGATCCCGTAGCACAAACCCTTGCCTTGCCTACAGATTCATCATACTTATAGCTTATGGCAGTTGAGAGCCTAGAGAGCACACCCCTGGACGAGGATACATTTGAGGCTGGCAGTTGTGGGACGAGTGGTGATGCTGATTTTCATTCTTGTTCATCTAGTTCAGATCCCTCAGATTCAGACATTGATTGGGATGATTTTGATGATTATTTGTCATGTCTGATTCCTTCTGAGCCGACAGCTAGGACGGAGTGCGAGCCAGTATAGTTCATAGATGATTTAGCAGGGTTCCCTTCGTCAAATGTTCATTCACAGCGAGAGTTCTCCCATGCAGACCTGGTCGCCTTCACACAGACATATCAGAAGCCAGATCTGCCACCTCCCAGTTGTCCAGAACTGAAACCCTTGCCGCAGTCGTTGAAGTATAGATTCCTTGCGGGTGAACCAAAAATGCACCCAGTCATTATCTCAGCAGGTTTGACTGGAGAGCAAGAATCTCGTCTGATGGAGGTTCTTGAAAGAAACTACAAGGTGATAGGGTGGAGTATAGATGATCTCCAGGGGATTAGTCGCTCTGTGCTCCCACCACATCTATCTTGAGGAGGACGCTAGGCCGTTGCATGATTTCCAACGACGGTTGAACCCGAATCTTCGAGATGTGGTCATGAAGGAAATTTCGAAGTGGTGGAGCGCTGATTTTATCTACCCCATCTTCGACTCCAAGTGGGTTAGTCCACTACATGTGGTACCCAAGAAGACGGGTATCACTACAATTGTGACTAAGTCTGGAGAGGAGATAGCTACCGAGTACCCACTTCTTGGAGGGTCTGCGTGGACTACAGACGATTGAACCAGGCACCAAGAAGGATCATTTCCCACTGCCATTCATTGATCAGATTATCGAGAGGCTAGCTGGGAAGAGTCATTATTGTTTTCTTGATGGGTACTCCGGTTACAATCAAGTGTCCATTACGCCCGAAGACCAGGAGAAAATGACATTCACCTGTCCATTTGGGACTTATGCTTTCAGACGGATGCCCTTTGGTCTATGTAACGCCCCCGCGACATTCCAAAGGTGCATGTTGTCCATTTTCTCGGACATGGTGGGTGACTGTTTAGAGGTCTTCATGGATGACTTCTCGGTCTATGGCGATGGGTTTGATGCTTGTCTTGACTGCCTAGACCGTGTGCTTCAGCGCTGCATTGAGGTCAATCTTGTCTTGTCTTGGGAGAAGAGTCACTTCATGGTGACTCAAGGGACGTTCCTTGGTCATATCATCTCCAACAGGGGCATGGAGGTCGATCCGACCAAGGTGGGTATCATTAGAAAACTCAATCCACCGTCCAATCTGCGTCAATTGCGGTCTTTTCTGGGTCATGTCGGTTTCTACCGACAGTTTCTTCAGGACTTCAGTCATATTGCCTGATCGCTTACTGATTTGCTGATGAAAGACACCGAGTTCATTGTAGATGATAAGTGTCTTGCGTCTTTTGAGACTCTCAAGAGTATGGTTGTCACGGCTCCTGTCCTTCAGCCACCTGATTGGTCTCTCCCATTCGAGATCATGACGGATGCTTCTGATTTGGCCGTTGGGGCAGTGCTTGGACAAAGGAGGGATGGATTGTCATTTCCATTCACTACGCCAGTCGGACTTTGGATGCCGCTCAGCAGAATTATACTGTGACAGAGAAAGAGATGCTGGTCGTAGTCTTTGCTTTGGATAAGTATAGATCGTATATTCTCGGATCTAGAGTCACAATTTTACAGATCACACCGCCATCCGGTACTTAATGGCCAAGAAGGATGCCAAAGCTTGCCTTACCAGATGGATCCTTCTGCTTCAGGAATTTGATATTGAGATTAAGGATAAACGTGGAGTTAAGAATGTGGTGGTGGATCTCCTCCCGCTTAGAGAACCTTGAGGAATCTGAGCCCAACGCACCTATCACTGTGACATTCCCAGATAAGGCGATTTTGGCTATCGCCTCGCTCCCATGGTACGCTGACATTGTGAACTATCTTGTTGCCAAGACGGTTCCACAAGGTTGGCCCAGGCAGAAACTCGAGACCTTCCTGGCGAAGGCCAAGTTTTACCATTGGGAGGATCCCGTACTTTATCATGAAGGAGGGGATAGCATCTGGAGGAGGTGCATTCCTCAAGAAGAGCACCATAGCGTACTCACATACTGCCACAAGCTTGAGGCAGGAGGACATCATTCTGGGAGACAGACAGCACAAAAGGTGCTTCAATCCAGCCTTTGGTGGCCTACTCTCTTCAAGGATTCAGAAGAGTTCGTGAAAAGATGTACTGACTGTTAGAAGATGGGTACTTACAGACAGAGAGATATGATGCCCATGCAACACATTCACTTTTGTGAGGTTTTTGACGCATGGGGTATCGATTTCATGGGCCCATTTCCTAAGAGTCAGGGGTTTGAGCACATTTTGCTCGCTGTAGATTATGTCAGCCGATGGGTTCAGGCCATCCCTGCCCGAGCTGCAGATGCTAAGACTGTATGTTGATTTTTGAGGATAAATATCATTTCACGGTTCGGGGTACCTAGAGTCTTGATTTCAGACGGGGGGTCTCACTTTATCAATGACAAGGTTAGGGCCCTTGTAGACGAGTTCGGCATTGACCATCGTGTTGCCACACCGTATCACCCTTAGACTAATGGTCTGGCCGAAGTATCGAATAGAGAGATCAAGACTATCTTACAGAAGGTTGTCTGCCCATACCGAAAGGATTGGTCACAGCTTTTGAACTCGGTCTTGTGGGCCTATCAGACTTCCTTCAAGAATCCACTAGGGACATCTCCCTTTTGTCTCATCTATGGCAAGCCGTGCCATCTGCCAGTGGAAATCAAGCAAAGTCACTTTGGGCAGTTACTGAGTTATTGTTGGATCCTGAGAGTATAGGAGAACAGAGGAAAGCAGAGTTGGCAGCCCTGGAGGAGTTGAGAGACACAACCTTTTCTAGCAACCTACAGTATAAGGAAAAAGTGAAAACATGGCACGATTCCCATATCAGCCATAAATAGTTTGAGCCCGATCAGCGCGTATGGTTGTTCGATTCCAGGCTGGAATTATTTCCAGGAAAATTACAGAGTAAGTGGAAAGGTCCGTATGTGGTCAGGAAGGTACATGACAATGGTAGCATTGATATATCCGAGCCGTCATCTTCATCCACCTTCCGTGTTAACGGTCAGCGCCTGAAGCTATATCTAGATCATGATCCACCGACGGTTGACGTTGCCCCCAATCTTCTGGTATGAGATGTACTCTTTGACTCATATCATTTGCATCTCATACACGGTGATCACTTCCATCTTCCGCTGTATAGATCATCTGTCCATATCATTCTTTCATCTGATTGATATCTTTTCTTCTTTTCTTCTTTTCCTTTTCTATTTTCTTTATCTATCAAAAAGGTGTCGCCCCTTGAAGACAGTTTTCTATACTTAGGATGTACTTTGTCCTAAGTATAGGGGGTGTGCACCCCGAGTTCTCCTATTTTTTTTCGATCTTCTCCATTGTCTCCTCTTCTTGTCTATACTTAGGGATATCTTACCCTAAGTATAGGGGGAGACAATCCAAGTACGATCTGTTCATTCCCACCCTTTACCCTCCATGCTTTGTGTACAGTCTGTTATACTTAGGTGTATTTGATCCTAAGTATAGGGGGGACGGTCAACTTTTCATTCGTTCATTTCTTTATTTATTTATTCTTTAGACTTGCCTATACTTAGTACGAGTTAGGTCTTCTCTTTTCTCTCTGATCTATGAGGACATAGCTCAAGCTAAGTATAGGGGATCGTATATACTGCGTATATACTTTAGCTATAACTCGTACTTTCGTATTTTCCTAATAACATGGCTAATAATTCTTTAAAATTCATTAAAAACCTTAATAAAAAGATGTGATTATTCCTCAATTTTTTTTATTTACTGATTAATAAATCAGGTGAAAATGTTTTTTTGCAAAATGTTTGAAAAATAAATTGAAAATCCTTGTGAAAAATATTTTGAAAACTATTTTGAAAACATTTTGTTACATGTTTTCAACCTTTGTAAAAATGTGTTGTTTGTAAAATTTATTTTCTTTGTGTCAAATAAAATGTTTGAAAAATGATTTGCAAATGGTTTGAAAAATGGTTGCAAAAATGTTTTGAAAAATCTATCTATATTGTTTGAAAACCTTTGCAAAATGATTTTCAAATGTGTGTACATGTTTGTAAAAACTGTGTGTAAAAATTATTTTGGACTATAGTTTTTTTAAAAAAATGTTTGAAAAATCTGTGTCAAATAAGTTTGAGGAATATATACATCACACTAAAATTCACTATATATACCTATAAAAGTGATCACTTACCCTTGTAAATTCTTAAAATCCACTTCTTGTAAATATAAGAAGCACTCCCGTGTAAATATTTTAACCTAGTTTTTAGCCAAAATCTTCTCTTTTCAAAAATCTCAAAAACATTTGCAAAATTAAAATACCAAAAACATTGAAAAATCTTTGTGAAAAATACAAAAATGCATATGCATCATCATCATCTTTTCAAAAATCCATAAAAAGTTCAAAATCTTTGAAAATTGCATCACAAAAATATTTTCTGCATTCTGCATATCATTTACATAGCATTAGCATTTTTCGGATTGAGTTTGATAGTTGAACAAGTCTAAGTAAAATCCGAAGATTGGAGCTTGATTAGACCTTAAAATCTACCTAATAACAGGAACCTTATAGGAACTGGTTTTGAGGTACTTCAGGTTTAGTTGACTTAATTCTTTGAGGATCACGAGACTTGGTTCAATGGATTCTTGACTACCTAAGTAGAGTATTTCGGAGCACACACACGATTCTTGTTGATAATGACCTAGCTTGGACACCTGCACCTTTTACATGGCTCAACTCAGTTGGAGTGGTGAGGGGGTTGGATTTGCCAGACGCACACAAGTGGACACACTTATCCTCCTCTAGGGAGGGAAGTGCACCCCAACCCGTCCAGTGATGGGGAAGTCCAAAGACAGGAGAGTGTGGGTTGCAATAAAGCTTCAAAAGAGGGATAGTCTACGGGCTCAAGAGGAAAAACTCCTTATGTAAATGCTGTTGTGAATAGTATTTCAAAAAAAAAAGAGACAGGCCTGTACAAAAATAAAATGCCTGCAAAGTATGTACATATGTTGTAAAGTCAATAAGCAATCTTGAGTTCCAAAGTCATATCATGTGAGCCTGCAACTGGATGACTTGACTACACTGGTCTCGCATCCTAGGATAGGTAGTTACACTGGCTACCGTCCAATCTTCTCTTCACCCCCTCCTCTTGAGCTGGTTGCCACTTGAACTTTGAAGGGAATACCCCGCTCCTCGAGGATGGAGTTGTTGGATTGGGGAATCATTGGATTGTCATACTGGAGAAGTCAGTCTCTTTGTCATTCTAGTTGGGGAGAGCCACAATCACTTACACTGTACGAGTCAGATTCATAGTCGTAAGGGTTTGCGTATGAGTTGAGATATTTCTGACCTGGCTATTGAGGAGACTTGAACAGAGTTTTGGGATTCTCAGGGACTGTTGGATTTCAAATTCGGTTCTCATTAAGGTTTCGCTCGCACTAAAATTCCAAAGGTCCAACTAAAGCTCCAAACATTGATTTTGCAAAGACAAGTTTGATAATTAAACTAAATCCACTTTCTTCTTTTTCTTTTCTTTATTTTTCTTTTCTGCACTTATTGCATAAGTGTTTGCTAGGGACTAGCAAAGGTAAAGTATGGGGGGATGATGAATCCACATTTCATCATCTTTATTCTATCATTTTGGCATCAAAAACCCTAGCAAATACGTGTAAATACCCTTAATTCTAGCATTTTAGCATTCATGCATGTGCATGTAAATAGTGTATAAAATACTGTAATTAAAGCCAAAATTATATAATAAATAAAAGAAAAGAAAAAGAATAAAATATCGTAAATATTTTATGACCTGAAATCCCGAGGCCTAGGCATCTCGATGACTAGGTCGACAAGGAATAAAGTAGGGGGAGATAAGGGCCAGAATACAATAAAAATCCCTTTTATTTCATTCATTCTTTATTCATTTTGGGACCTATTTTTGGTTCCACTTTTTACTCCTCAAATAAAGAAACTTTATACATGAAAGTTGTAGATAATTAAATAAAGAAAAATACAAAATTGATTTCACTGAAAATAATGTACAGATAAAAAGTTATGGTCTGAATAAGAATCCAGAATCCCAACTTCCCAGACCTGTATCTCCCAAATAAAAACTCCAAATGCATCAGACTCACCTTTAATTGTATATAGTTTAAAATAAGCTATTTAATGGCGGTGGTTTCGCATTTGGCAGAGCTACAGTTTGAAAGTTGAGTTTTGGACTCTTCTTGTATACTTGTACAGATTAAAATAATCATTTTATTATTTATTAATTATTTTTACCATTTTATATTTTTATAATTTTGTAAATATTATCGATAATATATGTGTATATTAAAATCAGAATAAAAACATAAAAGAAACATAAAATAAAATACTTGCATATAAAAGACATAGGTATAATACTTATATACACACCCATAATATTAATGCTTTTATTTTATTAAGTGTATACAATATATCAGAAAAAATAAAAATATTTTAAAGTGTATTAAAATACTTTACAAGTTTATATAATAATAAACAAAATTAATAAAATTAAATTCACAAAATAAAAATAAATTAATAAAATACATAGATTTATACCTATATAGCCTATAAGAGGTAACTCTTATTTTTACACCTCATAAAAATAATTAAAAATCATATTTAAATACCTTATAAAATGATAAACACTTTTTATTAAATAACCAAAAATTAAATAAATCGTTTACTATTTTTAAATTAATTTTTAAAGTATTTTCAAGAGGTTTTTCCTGGTTAGTCCATGTGGACCAACCAGGTGGTCTGGATCGTTGTCAACAGTCTGACCTTCCTCCTGGGTGCCTGTCAGACCTTGGTTTTCGCCCATCTTTGACAATTTTTTGAGGCTCGATCTTACATCATTTCATATTACGGCCTACACGACTTTTTCTCCCCTACCAATGATCATACATGCCCATATGAAATATCGGGGAATGGACCATTGATTCGCTAAAATAATCCTCGTTCTTCCCCACCTGTCCGTCAACCCTACATATACAACTCTTGATTTTCGATTCAAATTTTGAACCCCATTTTGTCCCGTCTCCTCTACTTTCCTTGCGCCATAGCTTGCTGGAGGTGATAGCTCCGGTTTAAGCCATCGAGGGCGGAGAATCGACGCGGATAGGGTGAGTTCCATCCACCTCCGACCACTTAGCCGTTGAGGTACTTTCAACCTCAGGAACGCTCCTTTGAGGTGCTTATTTCTCTCTTTTTCTTTGCCCATTTTATTCACAATAGTCGTAGGATCAAGTAGCCATCTTCATCGTCGATTTCCACAGCTCGATTCACACAATCGACTTCCCTCGCCGGAGCAAGCTCCGACGAGCCTCCATATCGTCGTTCATCCCTCGTTCGTGCCCACTAGAGGTCGAAGCATTTTGCCCTCGCCTCCCTTTACCATTTTTGCCAATTACAGGAGCTAAAAGGTCCCCTTAGAGGGTCGATTTTGAAGAACTCGAGGTACCTGGACCCCATCATCTTCTTTGACTTCGCCGCGGAGCACCAGTGCTCTTCGAGCCATTTTGGCTCCGTTGGAGGACCAAGGACCCTTCCAGGCAGCGTTGGGGACCTTCTGCAACGAGGAAGGAGGCCGGAGCAGCGCCCTAGCGTCGGTCGAAGCTCGTCGGAGGTCGGGTTCTTCCCTGTTCTTGCAGGAAGGTCCGCGACCGTCCGATCGAGCTCGAATCCCAGACACTCCAGCCGCCGTCCGTTCATCTGTTCCAGTGCCATCCGATCATCATCGCCTCGTCTCATCTCAACTGCTGGCAGCCGAAGCGTCATCGCGAGCGGAGGAAGCGACACGTGTTTAAGTGAAAGCATCCGGGTTGTCCGCTTCCGCGCTAGCGTGGGTATTTTGCATAACATCCCCCACCATTTTTGTAAAAACTATTTAGCCCATAAACTTTCGTGTGCAGTATTAAAACTTTTGTAATATTTGCATGTTGCCCCTGCACCTTTAGGGATATTGAATTCAAGTCCAAGCCACGTCACCTCACGTGACCAGTATACGTGAGGTGCGGGGTATTTTGCAGAAGACCCCTCGCAGGTTTTGTTATTTCATTTCAATCCAGGAAGTTTGACATTAAGTGTAAAACTTTTGGATATATTGCATACCAACCCCTATATTTTTGGAATATTACATTTATACCCTTCCCAGGCGTGTGCTAGTCACACACTTGGTTGGGTTATTTATAGGTGCACCCTTGTTGGTCTTGGAATTTATTTTTGGTCCATTAAGTTGTTTATTCAGTATTATATTTTGCGTGAAAATTGCACTTTGGCCCCTGTATTTTCTGCTATTAACACTTATACCCCTGCAAGCTGTGTAATTTTTATTGGTCGTTTGTATTTATTTCGTGCATCATCTTAACTCAAAAAATTACCAAAAAATACTATAGGCTCATGTTTGCTTGCTTGTTCATGCTATATTTTTATTTTTCATTTTTATTGCATTTTAATATTTATTAAAAATCAGAAACATGCATTTTGCTACTGTTTGCATTAGAAAATACCAAAAAATATCAAAACTCTTTGATAAATTCCAAAAAAATTACCTTAGGTCTATTTTATGTCTTTTAACTCCTGTCCAAAAATCATTAAAAATTTCAAAACAAAAACCTTAAAAATTAGAAAACCCTAAAAACTTCATAAAAATCTAAAAAATCCTAGAAAAATCCTTAAAATGCAACTCAGGTTCTGTAGTTTCTTTATTTTATTTCCTTTATTTTAAAATTAATTTGAGGAATTTTGGGTACTGTTTAGTATTTTTCATCCTCATTTTCATTTTGTCCAGTAGTTTAATTCACTGTTTTCTTGTATTTTGACTTTTAAAAATACCAAAAATATCCAGAAAATTCCCAAAAATCACAAAAACAGTACAAAATCATAAAAAGATCAAAAACACTTGATTTTTTGATTTTTGAGTATTTTTACCTATTTTTATAAATACCTTATCCTCTCTTTTTTGATACTTTGTATATATATTCTATTATTGAAAAAGAAAATATAAAATCAGTAAATTAAAAATCAAAATACAAAAATACAAAATTAAAAATAAAAATTAATTAAAAATTAAAAACCCACAAAAAAATTGCATACTTGTAGACACTTGATCACATATCACATATTTAGCACTTTGCTCGATCTATCCTGCTTGCTCCCTGAGTTCGACACTCTACATACTTGCATTATACACATTTCTTGTAGAGTTAAAATAAATTTAACTCCACAGTTGTTTCTAATTGTTTGATTTATATTGTTGTGGGTTCATTGTTGACTTTAGTTCGGATTTTTGAGTGGTTGACGCATCGACTGAGTTCCCGCTTTGTGTGGAACTTAAGACCATGGATACCCGACTAAATCAGTATGCTGACATGGTGAACTATCTTGTCTCCAAGAAAGTTCCACAGGGTTGGCCCAATAACAGAATCGACCGACTCAAGTCCGAAGCTGGACACTACCATTGGAAGGATCTATTCCTTTTCTTTGAAGGACCAGATAGTATATGGAGAAGATGTATTCCTCAGGAGGAGTACCAATGTGTCCTCAATCTATGCCATACCTTGGAGGCAGATGGACATCACTCTGGGAAGAGGACCGTTGAGAAGATACTACAATGTAGATTTTACCGGCCGACCTTATTTAAAGATGCCTACAATTTTATCAAGGCGTGCCCAGTCTATCATAGAATGGAAGGGACCATTGGTCCCAAAGATGCCATGCTTATGCAACCAGTGATCATTTATATATATTCGATGCATGGGGCATTGACTTTATGGCTCCATTCCCTAATAGTCAATGATTTGAATATATTCTTCTCGCGGTAGATGATTTATCTAAGTGGGTGGAGGTTATCCCTACTAGAGCAATAGACAGCAAGATTGTATGCAAGCTTTTAAAAGATCATATTATTTTGAGATTTGGAATACCTAAGGTATTAATATCTGATGGGGGTACCCACTTTGTCAACCGAGAGGTGAAGAAGTTGATTAAGAAATACAGCATCAAGCACCGTATCGCTAGTCCTTACCATCCACAATCCAATGACATGGCCGAGGTGTCAAACATGGAGGTCAAAGGAATTTTACAGAAGCTAATCTTCCCGGACAGAAAGAACTAGTCCCTACTCTTGGACCAAGTTCTATGGGATTACTGGACGGCTTACAAGACCCTATTGGGCACCTCTCCGTTTCGAATGGTATATGGAAAGTCGTGTCATTTTCCCATAGAACTCGTGCATAAATAAGAATGGACAATCAAAAAGATCAATTGGAATTGTCACCAAGGAAAGAAGAATAGGGATATGGATTTGAATGAACTATCTGAAATCCAAAATCATGCCTACGAAAACAACACCATTTATAAGGATATGATGAAGAAATAGCACGACAAGGACATCCGAACAAAGACCTTTATTCCAGGATAGAAAGTATGATTATTTAATGCAAGATTGAAAATTTTCCAGGGTAAATTGAAATTCAAATGGACGGGATCCTTCATCGTAAGAGAGGTGCACAATAATGGAAGTATTGGGATCTCAGAGACTGCAGACATCACACAAATTTCTATAGTCAACGGTCAGCTGCTTAAACATTTTGTCGAATCAAGCGACCAGTTAGTGCAAGTAGAGCAGATCTCCTTTACTCAGAGTACTGTATTAGACGAAAGACTCAAGCGGGCTAGATGAAATACCTCTTCCATAAAAATTCCATCATTCTTCTATATATCCATCACTTCGTTCATCTCCTTGGTCCCCCACATGTGATTACTTCTCATACTCAGGCTAACCTAATCCTAAGTATAAGGGGATCGGTACCATTGTGTATGCATCGCTTCTATTCTTTCCGCTAACCCTTGACTGCCTAATTTCATGCTTTTCCGCTATGCTTAGTCCCTTAAAAGTCTAAGTATAGTGGGGAATGTCAACTTCTTTTCCTTTTTAGCTCATTTATACTTAGTACAAGCTATGTCTACATTTCACATTATTCCATAAGGACATAGCGCAAGCTAAGTATAGGGGGGTGTTTGTATATATTCTACTTACTTTATCCGTAGCTCGTACTTTAATTATTTTCATCTAATCGGGGATGGGTACAAGTGTATATTACACATATTATACTAAATTCTTTCAAGTAAATAATACCTGGTTTAAAAAAAACTTTTGGATAAAAAAATCACTCATGGTCTTGCATTTCATCAAGCATCTCATGCATTCCTTTGTTGGTATATTCCCGAGACATTCACTATCACTCAAGGCTTGTTCATTTGAAGATACTGGATTTCTGAGATCTTGAAAGTCTGAGTTAGACAGCCTTAGGGTTTTTAAACTTAATAATACATACTTCCCTAGTTTGAAAGATTTGAGAGCTATATTGCACTCTTTATATCTGACTTCTAAAAAAATATGATCAGCACATCACTTTCACAACTGCATGATTGACGAGATGAGTTGAGTTATCACTTGAGGAACTAGGACTGGTGATTTGAGTCTAGACCCGATCTAATGATGCTTGAGGATGGGATAAAGTTAATGAAGGCTTTAAGAAACCTGAGTGTCAGCAAACCCTGTCCAGTATGTGAACAAGTTTGCATGTTATCATTTGATATCTACCTATGTGCCAGGGTGTGATGAAACTAAAAAATTATTGATCAGTGTGCGCCAACTTTTGGTAAAAGCAGTGGAGCTAGCCAAAAAGAAAAGAAAGAAATATTGAAAGAAAATATCTAACCTTCCAAGTCAAATTACAAAGAGCTTCCACCAATGGCAAGCGCTCCCAATCATTTTCAAAGTGTCTACTTCGACTAAATGCTCTTAGGATCAAGGAGTCGAGTTAGCACCATAAAAAGGCTCTGCATCGTATAGTGATACAAGTCTGGGTGTCGAAGGTATCTTAGATACTCAAAAGAGACACACCTCGGTGTACTCCTAGAAAAACAAGTGCAAATGACTCTGAATTCTCTTGACGGACACATTGATCAACAACAACAAAAAAATATACATGTGTGGAGTAATAAGGCACTCGAGAGGCCCCTTGTTCCAATGTGATGGAGAGAAAAATAGACACAATCCTATGCCCTCCATCATTTAGTCATCCATCTCACTTTCAAGTCTGAGAAACTAATGAAACGGTTGGCTGAAGCAAGAATAGACTTATTCCCTAGTGTTGAGTATTAGGTCTAGAGGAGAGTCTCTTGGACTGAAACTTTGGGTGATGTCTCGACTCGACTCTCATGAATGCAGTACACTAAAAGTCATATCCTTATATTATATGTACAAACAAAGAGTCTGATAAATAGAGAAGTTGGATTCCTTTTGATTAAAGCATGGTTGAGCCCAACATTTTAGGATCACATAAATTAAGGATCTTCAATGAATTGAGCCTTGAAAATTCACATGCACATTCAAGGATTTATCCAACTAAGTCATTTATTCATTGATGCTCGGGGACGAGCATAGTTTAGGTATAGATGTATGATGAATCTTGTATTCATCATGCTAAAATTGGTCAACGAGGCTATGTTCTCCAAAATTCATATGCATTTAATAATCAATAGAGCATCATTAGCATTCATACATGTGTAAGTAATGTTCGCATTTCATCATGTATAATTGCATAATGTGTAAATTGGTCTAAAAAGCTGCTGACTTCCCATATTTTTAATTAATTCATTCTAACTCCAATTGACCTAAAACCACTCCATTGCTTAGATATTACTTACAAGAATAAATAAAAAAATACAAAAAAATACTAACTCAAATAAGTGTCAAATAATCCCAAAACCTAATTTCACATATAACGATCTAAAACGACATATCTCCTACATACAATATCCGATTTTAGTCTACTCACTTTTAAATTATTTAATTTTCAAATACCTTCAAAACAAGACCAACTTCATAAAATTCGGAGCTCATATGTGAAAGTTGGGTTTTGAGCCTTTTTTACGCATTTTAGCTTTTTACGATATTTGACCTAAGTTTTTATGTACATATTTAAACCTTTTATTTCTTATTCATTTATATTCTTTCATGAAATTTTTATTAAGCGATACAAAATCCAAATCTAGATCAAAATAGAAGTAAAAGAAACTGACTATGTCCGGGTGTCCTCTATGAGTTTGTCAAAAATCTTGTAATTTGTACTTCTATTCTATTTTCCTACTTTCTTATTTACTAAAAATCCAATAAAATTAGATTAGTATGTAATTAAATTTTTTGTATTTTATCATATTTTTTCTGGATTTTTATCCTCTTTTAAAATAACCAAAAAATTGCAAAACTCCAAAAAGTTGGTTTTCAAAACACACGGAGAACACCAAAAATATCACTTTGTACAGATGACCTCTTTTACTCTCGGGTCCTTCATGAAAGTTGTAGATCTCGTTGATACAAACAACTTTTATGAAGAAAATTTTTTGATCTGAAGTTCTCTTCTATTTATTTTCTATTATTTTTTTCTTTTAAATTTTGAATTTTTTGGGTGACACGTGGCAGCCCTTGGGTGTGCCACGTGGCACCCCACTTCTTTCTCCTCCCTCCAGCTTGGTCACATACCCCACACGTAACCTCTCCTCCTCTCAGGTCACGTGCAGGCATGTGCCACTGATGAGCGTCAAATCTGCCTCTTTAAGAATGATGAATTGTAGTATAGGAGGCGAATTTCGGTCGATCAAAATACCACAATCTTTGAATGTTGTGGAGAATTTTTCTTGGCAAGTGTACCAAGGTCAATCACAGGGAATGGTGATTCTTAGTTGCGTGATTTTAAATTAAATTAAATAATTAATGAATGTTTGATTAATATCTGTGTTGAGAAAATATACAATGCAATGAAATGCAATTAGATGCAAAAATACAGAGATAACAATTCAGCACAGGATCAGAGATTAAGATTTTTGCTCCAAAATATGTTAATCAATGTCCTCGAAATTTATCACAGATCAACATATATAGATCAAGAGAAATATTCAAATTAATCCCAGATTGCAAGCATAAGAGGTAATAGATTGTCCCACTTCTACTAAATCAATCAATGAGAATATCTAAGCATAGAATCTATCCTCGAAATTCATGTGATTTAATTCCCCAAATATTATAATCAATAATCCAAGGGAATTATTTGATGTAAAGTCCTCAGCCGAGTTCCTGCAAAAGAGACCATTAATTTCTCCAATGTAAAATAACACCAATATGTCAAAGATCAGCTTGTACAGATTAAGAGGTTATAATTTTCATCAATAATGAGTTTCAGATCTGTCCACAAACTATGCAAAATGATAGATAATGAAATAAGCTTTGAAATGACATATTGTATGCAGAAATCGGAGCTCGGATGAAAAAGATATGATGAAATGAAATTTTAGGGACTAAAATGTAATTAAAATAAAGTTTTTCTTCTTCGATCAGGTCCCTGGAGAGGCTTATTTGCAATTTCATAAAGTCGGCGGTCCCGGATGTAATTTACCCCTGGCAGGGGTATTTCTGCAATATTTGGAATGTCCGGGGGCTTCAGTGCAATTTTCATCAAGCGCACGTGCACCGTACGTGCGCCAGCAGGCTCGGATGGTGGGGATGAGGCTCGGGTGCCTGACCTCAGGGTCGGGCACCGAACCAAAGGCTCGAGCGCCGAACCAGAGGCTCGGGCGACTAATGGAGGCTCAGATGCTGAACCGGAGGTTCGGATGGCCCGAACCGAGGTGGCGCTGCCTGGAGATCCGGACAACCCCGAGCCTCTAGGCTGGGGCCTCGGCTCGGGGCGACTGACATGGTGTGATCATGGCCGTTGGATCAAGGGTTGTCCCAAGATCCAACGGCACCTGTACGTTGGTGCGCAACTCGATCTGAGGTGGTGCGGGGAAGGTGCGGTCGAGGCGTGGGGGCGGTGGCCGAGCGGAGGCGCTGGCCGAGCGCACGGAGGAGCTCGGCTGAGGATGACCAAGGAAGCTGTGCACGGTGGCTAGGGAGTGGCGACAGTGGCAAGACGCGGGCGGAGCAGGGATGAGGCGCGGGGCGGGAATACCTTGACGCACGACGAGGCGGAAGCCCAGTCAATGAGGGCGATCACGGTGAAGCCTGTGAGCGCGAGATAGCAGAGCAACGGTCGCTGGCATGCTGCTGTGCGGAGGAGCTGCTCGCTGGAGAGACACCTGCAGGGTTAGCAACACCGAGCACAAGAAACGAGGGGAACGATCGGAGGTGTACAGAGGAGAGCTGGGAGCAGAGCTCCGACCTTTGCTAAGTCGGAGATGGAGGGGGTGGTGTGTGGTTCGGGTTGGGGGTTTGTCAAGTCGCCTAGGAAGGAGACAATAGCTCCTTGGTCCTTGCTCAAGGGTCTGGAGAAAGGGACCCAAGCTCTGCTGCTGGATAGAGCAGCTACTCGGCCAGGATATGGACGAGGATCTCACCGTTGTCTTCTCGTCTTCACCGGTGCAGACGTCCTACGCAGCTGTCACCTACGAGGATCGCAGCTGGAGAAGGAAGTTTGGAAAAGGTGGATGGTTTGTGTGGCCGAGGAGGAGGGGACTTTATAGATGGCAATGTAGGGATGTTACAAGGGAGAGGGGAGTGTCCAAGAGGCGAGAAGAAGAAGCGTTGGTGGTGAGGTGAAAATGGTCGCGGAGTGCATAGCGGGGGCCTTGATGGCCCAAGAGCTGGGAACGGCTGCGGAGAAGGGGAGGGGATGATCACGTGTCGTGCACGTGCGCACGGGAAGGAAAGGAAGCACGTGCATGGCACGTGCGAGAGGAGAGAAATGTGTGGCAAGTGGGGGTGCCACGTGGCTCGCCCTGGAGCTGCCACGTGGCGCCCCAAAAAAATTCGAAATTTAAAGATGAAGAAAAATAGAAAAGAAATAGAAGGAGACCTTGGATCAGAAAATTTCCTTCACGAAAGTGGTTCATCTCGACGAGATCTACAACTTTCATGAAGGATCCAGGAGCAAAAGAGGTCACCTGTGTGAAGTGGTATTTTTGGTGGTTCTCCATGTGTATAGAAAGCTGGCTTTTTGGAGTTTTGTAATTTTTTGGTGGTTTTAGAGAGGATAAAAATCTAGAAAAAAATATGAAAAAATACAAGGAAATTAATTACACACTAATATCATTTTTTTGGATTTTTAATAAATAAGAAAATAGGAAAATAAAATAGAAGTTAGAAACACACAATTTTTGTACAGACTCACAACAGACACTTGGACTCGGTCAGTTTCTTTGATTTTAATTTTAATCTGGATTTGGATTTTTATGTCGCTTACTAAAACTTTCATCAAAAAACACAATGAAAGAGAAATAAAATTAAAAGGGTTAATTATGTACATAAAAACTGAGGTCAAAAATAGCAAAAAGTCAAAATGCGCAAAAGAGGCTCAAAACCCAACTTTCACATATGAGATCCGAATTTTACGAAATTGGTCTTGTTTTGAAGGTATTTGAAAATGGAGTACTTTAAAAGTATGTAGACAAAAATCAGATACTGTATGAGGGAGATATGCTCGTTTTAGTCTGTCAGATGTGAAATTGGACTTTGGGATTATTTGACACTTATTGGAGTTAGTATTTTTTGTATTTTTTACTTAATAAGGTAAGTAATATCTACACAATGGAGGTGGTTTGGGGTCAATCGGAGTTAGGCTGAATTAACTAAAAATAAGAGAAGTTAGTAGCTTCTTGGGCTAATTTACACTTGGGATTTTTAATGCAATTATGCATGATGAAATGCAAATATTATTTACACATGTATGAATGCTAATGATGCTCTATTAATGATTAAATGCATCTGAAATTTAGGAAATCGAACCTAATTGACCAATTTTAGCATGATGAATATGAGATTCATCATACCCCTATACTTAAACCATGCTCGTCCCCGAGCATTAATGAATGAATGACTTAGTTGAATATATCCCTGATCGTGCATGTGAATTTTCAAGGCTCAATTCATAGAAGACCCTTAATTTGAGTGATCCTAAAATTCTGGGCTCAACCATGCTTTAATCAGAAGGAATCCAACTTTTCTAATTTCCAGACTCTCTGTTTGTACATATAATATAAGGATATGATTTTTAGTGTACTACATTCATGAGAGCCAAGTCGAGACATCATCCAAAGTTCCAATCCAAGAGACTCTCCTCTAGACCTAATCCTCAACACTATGGAATAAGTCTATTCTTGCTTCAGTCAACTGTCTCATTTGTTTGTCAGACTTGAAAGTGTAGATGGACGGCCAGATGATGGAGGGCATAGGACTGTGTCTGATTTTCTCTCCCTCACAATGGAACAAGGTGCCTCTCGAGTGCCTTATTACTCAACACAAGTATATTTTTATTTTGTTGATCAATGTGTCCATCAAGAGAATTTAAAGTCGTCTGCACTTGTTTTCCTGGGAGTACACCGGGGTGTGTCTCTTTTGAGTATCTAAGATATCTTCGACACCCAGACTTATATCGCTTACGATGCAGAGCCCTTTTTATGGTGTCAGCCCGACTCCTTGTTCCTAATTAGCGCTTGGTCCAAGTAGACACTTTGAAAATGTTTGGGAGCGCTCGCCATTGGTGGAAGCTCATTTAGACTTTGACTTTAGATGATAGAGCTTTTCTTTAACATTTCTTTTTCTTTTCTTTTGTTGGCTAGCTCCACTGCTTTTACCAAAAGTTGGCGCACACTGATCAACATTTTCATTAAGTGTCAACACGCCCTAACACTTAGGTTAATATCAAAAAGATAACATATGAACTTGTTCACATACTGGATAGGATTTTGCTGACACTCAGGTTTTCTGAAGCCTCCATTAACTTTATCCCATCCTCGAATATCATTAAATTGAGTCTAAACTCAAATCTCTAGTCCCAGTTCTTCAAGTGATAACTCAACTCATCTCATCAATCATGCAGTTGTGAAAGTGATTGTGTTGATCATATTCTTTTTGAAGGTAGAGATGAAGAGTGCAATATAGCGCTCAATCTTTCAAACTAAGAAAGTGTGGATAATTAAGTTCAAAACCCTAATTACTAAGGCTAGATAACTCCGAATCTCAAGATCTCATAAATCACGTGTCCTCAAAAATCCTCAAGCCTCGAGTGACAGCGAATGTGTTAGAAATATATCAACCAAGGGATGCATGAAATTCTTGATTAAATGCAAGACCATGAGTGAAAAAAGATTTTATGCAAAAAAGTTTCTTTTGTTGTTTTGTTTTGTTTTTGTTTTTTTTAAGCTGGTATTATATACATAATAAACACTAGTACCCATCCTCGATGTTAGATAAAAAATGATTAAAGTACGAGCTATGGATAAAGTAGATAGAATATATACAAACACCCCCCCTATATTTAGCGTGTGCTATGTCCTCATGGCACAAAGTGAAATGTAGACATAGCTCGTACTAAGTATGGATCGGTTAAAAAGAAAAGAAGGGAAGTGATGTATAAACAATGGTGTCGGTCCCCCTATACTTAGGCTCAGGTCAGCCTAAGTATAATCAGATAATTACATGTGGGGAACCAGTAGATTTGCGGATGTACAAGATCAAGGAGGTTTACGACGGACCGTCTTACGGGAGTGTGGATGGAGATAGTATGGAGATGTGGAGGGCGATGAAGAGGGGAACGATGAAGAAGCCCAGCCATCGTCGGAGTCGTCCTCAGGAGAATAGTAGTTGTATGTAGAGGATCTCCAACTATTGTCGATCATAGGTAAGTGCCCTTGGATCAGAGCTGTACTTATTGCACTTATCTGATGAACCACTTCAAGATCAGACGATGACTCTTCAGAAATCACCTGGTGTCTAAGGTCAAAGGTGACTTTCTTGGTCGGTTTGTTTCCTTGAGAAGTATTGGGAGGAAGTTGGAGTGTCTTCATCTCCTTGTCTTGAGTAACTGATGTGGCATTCATGAGTTTCTCATCAGATGAATCTCCGTAAAAGTCGACCAATTCTTGAAGGGTCATGCGCTGCTTTGGTCGAGTGAGATTGTTCCTGGTGATTTTGAGGTTTATAACTGGGGGTGTTAATGTCACTTCCGGATGATCGTGAATTTTGGTGACATTGGATGTTTCCGGAGCCGGTTCCTTATATGGTTCAAGTATCTCATGAATTACTACCAACTCAAAGATTAGACCACTCAAATAATCGTGACGATCCTCAATAATATGGTCCAATTCCTCAAAAGCTCCAAAATCTTGATTTTTCCTAGGAGCAGTGATAGGGTGGTGAGAATCCGAAGTTTGTCCAACAGTCAGTCTTTTAGGTGACTCTCCTAGGGTTTGTATCTGCGTGTCATGCGGAAATGTCTGATAATGTGAAATATTTATCTCCTGATCATAATTGTCGGTTTCAAGTTGGTTTTCCTCAGAGCAGGTTGTGTCATTGGGGGTTTGTTCATTGTGGTCCGAGTTCGGGAACTTGATTTCCTGAGTCTTAAAATCGACGATCGCCTTAGCGGAGGCTAAGAACGGCTTTCCTAAAATGATAGGAGACTCGAACAACCTTCCGGGGAGCTCAATGTCAAGGACAATAAAGTCCACTTTATTTCTATTACTCCAAAAGTTTACGACGAGCGAAATGATCCCCTGTGGCCTTTTGGTGGATCGATCAGGCAATTGAACGATCACCCTAGTCTTTTTCAGTTGTCCGAGTTTGAGTTTGTCAAAGACAGACTTGAGAAGGATGTTTAATGTGGAGTCGTCATCTAACCGAACATGAGTGAAGGTAGAATCCTGAATTTCACATGTGATCCGAGTCAACTGCTTGACTTTGCGGCTTTTGATTTTATGATTCATCACAAAAGAACTAGCCATAGTTATGACGTGATATTTAGTTATTGATCGTTTCTTGCCCATCTTTTTGGGGTTTACTCGACTCTTCACAAATCTCTTAAGATCGGGCACATATTCTATAGCTTTGATCAATGGAAGCTTTAAGATCAGACTCTTGCAAAATGCTTCCATTTCAGAGTTGTCCGATTTTTTTGAATTTTCAAAATTTTCATTTTTTATTATTTTCTGTAATATGGTCAGTAGGGGGTCAGAGGTCAGCGGCGGCTGTGCTTAATTCAAATGATCCAGTGGTTCGCATGGTGGTGGCCTCACTTCTTCTGAATTCTGCATGGACTGGATGAGATCTTATATTCTCTCAGTTAAAGTGTCTGCTCTATGATTTATCCGAGCAATCTCATCCTCAAACATCTCATGACTAGTGATTGAATAATCATTCTCCATGTGTCGTGATTCTGGCATGTACCTCGAGTAGAGTATTGATTGTTCATCATCATTATGGTCTGGTCATGAGTTATATTTCCTTGACTTTGATTTTCTCGTGGATTATCGAAGGAAAATTGATTGTACTCAAAAGGATGGTCATCCTGAGTAGGGGATGGTTCAAGAGGTTGTGAGATCATAGTAATTGGAACTTGTGTTCTACTGTCAATATCAGTTACTCTATTGTTCTTCCTCAATTCTGATCTCTCTCTCATGTCCATAAGATTGTCAGAATGTGAGAGAGGGCTATTCCAAGAAGAAGTGTGGTCATAGGGTGTGATGTATGGGCGAGAAGAGAATGATTGCTGAGGGGAACTTGATTTGAAGATCAGGTTCCCCTGAGGAGTGTAAGAAGAAGGATATCGAGACATGATCGTGGAGATCAGGAAAGAAGACCACTATGCCAACATCTTCTCAAGAGGGATGAAATGATCAACGAACCACGATTTTCTTGCAATTACAAGGTCTTTGACGCACACAAATCAAACACAAAACAAGCACGTTGATTCACCCACTCAACACTAGTGAAGGCATGTTAGGTTCAGCCGCTTATCTTTTCAATTTTAATTTAATGACAAAACAATTTGAAAATTAAGCGGAGTTGTTAGGTGCCGAAATATTTCACAAAGACTGTCCCGAGTTCATACAACTAGTTGCACCTACTTTCAGCCAGTATAGGTGTAAGTACGGACCGTTTAAATGGCTACCCGTATTACTTGAGGACGGAGCCTTCCATAGTGTCCTCTACACCACCTACTCTGCTAAGGGAAATCGGACCGAAAAATGACTACCTGAGACCCTCACTGAAAAGTAGCTAATTATTTTCAAAATCAGTAGTCTGAGTGAAATTTCTCAGTTTGGGCTCTGTCCTACATGTGCGTTCTGGTCCTTACAAATAATGAGTGGGTTCCTCTCCACCAAACATGGGTTAATTTTATGTCAGTTTTATTTACAGACGCCTTGATTAGCAGTCCCAGTTTTAAATTGAGGTTATCACTAAAGTTTAAATGAGCACAGAAATTCATGCCTAACGAGCTGTCCCAATTCCTTTAATTCCTAAGTTGTTAAACTTTGAGGAAGGAGAATCAAAAAAGCCAATGCAAACATAAATCAATGATGCTTGCTTAAGGAGAAGACTTACATTGAATCCTCGTGTTCTTCATGCGGGATGCAAAACAAGGAATTTTAAATTACACTAAATGATATGCACAGATGAAAAATACCCTAAGCAGATAGTTCTATTAGCGAGAAGAATTGGTTTCAAAATTTGGCTAATGTTGAACGATCTATAGTGCGTTTAGTTAGTGAACATGTGTCCAAAGATTTACGAGCACAATCAATGATAAATAAACAAGCGTATATGTGCCTAAGTCCTACGCCACTCAAGCCAGGTCCAACCACACAGAAGGGGTTGAAGCAGACCCGACACACCACAAAAAAGTTTAGTCTAATTATTACAAGGGTTCAAAGAGAGGGACCCTGAGAATAATGCAGAAATTTAATCCTAAACTAAGCTCTCTCTCACAAAAATTAAAACTTAATCTCCGTCCTTGCAAATCCTTGATTTAGATTCCAAAATTTTTCTAACAGTAGTCTGCAAAGAGAGAAATTGCGGTTAGTATCAGAAGTAAGAGAGAAATGCAAAATAAAATGCAGAAGAAAAAAAATGACACAAAAATTAACTTCACAAAAATTAATTACAAAAAATGATTTAAAACACTAAAAATTCGTCGTTCCCCGACAACGACACCATTTGATGAGCATCAAATCTGCCGCTTTAAGAATGATGAATTGTAGTATAGGAGGTGAATTTCGGTCGATCAAAAAACCACAATCTTTGAATGTTGTGGAGAATGTTTCTTAGCAAGTGTACCAAGGTCGAACACAGGGAACGGTGATTCTTAGTTGCATGGTTTTAAATTAAATTAAATAATTAATGAATGTTTGAATAATGTCTGTGTTGAGAAAATATACAATGCAATGAAATGCAATTAGATGCAAAAATACAGAGACAACAATTCAGCACAGGATCTGAGATTAAGATTTTTGCTCCAAAATATGTTAATCAATGTCCTCAAAATTTATCACAGATCAACAGATATAGATCAAGAGAAATATTCAAATTAATCCCAGATAGCAAGCATAAGAGGTAATAGATTGTCCTACTTCTACTAAATTAATCGATGAGAATATCTAAGCAGAGAATCTATACTCAAAATTCATGTGATTTAATTCCTCAAATATTATAATCAATAATCCAAAGGGAATTATTTGATGTAAAGTCCTCAGCCGAGTTCCTGCAAAAGAAATCATTAATTTCTCCAATGTAAAATAGAACCAATATATCAAAGATCACCTTGCACATATTAAGAGGTTCATCAAATAATTATCATCAATAATGACATTCAGATCTGTCCACAAACTATACAAAATGATAGAGAATGAAATAAGTTTTGAAATGACATATTGTATGCAGAAATCGGAGTTCGGATGAAAAAGATATGATGAAATGAAATTTCATGGACTAAAATGTAATTAAAATAAAGTTTTTCTTCTTCAATCAGGTCCCTGGAGGGGCTTATCTGCAATTTCATAAAGTCGGCAGGGCCCTGATGTAATTTACCCATGGCAGGGGTATTTCTGCAATATCTGGAAAGTCGTGGCTTTGGTGCAATTTTCACCAAGCGCACGTGTGCCGCACGTGCGCTAGCAGGCTCGGACGGCAGGGCTGAGGCTCGGATGCCTGACCTCAGGGTCAAGCACCGAACCAAAGGCTCGGGCGCCGAACCAGAGGCTCGGGCGGCGAATGGAGGCTTGGATGCCGAACTGAGGTGGCGACGCCTGGAGATCCGGATGACCCCGAGCCTCTAGGATGGGGCCTAGGCTCGGGGCAACTAACGTGGCATGATCGTGGCTGTTGGATCAAGGGCTGGCCCAAGATCCAATGGTACATGCACGTTGGTGCGTAGCTCTATCTGAGGCGGTGCGGGGACGGTGCGGCCGAGGAGCGGGGGCGGTGGCCGAGCGCAGGAGGAGCTCGGCCGAGGACGACCAAGGTAGCCGTGCACGGCGGTTAGGGCGTGGCGACAGTGGAAAGACGTGGGCGGAGCAGGGCGGAGGTGCGGGGCGAGAATACCTTGACGCACGACGAGGCGGAAGCCTGGTCAATGGGGGCGATCGCGGTGGAGCCTGTGAGCGCAAGATGGCCGAGCGACGATCGCCTACCCGCTGATGTGCGGAGGAGCTTCTCACCGGTGAGACACCTGTAGGGTTAGCAGCATCGAGCACAAGAAACGAGGGGAACGATCAGAGGTTTACAAGGGAGAGCTGGGAGCGAAGCTCCGACCTTTGCAAAGTCGGAGATGGAGGGGGTGGTCTGTGGTTTGGGTTGGGGGTTTGTCAGGTCACCTAGGAAGGAGACAATAGCCCCTTGGTCCTTGCTTAAGGGTCTGGCAAGAGGGACCCAAGCTCTGCCGCTGAATGGAGCAGCTACTCGACTAGGATATGGCTGAGGATCTCACCGTTGTCTTCTCATCTTCACCGGTGCAGACGTCCTTCGCAGCTGTCACCTACGAGGATCGCGACTAGTGAGGGAAGTTTGGAAAAGGTGGATGGTTTGTGCGGTCGGCGAGGAGGGTACTTTATAGATGGTGATGGAGGGTGTTACACGAGCGAGGGGAGTGGCCGAGAGGCGAGGAGGAGAAGCGTTGGTGGTGAGGTGAAACGGCTGCAGCGTGCATGGCGGGGGCCTTGAGGGCCCAGGAGCTGGGAATGCTGCGGGAAGGGGAGGGGATGATCACGTGCCGTGAACGTGCACGCGGGAGGGAAAGGAAGCACGTGCGTGGCATGTGCGAGAGGAGAGAAGTGTGTGACAGGTGGGGGTGCTACGTGGCTCGCCCTGTAGCTGCCACGTGGTGCCCCAAAAAAGTTTCGAAATTTAAAGATGAAGAAAATAGAAAAGAAATAGAAGGAAACCTCAGATCGAAAAATTTCCTTCATGAAAGTGGTTCGTCTCGACGAGATCTACAACTTTCATGAAGTACCCTGGAGCAAAAGAGGTCACCTACGTGAAGTGGTATTTTTGGTGGTTCTCCATGTATATAGAAAACCGGTTTTTTAGAGTTTTGTAATTTTTTTGGTGGTTATAGAGAGGATAAAAATCTAGAAAAAAAAACGATAAAATACAAGGAAATTAATTACACACTAATCTGTTTTTTTTAAATTTTTAATAAATAAGAAAATAGGAAAATAAAATATAAGTAAGAAACACACAATTTTCGTACAGACTCACAACAGACACTTGGACTCGGTCAGTTTCTTTGATTCAATTTTATTCTGGATTTGGATTTTTGTGTCGCTTACTAAAACTTTCATCAAAGAACACAAATGAAAGAGAAATAAAATAAAAAGGGTTAATTATGTACATAAAAAACTCAGGTAAAAAATAGCAAAAAATCAAAATGCGCAAAAAGAGGCCCAAAACCCAACTTTCACATATGAGCTCCGAATTTTACAAAATTGGTCATGTTTTGAAGGTATTTAAAATAAAGTACTTTAAAAATGAGTAGACCAAAATCAGACATTGTATGAGGGAGATATGCTCATTTTAGTCCGTAAGATGTGAAATTAGACTTTGGGATTATTTGACACTTATTGGAGTTAGTATTTTTTGTATTTTTTATTTTAATAAGGTTAGTAATATGTACACAATGGAGGTGATTTGGGATCAATCAGAGTTAGGATGAATTAACTAAAAATAAGAGAAGTTAGCAACTTTTTGGGCTAATTTACACTTTGTATTTTTAATGCAATTATGCATGATGAAATGCAAATATTATTTACACATGTATGAATGCTAATGATGCTCTGTTAATGATTAAAAGCATGTGAATTTTGGGGGATCGAGCCTAATTGACCAGTTTTAGCATGATGAATACAGGATTCATCAGCCACCCTCCTCCTCCTTCCTCCCGCAATGCCTCCGCTCCTCCTCTTGTAACTGCCACCCCCATCACCCCCTCCTTGCCTCTGCCGTTACGACCCCTGACGGACTTCACTCCCCTTCGCCGGTCATTACAACCACCTCCTTGTAATGATCGCCGCTCTCCTAACCTAAAAAGCTCCACTTCCATCGCACGAAGCATCCCATCCTCCATAGCAAGAGCCAAAAGGTCCATCCCCCTCGTCCCTCTGGTGACATCGGAGGAGAATCGAGGTCGAGCAACGACGACCCCGTCCCGTTCTCAGGTGTGATACATGAGATCTCGTCCTGTCATAGCCGCATCACCTCTGTGTGCTACCCGAGCTCAGCCTCGTCGAGGCTTTGAGCGACGAAACCCCTAGGAAGTTTCCTTCTTCCCCTTTCTTCCACCTTGTCCTCTACTTCTTTTCCTCTTCTTCCTTCGGTCCTACTCCACCGCCACCCTCGCCTCGGCAAGCCTACACCTCCACCTCCGGCGTTGCACAGGACGGAGCCCCACTCCTCTCATTGCCTCCACAGGAGCCCAACCCTCAATTTTTCTGTTTTTGCACGCTAACCCCTTATAGGAACCCCACTACTCATCACTGTCACCTTTACTCCACTTGCATGAGTCCCGGCATGGCCATTGTCATCGCCTCCCTCAGGAGCGGTTGCACGCGCCACCCTCGTGCAACCACCTCCGGTCGTGACTCCACTTCCACGCACAGACGCGCTCGAGGACTCAGCTGCTCCAGCTCGTCGCCAGCTCTGTCGATGCGCGGCTCGTCGCCCCACCGCATAGCAGCCCTTCTGCAGCCATGCTTCACCTACAGCATGATCGTCTGCCACTGCACGCACTACCCTAGACTGCTACCCTCACCACCGAGCTTCTCCGATTGTGTGTCGACTAGTAGAGCTCCGCCTCGTAATCGTCGTCCACCACCATTGTAGCCATTAGTTCGGGGGTCCCCCAAGTCCTTGATCCAACGGCTTTCATGCAGTCATGCCTCCTTCTTGAGTTACGAACCCCAGCCTCGAGGCTCAGATCGTCCAAAGCTCCATCGACCGTCCACCCCTATTTCGGGGACCCAAGCCTCGAATCGTCTGCCACGTGGAGGCTTGGATCTCAAGCCTCAACTTCACTGCCCGAGCCTCCAGGCGCACGTGCAACGCACATGCGTAGGGGGTAAATTGCATCCTGCCCCCTACTCGTTTCAGAAATCACAAAAGCACCCCGCCAACAAAGATTGCGTGTCGTGCACATGCTAAGTGGGCAAATTGCAAAGAATTTCCTACAACTTTTAAAAATTGGAGATAAGTCCCCTAGGGACCCGTTTGAAAGAAAACTTTATTTTTATTGCATTTCAATCCCTGCAACTTCATTATAGCATAACTTTCTCATATGAACTCTGTTTCTAGCGCATAATATGTCATTTTGAAGCTGGTTTCATGCTCTTTCATATTATATATTTTGTGGAAAGAGTTGAGGTTGTCTATTGATAATTATTATTTGATGATCTCTATTGATATATGCAGGTTGAATATTGACATATTGTGTTGTATTTCATTGAGAAATAAATGGCCTCTTTTGTAGGGATTCGGCTGAAGATTTTAATTTGAATCAATCCTAATATGATGATTGTAATCATTAATTGAGGATTTAATTTTTACAAGGTCTAAGTTGAGGGGATTGATTAGATTTATTTCTTTGAAATTATTGATCATTCTTTGAGGATTGAATCATAGGGACTATCAAGGATTTATTTCACAGGAGCAAATAGATTAATTACTCTCATAGTCTGCAGTCGATATTTTATATTTCCCTTGATTATGTTCTTGTGATTTTTGCATTCATCTTGAGGACATTGATCATTATTATTGGGATTAAAAATTCTAATCACAGACACTGAGATTCATTCTGTTTGTTGTATTGCTTCTTCCTCATTTCATTCCATTTCATCATCCCAACACAGAAATTAATCGAACATTTAATTAATTATTTGATTTAATTTAAATCCACACAACTAAAAATCATTGTTACCTATGTTTGACCTTGGTAGACTTGCCAAGTAAAAATATTCCACAACATTCAAAGATTGTGATTTTTGATCGATCATGTTTCGCCTTCTATACTACAACTCTATAATTTAAGAGGCCAAATTTGTCATTCATGAATGACAATACATTTGCATGTATTCGCTTAGATAACAATTCTTCAATAAATCTACTTCCTTTATTCTTATATGAGAAATTGAAGTTGGGACCACTTACAAAATCAAGAGCATTACTCTAATTTGCAGATAAATCTGTGAAGAAGGTAAAAGGAGAGGTCATTGACGTTATCATCTCTATTGAGGGGCAAGGCTATAGAGTGGACTTCACTATCCTTGAAATGGATATCTCAAGTCATTAGAGACATTCTCATATCATCCTTGGGTGACCTTTCCTTAGGACCGATGAAGCTTCATTTGATTATCAGATAGGGATGGTGAAGTTCCATTCTCTAGGAGGAGAAGTGGAACTCAAGATGAAGAAGATAAAATGGCAAATACCTAACTCCAAGCTGAGTACATATTTCTCTTCATCATCCAAGACAGATTGAAGACTTATTAACACAATTGGGATATGGAAGCAGAACCTGATAGGATTGAGCGAGGCCATCTCATCTGAAGAGGATATGTACAAGATGCAATTTGTGTGTTTGTGTCTGGTTTTCTTGAGAGATAGATCATCTATCTATTCTTTTAATGACTTAGAGATCTATACAGATCTGTCAATTCCTATCTTTATAAGACAATCAAAGGAACTAGATTCAGAGTCGGGCGCAGCTTTGGCCAAATATCGCATTTCTTTGGTGTTCTGACTCCTTTTCTATTTAGTTGGTGGATAGCGCTACTGAATCTACATCACCTTCATGCAGCAGGAACCCGATTCAGTGACAGTTCAGCCTGATGTTCCTGATGATTCTTCAGTACCAAAGTTGAAGCTTCTACCTCCTACACTGAAGTATTCTTTTCCTACAGGACCTAAGAATAGATTTCTTGTCATCATTTGTTCTATATTGATTGTAGAACAAGAGTTTAGGTTGCTTGAAGTGTTAGAGAAGAACCACAAGTAATAGGTTGGACGGTGTCAGATCTCATGGGTATAACCCTACACTCTTCTCACACCACATTTTTGTTGAGGATTATGCTAGACCTTCCTGTGAGTTCCAAAGGAGACTTAATCCAAATTACGAGAAGTAGTTAAGAAAGAGATTGAGAAGTGGTATGGAGCGGGCTTTAATTACTTGATCTCTGACTCCAATTGGGTAGTTCCCTTACATATTTTCCCGAAGATATCGAAAGTTCATATGGTCACCAACGAGGAGGGAGTTGAGATAGCAACACGAGTACCCATGGTGTGGCTCGTCTATATCGATTACAAACGTCAGAATACTACGACCAAGAAAGATCACTTTTCCCTACCTTCTATTGATCAAATTTTAAAAGATTAGCAGGGAAGAAGTTCTTCTATTTTCTTGACGGGTACTCAAGCTACAATCAAGTAGCCATCTCCCCTGAAGACCAAGAAAAGACCACTTTTTACTTGTCCTTTCGGCACATACGCATTCAGACGCATACCTTTTGGGTTTTGCAATGCCCCATGTACTTTCAGTGATGCATGATTGTAGTGTTTGTTGAAATAGTGTAGGATTTCCTGGAAGTCTTCATGGATGATTTCTCGATCCATGGTGATTCATTTGATACATGTTTAGTGCACTTGGACCAAGTGTTTCAGAGATGTAGAGAGGTGAATCTAGTAATCTCTTGATAAAAAAGTCATTTTATGGTTAAGGAAGATATCATGTTGGGGCATATCATCTCCAAAAACGAATGGAGGTTGACCCTGCCAAGGTGGATGTGGTCAAGAAACTTGATCCACCAACTAACATAAAGTCAATGAGGTCATTTCTAGGGCATGTGGGATTTTATAGATGATTCATTCAAGATTTTTGTAAGATTGCTCAACCACTGACTGAGCTCTTAAGGAAAGACATTGAGTTCATTGTAGATCACAAGTGTCTAACGGCCTTTGAGCTCCTCAAGAGAATGATTTGTGATTCGTCAATTCTGCAAGCTCTCGATTGGTCTCTTCCCTTTGAGATCATGACCGATGCATCGGATTTTTCTATAGGAGTCATAGTGGGGCAGTGGCAAGATCCGATCCCATTTGTGATTCACTACGTGAGTAAGGTTTTGGATTCAGCATAGAAAAATTATACAGTGATAGAAAAGGAAATGCCTGTAGTAGTTTGGGCTTTAGAGAAGTTTATGTCTTACATCTTGGGATCAAAGGTAACGATTTACACAGATCATTCAGCCATTAGGTATCTCATGGAAAGGAAAGGCGTGAAGGTACATCTTCTTAGGTGGATTTTGTTACTCCAGGAGTTTGATTTGGAGGTTAAGGATAACCTGAAGTCAAGAATGTAGTGGTCGATTATCTGTCTAGATTGGAGTTAAAGGATTCCCCCTGACTTGGATCTGATCATAGAGACCTTTCCAGACGAGTCGATTTGTGTTGTAGATTCACTCAATTGGAATGGAAGCATGGTAAACTATCTTGTCTCCAAGCGGGTTCCTCATGATTGGACTAGGAGCAACATTGACCAACTAAAGTCGGATTCAAGGAGATACTACTGGGAGGATCTATTCCTTTTCTTTGAAGGGCCGAATTGTGTCTAGCAAAGGTGTATATCTCAGAATGAATATCGTAGTGTCCTCGTGTATTGTCATTCATTTAAGGCTGGAGGACATAATTCAGAAAAGATAACCACTCACAAGGTACTACAATGTGGACTCTTTTGGCCGACCTTGTTTAGACATACCTCTAATTTTGTACAGTCGTGCCATGTTTATCAAAGGATGAAAGGGATATTTGGTTATAGAGATGAGATGCTCATGCAGTCTGTGATTTTCTGTGATGTTTTTTATGCATGGGATATAGATTTCATGGGTCCCTTTTGATGAATTTGCGATTCATCATCTTTATTCATTTATTTTAGCTTAAAATCCCTTATAAAACACCTACATATAACACTAACTCCATATTCTTACTGACTTGCATCTATGTGTAAATATTGTACACTTCTTATTAATTTTAACTTAAAATAAATAAAAAAAGAAAGAAAGGAAAAATAAAGAAAATAAATAAAAAAGGAAGACTGTATACAGGCTGACCCGAACCCCGAGAGAAGGTCAAGACTTAACCTGGTCGACTAGGAATAAAGCAGGGGGAGATAGGGTCCTTAAGCAGAAAATCCAAAAAAATGTGTGTTGTTGTAAATACTTCTCACTTATTTTGTGTATATTTGTATTAAACTGACACTAATTTATTCGTGCCTTAATTGACCTCAAGTCAAATAACTTTCAAAACCAAAGTAGAAAATGAAAATGTCTTATAATTAATAAAAATAATTGCACAATTAAATCATGTACAGAATAAAATCAACCACACTTGGAAAAAGCCACTAAGCACAAATTAAAAGACCAATTCCGGTTCCATATGAACTCAAATTGAACCAATCTCACTTCCATTGGATTCTAAATTAAATTATTTTTAAAATGGTTGTGATTTCATAATTTTTAGAGTCACGAGTAAAAAGTTGGTTTTCCGGGGTGGTTTGTGCAATTTTCCCATGTATTTTGTAAATATTGTATTTGTATATATTTGTAAATTATTCTTACTAATTATTTTCAAAAATTTAAAATAAAAAATTAATTTTTTTTAAAAACAAAAAAGGCCAAGTTCCATATTTACCCTTGTATATAATGCTAAATATGTATATAGTATATGTATATAGTTGCTATTTTTAATTAACCACCATAAAAAAATAAAAAAAATAACATTTTTTAATTCAAATAAATAAAGTGAAGAAAATTAAAAAAAATGAATAATTTTGTAAATAGTTTTATCTCTTTTATCTTTATCTCATTTCAATTTTTCATCTCTCTTATCTCATCCACCAAAAAATTCAAAAATTCAAATTTCATCTCTATCTTTTCTATTTATATAGCTCCTTCTCCCTCATTCCAACTTGATCAATCTTTAGAGAAAAGAGCCCGATCTCTGAGAGAAAAATTCATCGAGAAAAGTGCCTAGACTCCGAGCCGTCCGGTGGTAGCATCTCGGCCTTCGTTGAGGCGATCACGATCCATTTCCGCTCCTAAGGTGAGATCCACATTTTTCTTATTTTTTTATCAAGGTTAATCGTAGTTTTATTTCTCACACTATTATCTCATCGTCATTTTTTTATTTATTTAGATCATTAATTTCATCACGATTTGATCTGCTTCGACTCGATTTTTCATCCCCACGTTCTTGATCTCTCTGCATTCATTTTCTACCTCCTACGATCTACCAACTCCGACCACGGATGGTGGTCAGAGAATCGGATTCGATTCCTTTCATTTCCGTCGGATCCTCGTTCATTTTTTCGAGTTGTAAATAAATAAAAATAATAAAAAAACTATTTTTTTTCTTTATCTTTAACATTTGTTTTGCAGGATAATCCAAAAAAACAATAAAAATAAAAATAAAAAACATTTCTTATCTTAGACTTTTAATTCCTATATTTCAGATTTACAAAAAAAAGTTTTTTTACTGTCTTCATTCACTATTTACAAAAGAAATCAAAATTACAAAAAAAGAAGATGGCAGCAGGGCTGCCATCCTCAGCCACCTCCAGTCGGCCTCCCGTCAGCCAAGAGCTGCCCGACGCTTCTCCACCGATGTCAGCCGTGGTGGCCCTCCTATCCATGACCGCACCACCACCGTGTGTGGTGTATCCCATCGAAACCCTTGGCCGCTCGCCATCGCTGCTGAAGAACAAACAACCGCCAACCTCTCCTCCTCCGCGCGACCGCTTCCTTGGCCGCAACACTGCCCGCGCCTCCCTTGAAGCTCCGCCTCCACGCCTGGAAGTGCCTCAACCTCTCCACCGACCGCTGAAGTCACCCTACACCGCACGAAGCCAGTTCGCCTCCCTCTGAAGACACCGCACCGTCGCCAGCCGATCCACACCCTCGGCGAGAGCCGCCGCGCCTTTACGCCCGTGCTTCCCCTTGCGTGGAAGAGAAGATCAACAGTGGCGGCGGCGCCCGTACCTGCAAGCCCCCTATGGTGCCTTTTGCTTGGAAACGAAGGAGAAACCTAGGACATTATTAAATTGGGCTAATATCAATCTTGCCCCTGGAAGTTCTTAAATTTGCATAAGCACCTTTGCTAAAAGCTTAATTTGAGGGAACTTACATCTGTGCCCTAGACATTTCAAGAATTGCAAAGAGATCCCTCTGCTCCAAGCAAATCGTGTGCATAGCACGTCTCTACTATGGGTAAACTGCAACTTTTCTCCGCATTTATTTTGTTTGCTTATTTAATGCAAAACATTAAGTATTGTATTTTAGTCCCTGTTATACAGACTCTTGAATTTGCATGATCATTCTATTGAAATAAATGTTTTTATTAGTTCAAAAAAATTTACTTAGACTCCTGTAGTGCGCACTACTTTGTAAAATTTCCATTGCATTTTATCTTCATTTATTATTATTAAAAAATATCATATTTAGCTTTCTGAAATTCAAAAATTCGTAAAAATTTGAAAATTACCTAAAAATTCCAAAAAAATTACTGTAAGTGTGTTTTAGCGTCATTTAATTTCTATCAAATTTTCGTGCCTTAACTCTTTATAAAACTCAAAAAAAATTGAAAATACTGAAAATCTTATAAAAATCATAAAAAAAATCTACAAAAATCTAAAAATAGTGATGTTAGATCAACTTTGTAGATAATTGCTTCTATTTTGTATAAAAATAATTGCCAGGAGTTTTGAATATTGAAATATTTTTAAGTTGCAAATTACTCCAGGTTGTGCACAATTTCGCATTTTCTCACTGTTTGATTTTAAAAAATAAAAAAACACCTGAAAATTTCACAAAAATTCCCAAAAATATTCCAAAACTTTTAAAACCCAAAAATATTTTCTCTGGATTTTCTGAGCATTTTTATAAATTGAAAAATTACAAAAAGAGTTGGTGTGCGTATTTTTGATCTTGTGAATATTGCTTTGTGTTATTTTTGAAAATAAAAAAATTACAAAACCAAAATCACTAAAAATTTGAAAATCTGAAAAAAATTAATTAGAAATAAAAAATATTAAAAAATTAAAAGATAAAAAAATCACAAAAAACCAAGGATAGTTATCCTTTGAGATTCATGTTTTTCTCTTAATTGATTTTCGATTAATGACATACCCTCGGGATTTGTAGCCTCCCTGAGTTCGACCCTGTCCACTATACAGGTTAATAAGTAGCACAAATAAAAAAATATTTGTTTGTTTGTCACGGGATTTTTGGGGATAGCAACAACAATTTATCATCAATTTCCGATCCACCGAGATTCTCGCGTTCAACACCTCTCCCAGTAGCCATGGATTTGAGTATTCTTATTAGCGATTGATTATTTATCAAGATGGGGTGGATAGTATCCTAACCCGAACCACGGACAGTAAGATTTTCTATAAGTTCATCAAAGGCCATATCATTTCAAGGTTCAGGGTATCAAAGACTTTGACTCCTGATGGGGGTAGCCATTTTTTGAATAGATATATGATATCATTAGCTAAGGACTATCATTATGAGCTTAGAGTTGCTAGTCCTTACCACCCACAATCGAATGGCATGGTTGGGGTTTCTAATAGACAGGTAAAGAGTATTCTTCAGAAGTTAGTACATCCCGATAGGAAGAACTGGTCTCAGTTGTTGGATGAAGTTATGTGGGCATACAGGATGTCTTACAAGACCTCTTTGGGTACTTCACCTTTTAGGATGATTTATGGAAATCCATGTCATTTGCCCGCTAAATTAATTCACAAATCTGAGCGAGCAATCAAGAAAATCAATTGGAATTATCACCTTGGGAAGCTATGCAGAGACCTAAACCTTAGTAAGTTAGTAGAGATTCGTAATAGATTATATGGTAATAACTTGATCTATAAGGGCGAAGTTGAGAAGTGGCATGATTTGCATCTTAGATGCAAGAACTTTGTCATGGGATAAAAGGTATGGTTGTTTAATGCTAAGTTATGAATATTTCCATGGAAAATTGGAATCCAAATGGACTAGTCCTTATATAGTTAAGGAAGTGCATGGAAACGGAAGTGTAGAGATTGCAGACCTTTCAAATGATGCACCTTCCTTCTTAGTAAATGGAGAGTTGTTGAAGCATTTTGTTGAAACCAATTAACAGAAGTGATAGAATTCATGCTAGTGGATTCATTTGCATACATCTTAGATACATCATGACGTTGCGGTAGAAGATTCACATCGATCAAATTCAACATCAATTAGATTCATATTCTTTTTTACTTTATTCTTTTAGGGTTTAGTTTTGCCTATCTACTGACTCTTACTCCGAACTTAGGTTATTTTCAGCATACGTATTGGGGGAACCCAACCCTTTGTTGTAGAATCTTCATTTTCTTTTATGTCGGTCTCTCTACTTTAGTTTTCCTTTCTTTTCATATTGAGGCTATTTTCAGCTAATATGGGGGCATTTCACTCTTTTAACTCGTTCTTTCCATTTTTCTGTACACCTTTTATATTAATTTCCGCTCTTGTACATTTCTTTATATTTAGCATGAGCAATGGATTCATAACGCATTATGCTATGAGGACATAGCAAAAGATAACTATAGGGATGCGTACCGTATATATTTCATATATACTTTAGCCATAAATCTTGGTTTTATCTTTTTTCAAAAATTTGGGGATATGGGTGTCGTATTATTTTGAACTGAGTTTTGTACACATTATTTTGTAAAGTATTTGAAAACTTTTTTATACCTATTTGACATGATTTTCAAATTATTTTACATATGTTTGAGAAAATACGGTTTCGCTTGTCTTGAAAATCTTTGTAAAATATTTGAAAAACCTATACTTATGTAATATGATTTGTAAAAAGTTTTTAAAATCGTTTTCAAACTTTAAGGGTGTAAATGGAATTAACTTGTAAATAAAAGACTAACCCTTGTGTCTCTTCAATTTGTAATTTGTGTTTTGAGTCTGTGAAAGGGTGTGACGGTTTACTAAACCATCAGGTTTTAGTGTATACAAGGTTTTCTAGTCTTGATCTTTTTCATAGTTGAGCATGGAAGAGAGTCTAGATCTATGCTCTATTTTTTGGAAGATCAAAGAGTTCTTTGAGAAGAGTGATGCCGCTTAAGGAAGATAACATTTTATTAGAGGAGTATGGAGGAGCCTGCACCTGTCCTTAAGGATATTCCGTCAGCTGAATGTCACCTTACTTGTAAGTTAAGTTATCCTCTTGTGTCTAGTTTTTATCTCTTAAGGAAAACCCATAAGTTCGTGGCAGGAGACAAAGGGCTGGATTGTCTTTCCTCTATTTTGGAGAATTTTAGGTCTTCAGATGTTGATATGGACATTACATTTGAGATAGAATGGCATCATTCTAAGAAATTCATTGTCCAAGTCTACGAAGATCTTTCTTATTCATAGATTCGGAGTTTACTCTATTAGGAAAAAACAAGTAAAGCATAAGGCAACCTATGATTTCAAGCCTCGAAAGATCTAAGACAGATTGTTAATATTGAGGAACTAAAGTGAGTTGTGTTGTGTTTGGGTATCCTTGTGTTGTCTGTCTTGTCCCAGTCTGTTGTGTTGTGTCTTAAGCGTACATGTTCTGTTTAATAAAAGTTCTTCGAATAACTCCTAACATCTTAACCTGCTAACTTTTGAATTGGTGCTTCTCCATGACACTTACACTTTTCACTCAAGTCTTGAGATGTTCTTTCACACTTGGTTGATGAGGTCCAAAGACTTAAAGTTAGCATGTCTTAATCATTAGGGTTTTGGACTTAATAATTCACATTTCCCTAGTTAGAAATATTTGTGTGCTATACTTCATGCTTAATCTCCTCTTTAAAAGAATGTGACCATCAATCACATGCACGACTGCATTCATGATTGAGATGAGTTGAGGTCTCACTTGAGGAACTAAGATTTGATATTTAAGTTTGGACCCGATTTTATGATGCTCGAGATGGGATAAGATTAATGAAGGCTTTATGAAACTTGAGTGTCAGCATCTTAGCCAGTATGAGACTTGGTTCTCATACTAATTTCTTGACCAAAACCTAAGTGCCAGGATGTGATGACATTAATTAATTTGTTGATAAGTGTATGCCAAATCCTTGGTAAAAGCAGTGGAGATAGCCAAAAAATGTGTTGATGAAAAGAAAGGCTCAAGGTATTACAAAGTTAAATTATGTGAGATTACACCAAAGGGCGAGCGCTCCCAATCTTTAAGTGTCCATTTGGATCACATCATAGGCTTTTATGAGTTGGGATAGTACCTCAAAAAGGGCTCTGCATCGTTAGTGCTACAAGTCTGAGTGCAAGTATACTAGATACTTTAAAAATATGCACTCTGGTGTACCCCTAGGAAAACAAGTATAAATAGCTCAATCTCTTTTGAAGGACACACTGGTTGTCATTAAAAATATACAAATTTCTTGATTATTGGAACATGAGAGAAACCTTGTTCTAATGAGAGAAAGAGAAAAGAATGATACAAACATGTTTTTCTCCATCAACTGGACAAACATCTACACCTTTTAAGTCTGAACAAACTAAAGAGACGGTGGATTGAAGCAAGAATAGATTTATTCCCTTGAGTTGAGGGTTGGATCCTTAGGAGTATCCCTTGTATTGGAACTTTAGGCGACATTTTGACTATACTCTTGTGAACGCAGTCAAGACATTAAGTCATACCTCTTACTATATATTTATACATTCAAGGTTTAATAATTAAAGGAGTTGAATTTCTTTTGATTAGGGCAAGTTCAGCTTAGAGTCTTAGGATCCCTACAAAGTGTTCTAGGTTATTCAAATCTTGTTCTTGTACATGCACATGTCAAGGAATTTCATTAAACTCACTAACTCTCTAACTCATTCTTTATATTAGCTCAAGGACGAGCTTAGCTTAAGTATAGGGGATGATAAATCTCAGATTTAAAAATATAATATAAATATATTTATCTCTCTTACTTAAGTAATTCAACAAGATTCATTGACAATTAACTTTAGTTATTAATTGGTGTGTTGAAAATAATTAACTCTAATTGTACACTATTATATAAACATATTATAGTGCTATTATTTTAAAGTATTTTTTACTACTAAAAATCAAATAAAATTAGATTAATATTGTTCATAATTAATATAACATAAAATGTAATTTAAAAATCAAAAATGAGAAAATAAAATAAAAGAAAAAGTATTTTTTGTTTTAATTACTTATGTAATTTTTATCTTTGTACATATGACTTTATTTCTCTTGATTACTTATGTAATTTTTATCTTTGTACATGAAAGTAGTAGGTCTCATTGAGATCTTCAACTTTCATATTCATCAGTTTTTTTAATCTCTCTCTAACTAATTCTTTTTTATTTCTTAAGTATTTATTTATTTTCTAATTATTCTATTGGACCACGTGGTGCCATCTTAGTGCACTACGTGGCTGGTCCTTCTCTTTTATTCGTCAAAATTTCTCAACCATCGATCCTTATTGCCTCTTCATCTCTGTCGTTCCTACATGCCAGATCTGCACTCATCTGATCGTTGATCAGACTCCGTCTACACCACTATTTCGTACTTCAATCGCAACAGTTGGATCATTTGATCCATAGGTGGCCTTACCTCCTTCAACCTCCATATGCTTTGGGAACCCAGTAATGAAGCCCATGGAGTCATGGGGTGTTGGTACAAAGATCACGTATTTGGAGAAATGATCAACTACCACCATCACCACATTATTCCCATCCACCTTTGGGAACCCAGTAATGAAGTGCATGGAGACGCTCTCTCACGGACATGAAGGAATGGGCAGGGGCTCCGGCAATATTGTTGTTTTCTTTCTCTTAGTCTTGTCTTGTTGGCATACAAGAAAAGTATGCACATAGACTTCCACGTCTTCCTCCATCTTCGACCAGCAGTAGCTTGAGGAAAGGAGTGCCAGCGTGAGCTCCACCCCTGGATGACCAGCCCACTGTGTGTCGTGTTCTTCCTTCAGCAGCATCTTCCTCAAGCCATCGCTCTAAGGGACATAGGGCCTCCTGTCCTTTGCATATAGGACACTTCCTCTATCCAGAATTCCGGACTTCTCCATCGTTCACACGTTGCACCATACATGAAGTAACTGGATCCTCCTCTGTTTTCTCCCGGATGCGCTCAAGCATGTCTCCGGGCATGCGGGTGGTGATCGATGCGATCATCACAACCTTCGGTTTTCCGGTTCACTCTTCCTCAAGAGAGCATATGCTACTTGGTTGGTCCGGCCAGTCCTGTAGTGAAGCTCGAAGTCAAATTCGGCAAGAAAGTCTTTCCATCACGCCTGCTTGGGAGTCAACTTCTTCTTGTGGCAAAGCAGCTTCTTGCCACATTGTCCGTCTACACCACGAACTTTGATCCGAGGAGGTAGTGGTGCCATGCCCCTCAAAAAATGGACCACTGCTGTCATTTCCTTCTCATGCAAAGAATATATCCTCTCCTTTGAATTCATCTTGCGGCTCTTGTATGTAACAATGTGTTCGTTTTTCACCAGTACACCTCCAAGTGCATAATCGGTCGCGTCGGTGTGGGACTTCAAATGACTTATCGAAATGCGGAAGTTGTAGAATTGGCTCTTCCAACACGACCCTCTTTAGCTTTCGAAATGCTTCCTGACATTCACGTGCCCATCTCCAAGGCTAATCCTTTCGAAGTAGGTCCGTCAGGGGCGCCACCTTCTTGGAATATACTTTGATGAACTTCTTGTAGTAGTTTCAGCGATCCGAGGAAGGATCGCGGCTCTGTCGTCTTTGTGGGGATTACCTACTCTTAAATTACCTGAGTCTTTCTTAGTTCGATGTGTATCATGCCTCACCAATGATATGCTCAAGGAAGGAGATGGTATCCTGACCAAGGCACACTTCTCCAACTTCAATTATAACCAGTGCTGCCTCAACTTCTCAAGCACCATCCACAGATGCTTAACATGGCTTCTCCAGTGTCCTGTTGTACACCACTATGTCATCCAAGTAAAACCACAACAAATGAGTCGATATACTTGCGGAAGACATCATTCATCAGGGTACAGAATGTAGTCATGGCATTAGTCAACCCAAACAACATTACAAGGAACTCAAAAGAACCCTAGTGTGTTGCGCACACCGTCTTTGCTTTGTCACCCTCCTTGATGCAATTCTGGTAGTATCCCGACCTGAGATCCATCTTCGAAAAGTACTTATCCTGACCCAAACGATCAAACATGTCTTCAACATTGGGGAAGAGGTACTTGTTCTTTATTGTCACCTTGTTCAGCACATGGTAGTCTACGCACATTCGCAAGCTCCCATCTCTCTTCTTTTGGAACAACACTAGTGCTCCATAGGGGGCCTTGCTTGGACACATTAGGCTAGTGTCCACTAGCTCCTTGAGTTATCTCCGCAACTCCTCCAGATGTGCAGAGGGCATCTTGTATAGTGCAAGTGCAAGGGCACCGTACTTGGCAGCAACTCGATGGCGTGATCCTCATCTCTCTTCTGTGGAAGCTCTTTTAGCATCTCCTTCGGCATCACGTCCTTAAACTTCGCACAACATCTTATGTACCGCCTTGGGGCATGGTTGTATCTCCTTACCACTTTCTTCAACACACCGTATCCAAGTACATCGTCGGCTCTTTCTTCATCACATTTCAGACTTGCACCATGGACATGGCTCTAGCATGTCCTTTTCTTCTTGATAGCCTTGATAAATCAGAGCTATCTGCAGCTGCGAAGAAAACTCCTCCCAAATAAGGACTCACATACGCCTTCGCTTTCTTCAAGAACTCAAATCCCATAATGACTTGGAAGTCATTGAGAGATACCATGAGAAAGCGTATCTTTACCTGCCAATCACCTAACTAGACAGTGTGGTTTGTCATACCTTAGATCTGCAGCGACTCAAAGTTGGCAACCTTTACACAGCACTGGCTCCTCTCCAAGAGAACTCCCGAACTCTTTGTTGGAGAGAAAGTTGTGTGTCGCTCCAGTGTCTATCATGACCGAAAGGATCTTCTTGTGTACCACGACATCGAGGTACACTAGCTTGGGATCTTCACGCTCCATCTCCATTTTCGTACATTTGCCTGATTTCAACGGACGCAAGCGAACGTTGTGCAGAAATTGAGGTTCGCCATGGGAGCATCTTCATCTGAGTTCTCCTCCGTAGTCATGGAGTTCAATTTTTCTCACTTCGAACACTCACGCACTCGATGTGGCCCATCGCAGATGAAGTAACCCTTCCCCTTTGGTTGCTTGGCTTTCTTGGAGGAGTCTGCTCTCTCCCTTGAAGTCTCGGTCTTGCTAAACTTTTTGTACTTTCCTTTGCTCTTTTCTTTAGGCTTGCTCTTTGCCTTCTCGGTCTCCTTCTTCTCGATGGTGGGCTGGACTTTATAGTCGACCAACGTATTCGCTGCAATGATGGTCGTTTGGAGGTCCTTCACCCCTTACCTCCTAAGCTCCACCTGAGCCCAGTTTTGGAGATCCACCATGAAATTAAAGAGTTTGTCTTCTTCATACATACCTTTGATATCCAGCAACAGTAACGAGAACTGCCTCACGTCCCTTACGGTTCCCATCTACTTTCATTCTCCGGAGTACCTCCTTGCTACCCAAGCAGTGTTGATGGGTAGAAACCGATCCTTCAAATCCTTCACCAACTCATCCCAAGATGAGATGTTTGGTCTTTCTTCGAATGCACAACTCCTCCACCATAGCTTCGCATGGTCAGATCGGTACATCGCCGCCAAGGATACCTTCTTTGCCTCATGAGTCTTACCACTTTGAAGTACACCTCCATATCCCATAGATAAGTTTTCAAGTCTTTGGCACACCACATACTTGGGAAGGACTTGGGTTTTGAGACCTTTGGCATTCTTGCATCACTGGATACACCCCCGTTCCTTACTGCTTTCTTGACGATGGAGAGTTCCTCACGTAGTTCTTGCATTAGGATCTCAAGCTCCTCTAACTTCTCTCTGAGTACCTTCACCACGTCAGTCGAGTGCAGACTCCTGTCGTCTATGCCTGACGATCCCATGCTTGCATCGTCCTCAGATGAGCTAAGCATTGGGCATGAGTACCCAGTATGAACCCGATCTCCATCACGACTCCCTCTAAGGAAGTAATGCAATCACTGGTGTTGGGCGCCATCTCTCAGCTCTGATACTAGTTGTCATAGGGGTATAATCTCAACTTTGATTTTTGAGATTAACTTGTATGGTGTTAGCTTCTCACAAGCTAACCAACATATCCCCAATGCGTGTAAATGTACACCAGCACACCGAGTAACCACGTTGCTCGAATACTCGAACACAAGCACTCAAGCACAAGGATAAAAGAACAATGTCACTAAACTCTCTTTGTTATTAGCAAGAGACTCACTCGCAAGTGTGTTGTTTGCAAATGAGCTCTACCTCTCATTATATACACAAGCCGAGGGTATACGAAGGGACACCAGTTATTGCATGTATAATAAATGCAAGAACTCTCCGTCTTCTACGGAGACTCGAGATGACTCTTCACATGCCTTGACACTTCATCTTCCGTGCAATCCCTTCATCTTCTGCAACCGATGTCATGTCATACGCTCCATCAGCATGACATGTCATCTTCCTCATCAGCATGTCATGTCATCACGCGATGTTATCAGTGGACCCCATGCTCCTACGCAGGATATTGCAGCCATACCTTGGAAGTTGGGAGTGTTACAGTTACCGTACTATGGAGTAGTTTCCTTAATTTTATATTCATTCTATTCAAAAAGATAAAGCAATCAACTATTTACAACCCATTATTACTTTCTTCATTGCCTCTGATGGGAGTGGAGGGGAGAATTTATTTTGGAAGTAGAAGTCCAAAATCAACTTTAGCATGGTTCGATGGGACCATGTAATAAGGCTTTTAAATTCCATTAACCGTGATCTCATACGAAAAAAGTACCCTTATTCATCATAATCTGTTGAACTTAAATACAATTACATAATATTTTCGCTCTTGATTTGTTTATTATTTTGCAGGCATATTTAACTGAACTTAAATATATACTTAAATGGTATGATGGTATTGCAATGTGCCTATCATCAAAAGATCAGGGTTCAAACCCCCCTCTTGTGGGGGTTGCGTCAGGTAGTCGACAACTATCGTAAAAAAATAGTCGAATCTTCTAATGTGTATTTGAGCAAGAATCCATGTAGTCGACCCTACTTATAGTGTGAGAAGGATTCGCCATTTTATTTGCAAGTACAGTAAAGTCTATTGCAATGTGTATCAGGAGTAAAGGGTTTGAAGATCAAAGTTGAGAAATGGCGATCAGGCGTGCAACCATAACCTTAGCTACTGCATTAATTCAACAGCTGAGGAATCTCCTTCCCTCAACACCTTTTTATGTTTTCTGTTTGTTTGGAATACGACAATTCTAATTACATATGGAACGTCATATTTCGGCTTTTTGATTAACTAGCTATATCCGCGAACGTATCTGTTATCTGTTTCCTCGCTTTGCAACCTTTGTCGATGAATGTAGTGAACTGATAACTCAGCCTTAGGTTAATAAGCATTCTCGGGAGGATTGGAACTCATTCGCATACAGAAACAACATTAAAGAAGAGCAGCCGAAGAAGTAACCTCAAAGGTGGTGAAGATAACAGGCTGGAGAAGCTTGATGTCGAAGGCGGGGACGACGATATTGGTCAATGTATCACTTAGCTTAGTCTTATTGAGAAGTCCTCTAATGGTGGAGTGCAGGTACTTGCCATCGTGGTGTGGCCTGATGAACATGCCCCGTACCTTCGGGATGAAGTTTAACCTAACACATGCACATCATCACCCCATTAGTCATATCATATGTACGTATGCATACAGTTTGTATGTAGTTTACATTCATCTTTCGTTACTCTTTCAAAATGTTGTATAATGCGTAGTTTACTTTCATCTTTCTTTGCTCTTTCAAATTGTTATTATACAAGAGAAATATTAGCCAGTAACAATGATTTTTTTGGAAAGAACACAATTAAGAGGAAAAGAACACAAATAGTCAACAATGTTACATCAATCATTATTCTCGTTTGGTTGTCCGACATACCTCATGCTCTGTTTATACATTTCTGAGTTGGAATTAGTTGAATGTACTGTATAATTTCTTTGTTATAATATTTTTTAACCATATTCAAATAAAAATAACATAAAAATATATTATAATAATTAAGAAATTTAATATAACATATAACCAATGTCACGTCACATCACATTTATCATTCCAACCCTCTTCATCTCTCCTAACCATCCAAACAACTACTATACACAGGAGGTTACTCCAATCCAACCAAGTTACCGAACATGCTGATACCACTTGGTTTTTCTCAATGAAGGATCCAACTGGTAGATATTTTTGAAAGGGTTTGCTGGTACCACTTGGTTTTTTTCTAGATGATGGATCTGTACCACAAGATTTTATTGGAAATTTTTAGATCGTATTTTAATCTTTTTAAAATGATTAAAATAAGTGTGTTATAATATATATATATATATATATATATATATATAAAGAGAGTTGATCCTGTGAGAGCCAAAAACTGTGAGCGTATGAGAGCAATGGGTCTGGACCAGTAGATTCTGCTCATCTCTTTCCTCCAATCAAGCAACATAATCAATGGTCCAGGCACACTGTTTTCATGCTCTCACAGTTTTTGGCTCTCACAGGATCATCCTTATATATATTAGAGAGAGAGAGAAGGGAGTATGCACCCTGGTGCATGTAATTTTACATGCACCAAGCTTATATCTCCCACATTTTTTATTTTTGCGAAAATATCACCGTATATATTCATCTATATATCCCTCAAATATGTCTTTTGAATTTCGTCAGAAACAGAGACTCCTGTGCCCTCTATCTAGAACATATAATTTTAACGGTCTTAGAGTTGCTGTAATCAATTTGTTATAGATGGAGGGCATAGGAGTCTCTGTTCTAATGAAATTCAAATGGCATATTGGAGGGATATATAGATGAATATACACGGTGATATTTTCCCAAAAAAATAAAAATTGTGGGAGATATAAGCCCCGGTGCATGTAAAATTTCATGCACCAGGGTGCATACTCCCCATCCTCACACACACACACACATATATATATATATGAGTGATCATGTGAGAACAAAAAACTGTGAGAGCATGAGAGTAGTTATTCTGAACCACTAGATTCTACTCATCTCTCTCCTCCATGGAGAGAGAAGACAGAATCTAGTGGTTCAGAATCACTGCTATCATGCTCTCACAGTTTTCAGCTCTCACAGTATCACTCCTCTCTCTTTTTCTCCCTCTCTCTCTATATATATAGAGAGAGATGATCTATGAGAGCCAAAATATATGAGAGAATGAGAGTAAAATGATTCTGGACCATTAAATTCTGTCATCTCTCTCATTGATTGCAAGAGGAGAGAGTAGAGTAGAATCTAGTGGTTCTGATTCACTGCTCTCATCCTCTCACAGATTTTGGCTCTTACAGGATCAGTCATTGATGAATCTCCATTTCATCACTTTTATTCTATCATTTTGACCTTAAAAACCCAGCAAATGCATGTAAATAGCATCAAATTGTGCATAATAGCATTCATTATTTATTGTATTATTTGTCTACAAAATAAGGTTTTTAATGCCAAAATTATAGAATAAATACAAGAAAAGAAAAAAGAATAAAATATTGAAGATATTTTATGATCCTAACTCCGAGGACCAAGTCCAGAATGGAATTGATCGATAAGGAATTAAAGTAGGAGGAGATAAGGGCTAAAAATACAATAAATACCTCATTTATTTATTCATTATATGTGCATTTTTTACACCTATTTTATTCTTTATTATTTATTCATCAAATAAAGAAACTTTGAATATGAAAGTTGTAGATAATAATGTAAATAAAAATACAGAATTGAGTTTGTGTAAAAATAATATACATTGTTCATTTTATACCAGATAAAAAGCCAAAAAACCAAACTTCGCATACCCATATCTTTTCAATAAAAACTCAAAACATAGCAAAATCACCTCTAATTGTATATAAATTTTCACGAGCTATTTAATGGTGATGGTTTTATATTTTTTGGAGTTAGTGTCTAGAAGTTAGGTTTTGAGCCCCTACACATTCTACCGAATAAAATATTCAGTTTATTCATTATTCATTATTTTTACAAATTCATATTTTTATAATTTTGTAAATATTATTTATAACACATGTACATATTAAAATTAGAATGAAATAAAAAATAAAATAAGTCTATGAAAATACATAGACAAAATACCTATGTTATTATATGTATATAAATAAAAAGAGAATATATTCTTTTATTCTTTAATTCTTTTATATTTTCCTAAAATTTTTAATATTATACATATTCTATTAAAAACATAAAATTAAAAATAAAAGTCAATAAAATACGTTAAAATCAAATAGTATACCTAAAACATAGGTAAAACACCTATAAATATACCTACATAATACACATAATTATTTATTTAAGTGTACAAATAATATCATAAAATAAAATACAAATATATTTATACTCATAAAAAAAGTTATAAATATAAAATAATAGAATAAAATAAAGTATACAATATAAAAATGTATAAAATACAGGTAAATATACCTATAAATAAGCCATTAAAAATAAACTTGTAATAAAATACATAAAAACAAATAAAAATCATAATAAATTGCTGCATAAAACAATAAATATTTTTTATTTTATACTCAGAAATTTGTTGTTTTATCTTCTATTTTTAATTATTTATTCTTTAATAAAATCTGTTGTTATGTCTTCTAGTGGCCTGCGTAGACCAATGGCAAGCCGCCAAAAGTTGACCGCAGTCAACTGTCCCATCTGAGACTCTAACCCGACCGAACTTTCTTTCCCCCCATTTTTCACCATTTTTCATGCCCAATACATCCAACAATCGCCCTTGCGGGCTTCATGAAAACTAATCATCGCTCTTTGTACATACACGCCCAAATCTTTGATCCGATGTACATTGCTTGATTTCTTCACAATCGGCCAGTCAATAAGGGTGTTCGATATTATCTTTAAATAACTCCATCTCCTCCTCCTTGCTCCTTTGGTCATTTCTTCATCCTTGGACCCCTGGATCTCGGTCTAGAGTGTATCCCCGTAACAAGGGGAGTACCCTGAGCATCCACGACGGTTCACGGAGGAGGAGGTGCACCCAGGTCTCCGCTCCGGCGAGGCCTTATCCCCCTGATGAATCCACATTTCATCATTTTTATTCTATGATTTTGGCATAAAAAACCCTAGCAAATGCGTGTAAATAGCATTAAAACCATCATCTTAGCATTCATGCATGAGCATCTGAATAGTGTATAAAATACTGTAATTAAAGCCAAAATTATAGAATAAATAAAAGAAAAGAAAAAGAATAAAATATTGTAAATATTTTATGACTCAAAACCCCGAAACCTAGGCATCTTGATGAGTAGGTCGACAAGGAATAAAGTAGGGGGGGATAAGGGCCAGAATACAATACATACTCCATTCACTATTCATTTATTTTGAGACCTATTTTTGGTTCCACTTTTTATACATAAAATAAAGAAACTTTGTACATGAAAGTTGTAGATAATTAAATAAAGAAAAACACAAAATTGATTTCACTGAAAAATAATGTACAGATAAAAAGTTATGGTATGCATAAAAATCCAGAATCCCAACTTTCCTGACCCGTATCTCACAAATGAAAACTCCAAATGCAGCAAACTCACCTTTAATTGTATATAGAACAAAATAAGCTATTTAATGGCAGTGGTTTCGCATTCGGCGGAGCTACGGTTTGATAGTTTAGTTTTGGACCCACATTGCACACTTGTACATATTAAAATGTTCAATTTATTCATTATTTTTGTAATTTTATATTTTTACAATTTTGTAAATATTACTTATAATATAATTGTACATTAAAATCAGAAAAAAAACATAAATAAAACTCAAATAAAAATAATTGTATATATCATGTGCATAGGTATTATACTTATAAATATACCTATACATTCTATATTTTTTTATTAAGTGTACAAAACAATTCAGAAAAATAAAATAAAAATATAATTAAGTGTATAAAAGTATTTTATAAATTTATAAAATAATAAATAAAAATAAAAAAATTAAAAATACCAAATAAAAATAAAATACTAAAATATACAGGTAAAATACGTATATAGGCTATAAAAAAGTAACTTGTAAAAATATACTTCCTAAAAATAATTAAAAATCAGAATAAAATACTACATACAATAATAAATATTTTTTATTTAATAACCAAAATCTAATTCGACCATTTTCTATTTTTAAATGGATTAATAAATCATTTTTTCAGGGTTTTTCCTGGTTGGTCAACGTGGACCAACCAGGAGGGCCTGAGAGTTGACCTCGGTCAACTCTCTGACCCGCCCCATGAGGTTTGTCAGAAGTGCATTGTGTCATCTTTTCGCCCATTTCTCTAGGTCAAACTGTTACCCTTCTCGTGTCACACTCTCTTTGAGAGTTGTTCCTAGGTCTATGGTGATCCACGCCCAAGGTTTACCTTGGACTTTGGATCACTGTGGCGAGCGATGCGTCTTGATCTTTGAGCCGCGATAGTTAACTCAATAAAAGGGACGCCCAATTTCATTTTCAAAATTTGAACCCCATCTTGGATCTAACCTCTCCACCTCTGTGTGTTCTTGGTCGGTTGATGGTGACATAACCTAGTGCCCGTCATCAAGGAGGAGTTTGGGCAAGGATCTGGGTGTTCCCCCAACCTCCGGTGATCCTCCCGTTGAGGTACACTCTCCCTCGCTCTTCCTGGGCTTGAGGCTATTTATCCACTCCATTTTCATCCTCATTTCATTAGTTGTAGCCTTAGCTTCACTTAGGAACCTAAATCATCGCCCTACATCACTCGATTTGCTCAATCGACTCACTTCGTCGGAGCATGCTCCGACGAGCATCGAAATCAATAATCACCCCTTGTGAGAATCCCCTGGAGGTCGAGGCATTTTGCCCTCGCCTCCATTGACCTTTTTGGCAATTGCAGGATCTCAAACGACCCCCGCAAAGGGTCGATTTTGGAAAGGCCAAGGTACCTGGACCGCCGTTCGTCCCGAGCTGCGCCGCGGAGCGCCAGTGCCTCTCGAGCCAGTTTGGCTCCGCTGGTGGACTCAGGACTCTTCCAGGCTGCGTTTGGGATCTTCTGCGATGAAGACGAAGGCCGGAGCAACTCCCCAGCATTGTTTGAAGTTTGTCGGAGGCTGGGTTCTCCCCTGTTCTTGCAAGAAGGTCCCCAGCCGTCCGATCGAGCTCCATCCCCAGGAGCTACAGCCTTCGTCAGATCTTCTGCGCCCCAGCCGTCCGATCAGCATCGCAGCATCTAATCTCGGCCGTTGGACGCGAAGCGGTATCGTGCAAGGAGATCACGCCACGTGTTCAAGTGAAGAGCCCCCGCCGTTAGATCTCCTTTGCGTGGGAATTTTGCAAGTATATCCCCTGCCATTTTGTAATTTAATTTTAGTCCTAAAACTTTCATTAGAAGTTTAAAACTTTTGTAAAATTTTCAAGTAGGCCCTCGAACTTTTTATATTTGCAAGTAGGTCCTCTGCCACGTCACTTCACGTGACTTGTTCACGTGAGGTATGGGCTTTTTGCAGAGAGGCCCCCAGCCTTTTGTGAATTTCGTTTTTAGTACTCCAATTTTTAATTTAAGAGTAATATTTTTGGGACAATTGCATGTAAGCCCTCGGGCCTTTTTGATATTACGAACCAGTCCTTCCCAGGCGTGTGCCAGTCACGCGCCCTGGTGGACATTTTGCACCTGTACCTCCCCCGAGTTTGGGTATTTGGGATTGGTCCATTAAATTAAATATTCAGTGTATTATTTTGTGGAAAAATTGCATGCGTGCCCCTGGATGTTTTAATATTCGCACTTATACCCTTGCCAGGCTATGAATTTTTGCTTGCTTGCTCCATTTATTTAAGGCATCATTTTAATCCTAAAAATTCTACAAAAATTCATATAGGCTCCTATTAACTTGCACTTGCACGCCATATTTTTACTTTTCATTTTTGTTGCATTTTAGCATTTACTAAAAATCAAAAACATGCAATTTCAGTACTGTCTAGCTTAGAAAATATCAAAAAAATATTAAAACCCCTAGAAAAATTCTAAAAAAATTACCTACTATGTATTTTAACCTATTCTAGTGTCAGTCCAAAAATCACTAAAATCTCAAAACCAAAACCTTAAAAATTAGAAAATACCTAAAAACTTCAAAAAAATCTAAAAAACCCTAGAAAAATCAAAAAAATATAAACTCAGTTCCTGTATTTTCCCCATTTTATTTTCTTTATTTTAAAATTAGTTTGGAAAAATTTTGTGACAGTTTGATATTTTTCATTCCTATTTTACCTTCTGCCAGTGATTTATTCCCTATTTTTCTTTATTTTGATATTTACAAATACCAAAAACATTCTGAAAAATATCCAAAAATCACAACAATAATAAAAATTTATAAAAAGACCAAAAAGATTTTATTTCTGAATTTTTGAGCATTTTTACATATTTTTATAAATACTCTAGCACCTCTTTTATTATATAGTTTATATATTCCAATATTGAAAAAGAAAAAAAATATAAAATATAAAAATTAAAAATTAAAAAAATCAGTAAGTAAAAAATCAAAATACAAAATTAAAAAATTAAATAATAAAAAAATAAAAAACCCACAAAAATATTTGCATTACATAGTGTAGACAACACATCACTTTCACACACACTTGTGGATTTACCCTGCCTTGCTCCCTGTGTTCGAACTCTCTACGTACTTGCTTCTATACACCATTTATGTAGAGTTAAAAATAAATTTTAACTTCACATTTGCTTGTCATTTCTTGATATTTCTAGTGTGGGTTAATTGTTGATTAATTAGGGATTTTTAGCGGTCACCGCAGCGACCTTTGTGTTCCCGCTTTGTGTGGAATACTAGACCGTTGGAAATTCCTAGTTATCAAATGACGCCGCTGCCGGGGAGCAACAGCGAGTAGATCACATTTTTCTTTGATTATGTTTGTTTGTCTACCATTGCTTCATTTTATCTCTCTTCCATTTTTGATATATATTGTTGAGCTTACTGACCACTCCCTTTCTTGTCATCTTGCGAGGGACCGCGGAGCGAGGCGGATCGCCTAGGGGATCCGGAGCAACCTTGGGAAGCGGAGCCGGCTTTTCTTAAGCCAAGCCAGCAGGAGAGAGCGGGAGACTTGAGAGAGAGTGATTAGATTAGCTTTTATTTTATTTGGTGAGAGAGTGATCATTAATTTTTAATAATACAGGACTTGGACACTTAGACACTTCGGGCCTAATTTCTGGGTGTTTGTTCACCCGGGGGCTCACCGCGGATTTTATCGTGTTTCACGACAATCATTTTCTGGTTTTGTTTTCGTTTTTCATTTCTTTTGTGGATTGAGCCCTTAGTTCTAGGCATTGCTTGATCGATTAGATTAGGTCCAAACACCTTAACAACAATTGCATGTACCTATAGCTCGTACTTGGACTTAGTTTAATTAAACAGTTGATTCACTCTTCTTTGATCCGCCGCACCACGAGCTCATCCCACCAAGCGCTTCTCCTGAACTCGACGTGTCGAGAGGAGGAGGGTTGAGCCTAGATCGGACCTTAGGATTGGGTGGTGGTTGACTTGTGGTTCTTAACGCCAGCAATTGCCTGCTTAGGACGATTTCCGCTTGCATACCGGCATGTAGTTTAGGTTTATAAATTTCTGCTTTGTATCCCGCATGGAGAGAGTTGGGATTCACTATAAGTCATCTATCTTTGCATACATCATTTAGGCACAAAGTTGAGATTTCCATCTTGGTGCCAACTTGCATTGGCTTTTCCGACTCTTTTCTCCCTCTGTTTTTGGACAAAGTAGGAATCAAGAAAATACAAAAATCGTTAGGTGCTTATTTGAATCTACTCAAAAGAAGCAATAACACCAAAAAAATTAAAAAAGGGACTGCTAAGAAAACTTTGACCTAAATAAAATTGGTAATTGGACTCATTGATTGGGGAGAGTAACACCCTCACTTGTATACAGGTTGCATGGGAAGGTCTCCTTCCAAGTGAGCAGAGTGCTTTGTAAGGATTAGAGCCAAAATCTCAGCTTGTGACTGCCTTGTGTATCGCCTGGATTTCCGAAGTATTGGCGCTACTATCGTACGTAGGCGAGTAGGGCTTGGTCGCCATTGGTGACTCACTATTGTGTGAGCATCGACCTTGTCCAAAGTACTGAGCATAGGCCACGCCTTCACGGGTGTGTCTGTCTCACCGTCTGCGTCCGAGTAGGATCTTGCACGCTCACAGGTGATTCCGTTGCGAGCGAGATCCGAAGTATCGATTTCGCCTATCGGCTTCCTCCCTCTTCTTCTATGGCTGAGTAGGGATCCAGGAAGGGTTACAAGGACCTTAAAAAGCGCAAGCTACAGGTTACACAAGAGGAGGACAAGTACGGGAATACTTTTCCGGCAGTACTCTCTCTCCTTTAGGCGTAGCGCTCTAAGGACTCGTGATAAGATAAATTCCTGAATTCAAGCTAAAATTGACAAGATAAAAGCCGAACCTTCACGGCTCCATGTGTTGAGTTGGTGAACTCACCCTGTTTTGTGTTTGATTGCTAGTTTATTTTAGGTCAAGATCAAAAGCACTGCACGCTTGTGCGCAATTTTGTCTTCCTTCTTCTTCTGCATTCACCTTGCTCTTCTCAATAATCAAGATGATGGGACGGAGGTCTCTTATACCAACTCTATCGGCACCGCTATCCAGCACTCCTCCTCATTCATCTAGGACGACCTCGGAGAGTCCGCTCTCTGAGCCTGAGTTCACATCCATCCTGTTCCCCCTCGATCACCCTTCCTATTCTCCTTCCATCAGTCCAAGAATTTCAGAATTTAGTGCATCGCAGAGCTCAGAACATTTAACGGCACCTGAGATGGGTTCTTTTGCTTTTTCAGAGAACCCAGACATGGCTGACAGAGGAGAGCATCCTGATGATCATGAGAACCCGCCATTCTTCATTGATCAAGCCGCCATCAACAATTCACTTCTAGCATCCCTGGAGACCATGCAGAGGCAGATCCGAGACCAGGGAGTCTTTATGGGTGACCTCATGAGAGAGATCGTGCAGATGCGAGAAAACCGACCTGGGGGCGGTGGCAGTGGCGGTGGAGCAGATATTCCAGTTGTAGAGAACCAGGGAGGTAATCCCAACGCTGAGAGACCACCACAGACTATCATAAGGGAATTGCATAATCCCGTAGCATCCCTCACTCATCGTTGGATCCGACTTCCTCCGATCCATGGAGATTTCGAGCTTCGGCCCCACACTATTCAGCTTCTTCCCAAATTCCATGGGTTACCGACCGAAGAGCCACACCTCCACCTCCAAGAATTTGAAATGATCTGCAGCACGATTCATGATAGGCTGATGACCAAGGACACTATCAAGATGATCGCCTTCCCTTTCTCCTTGGTTGACAGAGCCGCATACTGGCTCAAACATTTGGGGCGATTCATCGATACTTGGGCAGATCTCCGGACCGCATACTTAAAGAAGTATTACCCTCTCGGCCGGACTAATGAAGCTAGAGCGATGATCAGCAACTTCGTCATGATCCCTAATGAACAGTTTCATGAAGCTTGGGATCGATTCCGAGAGCTCATTGACCAGTGTTCACATCACGATATCTCCAAGCCCAATCTAGTTCAGAGCTTCTTTTGTGGGCTAACACCGGAGCTGCAGGGGCTCGTGAACGCCTCTTGCGGTGGATCCTACTTTTCCAAGGGTAAAGACGACGTTTGGGCCATCTACGAAGGCATGGCAGAAAACTCAACTGTCATGACCCAAGCCCGCGTCTACTCACAACAAAAGCCCCCGCAAGGAGCGGGATCATTCCAGAGGATCGCCCGCATAGATGTCGGTCCTAACACTTCGTCGGCAGCCACAACCCAAGCCGAATCAGCTGCAGCCAAGATGGCCATCATCAGTGAGAAATTGGACCGTCTCGAGATCCTCGAGAAAAAGCAGATGCAAGGCATGGCCCAAATGGACCAAATTGTCAAGACGATGAGTGATCTGAAGACGCGGATTTTTTGCGTCCAGGAGGCACAAACTTCTACCTAGCAGCCTCCCAGGTCACGGGCTGACCCCAGCAGTAGCAGCTCCAACCAACCCTCTGCCTCGTACTGCCAGGTCAACCACATTCAGGCAGAGCCGGTCCCGCTGCTATAGTACTACCCAGCATAGCCGCCATCTCAGGACATTCAGATGGTGGTCTACCAGCCGGAGCATCCACTGGCAGTTCTTCCTCCACCCTCCTTCGAGCAGGAACCATTGATGGAAGTCAATGGGATTTGGTACGACCGGTTCCCTCAGCTCAGGATTCGTCGCGATCACCTCGGATTCCGTTGGGGAAACGGTGGCTCCTCAACTCAACAGCAGCCCCCTGCCCAAGGACAGCAGAACAGCCAGCCATCACAGCAACATCAGCCCCAATATGCCCAGCAGCAATACCAGCAGGGTCCCCGTCCCGCCTATCAGGGACAGCAGTGGAGGCAGCGTCAACAGCCTCAGCAGTCTTATTCCCATCCTCACCAGAACTATCCATACCAGCAGCAGCAGCAACAGCCTCATTTCCCGCAAGGAAACCCATCCGGTTCTCAGGCCCCTGCGTATTGAGAACCCAGCTTTAGATGATCTTGCCCGCTTGCTTTTCGAACAGCGAGCATCCTTCCAGCAAGAAATGGATGAGGTCCGACAGGAGATGAGGGAGATTATCAAAGGCAAAGCTGCCATACCAGCTCAGATTTAACCGAATCCGAACAATCTGAAAAGGAAGTCTGAGCAGGTAGAGTTTACAGAGGATACCTCTCCTAGTGACTATTTGAGTGACATGTCTCTTTCTTTGTATGATGTTGATTTTGTGACTACTAGGAGCGGTAGGATGCCAGCCGGCAGCGCCTCTTCTGAGCGATAACCACATGCAGAACCAGGAGCGCCAGAGGAGCAGAGTAGCGGTGCTGATGCCGCTGTTGATGAAGACGGTGATGCTGATGCCACCATTTTGGATATAGAGCCAGAGCGCGATGCTGATGCCGCGAAGTCAGGTGTTGGTGGTGGTACTGAGGCCACCACATCTACTTTCGTTGAGCTTCCCTCTGTGGTGTTACCACCTTTTGTATCTATGGACTGTGGTAACAACAAAAAGCACAAAAATATGAATAAAGGAAAGGTTTATGTTCACATTGTGGATCCATATGTGTTGAACGATGATAATTGTATGGATGCTATTCCTTCACAGGTACAGGGACCTATTCCTAGTCATCCATATGAGGAGGCCCCTACCATCCCCTTCCATGAAGCACTCCGCAAGTGGAAGATGAATAAAAAAGAAAATCCAAAAAAAACCAGCAGGTAGAGTTCAGCAACCAAATGATTGACAGATTTCACATTCAGCTGACTTTACAGGAAGCAATTGAGCATATCCCCTTCTTCAAAAAGAACTGAAAGAGACAACTACTGTCCATATGAAGAAGAGGTACAGAGATTAGATCCATATGCTCACCCATGACACTTGCTGCACCATTCAGAACAAACTGCCAGCCAAGAGACCAGACACAGGACCTCCCTATGTCAGATGCGAGATTCAGGAGCAGCAGTTTGATCGTACTATGTTAGACAGCGGCTCTTCAATTAACCTTCTTCCGGCAGCCTTACTCGACCGATTCGAGTTTGGTCCTTTTCTTAGGAGCAGGACAGTCCTTCAGTTTGCTGATAGGTCGACTAAGAGGCCGAAGGGATTATTGAAAGACGTGGTCGTTACCATTCAGGGCCTGAAATTCCTCGTGGACTTCGTTGTGTTGGACATGGAGATCCCTGAGTCGGTAACTGATGCCCCCATCATACTCGGACGTCCATTCTTGGCCACAGCCAAGGCGGTGACCGATCATGATTGTGGGAGGGTGTGTTTTCACGTAGAGGGCAAAACCATACAAATAGAGACGATCGAGGAAACCAGAGCTAGAGAACTTGAATGCTCGGAGCAGTCCAGCGAAGCCGCGCAGATGATAGAGGAAGAGTCAGACATCTACCAGGAGTGTGATTTTGTGATGACAAATGATGAATCTATCTAGACAGATCCCATAGCATAGACCCTTGCACATCCCACAGATTCACTATATCTAAAGCTTATGGCAGTCGAGAGCCTGGAGAGCACACCCCTGGATGAGGATACACCTGAGGTTGACAGTGTTGGGATGAATGGTGATGATGATTTTCAATCTTGTTCATCTACTTCAGATCCCTCGGATTCAGACATTGATTGGGATGATTTTGATGAATATTTACCTTGTCTGATTCCTTCTAAGCCAACAACTATGACAGAGTGTGAGCCAGTGCAGTGTATTCATGATTCAACAGGCCGCCCTCCGTCAGAGATTCATGCAGAGCGAGAGTTCTCCCATGCAGACCTGGTCGCCTTCACACAAACATATCAGAAGCCAGTTCCGCCACCTCCCAGTTGTTCAGAACTGAAACCTCTGTCGCAGTCGTTGAAGTATAGATTCCTTGCGGGTGAGCCAGATATGCACCCAGTCATTATCTCAGCAGGTTTGACTGGAGAACAAGAATCTCGTCTGATGGAGGTTCTTGAAAGAAACCGCAAGGCGATAGGTTGGAGTATAGCTGATCTCGAGGGGTTTAGTCCGGCTCTATGCTCCCACCACATCTATCTTGAGGATAACGCTAGGCCTCGCATGAGTTCCAACGACAGCTGAACCCGAATCTTCGAGATGTGGTCATGAAAGAAATATCGAAATGGTGGAGCGCCGATTTTATCTACCCCATCTCCGACTCCAAATGGGTTAGTCCGTTACATGTGGTACCCAATAAGACGGGTATCACTATAGTTGTGAATGAGTCTGGAGAGGAGATCGCTACCTAAGTACCCACTTCTTGGAGGTTCTGTGTGGACTACCGATGATTGAATGAGGCCACCAAGAAGGATCACTTCCCGTTGCCATTCATTGATCAGATTATCTAGCGGCTAGCTGAGAAGAGTCATTACTGCTTTCTTGACGGGTACTCCGGATATAATCAAGTGGCCATTGCGCCCGAAGACCAGGAGAAAACGACATTCACTTGTCCGTTTGGGACATATGCTTTCAGACGGATGCCCTTTGGTCTATGTAACGCTCCGGCGACATTCTAGAGGTGCATGTTGTCCATCTTCTCGGACATGGTGGGTGACTGTTTAGAGGTCTTCATGGATGACTTCTCGGTCTTTGGCGGCAGGTTTGATGCTTGTCTTGACTACCTAGACCTTGTGCTTCAGCACTGCATTGAGGTCAATCTTGTATTGTCTTGGGAGAAGATTCACTTCATGGTGACTCAAGGGACGGTCCTTGGTCATATCGTCTCCAACAGGGGCATGGAGGTCGATCCAGCCAAGGTGGATATCATTAGAAAACTCAATCCACCGTCCAATTTGCGTCAATTGTGGTCTTTTCTGGGGCATGTCGGTTTCTACCGACGGTTCATTCAGGACATCAGTCGTATTGCCCGACCGCTGACTGATCTGCTGACGAAAGACACCGAGTTCATTATCAGTGATAAGTGTCTTGCGTCTTTTGAGACTCTCAAAGGTATGGTTGTTTCAGCTTCTGTCCTTCAGCCACCCGATTGGTCTCTCCCATTTGAGATCATGAGGGATGCTTCAGATTTTGCCGTTGGGGCTGTGCTTGGACAGAGGAGGGATGGATTACCATTTGCCATTCACTAAGCCAGCCGGACTTTGGATGCCGCTCAGCGAAATTACACTGTGACTGAGAAAGAGATACTGTATGTAGTCTTTGCTTTGGATAAGTACAGATCTTATATTCTCGGATCTAGAGTGACTATCTGCACAGATCACACCACCATCCGATAATTAATGGCCAAGAAGGATGCCAATGCACGTCTTACCAGATGGATCCTTCTGCTATAGGAATTTGATATTGAAATTAAGGATAAGCCTGGAGTTAAGAATGTGGTGGCGGATCATCTTTCTCGATTAGAGAACCTTGAGGAATCTGAGCCTAGCGCACCTATTACAGAGACGTTTCCAGATGAGGCGATCTTGGCTATCAACTCGCTCCCGTGGTATGCCGACATTGTGAACTATCTTGTTGCCAAGACGGTCCCTCAAGGTTGGCCCAGGCAAAAATTCGAGACCTTCCTGGCGAAGGCCAAGTTTTACCATTGGGAGGATCCCATCCTTTATCATGAAGGAGGGGACAACATCTAGAGGAGGTGCATTCCTCAAGAAGAGCAGCATAGCATCCTCACATGCTGCCACAAGCTTGAGGCAGGAGGACATCATTCTGGAAAAAGGACAGCACAGAAGGTGCTCCAATCCGGCCTATGGTGGCCTACTCTCTTCAAGGATTCTGATGAGTTCGTGAAGAGATGTACTGACTGTCAGAAGATGGGAACCTGCGGACAGAGAGACATGATGCCCATGCAACCCATTCACTTTTGTGAGGTTTTTGATGCATGGGGGATTGATTTCATGGGCCCATTTCTTAAGAGTCAGGGATTCGAGCACATTTTGCTCGATGTAGATTATGTCAGTAGATGGGTTGAGGCCATCCCCGCCCGAGCTGCAGATGCTAAAACCGTGTGCAAATTTTTGAGGAAAAATATCATTTCACGGTTTGGGGTACTAGAGTCTTTATTTCAGACGGGGGGTCTCATTTCATCAATGACAAGGTGAGGGCCCTTGCAGACGAGTTCGACATTGACCATCGGGTTGCTACACCGTATCACCCTCAGACTAATGGACTTGCCGAAGTTTCGAACCGGGAGATAAAAACTATCTTACAGAAGGTTGTCCGCCCAGACGGAAAAGGATTGGTCACAACTTTTGGACTCGGTCTTGTGGGCCTATCGGACTTCCTTCAAGAATCCATTGGGGACATCTCCCTTTCGACTCGTCTATGGCAAGCCGTGCCATTTTCCAGTGGAAATCAAGCATAAATCCTTTTGGGCAGTCTCTAAGTTACTGTTAGATCCCGAGAGTATAGGAGAACAGAGAAGAGCAGAGTTGCAGCCCTGGAGGAACTGAGAGATACAACCTATTCCAGCAGCCTACAGTACATAGGAGAAAGTGAAGACATGGCACGATTCCCATATCAGCCATAAACAGTTTGAGCCAGATAGGAGAGTATGGTTGTTTGATTCCAAGCTGAAATTATTTCCAGGGAAATTACAGAGCAAGTGGAAAGGTCTGTATGTGGTCAGGAAGGTACATGACAATGGCAGTATTGACATATTCGAACCGTCATCTTCCTCTACCTTCTGTGTCAATGGTCAACGCTTGAAGCTATATCTAGATCATGATCCACCGACCATTGACGCTGCCCCCATTCTTCTGGTATGAGATGTGTTCTTTGACTCATACCATCTGCATCTCATACATGGTGATCAATTCCATCTTCCGCTGAACAGATCCATCTGTCCATATCTCCTTTCATCTGTTGATTTCTTTTCTTATTTTCTTCTTTTCTTCTTTTCCTTTTCTATCTTCTTTTTGTATCAAAAAGTTGCCACCCTTGTATACAGTTTTTCATACTTAGGACGTACTTTGTCCTAAGTATAGAGGGGTGTGCACTCCGAGTTTCTTCTATTCTTTTCGATCCTCTCCGTTGTCTCCTCTTCTTGGTTATACTTAGGGATATCTGACCCTAAGTACAGGGGGAGACAATCCGAGTACGATCTGTTCATTCCCACCCTTGACCCTCCCTGCGTTGTGCACAGTCTGCTATACTTAGGATTATTTGATCCTAAGTATAGGGGGGATGGTCAACTTCTCATTCGTTGATTCATTCATTAGTTCTTTATTCTTTAGACTTTCCCATACTTAGTACGAGTTATGTCTTCTCTTTTCTCTCCGATCTATGAGGACATAGCTCAAGCTAAGTATAGGGGGGTCGTATATACTATGTATATACTTTAGCCATAACTCGTACTTTCGTATTTTCCTAATAATATGGCTAAAAATTCTTTAAAATTCATTAAAATCCTTAATAAAAAGGTATTTTGTTCCTCAAATTCGTTTTGTAATTACTGATTAATAAATCAGGTGAAAATGTTTTTTGCAAAATATTTGAAAAACAGTTTGAAAATCTTTGTGAACATTTATTCAAAACTATTTTGAAAATATTTTGTTACATGTTTTCAACATGTGTAAAAATACGTGGTTTGTAAAATTTATTTTCTTTATGTGAAATAAAATGTTTGAAAAATGATTTGCAAATGGTTTGAAAAATGGTTGCAAAAATATTTTGAAAAATCTATATATACTGTTTTGAAAAACCTTTGCAAAATGATTTTCAAATGTGTGTACATGTTTGTAAAATTATTTGTAAAAATTATTTTGGACTATAGTTTGCAAAAATTCTTTGAAAAACATGTGTGAAGTAAGTTTGAGGAATACATACATCTCCCTAAAATTCTGTATATATATGTCTATAAAATTGATCACTTACCCTGTAAATTCTTAAAACCCACTTCTTGTAAATATAAGAAGCACCCCCGTGTACATATTTTTCACCTAGTTTTCAGCCAAAATCTTTTTGTTTTCAAAATTCCCAAAAACATTTGCAAAACTAAAATCCAAAAACATTTGAAAAATCTTTTTGAAAAAGACAAAAAAATGCATCTGCATGTGCATCATCATCTTTTCAAAAATCCATAAAAAATTCAAAATCTTTGAAAATTGCATCACAAAAATATTTTCTGCATTGCATTGCATAGCATTCGCATTTTTCGGATTGAGTTTGATAGTTGAACAAGTCTAAGTAAAATCCAGAGATTGGAGCTTGATTGGACCTTAAAATCTACCTAATAACAGGAACCTTATAGGAACTAGGTTTGAGGTACTTCAGGTCTAGTTGACTTAATTCTTTGAGGATCACGAGACTTGGTTCAATGGATTCTTGACTGCCTAAGTAGAGTATTTCGGAGCACACACATGACTCTTGTTGATAATGACCTAACTTGGACACCTGCACCTTTCACATGGCTCAACTCAGTTGGAGTGGTGAGGGGATTGGATTTGCTGGTATGAGACGCACACAAGTGGAAACATTTGTCCTCCTCTAGGGAGGGAAGTGCACCCCAACTCGTCCAGTGATTAGGAAGTCTAAAGACAGGAGGCTGTGGGTTGCGATAAAGCTTCAAAAGAGGGATAGTCTACTGGCTCAAGAGGAAAAACTCCTTATGTAAATGCTGCTGTGAATAGTATTTCAAAAAAAATGGTCAGGCATGTACAAAAATAAAAAGCCTGCAAAGTATGTACAAATGTTGTAAAGCCGATAAGCAAGCTTGAGTTCCAAAGTCAAATATGTGAGCCTGCAGCAGGATGACTTGACTACACTGGTCTTGCATCCCAGGATAGGTAGCTACACTGGCTACCGTCCATTCTTCTCTTCACCCCCTCCTCTTGAGCTGGTTGCCACTTGAACTTAGAAGGGAATACCCCGCTCCTCGAGGATGGAGTTATTGGATTGGGGAATCATTGGGTTGTCGTACTGGAGAAGTCAGTTTCTTTGCCATTCTGGTTGGGGAGAGCCACCATCACTTACACTGTACGAGTCAGACTCATAGTCCTAAGGGTTTGCGTATGAATTGAGATATTTCTGACCTGGTTATTGAGGAGACTTGGACAGAGTTTTGGGATTCTCAAGGACTGTTGGATTTCAAATTCGGGTCTCATTAAGGTTCCGTCCGCACTAAAATTCCAAAGGACCGACTTAAGCTCCAAACTTTGATTTTGTGAAGTTAAGTTTGATAATTAAACTAAATCCAAGTTCTTCTTTTTCTTTTCTTTCTTTTTCTTTATGCACTTATTACATAAGTGTTTGCTAGGGACTAGCAAAGGTAAAGTATAGGGTGATGATGAATCCACATTTCATCATCTTTATTCTATCATTTTGGCATCAAAAACCCTAGCAAATGCGTGTAAATAGCATTAAAACCATCGTCTTAGCATTCATGCATGAGCATCTGAATAGTGTATAAATATTGTAATTAAAGCTAAAATTATAGAATAAATAAAAGAAAAGAAAAAAAATAAAATATGTAAATATTTTATGACCTAAAACCCCGAGACCTAGGCATCTTGATGAATAGGTCGACAAGGAATAAAGTAGGGGGAGATAAGGGCCAGAATACAATACATACTCCATTCACTATTCATTCATTTTGAGACATATTTTTTGTTCCACTTTTTATACATCGAATAAAGAAACTTTGTACATGAAAGTTGTAGATAATTAAATAAAGAAAAACACAAAATTGATTTCACTGAAAAATAATGTACAGATAAAAAGTTATGGTCTTCATAAAAATCCAGAATCCCAACTTTCCATACCCGTATCTCACAAATGAAAACTCCAAATGCAGCAAACTCACTTTAATTGTATATAGAACAAAATAAGCTATTTAATGGCGGTGGTTTTGCATTTAGCAGAGCTACGGTTTGAAAGTTGAGTTTTGGACCCACATTGTATACTTGTACAGATTAAAATATTCAATTTATTATTTATTCATTATTTTTGTAATTTTATATTTTTATAATTTTGTAAATATTACTTATAATATATTTGTACATTAAAATCAGAATAAAAACATAAATAAAACTCAAATAAAAATACTTGTATATATCATGTACATAGGTATTACACCTATAAATATACCTATACATTCTATACTTTTATTTTATTAAGTGTACAAAACAATTCAAAAAAATAAAATAAAAATATAATTATGTGTATAAAAGTATTTTATAAATTTATAAAATAATAAATAAAAAGAAATAAATTAAAAATACCAAATAAAAATAAAATACTAAAATATACAGGTAAAATACCTATATAGGCTATAAAAAAGTAACTTGTAAAAGTATACTTCCTAAAAATAATTAAAAATCAGAATAAAATACTACATACAATAATAAATATTTTTTATTTAATAACCAAAATCTAATTCGACCATTTTTTAAATGGATTAATAAATCATTTTTTTAGGGTTTTTCCTTGTTGGTCCACGTGGACCAACCAGGAGGGCCTGAGAGTTGACCTCGGTCAACTCTATGACCCGCCCCATGAGGTTTGTCAGAAGTGCATTGTGTCGTCTTTTCGCCCATTTCTCTAGGTCAAACTGTTATCCTTCTCGTGTCGCACTCTCTTTGAGAGTTGTTCCTAGGTCTATGGTGATCCTCGCCCAAGGTTTACCTTGGACTTTGGATCACTGTGGCGAGCGATGCGTCTTGATCTTTGAGCAGCGTCAGTTAACTCAATAAAAGGGACGCCCAACTTCATTTTCAAAATTTGAACCCCATCTTGGATCTAACTTCTCCACCTCTATGTGTTCTTGGTCGGCTGGTGGTGACATCACCTAGTCCCCGTCATCAAGGAGGAGTTTGGTCAAGGATCTGGGCGTTTCCCCTACCTCTGGTGATCCTCCCGTTGAGGTACACTCTCCCTCACCCTTCCTGGGCTTGAGGTTGTTTATCCACTCCATTTTCATCCTCGTTTCATTAGTTGTAGCCTTAGCTTCACTTAGGATACTAAATCATCGCCCTACATCAGTCGATTTGCTCAATCGACTCACCTCGCCGGAGCATGCTCCGGTGAGCATCGAAATCACTAATCACCCCTTGTGAGAACCCCCTGGAGGTCGAGGCATTTTGCCCTCGCATCCATTGACCTTTTTGGCAGTTGCAGGATATCAAAAGACCCCCGCGAAGGGTCGATTTTGGAAAGGCCAAGGTACCTGGATCGTCGTTCGTCCCGAGCATCGCCGCGGAGCGCTAGTGCCTCTCGAGCCATTTTGGCTCCGCCAGTGGACTCAGGACTCTTCCAGGCTACGTTTGGGATCTTCTGCGACGAAGACGAAGGCCGGAGCAGCGCCCCAACATCGTTTGAAGTTCGTCGGAGGCTGGGTTCTTCCCTGTTCTTGCAGGAAGGTCTCCAGCCGTCTGATCGAGCTCCATCCCCAGGAGCTACAGCCTTCTTCGGATCTTCTGCGCCCCAGCCGTCCGATCAGCAACACATCATCTAATCTCGGCCGTTGGATGCGAAGCGGTATCGTGCGAGGAGATCACGCCACATGTTCAAGTGAAGAGCCCCCGCCGTCAGATCTCCTTTGCGTGGGAATTTCGCAAGTATATCCCCCGCCTTTTTGTAATTTAATTTTAGTCCTGAAACTTTCATTAGAAGTTTAAAACTTTTGTAAAATTTACAAGTAGGCCCTCAAACTTTTTATATTTGCAAGTAGGTCCTCTACCACGTCACTTCACGTGACTTGTTCACGTGAGGTGTGGGCTTTTTGCATAGAGGCCCCCGGCCTTTTGTGGATTTCGTTTTTAGTACTCCAATTTTTAATTTAAGAGTAATATTTTTGGGACAATTGCATGTAATCCCTCGAGCCTTTTTGATATTACAAACCAGTCCTTCCCAGGCGCGTGCCAGTCACGCGCCCTGGTAGACATTTTGCACCTGTACCCCCCGGGTTTGGGTATTTGGGATTGGTCCATTAAATTAAATATTCAGTGTATTATTTTGTGGAAAAATTGCATGCGTGCCCCTGGATGTTTTAATACTCGCACTTATACCCCTGCCAGGCTGTGAATTTTTACTTGCTTGCTCCATTTATTTAAGGCATCATTTTAATCCCAAAAACTCTACAAAATTCATATAGGCTCCTGTTAACTTGCACTTGCACGCCATATTTTTACTTTTCATTTTTGTTGCATTTTAGCATTTATTAAAAATCAAAAAACATGCAATTTCAGTACTGTCTAGCTTAGAAAATTCCAAAAAAATATTAAGACCCCTAGAAAAATTCTAAAAAAATTACCTACTGTGTATTTTAACCTATTCTAGTGTCAATCCAAAAATCACTAAAAATGTCAAAACCAAAACCTTAAAAATTAGAAAATACCTAAAAACTTCAAAAAATCTAAAAAACCCTAGAAAAATCAGAAAAATATAAACTCAGTTCTTATATTTTCCCCATTTTATTTTCTTTATTTTAAATTAGTTTAGAAAAATTTTGTGGCTGTTTGGTATTTTTCATTCCTATTTTACCTTCAGCCAGTGATTTATTCCTTGTTTTCCTTTATTTTGATATTTAAAAATACCAAAAACATTCTGAAAAATATCCAAAAATATCCAAAAATAGTAAATATTTATAAAAAGACCAAAAAGATTTTATTTCTGAATTTTTGAGCATTTTTACTCATTTTTATAAATATTCTAGCACCTCTTTTATTATATAGTTTATATATTCCAATATTGAAAAATAAAAAAATATAAAATATAAAAATTAAAAAACTCAGTAAATTAAAAATCAAAATACAAAATTAAAAAATAAATAAATAATAAAAAATTAAAAATTAAAAACCCATAAAAATATTTGCAGTGCATAGTGTAGACAACACATCACTTTCACACACACACACACACTTGTGGATTTACCCTGCCTTGCTCCCTGTGGTCGAACTCTCTACATACTTCTTCTATACACCATTTATGTAGAGTTAAAAATAAATTTTAACTTCACATTTGCTTGTCATTTCTTGATATTCTAGTGTGGGTTAATTGTTGATTAATTAGGGATTTTTAGCGGTCACCGCAGCGACCTTTGTGTTCCCGCTTTGTGTGGAATACTAGACCATTGGAAATTCCTAGTTATCACCCCCAGCGTCCAACCAAGTATGAGCTACGCATTTTTATCTATTTTAGTTAGTTTTTCATTCCAGCATTTTATTTATGCATTTAGGTTAGCAATTAGGGTTTAGATTTAGCTTAAATAGCTCGATTCATTCCCCTCTCGCTTCCCTACACCTCGCACCCCTCTGCTCACCCAGATCTCTGGTGGATCTGGAAATCCGATCTCCTTCCTCAACGCCGGAGATTGCCACCTGAGCTACCTTCGCCCATTTCACTCCTCAAACACTCTAGGCACCTTCGTTTTCTTGTATTTATGCTAACCATGCAGGTGTCTGCACGTGTAAGCCTAAATCGAGGCGATTTTGTTGAAGAACTTGGTACCTGGAGCTCCTCTTCTACCTCGGCTCCGCCAGAACTCGCCGGAGCAGGTGCCATGTCGAAACCAGCCGCATGTACGAAAGCTTCCTCAGGAACGATTTGAGACACTCGACGGTGATGGAGGAGCTAGAGGCGTCCGCCATTCTAGATCAAACATCGCCTAGATAAGGGTTCTACCACGTTCTTCCACATGGCTTCGTCACCGTCGGATCATCATGGAGCTTCCAGATCGCAGTAAGACTGTTGGATGACCCAGAGCTTCAACCGTCGGATCACCTCGGATGATCTAATCAGAGCATCGCCAACGAACCATCATTGGTCGTTGAGGGGCGGCCATGTGTCAAGTGAATCACATCCGACTGTCCGTCAGTGCGCACGTTTAGGGTTAAATTGCAGACCTATACCCCGCATTTTTGTATTTAATAATTAATCATGTAAATAAAAGTTACGTTGTAAATAATTAGGGTGTTTTGCATTTAGGCCCTTAATTTTTTATATTTACATTTTGATCCCTGCCAACGTCACGTGCAGTCCTCACGTGACGTTGGAAATTTTGCATAGATAACCCTGGCATTTTTGTATATTGTAAAATAGTCTAGAAAAATAAATAAATGTTTTATTTGATTGGGTAAATTGCATCTGGGTTCCTGAAGTTTATTTTAATTGCATTATGCCCCTACTAGGACTTGTATTTTTGTGAATTTTACCTAATTTATAAAAATAGCTAATGAGCTCCTAAAAATCCCCAAAGATAAGATTAGATGTTTTATGCCTTGTAGATTCACGCCACGTGTCCACTTTGCTTTTTTGCATTTAATCTATTTATTAAAAATTAAAAGGAGCTTAAATAATCCCTGTATAGTTTATAAAATACCAAAAAAATTAAAAACTTTTTGAAAAATACCAAAAAAAATCATATATGGTATATTTTGATATTTATTTAGTCCTAGAAAACAAAAACCCCCTAAAAATAAGAACAATAAAATTAAAAAAATCAGAAAGCTCCAAAATCCAATAAAAATATAAAAATTCCACAAAAAATACGAAAAATTAATTTTTATATTTTATAATTATCTATATATTATTATTTATATATTAAAATTAATTTGGATAATTTTGATACTTAATTATTATTTTTAAAACCCAAATTAATGTCGGATTATTTATTAACCCCATATTTGGGATATTTTTGAATTTAAAAATACATAAAAATTAACAAAAATTTTTGAAAAAATACAATAACATTAGGAAAATATCAAAAATCCAAAAACAATTTATTTTCTGAATTTTGATTATATTTATAAATATATTTCAATATATTGTGTAAATAAGGCCTTATATAGGCTATATTATTTTTATAAAAGAAAAAGAAAATATAAAAAGATAAAAATATAAAAAGAAAATAGAAAATTAGAAAATTAAAAATCAAATCAAAAATATAAAATCAAAAATAAAAAAAATAAAATAAAAAACCCACAAAAAAATAACATGGACAAGAAAGAATTGAATAATTTTGTATGCATATTTTCGCCCCCAACCGTTTGCTCCTAGTGTTCGACACTCTACGCATGCTTACACGCTATACATATTTGCTTGTAGAGTTATGATAAATTTTAACTCCACATTTTTTAGATTTAATTGCTTTATCCATATTGTGGGTTAATTGTTGATTAAACCCGGATTTTTGTCAGCCATCGCAGCGACTACACTCCCGCTTTGTGTGGAATGCACAGTCGACGCTAATCTTCACGTTTATCAGCCATATATATATATATGTGAGGAAAGGGAGCCTACTTTGTGAAGTAGGTAACTTACCTACTTCACATTCTATTTTTTTCAAATTTTTTATTTTATTTTGAAAAATACCATCGTGGATTTTAATAATTATATCCCTCTAATATGTCATTCAAATTTTGTCAGAAACAGAGACTCCAACGACCTCCATCCAGACAGTCATTTTTTAACGGTCACAGATTTGCTGTATTTTTCGTGTTCTGGATGGAGGTCGTAGGAGTCTCTGTTTCTGACGAAATTTGAATGACATATTAGAGGGATGTAGTTATGAAAATCCACAATGGTATTTTTCAAAAAAATAAAAAAATTTGCAAAAATGGAATGTGAAGTAGGTAAGGTTACCTACTTCACAAAGTAGGCTCCCTTTCCTCTCTCTCTCTCTCTCTCTCTCTCTCTATATATATATATATATATATATATATATATATATATATATATATATAAGGGCTCGTTTGGTTGTCAGGATACCTTGGGGCAACCTGACATATCCCCAGCTCTACCCCCTATATTCCTAGATTGGAATTAGTTATACGGAACCCACAATTTTTTTGTTATAATTTTTTAACCACATTCTAATAAAAAATAATATAAAAATACATTTTTATCATAAGAAAGACATATTCAATGCAACATCATATTACATTTATCATTCCAACACTCCCAACCATCCAAATAACTAGTATTCACTGGAGGATATTCCAACCCAACCCTTACAATATCATTGTGCCCTTCCTAACTTCTGTTATATCAGTTATGCCCTTCCTTTTTTGAAATACCAATTGTGCCCCTATCTTTTGACAAAATTTATAGTTTTACCATTTTGCAATATCAATTATGCACCTACTTTACCTTAAGAGTGTGTTTGATCGGTGGGTTAACATGTGGTAACCATGGGGAGGATAACATGTTTTTATGTTTTGGTGTTTGGATAGAGGGTTTTGGGTTTAGAGGGCTTGTTGTGATGTGATTGCATTGAAGTTTGAATAAATGAGTAGTTATTGTTATGTGATTGTATTAAGTTTGGTAAAATGGGTAAAAATTGAGTGGCTTATAATCTTTAGATGATATGATGGTATACATATCATTTTTTGATGGTATGGATGAAAGAGAAATGATTTACCTAATGTATTAAAAAAGATAAGGAGAGTGGACCTCATATGAGAAAGAAAAAGTAGATTTTGAGGGAAAACCTCCCATGATTTTGAACTTTGAAAAAAGGTAAAGATACACCTCGTATTAAAAAAAAGTAGAAATATAATTGATATTTATGGTAAGAAAAGTACAAGCAATAAAAATCCTATATTTTATTCAAGACACGTACAATAATAGAACAACGGACAAAGTGTCGGCTGCATGAAAAAGACAGAGAATTGCAGGGGTAACCGTCCTCTTAACAAATGGGCGTAAAGTAAAATTATCTATTATTTCTTTATTATTATGATAATTATTTAAAGTGGAGAAAGCTGGTTCTACCGTTGGTTTTACTTAGAAAACAACAACTCAATCTATATTCATATTGAAACGTATATAAGTAGAAGGCATCCCATGCTCTTTTTATTAAAATAACCAATATAGAATTTTTTTACCAACATAACTCTTTAATTATTTTATAATGGTCATAGGTCCATATTAATGGGTTTTTTAAATTGCTTTAATAGATAAATGTAACATTTGTCGTGAAGTTATTTTCTCATTGACGGTCGTTTATTATTTACTAATATGATGACTTTTTGTGCCCTTTATCATAGGTTTATGCATGGAAGGCTCTTTGGATATTTCATTTTACATATGTTGCTAAATTTATTTAAAAGCGAGAGGGAGTATGCAGTTCAACTATATATAACTTAGATGTTCATCACTTTCTAGCCACTCATTTATTTCGAAGATAGAAACCACACATGTTCCAATGAGAGATCTACTTGCACTAGCTCTCTCATCTCGAGACAAAACAATGACAAGAGGTGATGAATACATAGGTTACATACATCTCAATAACATACTCTTTTTTTCCTTATTTAAATCTTTCATACAAATAAATGTATAATTTTTTACTTATATATCCCTTCTTTAAAAATATTTTATTAAAATGATCATATAAATTTGGGATTTTTGCACCCATAATATTGAGTAATTTCGTAATAACTTTCATAACATTACATAATCATGAATTACGCTCAGAACCCTGAATAAGTGTGTCGTCTTACACCGATAACCTTCCGTTACTTTACTTCATTAACTCAATCAAATGATTGAGTTAATCTAACCAATCAACGATCTAACGGTTAGGATTAACCTAAATTTAAAAATTGTCCCATCCCATGCTCTTTCTCTTGAGCCAGCACCTGACGTTGTTGGGGCTTGCCGATGGTGGAGGGGAACGACGGGCCTGCAGGCGGGTGGGTGCAGAGAAATGGTGGAGGGCAGCAACAAGAGTGGGCGGGCTTGGGGATTGCAGATGGGGAGGGGGGCTTGAGAGGCACGGTCCAGTGGAGGGGTTGACGAGTTTGTAGGGAGCGGAGCAACGCAGTGAGCTTGCAGAGGAGGAGGGGGGCTTTGATGGGGGAGTATGCAGAGGAGGAGATGGGGGAGCTTGCAGAGACAGGGCAGAGGCGAGAGGTGCGGCCTGTGGGAGGAGGGTGAGGAGTTGACGACGATCGCGGGAGGGGGTAGGGAGCTTGCAGAGGTCGACGACCAGAGAGGGGGTGCTTCCGGAGGTCGGCGGAGGGGAGGAGGGTTGCTTACATAGGTTGGTCCGCGGGAGGGGGCTGGGGAGGTTGCAGAAGTCGACGGCGACTCGGGGTAGGGGGCTTCCGGAGGTCGACCAGGGGTGGGGGAGGGGGTCCTTGCAGGTCGATGACGGGGGGGCTCCTTGCATGTCAACGACAGGGGGAGGGGCTTCCAGAGGTCGCCCAGGGGGTGGGAGTGAGCTTGCAGAGGTCAACGACAACCGCGGGGCTTCCGGAGGTCGACGGAGGGGAGGGGGTTGCTTTCAGGGGTGGGTCCACGAGAGGGGTTGGGAGCTTACAGAAGTCGACGAGGGGTGGGGGGGGGGCTTGCAGAGGTGGGGGAGGGGGACCTCCGATGGCAGAGAACTTGATGGCATCATTTGCAAATAAGAATGAACATCATAGGCCACTTTGTCTTTTTCTTAACGGAAACTGTCAAATATAACGGTATCTCAAAGGGAACATAACACAGTGTTAGGTCATGTAAGAGTTAAGCATTACTTGAGGTTTCTCATGTAATCCGCGATTATGCAGGGTTATAAATGTTATTACGAAATTACTCAGATTTATGGGTGTAAAAATCTCTATAAATTTTCGGTATCATGCTTTAGCTTTCCATACTCTATTGAAAACAAGGTCATATAAATTAGATCTATTTTCAAATAAAATGTCCCTAAAGTGAAAATATATTCGTGTCAAAGTTTCATGTGGCGGTATTGATTAAAGTTCAACTTCGCATGGGAACTATACAACTGCAATAAATATTGCCTTTCAACTTTCTAAATATATAAATAATAACAAAAACTGTGTAACAGCCAAGTTGGTTGTTACACGGAGCAATTTCTCTTTTTTTATTTTTTTAAAATACCACCATGTATATTCTTCTATATATCCCTCCTGTATATCATTCGAATTTCATCCGAAACAGAGACTCATATGCCCTCCATCTAGAACATGTAGTTTTAGCGGTCTCAAATTTATTATAAACGACCTGTTCTTGATGTATGGTATAGGAGTCTCTGTTTCTGATGAAATTCGAATGAGATAAAGAAGGGATACATAGATAAATATACATGACGGTTCGAAGAAAAAATAAAAAATAAGGTAAATTATTCAGTGTAACATCCAACTTGACTGTTACACAGAACAACCTCCCCGTCCTCAAGTAATAATTATATATTTCAAAGAGGAAGGATTGGACAAATACTTTTTTAACAGTGAGCTCATGTAACATGTCAGAATTATCTCACATCTAATACCGACACACTGTGATAACATGTTATAAGAGTGAGAAAGATCACTATTTGACAATTTGAGCTTCAAATTTTAGATTTTTTACAGTTACGTCTCTTTTAACTTCTCTCTTTTTTGCAATATCAGTTGTGTTCCAACCTTCGCAAAAAAATCACAAGAATATTTGACACTACAAAAAATAGAGGAGCATAACTGATATTATAGAATATAAGATGGCATAACTGTCAAAAATACTAAAATTTTTTACTGTCTCTAACGATTCTAAATATTTTTTGAACTCGAGCATAATAAATTATAAGAGTTATCTTCCTCGATAATTTTACAGATATCAAAGTTTGTGACGCTTTGAGAATGTAAATGGGAGATGTTACATGTAATACCCAACCTCAAATAGATCATAAATTAATAAAGTGTGAGAATGTCTTATAAGAGCGAGTTTTGCTACTTGCGAATTTGAGCTTAAAAGTAATTTGGACTGTTATCAACGGGTACGAATATAACAAGCTGTTGGAGTCAATTTTCCAATATAACGATGCGAGGACTTAATCCCGAGAAGCTATATTACACCTAAATGATCATACAAGAGAAAAAAAGAGCAAGGGTAGATGGGCCTCCCATTATTAGCACCATGATTTGGACGAGGTAGATGTGATCTCTAATGGGGCCATCGATGGAAAGCTTGCTTGGAGTGAAAGGGATGGTGAGTTCTTTATACATTTTATTCTTTATTTTTTGTACGAAGAGGACCAGTTAGTAATAGAATTGGATTATATATATTACAGTAGATTCTCTAGAAAACATTAATAAGATGTGTAATTTTTTTGTGAGGAGTGGATGTTTGGATGGCTTAGTTTTGATGTGATGTTATTTGTATGTAATACTGAGTGAAGTTTATTACTGTTTATATGATACTGATATTGATTTTGTAAAAGTTACAATCTGATTATTTTAGGGTTAAACGAGTATGCTCTGTGTGAGCATATAAGAGTATACTTCTATCTTTCTTTTCGCAACTTTTTTATTTTTTTTGAAATGAAATATGGCGGGATTTACTTGAAATAATAAGTGGAATATGTATTTCAAATTTTGTATAAAACAAGCGTTCCTAATACTTCCATCTGAAGGGAGTCAACTTCAGCAATTCTGAAATCGTTAAAATTTGACGATCTTGATGTAGGTGATAGAAGTCTCGAATTAAGTCGATTTTTGAATGAACCCATGGTGACATATTGTGATCTAAACTCCACTAAGTTTCATTAAAAAATAAAAATAATAAGGGAAAAAATGTGGGAGCATTTACATGCTACCAGGAAATATATTCCTTTTTCCCTTATTTTAATATGGATGGCAATGGCAAAACAATATAATGGAACTTTGGAAATTTACAAAATATTATCTTTAGTTGTAAAAGATATTCGACTACTTGTTATGGTGTAGATGTATTATTACGTTGTTGTACAGTTAATTCTTGATTGTATATGGCTACTACAATTTTTTATGTTTTTTTAATTTCATTTTGTTGTTGTGAATATCATTTTTCATTTTGGTAGAGACTATGTATATGTAATCATCATAATTTTTAATATATTCAGATTATAATATGCTCGAATATAAGCTTATAAGGTTGGATTTTTAAACAAAGCTAATTCTTTTGGATCTTACCTTTTTTGGTGATGACATACTTGATGTCTAAATACAATAAATCCAACCATAAAGTTGATTTACCGAAAGAAAGATCAATGACAAAAAAACAATTTCTATATATCCAACCTTAAGTATGTATCCGTTTAAATATATTTGAATTTTTTTAATTAAAATGATTTAAAACGCCAACCTTACCTATTTATTTATAATAATTTCAACAACAAAAGTATATCAAATTTTATTATGATATGAAACGCATAGAATACTAAGTTTAATAGAGTTTCCAATTATCGGAGAAGGTTTGTATTCTACTGATATCACATCTTAATATTTTTGTATATTCTTATACTGCAAATTTATTTAAACACATTCATAAGAATATATTTTTGCATATTCTTATATTGCAAATATATTTTACGTTAGTGGTTTTGTAATTTTTGTTTTGCCAAAGGTAGGAAAAGATAGTCGAATCTAAATCAATGGAGAGAGGGAAAAGTTGAACTAAAATCTTATATGTGTAGATTGGAAATTATCAAATATGGGGGAGCGACCATGACAAGTTTGATAAAATGCAATACAAGCATTTATATGTATATTTATTTATATTTATATTTATACTTATATTTATATTTATATCTATATTTATACTTATACTTATATGTATACTTAAATTTTATATTCAGGTTTGAGAGGTTTCAGATACTCACAAGGAAATCACACATCCTACAACAAAATTGGGCTATAATAGCACTTTTTCAAAATCCGTAACTAATCATACGTTAAAAATACAACAACAATATTATTCTTTTTTGAAATAACTTTTTGTACTTGAAATTAGCAAAGAATATCATATCTATCACAGTATCATTAGTAATGGTCCATATAAAGACACTTATCTGTTGCTATTTTTTAAAAAATTAACTAATCGTCGCTAATTTTTTATTTGTTATATGGACAATCGTTAATGATATAACGATGGATGTGATATTCGTCGCTAATTTCAAGTATAAAAAATTATTTTGTAATGAATAATACCGCCCCTATAACAACGACTGATTTAGTGAGATATATTGAAAAAAGTACCATTATTGCCGAATATTGGTGTGGTGCACCCAAACTCATATTCGATTGTATAATAAGTTTAAAACTCAAACTCGTCCAGAAACAAATGAAACATGTCAATGAGGTCCTTAAATGGAACAGATTCGATTCGGAGATCGAATAGGTGAATCCATGTTGACATCCCTAACAGAAGAAATATGAAGATTATTTTACGATAATTCGTCAGAATTGTCCTAAATTAATAGGATTATTCCATTAAAAAATCACTTTGTACTGAATAAGACAACCTATGGCTTGAGATACCTCCCTTACAAATTGATGGAGCAAGTACTAATATAAATTATATATGAGAATTTTAAAAGAAAAGTATCACTCTGTATCCACCAACCAATGGACATGTTGGATAATTCGAATTTCGAGCACATGGCATAATAGGATGACGAGATGGTCAATATCCTCCAACTAATGGTCCAAGGTAGCTGGAACAGGATATAGTCATGACTTCATATTACTTAATTAGGGCCACTTAATTACGGGCAAGTTATGTTTGATTACCTCTACACTATAATCACTTGGCAATTCATTTACTCTATTCTGCATAACTTACCAATGATATTGCGGAAATATACGAGGGCAATTCTCCAGGTAGAAGTTGGCGATGTCCTTCGCCTCGTACAGCGGCCTCCCGTGTTCGTTAGGCGTGGTCAGCATGGCCGTCACAAGCCCGCCGGTGCTCGTCCCAGCAATGACATCGAAGTAGTCTACAATCCTCGCTTCCGGGCCATCGAGCTCCTGCACATGACCATCTGTGTGATGTTGTTCGAGGAGATCTAACATCTAGCTAGTTCAAACCTGGAGCTTGGATTCGAGGAATTCTAGCACACATGCGGGGATGAGCCCCCGTATTCCGCCACCGTCGATGCTCAATATGGTGATGCGGTTCCCCTTGGAAGCGGGCGGCAAAGGAAGCGGCACGGTGTCGTCGGACGAGCTGGCCATGGCCTCCGTGAATTGGACGATGGAGTTGAGCTGATTAAGGACTCTATGTAGTGCTCTCGGATGCACATATAAATGGGGAAAGAAAGGTTGGAATTGCAGTCGACCTCGTGGTGAGACCCACAATTATTGAGGTTCACAACGCCGAGCCACATCAATTATTGCATGTAAATCACGTTGTATACATGGGAACAAATTTTAAAAAGATGCCCTTATCTTCACTGTAAGATAGTCAGGAGCATTGCCCTACAATATTCTGATCATGAATAAATTACTCAAAAATCACTTAATTATACTCTAGATTTCAATGTCATAGCTAAACTTTGAAAAGTGACAATGCCGTACACAATGTTTACTATTTGATTCAATATGATTTTCAGTTGTTGTGATTTAAGGTTAGCAAGACAAATATATCGACTAAATTTCAATAGTCAGAGATCACATGCACTGAGACAAATCTTAAAAATCAGATACTACATTATTTCCTTTTTAAAGTTCATGAATAACATTGAAATCGAGTGTATAGTTTATGGACTTTTGTGTGGTTTACTTAAAAAAAAGAAAGAAGAAAAGGGATTCATTTCTTTCCATTTAATTTGTTTTCTAATCTCAGTGGTTTTGTCGCAGCTTCAACTCTACTTCAACCAAAATAAAACATGTATAATTTTTATTTTTTTTGTGCTTCTTTTCTTTTTTTTGCACAGATCGTTCTCTTTTTTAGCAATTTCTTTTTTTATTCTCGAGTATTCTTCATCTTGTTTTTGTGCAGCTTCTTTTTTTAAGATAACCTTTTTTTGTACAGATAGATGGTCATATGCAAAGGGTGCGCAAGCCGTAGTGGTGCGGCGGCCGTGAGGCTGAGCCTATACTTTGCAGACCTTAGAGGCGCAAAAACATGGGTGCGGGAGATTCTTGAGCATGTGAAGGGATCGTGGTCGACATGGTAGTCGCGGCTTCGCCTCCTACAGAGGTTGTGGTAGAGGAGGTGGAGCAACCGCATTGAGGACCCATTGTCACCGCCCTCAATCTTTAAGAGATGGCGCCCATCTAATGAATTGATAATTGTCTATGTTAATATCGTATCGTTGTAATATGGATCAATAACAACCTATCAGAACCATGCTGAAAATATCTCGGTGAAGAGAGCATAGTTTGATTTATACCTAGATAAGTCAATGGACGAACACAAGGACACGAGCTAATTGGGCTATTTAACTAGGGTCTAAATAACTATGTTAAATGACCAAGTGTATCCAGGTCAATATGCACAATGAAAATGCATGCATGTTTTTTTGGAATTTTTATATGCAAGTCAATTTAATATGCTACAAATTGATTGACAATGCATATCATATAATTACATACAATTACATAAAAAAATATATGACATGAATTAATGATTGAATTAGTCATATAATCAATATCTAAATTAGTCCTAAATTGATCAATGTATGCTCCTATCTCAACTTAATTAAAACATGCACCTAATTCATAAAGCACATAAACCACCTAATAAACATTTAGCAATTAACCATGTTATATGGAATCAATTATTTGGTCATGTAATTAAATTCTAAATGTAATGAGCAAGTCAGGGTCCAACCAACCAGTGCATGAAATTAAGCGAGGTTAAATTAAAGGCATTTGAATCAAAATGAAATAAGAAAATAACTTCTTTGATTTTAAAATGAAACATACTATTCACATCAGAGAATTAAACATGTCACCTTCAAGATAATTAATAGAGCTTTTAAATAAGATCAAAATCACTCAATTTTGTTTAAGGTACTCAAGATTCTCAAGAATGAATCCATGGAGTTTTCACAATAAAAAAGTAATAATATAATACATAAAACATCACAACCAAGTCCAGAAAGGGCTAAAATGCAATGTATAAAAAATGCAAGGGGCTTATCTACAATGTTCTAGTTGCGTGGGGATAGATTTGCAAATAGGGAGAATTGGTAAGACTGGAATGCAAATTTCCCCTACAGGCACGTGAGGCACGTGATGCTCAAGCTCGAGCCACATGGGAGTGTCTGCTGCTATGGCTCGTGGCTCTGGCCCACTGAGGTTGAAGCTGCGGAATAGAGATTCAGAGAAGATCTAGGCCATAAGATTAAATTAAGATGATTTGATTCAACATCAACTGCTCTTTGAGAATAATTTCCTCCTCCACAAGAGGCGGTGCTCGGGTGGTCCTTTGATGAACTCTACAGAGCTCTTCCGTGCTCCTTAGGACTGGTGAAGATAGGAACACCTCCGTAGGTCGATGGCAAAGACGGTGGAGGGTTAGATTTGAAGCTGTTGTGGATGGATGAGCTAGATAATGTCTGCATGATGAATGCGAAGCTCGAGATCGGTGAGGTGTTCGAACCTCCGATCAGTGAAGCCTAGAGTTACCTGCAATAGTTAGATAGATATTTGAAGCAATGGGGAATCGAAAGGGGGATGAAATGGAAGCGAGTGGAGGGCTGTCGTGAATAGATGGAAATGAAGCTCTAATGGGTCACCTTCTTTTCAATTAGAAGACTTTGATCTAGGTGGAGAGGGTTCCGAAGAAGAAGAAGAGGAGGCGATCAAAAGTGTGTGTGTGTGTGTGTGTGTGTGTGTGTGTGTGTGTGTGTGTGTGTGTGTCATTGTTGTGTGATGAAGGTGATCGAGTGCTCAGATGAGTGTTAAGATGAGTATATGTGATTAATAAAATAGGAAAACCAATGAAGGGGGAAAACTAGGGTATACTTGGAGTTTATGAAGAAGGTCGGAGGATGGAGTAGAGGACTGGGAGTGAAGCTTAGAGCTTCCGGATCCTCGCTTGACACACACGGCCAGTGTACAAATCTTGAGCAACACCGTAGGAGGGCTGCAGCACAACTACAAAGTCCGTGAATTTCATCGGAGGTCTTCCTCCTTCTTCGCTCTATTTATATCTCTTTGTGTCACTAAAGGGAGGGATAGGCTCGAAGGTACACTTGACAAGGGTGGATAGGGTGAAATGCGATCCTCCATGGTGGTTTTGTTCACAGAGGGAGCAGTTAGAGGAGGTGGTTTCAACCTCCTGGAGGTTTGTGCACTGACATGGATGGCTAGGTCTTGGTGGTTGGCGTGAAGAGGGATGGAAGGGTTGCAGAATGGTATTGGAATCATGTCGTGAGGATATGTGGCTCGATGAGAGAAATTGGAGGAAGTATCGCTGATGAAGAGTCGCTTCTCCTCGAGGAGGAACCGATGACTGTAGATGAGGAAGGGTGACCATTGGATCAGGCGATCCAATGACCCTGATGGAGGTGGACTTCTGTGGTTGGGGAGCTTCTGAGAAAATGATCGTACACTTCAGAGAGGAGTGGGAGTGAATAACTACATGTCGTCTGACCAGGAGATCAAATGACCAGGAATGGGAGTAGGGCTGAGTAAAGACGCAGGTCACGTAGCACACCCAGAAGCAGTCACATGACCCAATAGGAAAAATCCAAAACTCAAAAAAAATAATAAATAGAAATAAATTAGTAAATGATTTATTAAATCAATAGTCAACATGAAAGTTGTGTATTTTTCAAGATCTACAACTTTCATGTAGAATCCAAAATCAAAATACATCACATATACATAATATTATTTTTGTAAGTATCTTTATGAATAAAAATACAAATTTAATTTGTTTTGTAATTTTTTGTAATTTTAAATAGGAATGAATATGTTATATATTAGTTACAAGATTACATTAATCTCTATGGGATTTTTAATTTCAAGAAAATACATAAAATAATTAGAACGAATTCGTAATGCAAATAATGTTTAGTTTCATGTACAAGGTGTATAATGTTTAGTATAATTATTTAGATGTTAAATCAATTAAATATGCTAAGATATATGGTTAAATAATACAAATAATATTGATAAATATGAGATTCATCATCCCTTATACTTAAACTTTGCTCATTTTCGAGCAATTAAAGAATGAATAAGTAAGTTGAATCCTTGATTGTTTATGAGAAATACAAGACTTGAAATTTGAAATAAGAGTTTTATGTAACTCTTGAACTCCGAGTTTAATCTATTATCACTAAAAAAGAACTCAACTTCCCTAATTATCAGACCCTTTATGTACATATATATTTAGTAGTATGACATTTAGTGTTGATCACATATACTAATATAGAGTCTCAGCTTCACCCGATGTCCCAGTCTAAGAAGTCATTCTCAAAACCCAACCCTCAACTCTAGGAAACAAATAAGGTTTCACTTCATTCTACCATCTCTTTAGTTGTCAGACTTAAAGATGTAAGATGGAATGACTAAGTAGGGAAGATTGTAGGATTGTGTCCTTTATTTTCACCTCTCATTGAAACAAGGATCTCTCAAGTACCTTATTAAACACACACTTGTATATTTGGTGTTAATCAATATGCCCATCAAGAATTCTAAGTCGTCTGCAATGTTTTTTCTGGGTTACACCAGGATGTATCTATTTTGAAGTATCTAGCATACTTTCTATACCCATACTTGTATCATTTACGATGTAGAGCCCTTTTAATATGCTCACACGACTCATATGACCTAGTAGCTTTGATCTAAGTAGACAGTTTGAAAGGGTTGGGATCGCTTTGTCAATAACATATGCTCTTTTTGCATTGTCTTGGAATGTTTGAGATTTTCTCTTTTGATACATTTTTTCCTTGGCTAGCCCCTTTGCTTTTACCAAGTTAGTGCATATATCAAAACTTTTAATGATTTTACACACACTGACACATAGGTTTTTATCAAGGTAATATAGGAACCTTGTTCCCATATTGACTAATGTGTTGATACTCAGATTTCATGAAGTAATTCTGAATCTTATCCCATCCTCAAGCATCATAAAATCAGGTCCCAACTCAAACCTCTCATCTAGTTCCTCAAACGAAACATCGACTCATCACAATGATTATGAAATCATGCATGTATATTATTGATCATATTCTTTTAAGGATAGAGATTCTACATATAATATATATCTTCCAAGCTAAGTTATTAAGTCGTAAGGCCTTAACGAACAAGAATGGTTGAACTTCAAGTTAAATGTCACTCTAAACCAAGTATCATGAACTGCACACGTCTTATATGTTGTGAAGGCGTCAAGGATAAATCCAGCTATTAATTAGCCTTTTTTCAACTGTGTTTTCAAACAATGTCAAATAATCTCTTTAAGTATATACAAAACTTTTTTACATACAAATTTTCAAAATCAATTTCACCCCTTTTACAAACTATTTGTAAATTATTTTTAAAAAACATGACACATAGATATAAAGATTTTCAAAATATTTTGAAAAATCATTTTCAAATCAGTTTCAAATTCTCATACCCTTAGGCCATGTTCTGCTAGGGGATTTACCCCCAAAAACCTCCCTTTTTCTCTCTCATGTGAGGCTCACTCTTCCTCTATTTTTTATTACATTAAATAAATCATTTCTCTTTTATCTATTCCAAAAAATAATATATTATACCATCATATCATCTAAAAAATAGAAGCTACTCACTTACCTATTTTTTCAAACTTCAGTACAACCACATCACAATAACTACTCACCCCGGCAACCAAACGTACCCTTTGCCCATCATGTAATTGACGAATCTCACATTCATCATCATTTCTTTTATCAATTAATTCTCTATCTTAAATTAATCAATTAACGTAATAATTAATTAATTGAATCTAACAGTTAACATCTTGTAAATAATTAAGGTTAATTAGTATATATAAATAAATACAAAATATATGTAGAAATGGTTCCTTTTTTCATTATGATGACAAAATGAGTTCTATCAGCACATTCTTCAAGCCTGTGAGGACTCTTTTCAAACTGAAATTGGGAAGAAAAAACCACGTGAGGACTCTTTTCAAACCATTGAAAATAAAGGAAAAATTATTCTTTATGGGATGACCTACTGAATGAAACACGACCATTAAATAGAGATTCCCAACTCTATATGCTGGTCATTAAATTAAAGAAGTTCATTAGAAGAAGGGGCTCAAAATAATGAATGCAAGGTACAACTGGCTTAAAAGCTTTAAATTTCTTAACAATGTTTCAACACTGACATGAGCTAGATTGTCTAAAAAGCAGTGACGTATATTCCATCTCAAATTTGATGGATAAGGTTGGATTTCCTGATCGGGCGGAAAATATGAACTTAAATAAACAATTACATAAATAGCGACTGAGTTATGGAGATGAAATATTTTAGTTATGTTTTCAATGAACTTTTAGTTGTCATATGGTTAAAAGAATAAGTTACTTATTGGTTAGATGCTATGTGTAAAAAAACCATAATCAAAATAGAGGCGACCAATACATTGTTGCTATAATTATATGGCAAAAATATTGCAGCAATAGCTTGTGACATTAGATTTAGTAATTGTAGTATTAGAATTGGACTTGTGTTGGTTTTAACATAAGTTTGCATTCGTCCGTATCAATAGAAATCAAGAGTATTATTTAAAAAACGTGCTGATGAAAAATCTTATTACCATAGCTAATGTTGCCACGAGTGATAGCTCATAGTGATTCATATTGTTTGATTTTAAAATAAATTAAAAATCCATAAAATCACTTCTTAACAAATGACACCGTTACTGGAGAGGCATGACGAGGTTAGATAGGTTTAATTGTTTCTTCTTTGTTTTTGGAGAGGCATGACGAGGTTAGATAGGTTTACTTGTTTCTTCTTTGTTTTTCTTTGTTTTTTGTGCCTGAGCCATTAGCTTTAGGATTTTATTATCTTGTTGAGCCGGGTAAATAATAGGTTCAAACAAACTAATATCTTTCAGTTCCTATAGATTGATTCACACTTAGACTTAGGCAAATAAATCTAGTTCTTCCCGATAATAGAAATTCCTGCTAGGACGATTCTCGTTTGCATTTCATATAGTTAGATTTATTTTTACATGTGCGGATCATTTCGCATGTAGACTACTGGCGATAGGTACACATCTATTACTTTGCATGCATTTTTTATTTTGATGCCCATCGGCTTTTCTAGCTTCCTTCTCCATTTTATGGACTTAGGATAAAAAGTAATTGAAAAAAATTGTTGGGCGATTTTAATTGAAAATTACTCAAAAAAGTGATAACCTAATAAAATTTGAGAATATTAATATCACTCGACCTGAAAATTAAATGTAATAATTCATCTTGTATTAGGGAGTGCAACCCCTTCATTGCTCATATGTACTTACCTCCAGATAGAGCAGGTGAGGGCGTAGCCCTAAATATAGAGTCCAAATCCTTAGACTTGTACCCTAAGTATATGTGTATTACTCTTTAATACACGGTCGCAGTTGCAAGCACTTGTCTCCGATCATAGAATATCATTTTGATCTGCTTTGCCTCATATCTTTCTTTGGGCCTGACATAACCCTACAACCCGAGCAGATGGTTCCATTATTTGGGGAGGTGTGAGGACGTACGTTGGGCGATAGAATGACACAACCTTGTATGTTTGTGGTTAACAATGTGATTCACTAAGCTCAAAAATTGAAAAGATAAAAGACCAACTCTTACAATCTCTATTTGTTTTAGTTGGTGAACTGATGGTTTGGTTTGTGTTTGCTTGATTTGAATATAGATCTTTCTGTGCACTTTGTGCCTTCTTCGCATTCTTCTTTTTGTTTAATCTTCGTGATCTCGCATCTTCCGTTTATATCAAAGATGTTGGATTGGAGTACATTTTATTCAGACTTCGCAAACTTATCTCTATACATTCCAGTCATCTTCTCCTATCCAGGATGACTCTCTTCCCGATTTTTCTTCTTGTTTTTCTATTTCACCATTTCTTTCACCAATAAATCCCTTGTTTGAGATGGACTCAAAACTCGAATGTGCATTGGAGCCTCATTCATTTTAGAGGATTGATCGAGTGCCTTGTACATTTTTAGAGATGGATTTATAGGACTCGATGGAAACAAAGGGGAAGGCCCCACTAGCAGACCAGTCTGAGATCAACAGTACTATGTTGGCTTCCATGTAGGTCATTCAGGCACAACTTATAGGGCAAGCCAACATCCTTTACTTTCTCCTACACCCCACAAGGTCGTCAACTTGATGACGTCTCATGATGTGGATAGGGTGGACAGTTCAGATCTGACCATCATTGGAAACCACCTATTCAAAGTTGATATAATAGAAAAGCGATCACAAGAGCTAGACAAATTACATGTGATCGAGCATAGGACAAAGCATCTAGACAACCCGGATGAGATTACAAAGCATCTGGAGCTTTTTGTGAGTACCATCCATTCATGCTAGAGTTCTAGTGCCATAACCGAGACTTCAACACCCGAGTCTTCTTCTTCTACACCGGCTCAATAGAGTATCGGAGCACCTCCTTTAATTCAACATGTTTATGACGTGCATGCTCTAGGTCAAGTCCAGCAACAGACTCCAGCATATGTGTTGTTGTACTACCTCGAGTTTCCTTAATTTTCAGAGCCACGATTTCCACCTCAAATATAGGAGGTGAATGACATTTGGAGTGGTCCCGAGTGCAGTCAGACCCATCCACTTAGGTAGTCTCAGTTGAGTTCACAGGACAACCAGAGGCCAGTTCACCACTTTCAAGGAGGTAGGCCATATCAGCACCATCACCAGCCACAACCTCACTACGTATCTCCACCACATTTCCATACATGGAGACACAGATATCATCAGATGTATCCTGCATATTCATATCATCTATATTACCAGCAATCTGCGCAATATTCACAACCTCCTCCTCCTCAGCACCAATATACACAATAGTTTGCTTATTTAGGGTACCAATAGCCTCCACACTTCCAATCTCAATGACCTTCAGTTGTTGAGCATCCAGAGGCACCCTCGGTGAACCCTACACTTGATTACCTCACACAATTGATGAAGAACATGAGTGACATCAACTAGAGGCTAGACGACCTGACAGCCATGAAGACCATCATGTTAGCCCAGGTCGAAGCCAACTCCAATAATTTCAGATGCAATAAGGAGCATGTGGCACATCATGATCCATCCACTCTTGAGACAGGTAGGCCTTGTGATTTTTCATGTTTATTTAATGTCGTTACTCTCAGGAGCAGTAGGAGATTGCAGCCGCCAGCATCATTGGGATTGAGCAATAAAGTCATTGATCGAGCATCATATTCTTCCTTACCTTCTTCATCCTTTGAGCAGAGATCGAGTGGAGCAGCACATGGAGAAGTACCAGCACCATCATCCACCATAATATACCCAAAAATTGAAGAAAAATAAAAAACTTAAAAAGACAATAATGTGAGATGCAGAGTCGAGTCGACCTTAGAGGAGAACATACCCGTCATGGAGTCTTTTTCTTCTGAGCAGACAGAGCAATCTGAGACAGTTTTTAATTTTATTTACCTATTATAGATGATATTTACAGTCTGATTCTGACTGTACATATGTACATGATGATTTCGATGTGAATAAAAAGAATGTTGATTCTGATTATGTACCTTTTCCTAATGCATTGAATAAAGTAAAAATATTCGAAAATAAAAACATCACTTTCTGATCATAGAGTGGTATAAATACTTCATAACATTTTCCTTGAGATGCCACTCCTGAATGCCATGGAGTACATGCATTTTGTGAAAAGAGGATTAAAAGAAGCATGTACTACAAATTATAAACCAAAGCATAACAGATGCAAAAGAACTGAGAAATACATATTGACCATGCCCACCGTTCATGCCATCAGCAACCTCCCGCCTAAAAAAAGACAAGGGAACACCTCTTATCCGATGTCAGATATTTTATCAGGAGTTTGATTGTACTATTCTCGATAGTGGATCCTCCATCAATATCATGCCGACCTCGCTAACCAAAGATTTGGGTTGGGGCCTCTTAGATCAACATGGTTGATCCTTCAGTTTGCTGACAGATCGGTCAAGAGGTCGAGGGGCATCTTAGAGGGTGTTATCGTAACGGTGCAAGGAATGCAATTCTCGGTGGACTTTACTGGCTTAGACATGGACACCTCACCACAGTTACTCCATACTGACAAACCCTAAGATACCCTTATTAATTTGTCAGAATTAAGTTTTATTTTTTCGTTGCAGTCAGGCAAATTAGGGTTGATCAAAAAACCACTATTTTATTTAATATGTCAAATTAAAGCGAGCGGTCAACTTTTTTTACTTGGTAAGTCTAAGGTCGAACTCAGGGAGGCAATTGTCTCCTTAGGTTAATTTTTAGTTGACCTTGATGTTAGGTTTTCAAAGAGGTATTTTTAATTTTTTATGCAAAATAATAAATGAAATGCAATTATGGCCAAATTCGTGGACTAAAATGCAATTTAAGATTAACCAATGTCAAAAAATTATAAAACTTGGCCAAGATGTAAATAATGATGAAACCACATTGTAATTTTTTGGAATTTTTAGATGCAAAATGAATAAATAATGAACTTATGAATGCAAGCAGTGTGATTTTCAATACTTAATTATAATAAATATTAAGTCTATTTATTTTCAGGAAATAAAATTATCTAAGATATATCACTAGGTAATATATCTCAAGAAAAATCCTAGCCCTAAAAATACTGAATTTAATACCTATTAAAAATTAATTAATGAAATACACAAAATGATTTTTATAGAACAAAATATTAATGCAGATGAAATTCTTTTTGGGCACAATGTAACTAGCAATCAATTATACTATCCACAAATTCTTGATAATTTTTGGAGTTATGGTTAATTTAATAAAGAATTCTAAGCACGGATTGGGTAAAATATGCAGATTCTTAAAAGAATAATAATAATAATAATTAATCACAGAGAATTAAAAATATCACTAGCAAGCCATAATATAAAGAATTAATTGTATAACAATGTGCAATTTTTTTTAAATAATTAAATAATGCAAAAATAATGTTCAAATAGCAGAGGAAATACGGGGGTCTGTTTGCAATTACAATAATTAGAATAATAAAAAAATGCAGAGCAAGGACTTAAAATGGATTACTAGGCCCAAGGAGGGTTTCAATGCAAAATCTCCATGCGTGAGTGCTCTCTACTCGGTAGGACCTTCTGATAAATGGGGGAAACTCCAGGGGCTTCTTCATAAAATTTTCCAAACGGTCACGTGCCTAAAACGTGACACTTGGGCCTTGTTGCGTTATCGAGGAACTGGAGGTGCTCTTCTACAAAGATCCCCTACACCTCACATGCTCTACACGTGAGATGATTGATGAGGACACGATGACGCAAAGCCTGAGGAGAGGGTAGAGGGGCGCGTGAGGTCAGCTCGCGGGCCGATCGAAGGGGTGGTTGGTGCAGGATCTCCGCCATCGAACCGGAGCAGGTGGCCGCAGTCTCCAAGGATGTTGTTCAGGTGAGCGACTAAGCAAGGGCCTCGACCAACACACGACCGAGGGTTGACGGCGTCGCAGCGAGGCAAGTGGACAACAAAGCTTTGGACAAAGTTCCTGCAGTAGAGGCGGAGGGTTGGTTGTAGTTGGCGGAAGGTGCGATGAGGAAGAGTCAGTGTGGAAGTGGTGTGGCCAGTGAGAGTGGTTGTCGATGGAGTAGCAGTCGATGCAGCATGTCGAGGAAGCATAGGGATGGCTTCGATGCCCCATAGTTTGGCGAAGCACGGGGTGGTAAGGAGCGGAGGCATCATTGTTGCGACCAAGGCGAGGTGGAGTCAGAGTTATGATGACGAATGGTGGGTGGATGGGGACGAGGAAGAGAGGAGGCAATTGGGAATAATAAGGAAACAGAGGAAAAGATGAAAAACAGAGGAGGAAAGAGGAAGAAGAGAGGAAGAAAAAGAAGCAACAATTGAGGAAAAGAGGAGATGGAGGAAGAGGAAGGATCAAAGGACAGGGGAAAGAGGGGGAAAGAGGGAGAGAGTTCCCTGAGGTTGATCGGAGTTGTGCCAGGGGTTTTGAGAGGCCCGACTGAGCTTCTCTGATCTTCACTCTACGCGGGGGCACACAGAGCTAGGTGGTCTTCTTGCTGATGAAGCCGCAACAAAGGAGCGAGTCGCTCCCTTGGATCTCGCTGGAGATCAATCGGTGGCCGTCGTCGCCTACAAACTTGTCTCCTCGTTGTTGTCACCCGCGAGGAGGAGTGAAGTTGTTGTCCCTCAAGATCGTGAATGACGGATGATGACTCTCGAAGGCTCGATGGATCTTATATTGGAATCGGTGAGAGGATAATGGGGATGAGGGAGATGTTTGTGGTCCGATGGTCGTTGGAGGCAGCGACTAGATAAGGCGGGGGCAGAGGTTGTGGAGAGAGAAACGAGCAGACTAGGAGAGCAGTTTGACTGAAGAGGAAGCAGTTGACTGAAGAGGAAACGTTCTGGGCACGTGCGGAGGGGGCACCTGACCAGTATATGCATTGGCTTTAATTTTACTTTTTTTAAGTAAAATGAAAGAGCGTAAAAAATGTGTGACACGTGGCGGCTCCAGGAGCAGCCACGTGTCACTCCTAGAAAATTTGAAAAATTAAATCCAAAGATAAATAGCAAAAAATAGAAAGAGATCTCAGATCAAAAAAATTCTTCACGAAAGTTACTCATCTCGATGATATCTACAATTCTATGAAGGGATCAAGAGCAAAAGAGGTCATCTGTGCAAAATGATATTTTTGGGGTACTCGATGTACATTGAATACTTTGATTTTTTAGGTTTTGTAGTTTTTTGTGATTTTTAATTAAGATAAAAATCGAGAAAAATTATCATAAAATCAAATATAAATATTTACACAATAATATATTTTTTGGATTTTTAATAAATAACTAAATAGAAGAATAAAATAAGTAGAAAATGGAAGATATTTGTACAAACTCATAAAGGACACTTAGACTAGGTCAGTTTCTTTGATTTGAATCTCATTTTGAATTTAGATTTTTATGTATTTTAATAAAACTTTCATCAATGAATACAAATGAAAAAGAAATAAAAGAAAGAAGGTTAATTCTATACATAAAATATCAGGTCAAAAACTGTTAAAATACAAAATGCGCAAAAGAGGCCCAAAATCCAACTTTCACATGAGTTCCGATTTTGATGAAATTGATCTTGTTTTGAAGGTCTTTAATATGTATTACTTTAAAAGCAAGTAGACCTAAATCAGACACTGTATGAGGAAGGAACGTGCATTTTAGTCTACCTATTCTAAAATTGGAGTTTTGTCTGACATGCCAATTATTTGAGTTAGTGATCTTTTTGTATTTTTCTTTAATCTTGTTAGTAATATGTACACAATGAAGGTGGTTTTTAGCATGAATTGGTTAAAAATACATGAAATTAGGTGGAAATGTGAAGATGATTATGGATGCAATTATGCACACTAAAATGCAGATATTAATTCTAAGTGCACGAATGGTAAAGATGCAGAATAAATGATGAAATGCAGCTAATTACTCAGGAACGAAGCTCTATTTTCTTCTTTTAGTATGATGAATCACGGATTCATCAACCCCCTATACTTAAACCTTGGTCGTCCCCGAGTAAATGAAATGAAAAGTGAAATGATTTTGGGTTCCATACCAAGGTCATGAGCAAAAGGTGAAAATAGAGCTAGTCCTGACCTTTAGACTAATAGTGTGGCAGAACTTCTGTGAGACTTAGGGTTTTAAATTCAAGAGCCCTCGATTTCTACATATCATTGTAACAGATTCGACTCAAAAGTTGTCTTAGATCAATCCTTCTCCCAAAGCATATCTCATGAACATTGAATAACCGTCTCATGTGTGTGAAAGGTTTTAGCTCTTCCCATCAAGAATGTCGGAGTATCATGCAAACCTCCCTCCTATTAACTTGTCCTCGGGGAGCCAGGTATTTCCTTCTAAGGTTTGTCACATTGTGTTCACAATAGAAATGGGGAGAAATTAGAAGGAGGGAAAAAGAACTGGAGGATGACCAGTGTAGTCACCTCTCCTTGTGAAGCCAACAAGTTTAGCCAAGTCTCTACCAAGATCTGCAGGTTTTCTTGAAGCATGGACCTTTTTGGTCAAATATTTATTTGGTAGTTGGGCTTCTTTTTTGTATGGAGTTTGGGTAACTCTGCATGGATCTTTTTGTACCCCTACGGATATGGAATCTTTTTTCCGTACATTTTTTGGGGTCTTAGAAAAGGATTGTGCACATCCATCTATTCCTTATCCGAAGCTTTATTTCAACCCATACTCTGGTCTTTAAATGTCCATGCTACCAGAAAAGAGACCCCCATAGTCTTCCAACACCCCGTATGAGTTGAGCTAAGTGCATGGTTCGAGAGAACATATTTTTCCCTACTCAGAAGCTATATCCAGATTAGGAGATCAGGTTAGACACTAAGAGTCAAAGGTTGCACATTGTCATGTAGAACTCGAAGAATTAAGTCAAAGACCTGAAGCTTCTAAAATCTTCTTTCTCAGTGAAGTTCCTCTGGAAATTAGGTAGATTAAGGCGAAGTAAAGATCACTCTCTACTTATATTCATGACTCGATTTAGAACCCAATAACTTTCTATTTTGCATATGCTAGATATGCAAATGAAATGCATATGCTATGCGTATGAGGTGTAAGATTATTTTTTTGTATGAAGTTAAGGATGATATGCAACCGTAAAGAGATTTTACATTTTTCATTTTTTTATTTTTTGGTGTTTTGTTTTGTTTTGATTTTGTTTTTGTTTTTGGGACTCTTCTCATCACGTAATTATTGCATAATATATGCAAAAATACATGAAAGTACGAGCTATGGGTAAAGTATTTATATAATATACATGCCCCCCTATACTTAGAGTATGCTATGTCCTCAGAGCACAAGAAGCGACAAAAAAGACATAGCTCGTGCTAAGCATAGGAGAGAGAAAGATAAAAAGAAGTGTAGAATTCGACCACCCCCCCTATACTTAGGCTTTGGTTAGCTGAAGAGCCTGAGACTACCCTACCTAATTCAACCGGACTATCGATCGAATTAGATGTGTCGTTCATTGTAGTCGGGTAATCGAGACTGTCCAAAAACCACTCAGATTAATGTTGAATTAAATGCAAGCGGCAGATTTATTTTACTTGGGCAAGCCCAAGGTCGAACTCAGGGAGGCAGCTTTCTCCTTAGGTTAATTTGAAGTTAATTTTGATGTTAGATTTTCAGAAGGATATTTTTGGTCTTTTTATAAATTTTTTTTGCAACTAAGGAAAATACAATGCAATTTCAAGCCAAATTTTAAGTTAAGTCACAAACAATAGTCAAATAAAATCCAAAATTAATGAAACTTGGCCAAAATATGATATGCAATGATGCTAAGCTACTGCATTTTTTGGGAATTTTTAGACTTTAAATGAATTAAATATAATTTTAAGATGAATGCAGGGTAGTTTTTGCAAAGTTAATTTTAATAAATACAAGAGTACATTATTTTCAGATACAAAAATTATCCTAGATATTTCTATTTGAAAGGAATCCAGGAAAATTAATAGACCTAAAAAATGATGTATATCAGACCTACTAAAAATCAATTAAGCAAAAGACAACTTAATTTATTCAGGCCTTGTGATGCGTGCAAATGGTTTGATTTTTGGGCATAGTGTAAACCAACTCAAACTAAACCTATTGCGATTTTATGATGAATTTTGGAGCAATATATAATTTAATATGGAATAAAAGTCACACAATGGGTAAACTATGTCTATTTCCACAAAAATAAATATATTAAATTCTTCTATGCTCATAAAAATATGATACATGTCACAAAGTAAAGAACAAGTTACTCTACAACATGCAATTTTTAGAATTTAAAAATAATGATAAATGAATGCCTAAATGTGCGTGCAAATACAGGGACCAAAATGCAAATAGGAAATAAAATTTCTTAATTCTGAAACATGCATACAGGGACTAAAGTGGAAATACCTATAATGCTAGGGTCATGCATGCAAAATGTCCACGAGAACACGTGCACCTCACGTGACACGCCTGGTAGGTACTAAATTATAATTATGAAAACTTATAGGGGCCTCGATGCAATTTTCCCAGCCCGCACGTGACTCGTGAGGTACTAGGCTCAAAAGGCTTCGGAGGCTCGGGCAGTGGCTCGGATGCTCTGGAGGCTCGGACGTATCTTCGGAGCTGCTTCGGGTGCTCCGAGCCTAAGGGTCGGGGAAGCGACTCGAAGCGGGGCTACTTGGCAGAAGATGGGCCGTTAGATCTGAATAGATCCAACAGCTGATGGAGCTGGAGACGTGGTTGCCTGAGAACCGTCAGATCAAGATGATCCAACGGTGGCGATGGAGGAAGGTGTGGTGTGATACGGGCCTTTGGATCAAGAAGGATCCAACAGAGGCTGTAGCGTCTGGCGAGGGCGACGTGGCAAAGTATGTACCGTCAGATCCTCCTGATCCAACGGAGGTGGGAGCGTGTGACGTGGGCTCGATCGGGACTGTCCGATCAAGATGATCGAACGGTGGCTGCTTTTCGTGTTCCTCTGGTCCGCCGCCTCCTGCGACGGACTTCGCGGGGCTCCGGCGAGGGGCTCCTAGCTCAGCCGCCTTCCCTCGTGGTCGGTGTAGATAACTGGAGGCTCTTAGGTAGCTCGGAATGGTCGTGGAGGTGTGGCAGAGCAACCGGCGTGTCCGGGAGAAGCTGGGGAGGTCTGTAGGTCGGAGATGATGAAGCTTGAAGGAGCTCTGACGATGACTCCGATCAGTAAAGAAGATGGACCTACAGGGTTAGTGGTTGCCAGAAAATGGGTACTTGTGCTCGTAGGAGTGCCGTAAGTTATGTGAGGCCTATAGCGTGAAGTGGTGGGTAGCCGATGGTCTTCTCCTGCCATGACCGGCAGAGCGGTGATCGGAGAGGGAGTTCGATGCGTCGTCGGGGCGACTAATTGGTACACGAAGATCAGAGCTCCAAGGAGGAGCTCAGGTGATAGTTGGTGGACAGTGATGTCGATCGAGGACGGTAAGAAAATTGAGAGAAATTCGAAGGGGACAAAGAAGAAGATCGAAAGGGAGAATGGAGGGGTCTACCTGGGGTTGGAAGCTCGGAGGAGGCTTCCGGTCGTTGCTCGAGGGTCGGTAGAGGGCCCGAGCTCGTGCAGCTCGCCGAAGAAGCTGTGGCACGGCGTGCTATGCCGTGGATCTCACCGGAGATGGAAACCTATCATCGCTGACTTCTAAGGCCAAATCATTGTCACTGATAGGTTGAGGGAGCTCTAGGTTCTCTCTTGCAAGGGAGGATAGGGTCGAAGGTGACCGATGGTGGAGTATTTAAAGAAGAAGGTGGAGGTCCAGGCGATGGGAGGTGTGATTGGTGTGGGGTTTGTGGAGCGAGGGGGAGGTGATCATGGTGATCGTGGGTCCTGGCGAGGATGAGGGATGTCGGGGCTACGTCGTGGGGTGATCACTGGGTGGAGAAGGTGGCTAGAATGGTGATGAAAATAGGAAGGGGGCGGAGACGACGTGCGTTGGGGCTACGTGGGCGAGGTGTTTGCGGAGGTGGAAGATGATCTCCCAACAGTTGGATCTAGTGATCCAACAACGGCTGGCGAGGCGCTAAAAGTGGTAGGATTGAATCCAGGCAATATGATCGAAGAATGCAGCGAGTGACACGTGGCGAGCGGATGAGTGGCGCTGGTGAGCGGTGGAGATGAGATCTGGCATAGGATCGGATGGTCAGGAATTGGAGTGGGATGAACGGCATGGATGGAGACGATCTAGCGGCACATGGTGAATCACGTGGCACAAGGAGGGTAAAGTGGAGATGAATGGTCGTGATGAGATCTGAGATGATGATCCAAGGGTTGGGGTTTAGGCGGGATTGAGCGGTTGTGATCCGATCATCGGGGCTACAATCCAGCGGTCGTGAACGAGACACGTGGCCAAAGGAGATGGAGGCGCTGGTGAGAGATCCAGATATGATCTGGGTGTTGATCGGATGGCTGCGAGATGATGAGGCCGTGGATGGCTTAGATATGAAGGAATAGGGAGCAATCGGACGGCGGAGAAAAGGGGCACGTGGCATGCAATGGAGTTGGTCGTGTGGCACAACCAGAGGATGCCACGTGGCCCAATCAGATTGGTTGATGAAGAATGTGAAATAAGAGGGAGAAAATGGCTGAATATGGAAAAACTCAAAACATGAAAGTTGTAGATCTCAATGAGATCTATGAGTTTCATGTTGACAAAAAATGGAAACGAGGTCGAATAAAATATAAGGGTACACATATACATACATATAGTATACAATGAGGGCCCAAAATCCAAGTTTTGCCTACGAGCTCCGATTTTAATGAAATTGATCTCATTTTGAAGGTCTCTGAATGTACATTATTTTAAAAGTGAGTATACCTAGATCGGAGGTTGTATGAGAGAGATATGTGCATTCTAAGTCCATGGTTTCAAACTTGGTTTGGGGTTTTATTTGTCCATTTTACAAGTTAGTATTTTTTGATATTTTTCCATAATTAGTGTTAGTAAAATACACAATATAGAGTGAATTTATCGGATTTAGAGTTAGTATAAAATATATACAGATGAGTGATTTTTATAGATGACTCTGGCTTCTTATTTCATGCAGATGTAAATGCTAAAATGCAGATGTTATCAATGCATGCATGATTGCTAGTTATGCAATATTGGTGGAAATATGCCTCTAATTACTCGGTAATAAGGCTCTATTTTCAACTTTAAGAGTGATGAATCACAGATTCATCAACCCCCTATACTTAAACATTCCCCGAGCAACTAAAATGAAATGCAAGAGTGAAATGATTTTGGGTTCCATACCAAGGTCATGAACAAAAGTTGAAAATAGAGCTTAACTCGACCTTTGGATTAATTGTGTGGCGGAACCTTATTGAGATCTGAACTTAAGACCTAACAGACTTTAAGTTCCATAATTCTTCTATTCAAGACGCCTTAATAGTCAGGTCAGAACAAATCCTCAAATGTAAATTTCTGATGATATGATTCTTACTTGTACTGTGTAAGTGAAAGATAGCTCTCCACATCATAAATGGCTAAGAACCAACCTCCTCTAACAAGGTAACTCTAATTACCCTGTCTAGTAACTCTTTCCTCGAGGAGCGGGGTATTCCCTTCTAAGTTCAAGTGCGACCAACTCAAGAGGAGGAGTGGAGAAAAGAATGGACGATAGCCAGTGTAGCTACCTATCCCAGGATGCCTGGCCAGTGTAGCCAAGTCATCCAGTTGCAGACTTCTTGATAATGTCCATACTCCGACAGGTATTTTATTTTCACTCAGGACTGTCTTATGTTTTGGAGTTTTTGCAAAAAATTTTCGAACTATATACAAGGTGCAACATGTACATCAGGAGTTTTTCCTCTTGAGCCAGTAGACTATCCCTCTTTTGAAGCATTATTGCAACCCACAACATCCCGTCCTTAGATGTCAACACCACCAAACTAGGTTGAGATGCACTATCCTCAATAGGGGAGGACGGATGTTTCCACCCGTGTGCTACTCCAAGCTAAAGGATTCTACCTCCTCACCACCTCATCAATGAAGAGCTACGTGCATTGTGCTTATTCAACTTAGGTCACTATCTATAAGAATCATGTGTGTGCATGAGATATTCTATTTAGACTAATCAAGATGATATGTGAACATAGACTTATGAACTCAAAGAATTAAATCACTTGACCTGAGAAATCTTAACTCCAGTTCCTATAAGGTCCTCTGAAATTAGGTGGATTAAGGTCAAATCAATTCCCTCCTCATCATCTATTCATAACTTGGTTCAGAACCCACTAACTTTTCACTTTGCATATGTAAGATATGCAGATGAGATGTAGATCACATGCATGAAGATGAATGCAATTCTCTTTTCCTTTCTTTTTGAATGCAGAGATGATATGCAAGAGTAAATAAGAAGCCTTTGATTTTTATGATTTTTTTCAAAAATTTGGTATTTTACAAAAAATTTTACAAGAGTTTTCCTATGTTACAAAAATTCTACAAGAGTTTTATAAGTGTTATACAAATTATACAAGTGTTATACAAAATACAAGTATACATGTATTTTACAAAAAAAATCAATTTTTACCCACCCTGTAATTATTGCATAATATAAATAAAATACACGAAAATACGTGAAAGTACGAGATATGGGTAAAGTATATATATGTAATATATACATGCCCCCATACGTAGCATGTGCTATGTCGTTAGAGCACGAAAAACGAGAAAAAGACATAGCTCGTGCTAAGCGTAGGAGAGCTAAAATAACAAAAATATATAGAAGTCGTCTCGCCCCCCTATACTTAAGCTTTGGTAGCCTAAGTGGAGAAGAAGAACAAAAATGGGGCGAGCGAGGTTAAGAGGGGAAGTGGATGAGTATATACATGATGGGCATTGGTCCCCCCCCCATACTTAGGCTCTGGTTAGCCTAAATATAGGACAAGAGTGAGTATGAGGATCGATGGGATCTGGAGGATGTACAATGAAATGTGAATGGACTCGAGACACTCTCCTCCTATACTTAGGATCTGGTCATCCTAAGTATAGTCATGAAAAGATATGGAGCCGAGTCGAGTGATTGGAGTCGCGAGAGGGAGGGAAAGAATATACAGGAAGGACGAGTATATACAAGGATCACGATCTGAATCTTTTAGATGCTGTTGATGGTGAGGGCTCATTGTCGCAAGGTCTCATGCGCGACTCTATGTGTGTCTATTGAGTTTGTCTCGTGCATGAAAACAATCTCCTCAACATGGACTAACTGTTCATTGGGTTCGACAAAGTGCTTCAGCAGTTTTCCATTAACTAAGGATGTCTGTGATCCATCTGTAGGATCTAAGATCTCTACACATCCACTATCATGCACGGCACGGACTATGAACGGACTCGTCCACTTGGATTTCATCTTACCTTGGAAAACCTTCAGCCTTGCATTGAACAACCATACCTTCTATCCAGGAATAAAGGTCTTTCGTGTGATATATCTATCGTGCCAACGATTTACCTTGTCCTTGTACACCAAACTGTTGTCATATGCTCACTTTCTGACTTCCACAAGTTCATTCAGATCCATCTCTCTCTGTTTCTGACCTAGGTGTGTGTTCCAGTTGATCGTCTTGATTGCTCATTCAAATTTGTGCACTAGCTCAGCGGGCAGATGGCACGGCTTTCCAAACACCATTCTGAATGGGGAGGTTCCTAATGGTGTCTTGTAAGCTATCCTATAAGCCCAAAGGATTTGATCCAAGATCTGAGACCAGTCCTTCCTGTCTGGGCAGACAAGCTTTTGCAATATGGTTTTCACCTCCCTATTCGACACCTCTGCCATGCCATTGGTCTGTGGGTGGTAAGGACTAGCGACACGGTGTTCGATGTCATGATCCTTCAAGAGTTTCTTCACATCTCTGTTCACAAAATGGCTACCCCCATCAGATATCAACACTTTGGGGGATCCCAAACCTAAATATTATGTGATATCTGATGAATTTACAGATAGTCCTGCTGTTTGCGGCTTGGGTTGGGATAGCCTCCACCCACCTTGACAGATAATCTACCGCAAGAAGGGTGTATTCGAATCCATGGCTAACCGAGAATGGGCCCATGAAGTCGATGCTTGAGGCGTCAAAAACATCACAAATGATGACAGGCTGCATCGGCATCTCATCCTTGGAACCAACAGTTCCTACCATTCGCAGGCATACTGGGCACGACTTCGTAAAGGTGAGTGCATCACGAAACAGAGTCGGCCAGTATAAGCCACATTAAAGTACCTTCCATGCGATCCTCTTCCCGAAGTGGTATCCTCCTGCCTCCAAACTGTGGCATAAAGTAAGGACACTCTGATATTACTCCTGAGGAATACACCGTCTCCAGACATAATCCGGTCCTTCAAAGAAAAGGATCGGATCCTCCCAATGGTAATGTCTTGCATCCGACTTAAGTCGGTCTATGTGGCTCTTGGGCCAATCTTCGGAAACTTTCTTGGAGACAAGATAGTTCACGATATTGGCATACCATGGGAGTGAGTCCATAACAAAAACTTACTCGTCAGGGAAGGAGTCTCGAATAGGTGTATCATCAGAGCATCAAGAGTTTCGAGACGGGAGAGTTGATCAGCCACTACATTTTCTTTCCATGTTTATCTCTAGTGTCCAAATCAAATTCCTGGATGAGTAGAATCCACCTAAGAAGACACGCCTTCACGTCCTTCTTTTCCATTAAATACCATAGTGCTGTATGGTCCATGAACACAATCACCTTGGATCCAATTAAATGAGATCTGAACTTATCAAAGGCGAACACTACCGCGAGCATCTCCTTTTCGGTAATCGTATAGTTACTCTGAGCAGTATCAAGTGCTTTGCTTGCATAGTGTATGGCGAATGGGACGCCATCCCTCCTCTGTCCTAACACAGCCCCAACAGTAAAATCTGAGGTGTCCGTCATGATCTCAAAAGGAAGAGACAAATCTGAGGCTTGTAGGATCGGGGCATCCATGATCATCCCTTGTAATTGCTTAAAGGCCTCAAGACATTTATGATCAAAAATAAACTCCATGTATTTTCCTAAAAGCTCAGTTAGCGGTCACGCAATCTTCGAAAATCCTTGATAATCTTCGATAAATTCCAACATGCTCGAGGAATGACCGCAACTGTTTCACATTGGTTGGTGGATGGAGTTGTCTGATCATGTCCACCTTGACATGGTCAACCTCCATTCCTCTCTTGGGGATGACATGCCCCAACACAATGCCCTATGTCACCATGAAGTGACTTTTCTCCTAGGAGAGCACTAGATTTACCTCACAACATCTTTTGAGGACTCGGTCCAGATTCCGAAGACATGAATCAAAGGAATCGCCGTGAACCGAGAAGTCATCCATGAAGACTTCCAGGAATTCACCGACCATTTCGGCAAATACTGCAATTATGCACCTTTGAAATATACCCGGAGCATTGCATAACCCAAAGGGCATGCGCCCGAAAGCATAAGTACCAAAGGGGCATGTGAATGTAGTTTTCTCCTGGTCCTCAGGAGCTATGGCTACTTGATTGTAGCCCGAGAACCCATCTAGGAAGCAGAAGAATTCTTTTCCCGCTAATCTTTCTAAGATCTGATCAATGAATGGAAGGGGAAAATGATCCTTCTTTGTCGCAGCATTCAGGCGTCTGTAATCCACACAGATGTGCCACGACGTGGGTACTCGTGTCACGATCTCCTCTCCGCCCTCGTTGGTGGTCGTCTGGATTCCCGACTTTTTCGGGACAACATGAATAGGTGCCACCCACTTAGAATCAGAGACGGGGTAGATGAAACCCGCGTCACACCATTTCTCTATCTCCTTCGTCACGACCTCTCGTAAATTTGGATTCAACCTGCGTTGGAATTCACGAGAGGGTTTAGCCTCATTTTCTAAGTAGATATGGTGCGAACACAAAGCATGATTTATCCCGTGGAGATCGGAGATACTCCAGCCTATCGCGTTGCAGTTTTTCTCCAGGATCTCTAGCAAGTGAGATTCCTTATCCTCGATCAATCGCGAGCTGATGATGACCGGATACTTCTTCTCTTATCCCGTAAGGAAGGCATATTTAAGTGTTGTGGGTAAAGGTTTGAACTCAGGTAAGGTGTGATCATCAAGGAAGTCTGGCTCAATCGATCTTGGCTCTGTGCTGGTAGTGGCTGGATCTATCTTTGAAGTTACTGCCACCAACTCATTTAACTCTGGAGTCAGATCGTCAAAAATCTCCAAGCAATCGCCAAAATCCACATCCGACTCATCATCCTCATCTTCTGATTGTCCTAAAGAGGGAAGGACAAACATGCCCAGCTGGGCCTCTACATCATCGAAGATGTAGGGGGATTCACTTTCTGTGCCGTACTCGTTCCTAAGATTCTCACAAATTGACTCATGCACAAGATCTTCTCCAAAGAAGAGGGACTCATCGGTGCTAGCTGGGTTCTGTCTCCATGGCCCAACAGTATCTACATGAATGCAATTTGCTTCAGACGAAAACTACTCGGTGCTGGATTCGGAATCTAGCCTTTGCCACCGTGTCTGCTTCATCTCAAGTTCCTCATCTCCGCCTGGAGTTTGGAACTGAATCTTCTCGATCTTGTAATCAAATAAAGCCCCTGATGTTCTGAGGAAGGGTCTTCCTAAAATGATCTAGGAATCTCTCCAATTTCGAGGGGTCTCCATATCAAGGACTGTAAAGTCCACCATGTACTCTTGACCCTCGACTTTGATGATAACGTTCATCAATTCTCCCCGGGACTCTTGGTTCATTTATCTGCAAACTGGAGTAATGCTCTAGATTTCCTAAGAGGTCCTCGATTTAGCCGCTCATAGAGGGCTGTAGGCATCAAGTTAATTGAGGATCCATTATCTAAGAGAGTGTGTGCAAACGCAGTGTCATCGACTTGACTCACCACATAATGGGCACCCATGTCTCTTCATTTCCTTGGAAACACATTCTTTATGGTGCAAGTAGTGGCTACTGACAAAATGTGCTTCTCGACACGGCTTTTGGTTTTCATGCTGACCCTAGTAGGGGTGCATCTCACCTTTAAGATACTTCTGAAATGCAGGTGTCATGTCCACATACTTATCGAAGGGGATTGTGACCTTGATATACTTATTGCAGAACTCTGCCATCATAGGGTCATTTTTTTGGATTTTCTTTGTTTTCTTCTTTCCACCCTTAAGAGCACGAGGGAAAGGGATTATTGAAGATAACTCAAATTCTGAAACTGCAGGATTTTCATTAAAGTGGGAAACTGAGTTCTTTATAAGACTCCGACTCTGACTCTGATAGTGACTCTGACTTGGACAAAAAAAATTCTTTTGCGAAACAGGTGATGCATCTTCAGCGACTGCTGGGACGTCCTCCTCAGATGGAGGTGCGGGCTCCTCATTGGTTTCGTCGGACTCACTACTGGTGCTCTGCTCCTTCTTTGAGGACTTGGAAATCCTCTTCTTCTGCTGATGGTGGTGGTGTTGCTTCTCCTCTGCCTCCAAGTTCTCCTCAGGTAGAGACTTGGCAGCGTCTTCCTCCTGTGCCCGTGCCAGATTAGGTATGATCACGGTCCTTCCGCTCCTGAGGGACATATGATTAACATTATCCTATGAAAGGATCTTCTATTCAAATAGAGATTCATCTGAATAGTATACCTGATCTCGTGGTTGGTTCTGACCCTGATTCATGCTATTTGGGTTGGCCTGAATCTGGGCGAGAATTGGGGTCTTTGGCACCATCTGTTGATCCTGGGTGAGTAAAACACGATTCAGATTAGTTCGGATATCCATGTAATCATTCTTCATCTGCTAGAACCTACCAGTCAGGGTCTAGATCGCCAAGGTGAGGGACTCCAATTTGCTTGTGGGGAGGGCTTGCTGCTGCTGACTAGAGGACGAGTGTCTATATTGACCCTGCTGGCCATGCCGATACTGCTGTTGGTGGGAAGGTGGTGGAGGGCCCTGCTGGCCCGAGTGGAACGTACGCTGCTGCTGGTGCTGTTGAGGCTAGTACCCTTGTCTTGGTCGGGACTGTACAAAGCACGATGCGGGAATGGAGCTGGTCTCCTGATAAGCTAGGGAAGTCGGTGTGGCTGACTGTTCCCTTTCCTCGACTGTCTACCGACGGGGTCATGGATGTACCATAGCCCGTTGATCTCGAACACCTGTAGAGGCTCCTCGTAGACTGTCTCCACTTGTGGGGGTGCGTGCTGCTCCTGTTGAGTGTATTGCTGCTCCTCAATCCAGCTACCCTTAGGCCCCTGTACCTGCTCCTGTACAAGATGGACTCGATGTACAGACACATGTGGTGCAGAAGGGGCAGGTAGTCGTATCTTGGCTACCTTCTCAGTCAATTCCTCCACTTGCTTCGGCAATCGCGGAAGTGTCTCAAGGTCAGTGACCCTCTTGTGGATCTGCTCGACCATGGTTAACTTGTCCGCTATTATCCCCATGTTGGGGATGAGGTCATCCGTCAGATCTGCTACAGTCCTCCTAGTTGTCTCATTGGATAGGCTTGAGGGAGACAACTGATAGGCCCTAGTTGCCTGAGATCTGCATGTTCCCGCCATCTGCTCCATAATTTTCCATACGACATCTTCGTTCTTATTCAGATAGCTGCCTCCACAGGTGACACTCATTAACCCCTGCATCTCTGGGGTCATGCTACAGAACAAGGTCTGGACTAAGATCGCTTTTGTAATGACATGGTAGGGGCATTTCTATCATTAAATCTATCCCAGGCTTCATGAAATGGCTCATGGGGGCCCTGGAAAAAACTAGCGATCTTGGTTCTCATCTGATTAGTCCTACTGAGTGGGTAGAACTTCTTCAAGAATAAATCCTTGAACTGCATCCAGATCGTACATCTTACCTCGAGATTTTTCAGTCAATGAGCAGCCTTATCTCCTAAGGCAAACGGGGTAGCCTTCAGCCTGATGTAATCTTGCCCAACCCTAGGGTGACTAAGGCTGTTACAAACCAGCTTGAAGTCTCTCAGGAAAGCATAAGGTTCTTCGTTGGCGTTCCCATTGAACTTCGGTAGCAGACTCAGAAAGTGGGGCTTCAGCTCGAACGCGTCAGGGGGAACCACAGGTACAAGCCAACTATGCATCCCATTTTTTGTTGGGTTGTAGGCATCTACCATGGGTCGGTCAATTCACTCTTCCTCGATCACCTGTCCCATCCTAGCCAAAAGTTCTGCATTCAGCTGCTCGGCTCTAACTAATCGGGCCAGGACTTGGTGCATGGGATCATCTATGGGTTCCTCTTCATCTAGGTGTTTCTTCGGAATCTTTCCCTCTTTTCCTGGGTAAAGAAGGTGGTCTAGGTTAGAGGACGTATCAATGAAGACAATCTCATCGAGGCGATGGTTTTCCTCGGTGAGATTAGAGGAGAGAAAATGGTTGGTTTGAGGGTAACCACCCTGAGAGTGATGGATCCCAAACTCAAGAGGGTCATGAGCTCAGGTTGGCCCAAGTTGCGCTTGGGCCGATGAAGACAAACTTCATGAGGGGCTCAAGGAAAGATTTGCAAAGCATGAGTAGATATCCCCCAGTCAGTCATCTTGGATGGCGAAAGAAGAATTGGGAGTATAAATGTAAAGATAGGATTTTACTCCTACCTGAAGTAAGCAAGTGAATCATAAACCCTGATTTTCACACTTAACACGGTGAAGGACCCGAAACCAAGTCCGATTAGTTTGGTTGGTTTTAAGCGTGATTTTTTTCAAGCAAGTAGCAATGGTTACGTGACCTATAGGGGAGTCGGCTCAAAGCCAGATGCGTCTACCCAGTTTAACCTATCGCCTAAGATACCAATGCCCTTCCTTTCTCCGTTCCTATCACCAGCCAAAAGTTCAAGGACCTTCCCCTATCTACCTACAAAGTAGGCGGAGGCTGACAAGGCTGTAACTTTGCCCCTATCAACCTGCCGGAGCAGGCGGAGGCTACTAGCAACTTGTTGCGGTGCACCGCAATTTCGCCCATATCTACCTACCGGAGTAGGCGGAGGCTACGTGGCACTGGTCAGTTGAACCCATAGTTCAACCTGTGATATTTGCTCGGATCGAGGTACGCGATATGGAAGGCAAGGATTGTTGGCTTTGCATTAGGGTGTGCACACACACTCTAGTACCCTCACTCAACATGAAAACAAGGTCGGGGTTAATCTCCCACAAACAGAATTTCTGATTTTTTTGGTCAATTTTGTTTAGCAGTCCCGATTTTAAGTTAGGTGATCACTTGATTAATCCAACACACAAGGCACGCCTATCGTACAGTCTCAATTTCCTTTAGACCTAAGTTTGAAAAACCAAGGGGGAAGGAGTCGATAAAAGCCGATGCAAGATAAAACAATAATGAATGCCAAGTTTAGAAGACTTATAGTGATCCTCCTGCTTTTTGTGCGGGATGTAAAACAGAATTGAAATTTATACTAAATGAAATGGAAGCGATAAAAGTTACTCCTAGACAAGCAGTTCTATTAGTGAGTGAAGAACCAGTTTGATTTGGCTAGTCATACGGTCTAAGTGCATCTTTTAATTGTGAAGTGTCGTCCTAGAACTTTACGAGCACAAATAATTCCTAAAATAACTCTAAGAGCTGCAAGTGCAGATTCTATTCTATGTAAAGCAATCCACACAACACATGGGGACACATTTTATTATGATTTACATGCTTAAGAACACAAACGGGAACCGCTGGAAAAAAATGCAAAGAAAATAAAAGAAAAATTACAAGTCCTTACAAAAATACTCAAATTATTTTAATGCAGGTTCCTTGGCTCGCTTGGCGAAGCGCCTTCGACTCTTCGTATTCCTCATGAAAATAAATGGAGATCAGATAAAGGACGACACAAAATAAACGAAAAAAATTGAACAAAAAATATTAACAAGAAAAGGCGGGAATCAGACTACCAGGGATGGAAAATCAAAAATCAAAATTTCCTAAAAATTAACCTAAGTCGTGCCTCCCCGGCAACGATGCCATTTTAAAGAGCCTGCGACTACCCTACCTATATCAACCGGATTATCGATCGAATTAAATGTGTCGTTCCTTGTAGTCGGGTAATTGAGATTGTTCAAAAACCACTCAGATTAATGTTGAATTAAATGCAAGTGGCAGATTTATTTTACTTGGGCAAGCCCAAGGTCGAACTCAAGGAGGCAGCTTTCTCCTTAGGTTAATTTGAAGTTAATTTCGATGTCAGATATTCAGAAGAATATTTTTGGTCTTTTTATAATTTTTTTATGCAATTAAGGAAAATATAAAGCAATTCCAAGCCAAATTTTAAGTTAAATCACAAATGATAGTCAAATAAAATCCAAAATTAATGAAACTTGACCATAATATGATATGCAATGAGATAAGCTACTGCATTGTTTTGGAATTTTTAGACTCTAAATAAATTAAATATGAATTTAAAATGAATGCAGGGTAGTTTTTGCAAAGTTAACTTTAATAAATACCAAAGTACATTATTTTCATACACAAAAATTATCCTAGACATTTCTATGTGAAAGGAATCCAGGATAACTAATAGACCTAAAAAATGATGTATATCAAACCTATTAAAAATCATTTGAACAAAAGACTACTTAATTTATTCAGGCCTCGTGGTGCATGCAAATGGTTTGATTTTTTTGGAAAAGTGTAGATCAACTCAAATAAACCTATTATGATTTTATGGTGATTTTTGGAGCAATAAAAAATTTAATATGGAATAAAAGTCACACTGTGGGCAAACTATGTCAATTTCCAAAAAAATAAATATAATAAATTCTTCTATGCTCACAAAAATATGACATGTGTCACAAAGATAAAGCACAAGTTACTCTACAACATGCAATTTTTGGAATTTAAAAATGATGACAAATGAATACCTAAATGTGCGTGCAAACATAGGGACCGAAATACAAATAGGAAATAAATTTTCTTAATTCTAAAACATGCATACATGGACTAAAGTGCAAATACCTATAATGTTGTGGTCATGCGTGTAAAATGTCCATGAGAACACGTACGCCTCACGTGACGCGCCTGGCATGGACTAAATTGTAATTCTGGAAACTTGCAGGGGCCTCAATGTAATTTGCCCATCATGCACGTGAGCTACTAGGCTCGGGAGGCTTTAGAGGCTTGGGCGGTGGCTCGGATGCTCTAGAGGCTCGGACGTAGCTTCAGAGCTGCTTCGGGTGCTCCGAGCCTAAGCGTCGGGGAAGCGGCTCGGAGCGGGGCTACTTGGCAGAAGATGGGCCGTTCGATCTGAATAGATCCAACGACTGCTGGAGCTGGAGACATGGCCGCCTGAGAACCGTTAGATCAGGATGATCCAACGATGGCGATGGAGGAAGGTGTGGCATGATGCAGGCCATTTGATCAAGAAGGATTCAATGGAGGTTGCTGCTTCTGGCGAGGGCAACGTGACAAAGTATGGACCGTCAGATCCTCCTGATCTAACGGAGGCAGGAGCGGGCAACGTGGGCACGATTGAAACCATCCGATCAAGACGATCGAACAGTGGCTGCTTGTCATGTTCCTCCAGTCCGTCGCCTCCTGCGACGGACTTGGAAGGGCTTTGGCGAGGGGCTCCTGGCTTAGCCGCCTTCCCTCATGGTCGGTGTATATTGTTGGAGGCTCTTGGGTAGCTCGGAATGGTCGTGGAGGCGTGGCGGAGCGACCAGCATGTCTGGGCAAAGCTGGGGAGGTCTTTAGGCTGGAGACGATGAAGCTCGAAGGAGCTCCGACGACGACTCCGATCAGTGAAAAAGATGGACCTGCAGGGTTAGTAGTTGCCAGAAAATGGGTGCTCCTGCTCGTGGGAGTGCGGTGAGTGGTGCGAGGCCTGTGGCGTGAAGCAGTGGGCAGCCTGTGGTCTTCTCCATTCGTGATCAGTGGAGCGATGATTGGAAGGGGAGTTCGATGCGTCGTCGGGGCGAGTAAATGGTGCGCGAAGATCAGAGCTCCAAGGCGGAGCTCAGGTGATAGTTGGTAGACGGTGATGTCAATCTAGGACGGCGGGAAAATTGAGAGAAATTCGAAGGGGACAAAGAAGAAGATTGAAAGGGAGAATGGAGGGGTCTACTTGGGGTTGGAAGCTCGGAGGAGGCTTCCGGTCATCGCTCGAGGGTCGGTAGAGTGCCCGAGCTCGTGCAACTCGTCGAAAGCTGCGGCACGACGTACTATGTCGTGGATCTCGCCGGAGATGGAAACATGTCGTCGCTCACTTATAAGCCCAAATCACTGTCACTAATAGGTTGAGGGGATCTCTAGGTTCTCTCTTGCAAGGGCAGATAGGGTCAAAGGTGACCGATGGTGGAGTATTTAAAGGAAGAAGGTGGAGGTCCAGGCGATGGGAGGCGTGATTGGCATGGTGTTTGTGGAGCGAGGGGGATGCGATCATGATATCGTGGGTTCTGATGAGAATGAGGGGTGTCGGGGCTACATCGTGGGGTGATCACTGGGTGAAGAAGGTGGCTAGAATGGTGACAAAAATAGGAAGGGGCAGAGACGATGCGCGTTGGGGCGACACGGGCGAGGTGTTTGCAGAGGTGGAAGACGATCTCCCGACCATTGGATCTTGTGATCCAACGGTGGCTGGCGAGGCGCTAAGGGTGGTTAGGATTGAATCCAGGCGCTATGATCGAAGGACGTAGAGAGTGACACGTAGAGAGCGGATGAGTGGTGCTGGTGAGCGGTGGAGATGAGATCTGGCGTAGGATCGGATGGTCAGGAATTGGAGTGGGATGAACGGCACGGATGGAGACTATCTAGCGGCACATGGTGAACCACGTGGCGTAAGGAGGGTAGGCGGAGATGAATGGCTGTGATGAGATTTGAGGTGATGATCCAAGCGTTGGGGTTTAGGCAGGATTGAGAGGTTGTGATCCGATCATCGGGGCTACAATCCAGCGGTCGTGAACGAGACACGTGGTCAAAGGAGATGGAGGCACTGATGAGCAGTCCAGATCTGATCTAGGCGTTGATCGGAGGCTACGAGGTGATGCAGTCGTGGATAGCTTAGATCTGAAGGAAAAGGGAGCCATCGGATGGTGGAGAAAGGGGCGCGTGGCGCGCAATGGAGTGGGCCACGTGGCACAACCAGAGGGTGCCACATGGCCCAATCATATTGGCTGATGAAGAATGTGAAATAAGAGGGAGAAAATGGTTGAATTTGGAAAAACTCAAAACATGAAAGTTTTAGATCTCGATGAGATCTACAAGTTTCATGTTGATCAAAAATGGAAACGAGGTCGAATAAAGTTCAAAGGCACAAATATACATACATATAGTATAAAATGGGGGCCCTAAACCCAAGTTTTGCCTACGAGCTTCGATTTTAATGAAAATGGTCTCATTTTAAAGGTCTCTGAATGTGTAATATTTTAAAAGTGAGTAGACCTAGATCGGAGGCTGTATGAGTGATATATGTGCATTCTAAGGTCCATGGTTTCAAACTTGATTTGGGGTTTTATTTGTCCATTTTACAAGCTAGTATTTTTTATTTTTTTTCCATAATTAGTGTTAGTAAAATATACAATATAGATTGAATTTATGGGATTTAGAGTTAATGTAAAATATATACAGATGAGTGATTTTTACAGATGACTCTAGCTTCTTATTTCATGCAGATGTAAATGATAAAATGCAGATGTTATCAATGCATGCATGAATGCTAATTATGCAATATTGGTGGAAATATGCATCTAATTACTCGAGAACAAGGCTCTATTTTCAACTTTAAGAGTGATGAATCACAGATTCATCATTAGCCTAAAGTACAGAAGAAGATCAAAAAGTGGAGCGGTCGAGGTCAAGAGGAGAAATGGATAAGTATATACGGGGTGGGCATCGGTCACCCCTATACTTACGCTCTGGTCATAGTTGGACAAGAGTGAGTATGAGAACCGATGAGATCTGGAGAATATATAGATCAAGTGAGGAATGATGAGTAAATACAAATGGCATCCCCCTATACTCAAGCCTTAGCGTAAGTCTAGGAAGAAAATATACAAGGGTACCGATGGGGGTAGGGAAAGGGTGGCCGATGATCATGGAGGTTTACGGCCGATCTTTTTCGAGGCATGTGGTGGAAGGAAATATTGAAAGGAAGAAGATGAATCAGAAGATTTCCAACCATCGTTGGAGACGTCATCAGAAGAATAATACTTAAAGGTCGCGTCACTCAAACTATTCTTATTTTTGAGCTGCTTTCTCAGAGTTCGCTCAATTTTCAGGTCAATCTGTTCTTCCTATGAATATTCAGATGAACAAGTATCAGTCTAGTCATAATGAATTATTCTGATGTATTGAATGGACCAGGTGAGTCGGTCTTAGAAGAATAACATAGAGGAGCAGGTAAAGTTCAACGTGGGTCGACGTATGACTGCTTGTTCCGATCATGCTCTAAATTCTCGAAACTGGGCTCTCTCATATTGCTCGCATCCTTCGAACCTAATGAGGAATCCTTAGAAGATTCCTTTTCCGAAATGTTGCAGGTGATATTTTTAGTTGGTTCAGGATGTATTCTTTGTGAGATGTTGACCATAGGTTCCTTATCAGATGGGTCTCCATATAGATTGTAATATTCTTGTAAGGTTTGCACACATCCTGAGTATTTGCTCTCTATTGGCTTTGCGTGTTTGGACTGAAGGAGATCTGAAATAACCTTATCCGGGTGTGATGAATTGAGTATATCTCGGCTGATTTTATTCACCTTCGTAGCCTCGTCAACCATTTCATAAGATGTCTCTCCTTCATTTGAGTCTGTTATAAGTGGATAGGTCTGAGCATATGAGGATTCCTCTATGTCACAACTGTCGATTTCTTGTTCGGTTGTCTTAATGTTTGGTGTGTCCTCGAAAATTTGATCGATTGGGTTTTGGTTCGGGAATATAATGTCTTGAGTATCGCAGTTAATAGTCGCTCTAGCGGAGGCCAGAAACGACTTTCCCAAAATAATGAGAGACTCATATATATCTCCTCGGAGTTCAATGTCCAGGACAATGAAGTACACTCTATGTGCGACACCTTGGAAAGTAATGACGACAGGAAAAATTCCTCTTGGTATTTTTGTGGATCGGTCGGGAAATTGAACGATCACTCGGGTCTTTCTGAGCGGTCTGAGTTTGAGTCGGTCAAACATAGAATTTGAGAGGATATTCAAGGTAGAATCGTCGTCAATCTGAACATTTTTGAACTCAGTATTCTCAATTTCATAGGTCACCTTGGTCAACCATCGACTTTTCAGACCTTGCTTGTTTGGGTCAGCACCATTGAACTGGCCATAGTAATTAAATGAATTCAGTTCAAGATCTTTTTCTTTCTCGTTTTCTTAGGTGATAATCGACTTTTTACAAATCTCTGAAGATCGGATACATATTCTATGACCTTGATTAATGGAAGCTCTAAGATCAAACTTTTGCAAAATGCTTCCATATTGATGTTGTCTAAATTTTTTTGAATTTTCAGTTTTTTTTTCAATTTTTTGGAATTTTCAATAGAGTCAGTAGGATGTTCTGTGGTTTGTGGTGTCTATAAGTGAGATTCAGGCACATTATGTGTTTCAGGTTCGCTCCGTGATCGTCTTGATTCCTCTTGGTTGATTATCATGTCCTTTACTATTTGGATGATATTATCAAATTGTTCTGTCAAAACTTCGATTCTCTTATTGATCTGAGCTAATGTCATCCATTATTATTTCATGACTCGAAGATGAGTGACTATGCTCGGTATGCCATGACATTGGAATTTTCTCCTGAACCGAGATGTAGTAAGTTTCTGTGATTAGGGTTTGGTCATCATGAGTCATATTCCTTGACTTTGGATGTTATATGTGTGGTCAAAGGAAAAGTGATCATACTCAGGCTGTGAGTCATCTCGAGTAGAGGTTGGTTCAAACAATGAATTATCATACGTAACCGAGAATCGTGTTCCTCTATCAAAATCGGTTAGGCCTATATTCATCCTCGAATCCACTCGCTCCATTGTGTATTCATAGATCATGTTCAGTTCTGTGAATGGTTCGTATCTCAAAATTTTAACCAAGGGTGGGTGGGTTTGTGAAGAGAATGATGGTTGGAGAGAAACTACCTCAAAGAGAGGGTTCCTCTGAAAAGAAAGTGGAAAAGAAGATTGGGAATTTGTCATGTGAGCACGACCCATGGAGTTTGGGTATAAATGCCAAAATTTTGACAACTTCGAATGGAATGGAAAAAATAGATTTGCGAAACCACGATCTGTGTGTGCAATTGTACTATTACACAATTCAATACACAAATGCGAACCGCAAATTCACCAACTCAACTCAGTGAAGGTCGCAAAGGTTCATCCAAATTATCTTGTCTATTTAATTGGTGATAATTGTAAAATTTTTGAAAGAGTTAATGAGGTATTAGGTGCATGTATTTTCTGAAGGACTGTCCCGATTCTTATGACCGGTTGCATCCACTTTCAGCCAGTATGGGAGAAAGTACAACCCATATTAATACGATTACATGTTACTTGAGGATGGAGCCTTACACTGTGTCCTCTAAACCTCCCACTCTACTAAGGAAATTTGGACCATTAACTAGCTACCTGTAGATCCTCACTGAGAAGTAGATAATTATTTTTCTAGAACCAATAGTCAATCTGAGAATCCTGGCATGACTCTATTCTAGTGTTCGTCCCTCTCTCACTAGCAGTAAAATCAAATAATGATGGGGTTGCTCTCCCAAAAATAATGATATTAAATTTTATCCAGATTTTATTAATCAATATTGTTATCAACCCCCTTGTTTTAGTTTGGTTATCACTTTGAATTTTGAGTGGGGATCAATGCATGTCTGCCTAGGATTCCAATTTCCTTAATTCTTATGTGAGTGAAAACTGAGGGAGAATCGAAAAGCCGTGCAACGGGAAACACGGTGATAAATGCTGAGTCAGAGATACTTACAGTTCTTCCTCACAATCTTCGTGCAATATGCTAAACAGAATAGAAATTTCCCTAAATAAATCTAATGCATGCACGAGAAATCTCACCTATAACAGGAATTTCTATTACTGAGTGATAGAATAATTTAATTTGGATAAATGAAAATCGATCTAGTGTATATAATTAAGTGCAGTGCGGTCCTAGTCCTACAAGCACAAAAAATCCTAATAGCTCTAATAGTCGTATGTGCAGTCCTAGAACTACGAACCACTCAAGTCAAGCCCCACCCTCACCGGAGAGTGAAACATATCTGACACACCACAAAGAGTCTGGTCTTTTTTTACATACGCGAGAACCCGATCGGGAACCGCTGGAAATTAGCAACTAATTACAAATAAAATAAGAATACATTCTCACCAAAAATAAAATTCTTTGTGTGTTCGGTTGCTTCGAGTTGTGTCGGCTTCCAATAGAGCCTCTCCAAGTTCACCGATTACCTCGTACGAAAAATAAAAGATAAAGTATTAGAGAGATTCACATAAAAATACATAAAATAAATGAAAAGAAAGAAACAAATGTTGAGAAAATAGAGAAATAAATAAAAGAAAATCTAGGGTCAGACTACTCGTGGGTGGAAACCTAAAAACTTGATTATCTAAAAACAACCAAGCCATGCCTCCCCGACAACAGCGCCATTTGACAAATCCTAAGATACCCTTGTTAATTTGTCGGAATTAACTTTTAATTTTTTCGTTGCATTTGGGCAAATTAGGATTGATCAAAAACCACCATTTTAATTAATGTGTCAAATTAAACCGAGTGGTCAACGTTTTTTACTTGGTAAGTCCAAGGTCGAACTCAAGGATGCAACTTTCTCCTTAGGTTAGTTTTAGTTGATCTCAAGGTTAGGTTTTCAAGGAGGCATTTTTTTAATTTTTATGCAAATAATAAATGAAATGCATTATGGCCAAATTCATGGATTAAAATGCAATTTACGATCAAACAATCTCCAAAAATTATGAAACTTGGTCGAGATATAAATAATGATGAAATGAACACACTACATTTTTTGGAATTTTTGGATGCAAACTAAAATGAATTTATGAATGTAAGCAGTGTGATTTTCAATACTTAATTACAATAAATTTAAATCTATTTATTTCATGAAATAAAATTATCTAAGATATATCACTAGGTAAAATATCTCAAAAAAATCCTAACCCTGAAATATTGAATTTAATACATATTAAAAATTAATTAATGAAATTCATAAAATGATTTTATAGAACAAAATATGCATGCACATGCAATTCTTTTTAGCACAATGTAACTATCAATCAATTCTACTATCCATGAAATTCAATAATTTTTGGAGCTATGGTAATTTAATATGGAATTGTAAGCACAGATTGGGTAAAATATACAGATTCTCACAAGAATAATAATAATAATTAACCACAAAGAATAAAAATGTCATAGCATGCTACTATGTAAAGAATTAATTGTAGAACAATGTGCAAATTTTTTAAATAATTAAATAATGTAAAAATAATGGACAAATAACAAAGGAAAGATAGGGATCTATTTGCAATTACAATAATTAGAATAATAAAAAATGCAGAGTAGTGACTTAAAATGAATTACCAAGACCAGGGAGGGCTTCAATGCAAAATATCCAGAGAGGCATGTGCACAGCACGGGCCCTCTAGTCAGCGGACCTTCTGATAAATAAAAGAAACTCCAGGGACTCCTTCACAAATTTTCCAAACGGTCACGTGCCTAGCACGTGACCCTTGGACCTTGTTGCATTATCGAGGAACTATGGGTGCTCTTCTGCAAATATCCCCCGTACCTCACGTTCTCTACACATGAGATGGTTGATGAGGACACGACGACACAAAGCCCGAGGAGCAAGCGGAGGGGAGCATGAGGTCAGCTCTAGGGCCGATCAAAGGCGCGATCGGTGTAGGATCTCCGCTGTCGAACCCGAGCTGGTGGCCGAGGAGCGCAGACTCCAAGGATGTTGTTCATGTGAGCGGCTGAGCGAGGTTCTCGGCCGACATGCGGTCGAGGGTTCATGATGACGCAGCGAGGCAAGCAGATAACAAAGCTTTGGGCGGAGTTCCTGCGGTGGAGGCAGAGGCTGGCTATAGTTGGTGGAAGGTATGGTGAGGCAGAGTCGCAGTGGAAGCGGCGTGGCCAGTGAGTGTGGTTGTCGTTGGCGTAGCAGTTGATGAAGCATGTCAAGGAAGCACATGGGTGGATATGTTGCTCAGTAGTTTGGCAAAGCATGGGGTGGTGAAGAGTGGAGGCATCGCTGTTGCGGCCAAGGCGAGTCGGAGTCGGAGTGATGACGACGAATGGTGGGCGGAAGGGGACGATGAAGAGAGGAGGCGAATGGGAAGAATAAGGAAACATATGAAAAGATGAAAATAGAAGAGGAAAGTGGAAGAAGAGAGGAAGAAAAATAAGAAACAACATAGGAAAAGAGGAGATGGAGGAAGAGGAAGGAACAAATAAGAAGGATCAGAGGACAGGGAAAGAGAAGGAAAAAGGGAGAGAGTTACCTGAGGTTGATCGGAGTTGTGCCTGGGGATTTTAGAGGCCCGATTGAGCTTCTATGATCTTCACTCTACGTAGGGGCACACGGAGCTAGGCGATCTTCTTGTTGATGAAGCCGCAACAAAGGAGTGAGTCGCTCCCTTGGATCTCGCCGAAGATCAACCGGTGGCCGTCGCCGCCTTCAAACTTGTCTCCTCGTTGTTGTCACCCGTGAGGAGGAGTGAAGCTGGTGGCCCTCAAGATCGTGAATGGCAGATGATGGTATCGAAGGCTCGATGGATCTTATATAGGAATCGATGAGAGGATAATGGGGATGAGGGAGATGGTTGTGATGCGACGGCCGTTGGAGGCGGCCACGAGATAAAAAGGGGGGAGGGCGGAGGTTGCAGAGAGAGAAACAGGCGGATTGGGAGAGGAGTTGAATGGAGAGAGGAAGCACATATTGGGCACGCGCGGAGAGGGTATGTGACCAGCACGTGCGGTGTCTTTAATTTTATTTTTTTTTGAAAGTTAAAATGGAAAGAGAGATAAATATGAGTGACACGTGGTGACTCCAAGAGCCGCCACATGTCACTCCTTGAAAATTCAAAAAATTAAATCCAAAGATAAATAGGAAAGAAATAACAAGCGACTTCGGATAAAAAATTTTCTTCACAAAAGTTGCTCGACTCAATGAGATCTATAACTCTCAGGAAGGGGCCAAGAGCAAAAGAGGTCAATTGTGCAAAATGATATCTTTGGGGCACTATATGTAGATAGAATACCTTGATATTTTGGGGTTTGTAATTTTTTTGTGATTTTTAATTAAGAGAAAAATTATGATAAAATCAAAGATAAATATTTACACAACAATCTAAATTTTTTGAATTTATTAATAAATAATAAAATAGGAGAATAAAATAAAGTAGAAAATGGAAGATATTTGTACAGACTCATAAAGGACACTCAGACTCGGTCAGTTTCTTTGATTTCGGTCTCATTTTGAATTTGGATTTTTGTGTATTTTAATAAAACATTCATCAAGGAATACAAATGAAAAAGAAATAAAATAAAGAAGGTTAATTATGTACATAAAATATCAGGTCAAAAACTGCTAAAATACAAAATGCGCAAAAGAGGCCCAAAAACCAACTTTCACATATAAGCTCCGATTTTTATGAAATTGGGCTTGTTTTGAAGGTCTTTGAATATGTATTACTTTAAAAGGGAGTAGACCTAAATCAGACACTTTACGAGGAAGATATGTGCATTTTAGTCTGCCTATTCTGAAATTGGAGTTTTGTCTCACGAGCCAATTATTTGAGTTAGTATTTTTTTGTATTTTCCTTAATCTTGTTAGTAATATGTACACAATGAAGGTATCTTGAGGTCAATTGGAGTTATCATGAATTAGTTAAAATACATGAAATTAGGTGTAAATGTGAAGATGATTATGAATGTAATTATGCACACTAAAATGCAGATATTAAGTCTAAGTGCATGAATGGTAAAGATGCAGAATAAATGATGAAATGCAGCTAATTACTCGGGAACGAAGCCCTATTTTCATCTTTTAGTACGATGAATCACGGATTCATCACATACCCAATCATACTTGATCGACCATTCCTTCAAACAACCGAAGCAGTAGTATATTATGGTACTAGAGAGATAACCTTTCACTCCCACAATGATAAGGTTAAGATAGAGACGATCCTAGATCCGAAGCCTACAGAGCCAATATCAGATGAGAGAAAGAGCCTATTATACTTTAGTTAGAGGATTATGATTTTCTAGCTGAGATTAGAGACACCTAGTTATTTCTGGATTACATTGATACCCAGGAGTTCCTTTCCCAAAAGGAAGGCCTGAAAAAAATAGTTGACATTTGCTTTGTTGTTGATGATGATGAGTTGTATGTTGATGGACTTTCTAAGTTATTTTCTGGTGAGTTTTCTGAGTTGATTGATGATGATCTATCCCATTCTGAGCAAGGAGAGTTTATTGTAGATCTTTTTTAGACATTGCATGTTGTGTCGATTGTAGCCATGGTGGACATTTCATAGTTGTCAGATCATTTACCTACCACCAGTGCAATTTCTGAAGTTGCTATAGAGCAGATTCATGTCCCACCTGAGCTCAATGTTTACCATAAACATTTACCATAAACACTGAAGTATGCCTTCTTTGCGGTGCACCCAAAATGTTTCCAGTCATCATCGATTTGCAGTTAAACGACGATCATCAATATCTCTTACTAGAGGTTCTTGAGAGAAATTGCAAGGCCAAAGGCTGGAAGATTTCAAATCTTTGTGGGATTGATCCAACATTATGATCGCATCATATCTACTTAAAGTATGACAAAAAGACGTCCAATGAGTTTAAGCGTCATCTAAATCCTAATCTCCATGATGTTGTCATGAAAGAGATCAGGAACTAGTGTGAAGATGGCTTTATTTATCCCATTTTTTATTCTAAATGGGTCAGCAAGTTACATGTGGTCCTAAAGAAATCGGGGTTACAATTGTGACAAATGACTGTGGTTATGACCTGCATACCCACTTTATGGTGTGTCTGCGTAGATTATCGATGCATGAATTCATCGACCAAGAAAGATTACTATATGATAATCGAGATTTGTCGAGGGTCGTATGGTTTTCACAAGGTGAAATCGCAGTCGGTGTATTGACCGCTCAAGAAATCTCAATCAATCAACAATTAACCCACAAACCAATATAAAGCAAAGCAAAATAAATGTGGAGTTAAAATTTATTATAACTCTACAATAGATGTGTATAGTGTGCAAGTATGTAGAGGTCGAACACAGGGAGCAAATCTGGACATATTGTGCAATAAGGTGCAAAGAATGTGATTATGTAATCATTGTCTATGTTTTTATGTGGGTTTTTAAATTATATTGTATTATTTTACTTTTTTTTTTGTATTTTGTTTTTACTTTTACATTTTTTGATTTCCTTTTTATCTTTTTAGATTTTTATATATCTTTTTCTTTTAAATATATAATATAGGATAGATAATAGTATATATACAATGTAAGATAATATAATTATAAATACTAATAAAAAGATTCGAAATAAAGAAAATAAAATGATTTGGGTATTAAATATTTTCTACTATTTTTGTGATTTTTTATAGAATTTGCTAATTTGTATAGATTTTTAAAGTCCAAAATACCCTAAATCAGAGATTAAATAAATGGTTGAAATTAAAAATAGAAAATTAAGCCCAAAAGTTTCCAAATCAATTTTTAATAAAAATTAATAATATAGATAAAATTGTAGAACATAAAATACTATTTTTGGATTTTTTGGGAATGATATAGATTTTTATAAAGATTTTTGGGATTTTTTTAATTTTTATTGAGTTTTCTTTTTTAATTTTTATGGATTTGTTGTCTAGAGTTGTAAAATAAATAAATAAACATGTGAATTTTTTTTTGGATTTTTCAAAACTATTTTATGTTTTTTTGGTATTTTATAAGTCAAATAAGGGCCTTTTACACACTTTTTTATTTTTAATAAATATTAAAGCTTAAATTACAAAAATAAATATATTGTGTGGAACTACAATGGAACATGAGCTTAATGCAGATTTTTTGGATGTTTTGGAGCACAACAAATATTTTAATTAATTACAACAAACCAACAAAAATGCAAGGCCTAACAGAGTATAAATGTAAATAAAATTAATTATGAGGGCCAAGATGTAATTTATCCAAAAAGCTGTAGGTAAAGTTCGATTTTCTTGTACTTAATATAAAAGTCAAATCCGGGAAGGGTGTTAATGAAAAAACACCAAGTTTTGTCTGTTGAGCTGAACAAGGACTAAAATGCAAATAAAATTAAAGTGTGGGGTTAACATACAAAATATACAAATGTTTTAAAACAACAGATGATTGTTTATGTACTAAGAAATAAAATACAAAAGGTATCAAGTTAAAGTCGCAAAATACCCAAAGCTTGGTTGGAGCGAACGGCTGATATTCTCCCCCTTAGCCAAGTGTTGAACCTAGACACGGCGATGACGCTTCACCGATGAGCAATCAGGATTAGATCCTAGAGTGGATCCAATGGTGGAGGCGCGACTCGATCGGACGAAGGCTGCTACGCAGGAAGAATTGTTCTTGATCCAACGGCTGGCGATCAAGGTGGATGAACTCGCCAAGAACTCGGCCGAGCCGAGTTTCGATCGGGTGTTGGGCGTGTCTCCAGCTACCAATCCCACCATCGAATATCGTGTGACATTGTTGCAGTTCCTTCGCGCCTCCCGGGCGCTTCAAGATGCTCCTGGGATCATTGGAAGATCCCTGGAGGTCGGTGGAATTCTGGCGAACCTGGAAGGTATCCCTTTGACAAAAATGCCCCTCATATGGGGCCTAAAGAACCTGGAACTGCATGGTTAGTGCAAACAAGGAAAAACGATGGCTTCAGGGGCTTTTGGAGGTGGAATGGTTTGAAGATGGGTCGAATGAGGGTGTCACAAGGGAGTTTTCTCTCCGACGAACGTTGAATCTAGTTATTTAGCTGAGTCATGCAATAAAAAGATAAATAAATGCACGACCTAATTTCTAGGATTAAATCTAATCTAGAATGAAGGGAAAGGTGTACCTCAGTGGTTGTAAAACCACGAAGTCGGACCTCGACATCGATGAATGGCAGAGCTGGTTGGGAACCCTCAACTCAACTCCTCTCCATGCCACAAGAAGCCCGTGCGAGATTGTTGTCATCGATCTCGAAGCCTAGGGCACACTCTCGGGTGAAGAAGTGGAGCCAAGCAGAACCAAAAAAATGAAGAATGGTGAGGAGCTTGGTTATGTACAAGTGATGATGGGGGATTCGAGGTGGAATCACGAGCGAGGGAAGAGGGCATGTCACTGAAGAGGGTACCTGCGTGGATCCTAGATATACAGAGAGAAGATCTCATGAAGGTTTAAATCCTCCTCGAGCGACGTATCATAGGATAGAAAACCACTTTATTAAATAGCTTATTAAAAGTTATATATACAATTAGAGGTAATTTTGATATATTTTGAGTTTTTATTTGAGAGATATGGATCTGGGAATTTGGAATTTTGGAATCTTATTTAGAGTGTAACTTGTATACTGCATATTATTTTTGTATGAAATCAATTTTGTATTTTTCTATATATTATTGTCTATAACTTTCATGTACATAGTTTTTTATTTCAGGTATACAAAATAGAACATAAAATGGGTCTCAAAAATGGATTATTGATGAATTAATACATGGGATTTATTGGAGATTTTTGGCCCTTATCTCCCCCTACTTTGTTCCTGGTCGACCTAGTCATCAAGATGCCTAGGTCTCGGGGTTTAAAGTCCTAAAATACCTTTAGCATTTTATTATTTTCCTTTTCTTTTCTGTATTCTATAATTTTGGCATTAAAATCAGTATTTTATATACAATTTGTACAATAAAGGATAATTTGTGCAAGTTAATGTTATTTACATGCATTAGCTAGGGTTTTTAAGGCTAAAATGATAGAATAAAGGTGATGAAATAGAGATTCATCTCCCCCCTATACTTTTCCTTTGCTAGTCCCAAGCAAACACTTGTGCAATAAGTGCAGAAAATAAAACAAAGAAAGAAAAGGAAAGAAAGTGATTAAGTTTAATTATCAAACTTGTCTTCACAAAATCAAAGTTTGGAGCTTAAGTCGGACCTTTGAAAATTTAATGCGGACAGAACCTTATTGGAAATTGGATTTGATACACAACAACCTTCGAGAATCCCAAACTCTGCTCAAGTTTCCACAATATCCAGGTCAGAATATTTCAACTCATACGCAAACCTTTATGACTATGAATCTCACTTGTACATGTATGTGATAGAGGCTCCTCTCAACTGAAATGATAAAGAGACTGACTTCTCCATATGACAACCCAATGGTTCCCCAATCAAGCAACTCCGTCCTCGAGGAGCGGGGTATTCCCTTCTAAGTTCAAGTGACAACCTACTCAAGAGGAGGGGATGAAGAGAGAATAACGGTAGGCAGTGTAGCTACCTATCCTAGGATGCATGACCAATGTAGTCAAGTCATCCAGCTGCAGGCTCGCATGATATGACTCTGAAGCCCAAGCTTGCTTATTTTACTATACAAATATATACACTCCGGCGGGCATTTTATTTTCAATCAGGCCTGTCCATTTTTTTAGAGTTTTTTGCTTTTTTTAAAAATACTATATACATCAGCATTTACATAAGGAGTTTTTCCTCTTGAGCCAAGAGACTATCCCTCTTTTTGAAGCATTATTGCAACCCACACTCTCCTGTCCTTAGACGTCTCTGCTACTGGACGGGTTGGGGTGCACTTCCCTCCCTAGACGAGGACAAATGTTTTCCTCTTGTGTGCGTCTCATACTGGAAATCTAATGCCCTCACCACTCCAGCGGAGTCAAGCCAAGTGAAAGGTGCAGGTGTCCAAGTTCGGTCATTATCGATAAGAGCCATGCGTGTTCTCCAAAATACTCTACTTAGGCAGTCAAGAATCCATTAAACTAAGTCTCATGATTCTCAAAGAATTAAGTCAACTAGACCTGAAGTACCTCAATTCCAGCTCCTATAAGGTTCTTGTGATTAGGTAGATTTAAGGTCTAACTAAGCTCCAATCTTTCGATTTTACTCAGACTAGTTCAATTATCAGACTAATCCGAAAAATGCGAATGCTATGCAAATGCTATGTACAACGCAGAAAATATTTTTGTGATGTAATTTTCCAACTTTTGAACTTTTTTATGGATTTTTGAAAAAAGGTTGCAAATGTTTTGGGTATTTTTCAAAAAGATTTTGCAAATGTTTTTGGATTTTTTATTTTGCAATTTTTTTGTGATTTTTGAAAACAAAAGATTTTGGGTAAAAAATAGGTACAGATATTTACACAAGGATGCATCCTATATTTACAAGAATTGGGTTTTTACGAATTTACAAGGGATATGTGATCCTTTTTCATAAATACATATAGTTAATAAAGAATTTAGTCTGATGTATATATTCTCAAACTTATTTGAAAATCATTTACAAACAATTTTGAAAATTTTAGTCCAAAAAAATTTTATAAACAATTTTTACAAACATTTAAATATTTTGAAAATCATTTACAAAGGTCTTTCAAACAGTATATATAGATTTTTCAAAATATTTTTGCAATCATTTTCCAAACCATTTGCAAATCGTTTTTCAACATTTTTATTTCACCAAAAAAAAATAAAAAAAGTTTACAAATAAATATTTTCAAAAAACACTTTAAAAAATTTTCTAAAGCTTTTATGCACTTTTTTTACAAATATTTTGCAAAACATTTTACCTGATTTAGTAATCATTATATACACAGAATTTGAGGAATAATCGACATCCTTTTATTAAGTGTTTTTAATGAATTTAATAGTATTTTAGATAGTATTTTTAGCCATATTTGTTATTATTACTACGAAAGTACGAGTTATGGCTAAAGTATATACGCAGTATATGAGCTATGTCCTCCTAGATCAGAGAGAAAAAGAGAAGGCATAACTCATACTGAGTATAGAAAAGTTTAAAGAATAAACGAATGAATAAACAAATGAGAAGTTGGTCGCCCCCATATACTTAAGATCAAATAATCTTAAGTATAGCAGACTGTACGCAAGGCAGGGAGGGTCAAGGATGGTAATGAACAGATCGTACTCAGACTGTCTCCCCCTATACTTAGGGTAAGATATCCCTAAGTATAGACAAGAAGAGGAGAGAGTGGAGAGGATCAAAGAATGAACAACTCGGGGTCCACATCCCCCTATACTTAGGACAAAGTACGTCCTAAGTATAGAAGACTGATAAAAAGGGATGAGACCTTTTCAATAGATAAAGAAAAGTGAAAATGAAAAGAAGAAAAGACAGATGACGATAAAAAAGAGATCGACGAGAATGTGCGCATCACTCCCCTATACTTAGGGTAAAGAACCCTAAGTATAGGCAACAACAAAAGTGATGAAACAGAACAAAGAAGAATACTCAGCTCGTCCACCCCCCCCCAAATACTTAGGACAAAGTACGTCCTAAGCAAGGCACACATGAAAGTGGGGTGGATGAACGGTACGATGGATGAAGGAAGAAAACAAAAGCGAATATATAAGAGATAGATGTACATAGGACAAGAAGGTAGATAGTGAACCTTCTGGCGAGACCGATGAGGAATGGATCTCATAAGGTACAGATCGATATCAGGATCCATAATAGATGGAAGCCGATCAGGATCGACCTGGTGAAGCTCCTCAGTGGTCTAGGGTGACAGGCACATATGAGTCTGTGGAAGAAGTGTGGCTAGTTCAGCTTTGGGTGTCTCGCAAATGCCATCAAAGTGAAAAGGCTCGAACTCATCATCGGAAGAAGTAAGGTCAAGTCCATCCTGGCGAGTTCTCCTAGGTCAAAACAAAAGGGACGAACTCATCTGTGGAAGTAGTAAGGTCATGTTCGTCCTCTAAGGTCTCAACCAGATCATCAATATCATCAAAAAGGCCTGAGTTCCTTTATAAAAGCAATCAAATCATATTCGACCTCAGTAGTCTCATCAATGTCTGCCCTCTACTCTAAAGTGTCAATCGTGTAAATTCTGTGGATGTCATCAACACATCGCCAAATACAAAAAGAGGGAACTCCAGGTCTATGCTTTCTGATTCGTCCTCCTTGGAGAGGAATTGTCAGTTCTTAGTAGAATCCAACCCAGCAAAAATCTCTGATAGTCTCATCAAGGTCATAGTCCTTGGGTTGGCTAAGATAGGTGTGGTCACATCAGATGCATGTCTTTGGTCGGCAGTAGGTGCGGTGATGATCACATCGCTCTCGTCACCAAGAAGGAAGCGAATCTCTTATGTTCTGTAATCAATAACGGATCTCACAGAAGCGAGAAAGGGTCCTCCAGGATGATTGGAGAGTGCTCCCCAGTGGAGTTATTTAATGGCATTACGACAAAATCGACAGTATAACTCATGAACTGAATCCAATTGACAACGTTTTCTAAAATACCCCTTGGGCCTCTTGATAGATCCATCAGCAAACTGAACGATCATCCTAGTTCTCTTGAGAGACCCTAAGCGAAGAGATGGTACCAATGAGAAGGGTATTATGCTAATTGAAGCACTGCTGTCAAGGAGAGTGTGATCACATGTATGGTCAGAGATAGTGCATCTAATGAATGAAGTAGCAGTGTTCCCTTTCCTAGAAGAAGGATGGTGGGTGATGGCGTGGGCAGTGGCCATGGTCAAAAATATGATGCTTAGATCTGCTCCTTCGCTTTCTTCTTCTTGGGTTTAAGAGCAGATAAATAGGTCATGGCCTGGCGAAGTGGGGCATCAATGATCTCATGATAGCGGCCACTACTTCAGGTCCAGTCAACATTTTTTTGAATTTTTGGATGTCCTCCATACAAGGGAGGAGATCAGAATTAGCATATACACAAGGACGACGAAGAGCAGACTGTATAGTGTCGTCCTTGGGGTCAAAGGTGGGACAAGGTGTGGATGGATGTGTGGGTAAATGTTCTGGCATTGGGGTCCTCAACTCAGAAAATGACTCAACAATGTGTCTCCCAAGAATTTTTTGTGTTTTTAAATTTTTCTCATTTTTTGTATTTTGGGTGATTGCAGGCTCTCATGGTCATACTCAAGTAAGTCCATATCCTCAAACAGTGGAGCATCATTCTGGCTCTTATTCATGCTAAATAGATTGTTAATCCTTGAATTCATATGCTCCATCATTTGGATCAAGGTCTCAAGTATGGACTCCATGAAGGTGACTCCAAAATCTCATGATCGTGTGCGTGGAATGAGGGTGGTGGGTGTGGATAAAATTTACATTCTAGATCAAGGTAGTCTTGGAAAAGTGGATTGTCGAAATGTGAAGGTGATGGTAGTGTGAAGAGCCCTCAATCTACCCTACTTAATTCAACTGAATTATCAATCAAATTTAATATTACGTTCGTTGTAGTCGGATAAATCAAGACTGTTTGAAAACCATTTAGATTAATATCAAATTAAATGCGAGAGGCAATTTTTTATTTTAGTTGGGCAAGCCCAAGGTCGAACTCAAGGAGAAAGCTTTTTCTTTAGGTTAATTTGAAGCCAATTTTGATCTTAGATTTTCAGGGGAATATTTTTTTCTATTTTTATGCAATGAAGAAAAATGCGATGCAATTTGAGCCTAATTTGAAGGTTAAGTTTGAAGTATGGTCAAATTAAGTCCAAAAATGATGAAACTTGGCCAGACTATGAAATGCAACAAAATAAGCTACTGCTTTTTTTGGAATTTTTAGACTCTAAATGAATTAATATGAATGCAGGATAGTTTTTGCAAAAAATAATTTTAATAAATACCAAATTAAATCTTTTTCAGATATAAAAATTAACCTAGATGCGTCTATGTGAGATAAATCCAGGAAATTATTAAACCTTAAAAATGATGAATTTTGGACCTATTAAAAATCAATTAAGCAAAATACTAATTGATTTATTAAGGCCTCGTTATGTGTGCAAATGATGTGATTTTTGGGTATGAAGCAGAACAACCTAAACTAGACCTATTGCGAATTTTTGGTGATTTTTGGAGCAATAAATAATTTAATATGGAACTAAAGGCACACAATGGCAAAACTATGTAAATTTCCAAAAAATAATTCTATTAAATTCCTCGAAGCTCATAAAAATGTGACAAGTGTTCACAATGATAAAGCACAAGTTTCTCTACAACATGCAATTTTTGGAATTTAAAAATTGATGCAAAATGGATGCCTAAATAAACGTGCAAACACAGGGACCAAAATGCAAACATGAATAAAATTGTTTAAATCAGAAACATGCTTACAGGGACTAAAATGTAATTACCTATAATGCAGAGGTATGCATGCAAATTGTCCACGAAACACGTGCGCCTCATGTGACGCATCTGGTAGGGACTGGAATGCAATTCTGAAAATAGAGGTTGCTTCGTGTCTTCTGCAGGCTCAGACGTGCTTCGGAGTTGGCTCGGGAGCTCCGAGCCTAAGGGGCAGGTAAGAGGCTCGGAGGAAGCGACGTGGCGCGATATGGGTCGTTCGATCGAGATAATCAAACGGTTGCTGAAACTGGAGACATGGCATGATACAGACCGTCAGATCGCAATCGATCCGACGATATATGGAGTTCCTAGCAAGAGTGACGTGGACGAATGATGGCTGTTGGATGATCACCAGGGGGTGAATCCAATGGTAGTTGTAGCCTGGGTTCTTCCTCCTCTGCCGCTACGGTGGCAGCGACTTCAGAGCTCCGGTGAAGGGTCCTCAGCTCTGCCTCCCTCTTCCTTGCTCGGTGAAGATACCGAAGGCCCCTGAGTGGTTGGGAGTGATCGTGGGAAGTGCAGCGGAGCGGCCGGAGGTTCTGAAAGAGGCGGGGATGGTCTGCACGCCGAAGACAAAGGAGCTCAAAGCATCTCCGATGAGGTTCTGACCAGTGACGATGGTGGTCCTGCAACATTAGTGAAGCCAAGGAAAATGGTGTTCGTGCTCGCGTGGTGCAGTGAGTGACTGGAGGCCCGTGGCCCGAAGTGGGTGAACGTCAATGGACTCCCCCGCCGTGAGGGGCGGAGCAACGATCTAAGATGGTTCAATGGGTCATGTGGCGAACGAAATATTATGCGAAGTTGGGAGCTCCAAGGTGGAGCTCGATCGATGGTCAGCAGGAAGAGATGTTGAGCGGAAAAGGTGGAGAAATAAAGAGAAAATCGGAGTGGAAGAAGATGGTAATTAGAGAAGAAGGTGGAGGGATCTACCTGGGAATTGGCGCTCGAAATGGAGTCGACGGTCTTCGCTCAAGGTCCGGTAGAAGCCCGAGCTCGCGCAACTCGATGGAGGAGCTGCTACACGGTGAAGCTCGTCGTGGATCTCGCCGGAGAGGGTACCGTGTCGTCGCTCTATTGCTGACCTAAATCTCTATCACATATAGGAGGAGAAGAGCTCTAGGGTCTCTCGTGCAAGGGCGTATGGGCTTGAAGGTGGTCGGAGGTGCTATATTTATAGAGAGAAGGTGGTGGTCAGGGCGATGGAAGGTGAGGTTTACATGGGGTTTATGGAGCGAGGGAGAGGGAGTCATGGCGAGAGTGGGTGATGGAAAGGATGAGTGGAATATGGGCTTCATCGTGGGGCGCTCAACGAGTGGAGAAGGTGGTGTTAATGGTGATGGAAATAGAAAGGGTCGAGCTGGTTGGCGAGGTGGGGTAACGTGGGCGAGGGGACATCGGGAGGTTGATGATGACTCCTGATCGTTGGATCTATTGATCCAATGGCTCTAAGCAGGGCGCTAAGGAAGGGACATGATTAGATCAAAGAGCGCCAACGAAGGGTGTAGCGAGCTCCACGTGGCAAACGATGGAAGCGGCGCTGGCGAACGGTGAAGATGAGATCGTAGGAATGATCGAAGGGCAGAGGTTTGAAGCGGGGTAAGAACGGTGGCGATCAAATCATCGAGGCTACGATCCGGCGGATGTGAGCGTAACACGTGGCCAAAGGAGAGCGCAATGCTTATGGATGGATGGGATGGCATCTGGAGTTTGATCGGAGGATTGAGATAAGGGCGGGGATGGATGGAGGCGATCTGGAGATGGAAAGGGTAATCCGGCGGTGATGGAGTGCGCTACGTGGTGCAAGGAAGTGAAGGCGCCGGTGAGCAGTCCAGATTTGATATGGACGATGATCGGATGGCTGTGAGATGAGGCGTGCTTGGACGGTCAAGATTGGGTCGCTGGAGCTCCATCCAACGGCAAGAGGAGAGGGTCGTGGCTGGTAAATGAGTGGGTCGCGTGGTGCAATCAGATTAGTCGAGAAAGAAAGTGAAATAAGAAGGGGAAGATGGCTGAATTTTGAAAAAACCCAAAACATGAAATTTGTAGATCTCGATGAGATCTACAAGTTTCATGTTGACTAAAAATGGAAACGAGGTCAAATGAAGTGATAATTACAAGGGTACAAATACAAATACATACAGTATACAATGGGAGCCCAAAACCTAAGTTTTGCATACTAGCTTCGATTTTAATGAAATTGGTCTCATTTTGAGTCTATGAATGTATATTATTTTAAAAGTGAGTAGACCTAAATCGGAGGATGTTGAGAGATACGTGCATTTTAATATTCATGGTCTCAACTTGGACTCGAGTTTTATTGGTCAATTTTACAAGTTAGCATTTTTTGGTATTTTTCTTGTATTAGTGGTTAGTAATATATACAGTATAGAGTTGAATTTATGGAGTTTGGGGTTAGTATAAAATATACACAGATAAGTGATTTTTACAAGTGAATTTGGCTTCTTATTTAATGCAGATGTTATTTATGCATGCATGAATGCTAATTATGCAATATAGGTGATGAAATGCATCTAATTATTCGGGAACAAAGCTCTATTTTCAACTTTTAGAGTGATGAATCACAGATTCATCATGGTGGTAAGTCAAACTCAACATCCGATGCTTGAAATAGTGGGTTAGGCAAATATGTACAAAAGACAGGAGCAAAGTCCTCCTGGAAAAAGGGAGGTGGACCAACTTGAGGGTACGAGGGATCCGTAAAGTTCGGATAAAAATCGCTCCAGTGGGATATTTTGAAACAAAAGAAAAATGATCGGAAGAGCACGATGGTCAATCAAGATATGTGAAAAAAAAGTGTAAATGTGCGGTGACGATCGAGTATGCACACAAACAGACACATACAAACTCACACAAAACAAACCCCTCAATTCATCTACTCAACTCGGTGAAGACCGTGAAAGTTCAGTCTTTTTATCTTCTCTATTTTAGAGTTAGGTGAGTATACAAAAGTACATCTACTCAACTCGGTGAAGACCGTGAAAGTTCAGTCTTTTTATCTTCTCTATTTTAGAGTTAGGTGAGTATACAAAAGTTATACAAATACTTAGGAAGGCTTATGCGATTTGGTCACAAGTCCTTAGTGTGTACGTGAGCGATCTAAAACGAAAAACGAGGGTGTTACTCACTCCAAGACACATATTTTTCTTTTTGCATTTTAGGGACAAGTAATATTAACAGTCTCAGTTTTATTAATTATCACTTTTTTGTATTTTTAACGAAAATGCATGAGCATATTGAGGGGTCGATTCTTTTTAGCAATCCTAGGTGATCAAAATCAGAGGGAGAGAGTCGAAAAAGCAATGCGACGTATAAAATCAATGATGCATGCTAAAGCGTAAATACTCACCTTGCCTCCCCTCTCTACATGCAAGGATGTTAAGAGGAATTGAAACCTAACAACATGCAAATGCAAGCCGATGAAATCTCCCTAGATGAGAAATTGCTATTATCGTGAAGAACAATATGCTAATCACCTAGAAGAGAACCAAAGGGTCCGATTTTGGAGCCTCCTCGATGCCCACCACAGTGGGTCCCTGCAAACGTTGTATGGAGGACTTTTGCGATGTGTGATTCCGAGACTAAGTGAAGAGTAATTTAAAATTTGATTAAGTCCAAACGAGATTATAGGTGCATGCAATGGTTATTAGGTGTTTGGCCTTAATCTATCGTCAAGCAAATCCTACAACTAGGGCTCAATCACACAAAATAAAAAAAAGTCAAAAACTCAAAAAACAAATGAAAAAAAGGTGAAAACGTGACAAAATCGACAAGGCCCCCAAGAGAACAATCCCTCAAGCATTAGACCTCGTAAAGTGTGGCAGAGTCTTGAGAGTCCTGAGTTATTACCATTAATCTCTCTCTCTCTCTTTCACTTAAATAAAAATAAATACAATAAGATGAAAGTGGCCCTGCCTTCAAAAATACTCTAAGTCTCCTTTGGTGCTAGGGCAGACACCAGGGCTGGCTTCACATGGGTGCACAGGTGCTCCAAAGAGGGCCTCCCTTGATCCGCGGTACCTCGTAGCAAAGTCAACAAAGAGAGTGAATAAATAAAGAAAATATATAAACAGATAAATCACAATTAGGCAAAAACCAATCAACGCAGAGTTTCTCTCTAGCAACGATGTCATTTGATAATTGAGATTTCTCGAGGGTCGTATGGTTTCACAAGGTGAAATCATAGTCAGTGTATTGACATCTCAAGAAATCTCAATCAATCAACAATTAACCCACAAATCAATATAAAGAAATGCAAAATAAAAGTGGAGTTAAACTTTATTATAACTATACAATAGATGTGTATAGTGTGCAAGTATGCAGAGGTCGAAAAAAAGGAGCAATAGTGGACAGATTGTGCAATAAGCTACAAAGAATGTGATTGTGTAATCTTAGTCTATATGTTATTATGTGGGTTTTTAAATTTTATAATTTTTATTTTATTTTTGTTTTTTATTCTTGTTTTTTGTTTTTACTTTTATATTTTTAGATTTTCTTTTTATCTTTTTAGTTTTTTATAATTCTTTTCTTTTTAAATATATAATATAGAATAGATAAGAGTATATATACAATGTAAGATAATAAAATTATAAATACTAATAAAAAGATTCAAAATAAATAAAATAAAATGTTTTTGGTTTTTAAATATTTTTTACTATTTTTGTGATTTTTTAAAGAATTTTTCTAATTTTTATAGATTTTGAAAATCCAAATACCCTAAATCAGGGATTAAATAAACAACCGAATTGAAATGGAAATTAAATATAGAAAATTAAGTCCAAAATTTTTCAAACCAATTTTAATGTATAGATAATAATATAAATAAAATTATAAAACAGAAAATATTATTTTAGGAATTTTCAGGTATGTTATAAATTTTTATAAAGGTTTTTGGGGGTTTTCAATTTTTAAGAGTTTTTTCCTACTTTTATTAATTTTTGATCTGGAATTCTAAAACAAATAAACACAAGAATATTTTTTTGGAATTTTTCAAAACTATTTTATATTTTTTGGTATTTTATAAGTCAAACATGAGCTTTTTGTGCTCTTTTTGATTTTTAATAAAAAATAAAATGTCTTGAATCGCAAAAATAAATATAGCATGGAACTACAATGCAATATGAGCTTAATGCTATTTTTTTGGAGCACAACATATATTTAAATTAAATACAACAAACCATTAAAAATGTAAGGCCTGTCGGGGGTATAAATGTAAATAAAATTGATTACGAGGGCCAAGATGCAATGTATCTAAAACATTACCACTAAAGTTTGATTTTCTTATACTTAATACAAAAGTCAAAATCTGGAGGGGTGTTAATGCAAAAACTCCGAGTTTTGTCTATTGAGCTAGATAAGGACTAACAAGCAAATAAAACTAAATTGTGTGGCTAACATGCAAAATATACAAATGTTTTGAAACAACAGATAAATGTTTATGTGCTAAGAAATAAAATACAAAAAGGTGTCGCGTTAAAGTCACAAAATACCCACAGCTCGACGGGAGCGAACGACTGATATTCTCCCACTTAGTCACGTGACGAGCCTAGACGCGATGATGATGCTTCACCGTTGAGCGATCAGGATTAGATCCTGGAGTGGATCCAACGGTCGAGGCATGACTCGATCAGATGAAGGCTGCTACACGGGAAGAATTGTTCTTGATCCGGCGACTGGTAATCAAGGTGGATGAACTCTCCAAGAACTCGGTCGAGCCGAGTTTCGATTGGGTGTTGGGCGTGTCTCCGACCACCAATTCCACCGCCGAAGGTCCCGTGACATTACTGCAGTTCCTCCGCGCCTATCAGGCACTTCAAGATGCTCCGGGGATTACTGGAAGACCCATGGAGGTCGGTGGAGTTCTTGCAAACCTGGAAGGTATCCCTTTGACAAAAACGCCCCTCAGATGGGGCCTAAAGAACCTGGAACCTACATGGTTAGCACAAACAAGGAAAAAGGATGGCTCCATGGGGTTTTGGCGGTGGAATGGGTTGAAAATGGGTCGAATGAGGGTGTCACAGGGGAGTGTTCACCAGAGCTAGCCTCCGGCGAACGTCAAATCTAGTGATTTTGGTTAAATTACGTAATAAAAAGATAAAATAAATGAGCAAACTAAATCATAGGATCTAGAACGAAGGGAAATGTGTACCTAAGTGGTTGTAAAACCACGAAGTTGGTCCTCGACATCGGCGAACGACTGAGGTGGTTGGGAACCCTCGACTTAATGCCTCTCCATGCCGCAATAAGCTCGAGCAAGATTGCTGTCACTGATCTCGAACCCTAGGGCACACTCTCGGGTGAAGAAGTGGAGCCAAGAAGAACCAAAAAAATGAAGAAGGGTGATGAGCATGGTTATGAACAGGTGATGATGGGGGGTATTCGAGGTGGAATCATGGGCGAGGGAAGAGGGCATGTCGCTGAAGAGGGTACCGGTGTGGATCCTGGATATACAGAGAGAAGATCTCATGAAGGGTCAAATCCGCCTCGAGCGACGTATCATAGGATAGAAAATCGAGAAGGAAGGCATGTACTAGGTTCTGACAAGGGGTAGGTTGAGGTCAGCCAGTGGACCGATGTCAACGGGCGGAGCGACCTGGTTGGTCCACGTGGACCAACCAGGAAAAACCCTCCCTAAAAAAGTTTATAAAATAATTAATAATTAGTAAATAATTTTATTAAATTAAAGTTATAAAATAAAAAAATGTTTCTTATTTTCTATTTTTCTATTATGATTTTTATTTATTTTTAGAGATATTTAATTACAAGTTTATTGTTAGGGTTTTATTTATAGGTATATTTATCTATGTTTTGAGACTTTTAATTTTACTTTGTATTTTTTATTTTTTATTTTATTTTCTTATTTTATATAAGTATAACTTATTTCTATATACTTAAATTTATTTTTATTATATTTTTATGAAAAACTATATACACTTAGACAAATATAGATGTATAGTATGTAGGTATGTATATTGCATATTCATCTATGTATTTTTGTATTCTATTTTATTCTAATGTTTTATTTATTGTTTTATTCTAGTTTTAATATGTACATATATGCAAATAATATTTACAAAAATTATAAAAATATAAAAATAATAAAGAATAAAAAATGAATATTTTATTCAGGTATATTGTACAAAAGGGGTCCAAAATTTAACCTTCAAATCTTTACTCCAAAAATATGAAACCACCTTTATTAAATAACTTATTAAAAGTTATATAAAATTAAAGTGATTTTGATATATTTTGAATTTTTGTTTGAGAGATATGGGTTTGGGAAGTTGGAATTTTGGAATCTTATTAAGTGTAGCTTGTACACTGCATATTATTTTTGTATGAAATCAATTTTGTATATTTCTATATACTATATCTATAACTTTCATGTATATAATTTTTTTTATTTCAGGTGTAAAAAATAGAACATAAAATGGGTCCCAAAAATACATTATTGATGAACTAATACATGGGATTTATTGGGGATTTTTGACCCTTATCTCCTACTACTTTATTCTTGGTAGACCTAATCATCAAGATGCCTACGTCTCGGGTTTAGGTCATAAAATACCTTTGGTATTTTATTTTTTTTATTTAATCTATAGTGTTGGCATTAAAAATAGTATTTTATACACAATTTGTACAACAAAGGATGAATGTTAATTTATTCAAATTAATAGTATTTACATGCATTAGCTAGGGTTTTTAAGGCCAAAATGATAGAACAAAGGTGATGAAATGGAGATTCATCACTATCCCTATCCTTTATCAACCAGATCATCAAATACTGACATGAAAGGAATTCTTTTGTTTCATGGATGGATGCTTAGGGTATAACAAGGTTGCAATTGCTCATGAGGATCAGGAGAAAACTACTTTTACTTATCCATTTGGCAAGTACGTCTTTATACGGATGCCCTTTGGAATGTGTAATGCTAGCACTACTTTCCAGAGATGTATGTTAGCCATTTTTTCCGATATGGTAGGTAGTTTCCTAAAGGTCTTCATGGACGATTTCTCGATCTGCGAGGATAGCTTTGACTCATGTTTGTCTTATTTAGACTGAATACTTCAGCATTGTTGTGGGGGTGAACTTAGTTCTAAGAGACTTTATCGTGACTAATGGGATTGTATTGGGCCATGCCATCTCAAAATATGATATGGAGGGTGACCCGGCTAAGATTAATATGATTACAAAGCTAGAGCCATCGACGGATTTGAAGCAGTAAGGTCATTTCTTGAACATGTTGGATTTATAGGCGACTCATTAAGGACTTTAGCAAGATTTCCCATCCTTTAACTAAGCTTCTATGCAAGAAGAGTGAGTTTATTATTGATAAAAAGATTCTCCATGCATTTTATCAGATGAAAGACTTGGTTACACGAGTTCATGTCCTACAACCACCTGATTGGTCTCTTCCTTTTGAAATTATGACGGACACCTCAAATTATGCAGTTGGAGCTATTTTAGGGCATACAATATGCTAGTAAGACGTTTGATGATGCACAAAATAATTATACCGATACAGAGAATGAGATGCTAGCAGTTGTTTTTAACTTGGAGACATTCATATCACACCTATTGGGTTACAAAGTTGTTGTATAAACAAATCATTCCGCCATTCGATATTTTACAAGGAAAGAAGGATGCCAAACCACGTTTACTCTGATGGAACCTTCTACTCAAGGAGTTTGATTTAGATATTCGTGATAAACCTGGAGTCAAGAATGTAGTGGCAGATCACCTTTCCCGGATTATAGATACATAGACTCCTGAGTAGTTACTATTTTCTATCAATGAGGCTTTCTCAGATGAGGCAATCTTATTTTTTGCCTTACTCCATGGTACGTTGATATTGTGAACTATCTTGTATCCAAGAAAGTTCCACAAGATTAGCCCAAGCTTAAGGTAGATAAATTCTTGTTAGATATTCATTTCTACCAGTGGGAAGATCTGTACCTATTTTGTGAGAGTGTGGATTGTATCTGGAGGAGGTGCATTCATCATGAGGAATACACCATTGTCCTAGACCATTATCACAAATTAGAAGCAGGTGGACACCATTCGGGGAAGCACACGATAGTGAAGGTTTTACAACTTATTAAGGGTTGTACTGATTGTCAGAGAATGAGAGGAATCATTGATTCCAAAGATACAATGCCTCTCAAGTATATCCAAATTTCAAATGTTTTTGACGCTTGGGGCAATTATTTCTTGGGCCCATTACCTAATAGTCAGGGATTTGAGTACATCCTGCTTGTCATCGATTATGTTAGTCATTGGGTAGAGGCTATCCCCACTCGAGCCGCTGATAGTTGTATGGTTTGTCTCTTTTTCAAGGGCAACATTATCTCACGGTCTAGGATTCTCAAGATTCTCATTTTAGTTGGAGAAGTCACTTTATCAACAGAGAGGTCAGGAAGTTAGTTAAGGAGTATGACATTATGCATAGTATCGCGTCTCCTTACCACTCACAGACTAACAGCTTGGCTGAGATTTCAAATAGGGAGATAAAGACTATTATTCAAAAACATTTACGTTCGGATAGGAAGAACTTGTCATGGATGCTTGACTCGATTTTTATGGACTTATTGTATGGCTAACAAGTCACTTTTAGGTTTGCTTCCCTATTACTTAGTTTGTGTAAAGCCTTGCCCCTTGCTAGTTGAATTAATTAATAAATATTTATGGACAATCTGTGTATGTAATTTAGATTATTAGAGAGCAAGACAGAGTAGGAAAGCGTATCTTAATATATTGCTAGAATTCAGAGACTTTACTTATGACAACGACCATATGTATACGGAGAAAGTCAAGAGATGGCATGACAAGATACATTAGGATAATACTTTCACATATAAACAGAAGGTGTGGTTGTTTGATACAAAGTTGAAGCCATTCCCAAGCAAGCTCAAGGCAAATGGTTGGTGTTGTTTATAGTGAGAGTTATGCATGACAATAGTAGCATTGTCATTTCTGAATTGTCATCTGACGCACAACCATTTATGGTTAATGGACAGTTGCTAAGGACATATCTAGATCATGATACATTCCTGTCCATTGTGGATTCCATCCATGTGGTATCAGACGATGACTCTTTGACTTCTTCTGCGTGGGATACTCTCTTGTATATATTCCTTTCACTTTTATTCTTTCTTTCTTCCATTTTTATCATTCACATCTTTTTCTTGTTTTTATGCTATACTTACATGTATTTTATCCTAAGTATAGAGGAGGTGGAGGAGGTGAATGACTTGAGTTGTTTTATTTTTGTTCTTTTTCATAATTCCTATTGTTGCTTATACTTAGGGATCCTTTACCATACGTATAGGGGGAGTGATGTTGTTCATTTTATTATTGTTTATTTTCAGTTTATTTTCTTTTATTATCTCGTTGGTCCATCAACTTGTTGATATTCTTTTCTACACTTAGGGATCTTTTACCCTAAGTATGGTGGGGACAATTTGACTCATTGAGTTTGTACATTATTTTCATCAGTTTTCAACTTTTGTACAGTCTTATATACTTAGGATTATTTGATTCTAAGTATAGGTCTCTGACTTCTATTCATTTTATTCTTCATTCTTTAAGTCGTTGTAGCATTGGATTCTTTTAACTTTGCTATACTTAGCACGAGTTATGTCTTCCTTTGTCACTTCTTGGTCACTATGAGGATATAGTTCGAGCTAAGTATAGGGGGGTGCCGTATATATTGTATGTATACTTTAGCCATACTTTTGTTTGTTTAACATTATGTATAATAAAATTGGAATAAAAATGTTTTGTAAAGAGTTTGTAAAAATTCTTTTTCAAAACCTTTTTGTAAATATTTTGTAAAATCTTATTGTAAACTCTTTGTAAAAATCTTTGTAAAATTAATTTTGTACATTTTTTGTAAAATGTTTGTAAAATCATTTTGCTTTTAAAATGTTTATAAAAGTATTTTTTATATAAAGTTATTAATTTGTAAAATATTTTAAAAATAAAAATGTTGGGAAAATTGATTTGTAAAACTTTTGTAAAATTATTTGTAAAACGTTTGTAAAATATTCATAAATGTTTGGTAAAATTAGATGTAAGAATATTTTTGTAAATTAGTTTGTAAAATTATTTTCTCACCTTGTATATAAATAATTTGTTGAGTAAAATCTTGTATATGACTTGTTGTAAAGTTCTTTTGAATAAAACATGTACATACTTGTTAAATATGTGTAAAAATGTTCTAATAAAATTCTTTGTATAAAAGTTGTAATTAAAACTTGTATATAAAATTATTGATAAAATTTGGATATAAATTTCTTTTGTAAATAAAATCCTTTTGCAAAGTTGGTCCATTAAACTTGTAAATAACACTCTTTTTGTAAATAAAAGTTTTGTATAAAACTTGTATAATTCTTATATATATTAATGTATAAAATTCTTTATGAATAAGTATAAAATCCTTGTTCATACATGTAAATACTTCAAATTCTCTAACTCTATTCAAAAGACATAAAAATGGAAAACGTTTAAAATTCATAAAAATTGCAAAGTTCTCTGAAAATCACATAAATGGTTTAAAGTAGAATATTCTTTTCAAAAAAAATCTTTCATTTGCATTAGCATTTTTCAAAATGATATTGATGCCTAAACTAGTCTAGAATAAAGTCTGAAGAATGGAGCTTAGTTAAGACCTTAATCCACTTAATTTTAGAGGAACTTTGTAGGAACTGGAGTTGAGACTTTTCATGTCATAGTGGCGTAATTCTTTGGGTCCGTAAGACTATGTTAACATGTCATCTTGATTTGTCTAAATAGAATATTTCATACACAAGCATGATTCTTTTAGACAGTGACCTAACTTGGACAATCACCTTGCACTTAGCTCAACACATATGAGGTGGTGAGGGACGGAATCTTCTGACAAGAGATGCACACGAATGGAAACATGTGCAATCACTTCGAGTGGCTAGTGCACCCCAACCTAGTCTAGAGGCTTGGACGTCTAAAGACAAGATGATGTAGGTTGAAATAAAGCTTCAGATGAGTGATGGTCTGCTGGCACAATTTTTTCTAAGCCCAAAACATGGGCGGAAAAAAAATCTATTTCCGTCGGGGTACAAAACGATCAATGCAGTGCAACAATATTTTCTACCAAAAAGAAGCCATTGCAACAAATATACATACATGGCAACAATGTCAAAGCTTCAGAGAACCTGCATATCTTAATAAAGAGTATGCTACACTAGTCGGCTTCGCAAGGAGATGTGGCTACAGTGGGCACACTCCGGTTCTTTTCTTATTCTTCTATTTTCTCCCCCCACCAATGTGGACACAACACGTACCTGAACTTAGAATGACATAACTCTCTCCTCGAGGAAAAAGTAGCTAGACTAGTGACGAATCGTAAATTACCCTAGTTAAGATGCGTGGATTATTGTTCGCTTAAAATAATGTGTCATTTCATTGTAGGCGAGCAATCAGAATCAGTCAAGAAATAGCCACACAAAATTTAGTCAATTTTAATCGATGCGGCTTTATGTTTATTTTACTTGGGCAAGTCCCAAGGTCAAACACAAGGAGGCAAAGGAACAACCTAGAATTTTGTCTATCAAAGTTCGTGCACGGTTTTCGAGGCATATTTTTTGTAATTTTTTAAATGCAATTAGGGATGCAAAATACAACGATGGACTATTTTAGGGACTAAAATATAAATATCATTCAAACAATGTCTAAAAAATATGAAATTTGGCCAAGATGATAGTTACGATGAATGAATGCATTGTAATTTTTTTGGAATTTTTGGATGTAAGATGAATTTTTTATGAATTTTTTAAAGCCAAACAAAGTGAATTTAAATATTTAATTATAATAAATATTAAACCTAATTATTTTCAAAAGATAAAATTATCCAAGATCTATCACTGGGTGATTGATTTCAGAAAAATCCGAAACTTCAAAAATACAAGATTCATATCTATTAAAAATTAAATATTAAAGTATGTGAAATGATTTTTAGAGGGCAAATGATGCATGTAAATGCAATTCTTTTTGGTCACAATGTAACATACTATTAATTCTACAATATGTGATTTTTTTGGTAATTTTTAGGGCTACGGTTAATTAGTTATGAATTTTCAAGCACGGAATGGTCATAATATGTAATTTTCCATAAAATAAATAATTAATAATTAACCACTGATCACAAAAATGTCAAGCATATGCCATATTGTAGAGTTAATTGTAGGACAAAATGCCTATTTTCGATGAATAAAATAATGAAAAGTAGCGGTCCATAACAAAGGGGAAACACATAGGTATATCTGCAATAATTTAAAATAAGATAATAAAGAAAGGACTAATGTATAATTATCGAACGTTTTGGGGAAAATGTGTAAATTTTCCAATGGAGCACGTGTGGCGCACGTGCTCCTTGGAAGGAGGGATGAAACTGCAATTTGGGCGGACTTTAGGGGGCTCGTTGCAATTTCTCCAACTAGTCACGTGCGATGCACGTGGCCCTGGGGGGCTGATCTACGAATTGGGAAACCTCCCGGGACTTCTTGTAAAATTCCACCCCAAAGCATGTGGGGTCATGTGCAGGGGGGTTCCTCTGCTGCTCCCCAAACCCACATGCGTTGCATGTGGCGAGGGCCTCGGGCCTCCATCCGGCGGAGCGTCGACCTTCAAGGGTTGAGTGGCAGAGTGGGGTGAGGTCTTCACGGCAAAGGCGGTGCTGTTGTGGGCTGACGATGAATGTATGATGATGGAGAAGCTTCTCGTGGGGTCTGTGCCCGGTGCTGGAGCGGCGTGGCGGAGTGGTGGTCGGGGAAGACACGGTGTGTGAAGCTGGAGCGCTGGAGGCAGACGAGGTTGATGAAGATGGCGTTGCCGGAGTAGACAAAGTTGATGAAGATAGCGTAGCTGATAAGAGGTATTGTCGAAGAAGCTTTTTCATTGATGGTGCAGTCGGAGGCGAGCTTGAACGTAGATGTAGGCTCAACGATTGGCGGCCAGAGCAGAGCATCAAGCCTGGGCGACGCTGCGATGGCCTTTGGAGAGACCGGACCTCGCCGAGGATGAACGCGGGCTGTCACCACCGTTATCTCCTAGTGAACGGAAGATAGGTTGTTGAGGTCAGAGCGGTGATCCTTAAATAAGAATGGTAAAGGGGCCGGATTTGGGAGAAGATCGAGGACAAGATCCGATGAAGGTTCGATTGACGGAGATTTTGAAGGGGAGATCGCGACGGAGACTAAGAGGGAAGGTGGTGGTGAAAATTGTGGCGGAGATCAAGAGAAGGGCGACGGTGGATTTGGGAGGTGGAAGACGAAGTACAGTGGCCGTCCGATCGATCGAGATCGAACGACCGTGATTGCGACGCGTGGCTGCAAGAGGGTGCGAGGGTGCAGGCGGTGCTCGAGCAGAGCACGTGCTTGGTTGGCACGTGCGTTGCACGTGCGATGCTTTTTATATTTTCTATTATTTTTATTACTTTTTTTAAAAAAATTTTATAAAAAATGAATAATAAAAGCCTAAAAAATGGCTGACACGTGGCGACTTTAGGAGCCGCCATGTGTCAGTCCCACAAAACTCGAAAAATTAATATAAAGAAAAATAGAAAAGAAGTAGTAAATGATCTCGGATTAAAAAAGTTTCTTCAAAAGAATTGTTCATCTCGATGAGATCTACAACTTTACGGAAAGGACCAAAACCAAAATCGATCATTTGCACAAAGTGATATTTTTGGGGTATCCTATGTACATAGAATACATAAATTTTTGGGTTATATAATTTTTTTGTTATTTTTAAACCAGAAAAAAATCTGAAAAAATATGATAAAATCAAATATAAATATTCACACATTAATACAAATTTTTGGGATTTTTTTTAGTTAAGAAAAAGAAGAAATAAAATAAAAGATGAAAAAGACAACTTTTGTACAAGTAGTTAGTGAAGACTCGGACTCAATTAGTTTCTTTGATTTCAAGCTCAATTTGGATTTGGACTTTTGTGTATTTTAATAAAACTTTCATCAAAGAAGACAAATGAAGAAGAAATAAAATAAAGCGATTTCTACCCGACAGACCCTATAATCTTTGCCAACGACCTCTACGACCTTTGAAACGTCGATATTCCTCCCTCGACCCCGTAAACTTGCTCCGTCTTACCCCACAGACCCTGCCGTTATGAGATACTTTATTGAGTCAATTGCTTGGGTTAGTCTTGAGTTAATCTAACCAATGAACATCCAACGATGGATATTCCACCCCCATGTTCCCTCTCTCCTCATTCTCTCTCCCCTCTCTCTGGCCGATGACCTCCTCCACCCGAGGAACCCCTCACTCTATCATGTACAGTTTACGAAGACCTGGCAACGCACCTTTGTCGATACCAACTGATCTCAAGAAGGGCAGTTGCTGCAAGTAGAGTGTCCTCAGACTGCTGAAGACCCCACGGCGAAAACTCAGACTCTCTCCATTGTACGTATTGTCAAGGCAAAGGAACACCAAGCTTGGGAGCGACTCCACATATTCTACAATTGTTTTATCAGGCACCTTGGAATCGAAAAGGTACAGATGAGTTAGGCTCCTGAGAGAGCGAAACCATTGCGGAATGCTTATCAGTTGCCCGTTCAACTGAAGCTTCTACAAATAGGGAGGAGGAGGATCCAGATATTGCAGTGGAACGAAATGCCCATTCTTGGACTTCACCTTTAGGCGTAGAAGGTTGTCCATGGGGATAATTGAGCTGCACAGTATTAACCCATCCGTGTTGCTCACATCGTTGATCGATAGGGTTCTTAATTGGGTCAATTTTTTAAGATTGGCATAGAAGGTTGTCCATGTGGAAACATTTGGTACTCCACCTTCGTCTCTCTCAGGCTGAGATATTTCAGATTGCATAATCTGAAAACCTCATTGGGCACCTTCTTTATAGGGACTCCCCTTAGATCCAACACTCGCAATAGCCTGAGGTTCAACGTCTTCCCGAGCTCAGATGCCATCCGGTCGTCCCGCGTAAAGACGAGCAGCGACCTGAGCTTGGATAGACCGGGGAGGAGAAGGGGGCCGAGGAGGCGGGGAGGAGGCATGGGAGGAGGGGAGGAGGCCTGGGCGGGGAGGCGGAGGGGAGGAGGCCTGGGAGGGGAGGAGGGCGGGAGGGCGGGGGGAGGAGGGAGGACGAAAGGGAAGAGAATGGGGCTGAGGAGGTGGGGAGGAGGCCTGGGCGGGGAGGAGGCCTGGGCGGGGAGGCAGAGGGGAGGAGGGGAGGAGGGCGGGGGCGGAGGGCGGACGACGGGGAGGGCGAGGGGGGTGGGAAACAGAGATGAGGAGGAGGAAGAGGGGGAATGTCATTGAATGTAAATTTGATAAATAAAATAGGTATAATGTAAAATAATATAACGAAACCCGGTTAGTTTTAACGGGTAAATGGATGGGGGTTAACCATAAGATCTGTAGGGTAAGGGTTAGCATGTTTACGGGGTCGAGGGAGGAATATCGATGTTTCAAAGGTCGTAGAGGTCATTGGCAAATATTATAGGGTCTACCAGGTAAAAATACCTAAAATAAAATAGGTTAATTATGTACATAAAATAATAGGTCAAAAACTGCTAAACTACAAAATGTACAAAAGAGGCCCAAAACCCAATGTTCACATATGAGCTCTGATTCACTTGAACTTGGTCTTGTTTTGAAGGTAATTGAATGTACATTAGTTAAAAAGTGAGTAGGATCAAAACAGACACTGGATGGGGAAGATATGAGGGTTTTAGTCCGGAAATCCTAGAACTAGGGTTTGGATTTTTGGTCCACTTATCTGAGTTAGTGATTTTTTTTGTATTTTTTATTTATTCTTGTTAGTGATATGTGCATAGTGGATGTTGTTTTGGGTTATTTGGAGTTAGCATGAATTAGTTAAAATTCGGGGAAGTTAAGATATTTACAGGTCAGTTTTGGCTGAGTTTTTTGGCTTCTTATTTTGTGCGAAAATGAGTGATAAAACATGCATGAATGCTAATTATGTTGAATAATTGAAGAAATGCCAATGATTTTGAGGGATTAGATCTTAATTAGTTACTTTTAGAATGATGAATATGAGATTCATCATCCCCCTATACTTAAACCATGCTCGTCCCTGAGCATCAAAAGAAATGCCATGAGGTGAAATGAGATTGGGTTCCATATCAAGACCATGAGATGAAGGTGTAAATGATACTAGACTCGACCTTTGGATTATTAGTTTGGCGGAACTTTTGTGATACTTAGAATTTTAAAATCAACAGCCTTCAAGTTCTACACATCATTGTCAAAGTTTCGGCTCAAAAGTCATCTTAGATCAATCATCTTCCCAAAGCATATCCTATGAACATTGAACAATCGATTCATGTGTGTGAAAGGTTTTAGCTCTTCCCATCCAGAATGTTGGACTACCATGCAAACCTCCTCTCCAGTAACTCTCCCTCGAAGAGTCAGGTATTTCCTTCTAAGGTCTGACACTCTGTGTTCACAATCGAAATGGGGGAGAAGTTAGAAGAAGGAGAAAAAAACTGGAGGGTGGCCAGTGTAGTCACCTCTCCTTGTGAAGCTGGCCAGTGTTGCCGAGTCTCCACCAAGAACTGCAGGTTTTCTTGAAGCTTGGACCTTTTTGGTCAGATATTTATTTGGTAGAATGCTTCTTTGTATTTGGATTTTTGGTGGTTCTGCTTGGATCTTGCTGTGCCCCTACGGATATAGAATCTTTTTTTTCGTACAAGTTTTGGGGTCTTAGAAAAAAATTGTGTCTAGCCATCCATCCCTTTTCCGAAACATTATTTCAACCTGTACTCCGGTCTTTAGATTTCCACGCTACCATAAAAGAAACTCACACAGTCTTCCAACATCCCGTTTGAATTGAGCTAAGTGCATAGTGTGAGAGTACAAATTAATTCCTTATTCAAGAGTTGTACCCAGAATGAAGAGACCGGGTTAGACACTAAGAGTCAAATGCTGCACATTGTCATGTTGAACTCGAAGAATTAAGTCAAGGACCTGAAGCTTCTAAAATCCTATTTCGGTGAAGTTCCTCTTAAAATTAGGTGGATTAAGGTCAAGTCCAAATCACTCTCAGTTTCTGATCATAACTCTGTTCAGAACCCAAGGACTTTTCACAGATGCAAATGAATGAAATGTTGGATGAGGTGCAGGTGTGTGAAATGCAGACACACGTTTTTTTTATTTTTTTTAGATGCAAGGGATTTTTTTTGCAAAAATAAATAAGAAGCCATTTTTTTTCAAATTTTTGGGTTGGACACAGTCAATGTTAGTTGCAAAACTCTTTTTCTTTTTTCTTTTGTGAATTTTTTTGTTTTGTTTTGTTTTTTTGTTTTGTTTTATTTTTTCAAGTTAGTTAGTTATCCACCCCATAAATACATATAGACTTATGCGAAAGTACAAGATATGGGTAAAATATATACACAGTATATATACAAACCCCCCTATACTTAGCGAGTGTTGTGTCCTCACAGCACAAGAAGCGTAAAGAAGACATAGCTTGGGCTAAGCGTAAGAGAGTGAAAAAGAAAAAGAACAAGATGCATTGGTCCGTCCTCCTATACTTAGACTGTGAACAGTCTAAGTATAGAAGAAATGGGAAAATGAAGCGATCGGGATATGTAAAAGATGAGAGTATATACAGATGAGCATCATTTCCCCCTATACTTAGGCTCTGGTCAGCCTAAGTAAGGAAGAAGGGTGGAAATAAAATGATTGGGAGATGGGGAGAATGGCATGTACATATGGCATCGGTCCTCCCCCCCATACTTAGGCCTTGGCCTAAGTAGAGGAAGAAGATGTACAAGGAGACCGATGTGGTCAGGATGGAGGGTGGGTAGCCGATGATTAAGGTGATTTTTGGCCGATCTTTTTGTGAGCCTATGGTGGGAGATCGTAATGACGAGAAGGAGATGAAGCATATGATTCCCAACTATTATCAGTGTTATCCTCTGAGAAATCATATTGGATATTAGATGAAGCATATGAGTCAGATGAAAGGTAACCATCATCAGAGTTATCCTCAGAGGAATGGTATTTGAAAGTGGACACACTCCAGATATTCTTGTCTTTTTTGTTTCTTCAGTTGTTTCTCAGAATTCTTTCCTTCTTGGGATCAAGCGATTTATCCTTGGATGAATACTCTGAAGCACCAGTCTCAGTTAGCTCATAAGAAATAATTCCAGTGTATTTGATGAGAGCAGGGGCATCGACTTTGGTTGAGTAATAGTGAGGACCGGGAGTCGTCCAACGGGAATCGAAGTTTGGATTCTTGCGAAGATATGGTTTTAGAACTGCCGAACAGACTTCACTCATGTAGATTACCTTTTCCGGACCTGATGAGGAGTCATCAGACGATTCCTCTTCCGGAAGGTCAAAGGTGACTCTTTTTCGATGAAGGAGTAGTCATTTTGTTTCGGGAAGTTGTTGGTCCACTTGAGTCTCCAAAAGAATAACCATTGAAATTTTTCTCCTTGGTCAGTGCTCGTCCTGCGTGTTTGTTCTTAGTCTTCTTAATGTTGGTGCACTCATGAGTTGGAATGATTTGGTCAAGGTATTCCGAGTAGGTTGACCCCAGCTGTAACCATGCATAAGTCTCAGGATCATATAAGAAACACTTTTCTATTGTGAGATCTGCAGGAATTGAAATAGTGGGGAGAGTCTCTGCATGTTCATTCTCAATTGACTTGACGTTGGAGCATTCCTGTGTCGAGTTGATTTGATCAAGGTAGTCAGAATAGGTTGACCACGGGTGCGACCATGCATAAGTCTCAGGATCGTATGAGTCATATATTTGATTTTTCATGGTGAGAGAAGCTGGGAATGGAGCAGGAGGGGGAGTCTCTAAACCAATAGTCTCATCAACAACCGCTATCTCAGGTGTAGCAACGGGGTAGGGCTCTTCTACCTCTTGATGGTTGCGCATATCGAGGGCTTCATGTGTTGCCTCAGAAAATCGCAGTTCCTCAAAGACTTGTTGAGATCGAAGTGCTCCCAATGCAGTAAAATTGATTTTTCGAGTTTTACACTCAATAATTGCCTTAGCCAATGCTAAGAATGGCTTTCCGAGAATAATTGGAGAATGGATGAATTCTCCTTGATGCTCAATATCAATGATCGTGAAGTCTACTTTGAGCGGAGCACCTTGGAATGTAATGATGATAGAAATGGTTCCTCTCGGCCGATTTATCGATCGATCAGCCAATTGAACGATCTCTCGTAACTTCCTGATTGGTCCGAGTTTGAGTTCGTGAAATACAGAGGTCGAGAGGATATTAATTGGTGAGTCGTCATCAATTCAAGCATGGGTGAATATCGTGTCTTTGATTCCAAAGTCAAATCTAGGTAACCGCTTCACTATGTGGCTCTTGATTTTTCTCATCATCGCCAAGGAGTAGGCCATTGACAAGATACGTCTTTCAGTCTTTCTTCTTATCCTGCCCAACTTTTTCATCATTAATTTTTCCATTCCAAATCCTTTAAGGTTGGGGAAGTGTTCAATGGCTTGTATAAAGGGAAGTTCAAAAATCAATCTTTTCTCCAGTGCTTCCCGTAAAGAAGGATCCAAATTCTTCAGATCTTCTTCAGTTTCAATTTGTATGTATTTTTCAAGATTTTTGATTTTTTGGGTGTTTTTGAATATTCCTATTTTTTCGTATTTTTTGTGTGGTGTGGTAATGCGGTGTCTTCCGTAGATGAGAAGGGGCTTTGATGTTTTGAGTAAGAGTCAGACGCATAGTCATTTCTAGGGGAATAATATGTAGAAGTGCCGATGTCAGAATCGTCCCTAGGTTTCTGAATATCCTCAAAATTGTCAACATGAGATCCAATCTTTTCCTCATCCATTTTTATGTCCGAGCTACCATAGAGTCAAATTAATCGGTCGGCAAAATTTCAAAATCTATCCTCCATTAAATCGAATCTCTTATTTATCCTCAAAATATCATCCTCAATATTTTGTTCATGATCAATCATGGGGAGCAGTCGGTGTGTGTTTTTGCATTTGAGATTCAATAATTTCATCTTCCATTTTTCTGTATGTGCTGAGAGGAGATTTTCTCAGAATATCCGATATATGATCATTATTTTCTGAAAAATCTCCTCAAAAATTATGGAAGGAGACTGATCAGTGGAAGGATTTTGCGGGAATGTGTCGGTCTCATACTCAATATGTCGTGACTTAGGCATGTAATGATAGTTTGAGTAGCGTTTACTTCCATGGTCATGATTGATCGTATCCTCAAATAATGGAGTCATATAGGGTGCATATGTGTCGATATCATCCATTTGGTCCTCTGTATGTGTAGGTTGGTCAAAGGAGTGGTATTCATGTTGGTCAGTAGGGATCAGATCGTCACGGTCAATCCAACGTTGATGATCATTAAGTGCGGGTCTCTCCATCTGGGTCTGATTTCTCGGCCAGTCATGAGATTCAAAAGTGATTTGGTCTTGAAATGTATCATTAGTTTCAGCAAGAAACCGAGAATAAGACGGTTCAGTCCAGGATGATAAGTGTTCATGTGTGGTAGGAGGATTTGAATTCAATGAGATGACCGAATTCATCCAAGAGTAAGAATTTCCCTCAAATGTTGGAGGATTATTGAAAGAAGAGGGTTTAGTTGATTTGGGCCTGACCGAGACAAATTCATTTTCATAATATAGATCAGATGGGTACTCGGACTGTTGTCCCGTAATTGTCAAAGGAAGTTGATGATGAATCAACATGGTTGATCTCGGTGAAAGTGCACGGGATATTCAAAAGAACTTTTTATCAAGGAGATTGAGGCACAAATGTGCGGCTTTTGATCTTCAAAATTAGTTCATGCACACCAATGCAAATACAAATCAAACCCTGAGTTCACCAACTCACACAATGAAGCCGCAAGAGTTCGGCTATTATCTTTTCAATTTTAATTGGTGATAAGACAATCTTGGAAAGTAATTAGCGAGCTGTTAGGTGCCGCAAATTTTCTTAAAGACTGTCCCAAATTCCTACGACTAGTTGCACCTACTTTCAGCCAGTATAGGTGTAAGTACGGACCGTAGAACGACTACCCGTGTTACTTAAGGACGGAGCCTTATGCAGTGTCCTTTAAACCACCCGCTCTACTAAGGAAATCCGGACCGTTTACTGGCTACCCACAGATCCTCACTAAGAAGTATCTAATCATTTTTAGAATCAGTAGTATGAATGAAAATTTCGGTGCTGGGCTCTATCCTTAAGTGTCGTCTCTCGCTCACTCAGAAAAATAAATGCATCCAAGGACGGGGTTGCTCTCCTGCAAAAATTCTTGATTTTATGGGTTATTTAAATCGATTATATTTATCAGTCCCAATTTTTAATTAGGTGATCACTGAAAATTTAAGTGAGCACAAATACACGTCTACCGTCCAGTCCCAATTTCCTTTAAAATTATGTGACAAAACAGGAGGGAGAAATTCGGGAAAAGCCGAAGCACGTGAAACAATGATGTATGCTCAGATAGAAGACTTACAGTGATTCCTTGCAATCTCTATGTGGGATGCAATACAAGAATTGAAAATTTATTCTATATGAATACAAGCTGATGAAAAACCGCACCTAGCAGAAAGTTCGATTAGCGGGGAAGAATTGAGTTGAATTTGACTAAATTAAACGATCTAGTGTGCGTCTCAATTAAAGTGAAGTATAGCCCTTGGTCCTACAAGCACAATCAAAAATTTAAATGCTCTAAGAGCTATATGTGCAGGTCTATCCTAAGCACCACTCAAGTCAGGTCCCACCCTCACCGGAGAGTGAAACAGGCCACGACACACCACAGAAAGAGTTAAAGGTCTTTTACACACGCGAGAGTCCAAACAGATACTGCTAGAAATGAGCAATTAATTACAGAAATTTAAAAATTATAGAAATAAATTCTAGACTCTACGCTCTCTCACGACTCGACTCGATCTTAAATTAATTGCGATTTTTTTCGGAAGTTGGTGAAGATGCGTCGATTCTTGAAAAACCGCTCCACGTACACCGGGTACCTCGCAAGAAAAATAAGAGAGAGAGAGAGAGAGAGTGTGTGTGTAAGAAAGTGATACAAAAATAAATCAAAAAATAAAATAAGAATATAAATGCTTAAAATAAAATAAATGCAGAAAAAAATGGAATTTATACAGTGAAAAATTTGGGCTTCAGACTACCCGAATGCGAAAAACCGAACAAAAAATTTTTAGACAAAAAACTAAGCCGTTTGCCTCCCCGGCAACGGTGCCATCTGATGAATCGTAAACTGCCCTAGTTAAAATGCATAGATTATCGTTCGCTTAAAATAATGCGTCGTTTCGTTGTAGGCGGGCAATCGGAATCAGTCAAGAAATAACCACACAAAATTTAGTCAATTTTAATCGATACGGCTTTATATTTATTTTACTTGGGCAAGTCCCAAGGTCAAACACAAGGAGGTAAAGGAACAACCTAGAATTTTGTCTATCAAAGTTCGTGCACGATTTTCAAGGCAATTTTTTTGTAATTTTTTAATACAATTAAGGATGCAAAATGCAACGATGGCCTATTTTAGGGACTAAAATGTAAAGATCATTCAAACAATGTCCGAAAAATATGAAATTTGGCCAAGATGATAGCTACGATGAAATGAATGCATTATAATATTTTTAGAATTTTTGGATGCAAGATGAATTTTTTATGAATTTTTTAAATGCAAACAAAGTAAATTTCAATATTTAATTATAATAAATAATAAACCTAATTATTTTCAAGGGATAAAATTATCCAAGATCTATCACTACGTGATTGATTTCAGAAAAATCCGAAATCTCAAAAATACAAGATTCAATACCTATTAAAAATTAAATATTGAAATATGCAAAATAATTTGTAGAGGGCAAATGATGCATGTAAATGCAATTCTTTTGGGCACAATGTAACATACAATTAATTCTACAATATGTGATTTTTTGGCAACTTTTAGGGTAATGGGTAATTAGTTATGAATTTTCAAGCACAGAATGGTCAAAATATGTAATTTTCCACAAAATAATTAATTAATAATTAACTATTAATCACAAAAATGTCAAACATATGCCATAATGTAGAGAATTAATTGTAGAATAAAATGCCTATTTTCGATGAATAAAACAATGTAAAGTAGCAGTCCAGAACAAAGGGGAAACATAGGGGTATATCTGCAATAATTTAAAATAAGATAATAAAGAAAGGACTAATGTATAACTACCGAAAGTTTTGGGGGAAATATGTAAAATTTCCAAGGGAGCACGTGCGGTGACTGTGCTCCTTGGGAGGCGGGACGAAGCTGCAATTTGGACGGACTCTAGGGGGCTTGTTGCAATTTCTCCAGCTAGTCACGTGTGATGCACGTGACCCTGGGAGGTTGATCTGTGAATTGGGAAACCTCCAGGGACTTCTTGCAAAATTCCTCCCCAAAGCACGTGGGGTCACGTGCGGGGGGAGGGGGTGTTTCCTCTGCTGCTCCCCCAACCCACGTGCTTTGCACGTGGCGGGGGCCTCGGGCCACCGCCCAGCGGAGCGCCGACCTTCGAGGGTTGAGTGGCGGAGGGGGCGAGGTCTTCAAGGTGAAGATGGCGCTGCTGTGGGCTGACGATGAATGCCTAATGATGGAGAAGCTTCGCGTGGGGTCTATGCTCAGTGCTGGAGCGGCATAGCGGAGTCGTGGTCGGGGAAGACATGGCGTGCGAAGCTGGAGCGCTGGAGGCGGGCGAGCTTGATGAAGATGGCGTTGAAGTTGATGAAGATAGCGTAGCTGATCGGAGGTATTGTCGAAGAAGCTTTGTCGTTGATGGTTCAGTTGGAGGAGAGCTTGAACGTAGATGTACGCTCAACGGTTGGCGCCCAGAGCAGAGCAGCAAGCCTGGGCGGCGCTGCGACAGCCTTTGGAGAGATCGGACCTCGTCGAGAACAAACGTGGGTTGTCACCACTGCTATCTCCTGGTGAACGGCGGATGGGTTGTCGTGGTCAGGGCGGTGGTCTTTAAATAAGAACGACGAAGGGGCCGGATTTGGGAGGAGATCAAGGACGAGATCCGACGAAGGTTCGATTGACGGAGATTTTGAAGGGGAGATCATGACGGAGACTAAGAGGGAAGGTGGCCGCGAAAATCACGGCGGAGATCGCAAGAAGGGTGGGGTGAATTTGGGAAGTGGAAGAGAAAGTACAGCGGCCATCCGATCGGCCGAGATCGGACGGTCGTGATTGCGACGCATGGCAGCAAGAGGGCGCGAGGGTGCATGCGGTGCACGTGCAGAGCACGTTGCTTGGTCGGCACGTGCGTTGCACGTGCGATATTTTTTTATTATTTTTATTATTTTTTATAAAAAAATAATAAAATCCTCAAAAATGGCTGACACGTGGCGTCTCCAGGAGCGGCCACGTGTCAGCCCCACAAAATTCGAAAAATAAATATAAAGAAAAATAGAAAAGAAATAGTAAACGACCTCAGATCGAAAAAGTTTCTTCACAAAAATTGCTCTTCTCGATGAGATCTACAACTCTAATGAAAGGATCAAAACCAAAATCGATCATTTGCACAAAGTCATATTTTTGGGGTATCCTATGTACATAGAATACCTATATTTTTGGGTTATATAATTTTTAGTTACTTTTAAACCAGATAAAAGTCTGGAAAAAATATGATAAAATCAAAGTTAGATATTCACACATTAATCTAATTTTTTTGGATTTTTATTAATTAAGAAAAAGAAGAAATAAAATAAAAGACGAAAAAGACAGCTTTTGTACAGATAGTTAGTGAAGACTCGGACTCAATTAGTTTCTTTGATTTCAAGCTCAGTTTGGATTTGGACTTTTGTACATTTTAATAAAACTTTTATCAAAGAAGACAAACGAAGAAGAAATAAAATGAAATAGGTTAATTATGTACATAAAATAATAGGTCAAAAACTGCTAAAATACAAAATGTACAAAAGAGGCACAAAATCCAACTTTCACATATGAGCTCTGATTCACTTGAACTTGGTCATGTTTTGAAGGTAATTGAATGTACATTAGTTCAAAAGTTAGTAGGATCAAAACGGACACTGGATGGGGAAGATATGAGGGTTTTAGTCCAGAAATCTTAGAACTAGGGTTTGGGTTTTTGGTCCACTTATCTGGGTTAGTGATTTTTTGTATTTTTTATTTTATTCTTGTTAGTGATATGTGCACAGTGGATGTGGTTTTGGGTTATTCGGAGTTAGCATGAATTAGTTAAAATTCGTGGAAGTTAGGCTATTTACAGGTCAGTTTTGGCTGAGAAACCTTGTACATAATAAGAGAAACAACACTCTGAAAAAGTCGTAAAGCTAATATTGACATATCAATATCTACTCCATAAAAATTCAAAATAAATCAAACTCACTTTCATTGTGTTCACATTAAATAAGTTTTAAAGGAAAGTAGCTCATAAAAATCAGAGTTAAGATGCGAAAGTCGGCTTTTTGGAGTGTTATTGTACATAGTGTCTACGTTGTACCTATTATTTTATTTATTTATCTATTTGTATTTTGGGTCATATAGTATTTTTATTATATATATTTATTATTTTATTTATATAAAGTACAGATAAAAATAAAAAACTGAAAATAAACAAAAATAAAATAATTATATTACTAATATAGGTGTCATGTACCTATATTGTACATAGTTCTATTTAATTAACTTATTAATATAATTCATAAAAATAAAATAAATATATATTTAAAATCCTTAAATTATTCTTTAAATAAGCAAAATATTAAATAATGTAATTATTTGTAAAAATAATTAATTAAAAATGTATATGTTGTATACATAGGTATTTTATACATATGAATAAAGGTTTTTATTTATTTTATCCTTATTTATTTATTTATTAATTAAAAATCATTAAAATTAACTATTAATTTATTAGCATTATTTATATTGAATTTTTTAATTTAAAATCATTTTCCATTTATTTTCTATTTTCCTTTTATTTATTTAACTCTTTTGTTTTTAGCGTTTGTCTTTATTCGGACTGGATCCTGATTGGTCTAGACTCGAATATTGACTCGCAATCAACTCTCCTTTCTTCACCTTTTACCTGAATAACAACCCGACTCACGTTCTTCTCAATTTTCTCCAGACTAGATCAGTTAGCTTTCTCGCTTAATTTCCACACATGAATAGACATCCTACATCATTCACTCACGCCCGATAGATTTTCACTCCAATAAGGCCTCAGTTCGTGCGCCTTCAATTTTGAATTTTGCTTGAACTCCACCTATTTAAATTAGCCTTCTGAACTTCATATCGAGCCCGATCTATTTTTGAGCTACTTTTCACCCTGAGATCTTCACCTGGAGGTTGTGGCTTGTGACAGGAGTGACCCTCGATGACCAAGAGTGCGTGAATTCAGCTTAGGAGTGAGATCCAGCATCCATCGGAGCTTCGTCGATGAGCTCAGCTTCTTCGACTTTGCACCATCGGATCAAGGCTATCACCTCCATCTTTCATCGCAGGTAGTTGTAACATAATTTCTTTTTAACTAGCATTTATTTTAGTCTTGTTTGTCGAATTAGATCCAGTGCAGTAAGTTTCTGATCAACCTCCTATCTTCCCTATCAGAGGTCCTCAACAAGTTTATAATCCATTCTGATCATCGCCTAGCATTTCTCCATCTTGCCTATATAATTTGACCATCAGATCTTGTACTGGATCTGAAGTTCCGATATCAATTCCACCACCACGCTGGAGATCGATCCACTGCTCTCATTTCCTTGTTTTTTTGTTAATGATGGTCGGAGCTTGGATCGAGCACTTGGGAGATAGCTTGCACATAGTTCAAATCTTGAGCTCTAGGTCCCCGATCAGCGGGACCCAGATGCTTTTGACGCATCTGATTGACGTGGGAAATCATCAGAGATCTCCTCAAGCTATTAGGGGCTGAATTGGAGTAAGAACAAAGGAGATCGATGCGATTTCAGTTCATCGAGGGAGGCTTTCATCTTGTTCTTCCAGACTGATTCAGAAGCGTCCGATCAAGAATGGGCACCCTGGTTTCAATCGCAATAGTCCGAGCACGCCCAAATTAGGTTCGCACAATCAAATCTCTAATTGTGATCAGAGCCACCTGATTCTCACGTGCAACTCACACTCCCCTAGTGAAATTTCAATCCATGTCATGTATATTTCTTTAATTGTAAATAAGTATGATTTGAACACGTGTCAATTCTTTGTAATTGAATAATTGCATATTAGCCCTTGTCATTTATTTTAATTGCTTTTTAGTCATGATTATACATACTCACGTGCATATGTACGTGCTTTTGGATAGTTTACAATAAATTACCAGCAGCTTTGTTGTTATTCTTTGCTACTTGAAATTTTTGAAATAACAATTAAGTCCTTCAAACCCAGATTCACATATGCATACACGTGAATTCGTGGATATTTTGCACGATTGGTCCTGAATTTCTTTGATTTGTTATTGATGCAGTCCTAAAATTTTAAATAATTGCATTATAGTCCTTTATTTGCATATTAATTTGTTTCATTAATTATCCTTTAATGATTAGTTAATAATCTCTAAAAATCCTAAAAAATTAGTTTAAGTTCCTGCTTGGTTGCTTTATCTTTAATAAATTTAGTTTCGAAATTTTTTTATTTATTATTTTTAAAAATTCAAAAATAGAGTTTATTTTCCATGTTTACACTAAAATAAAAAAATTAAAAACATATTAAAAATTCTAAAAAGTCTACTTAAATTGTGTTTTATCTTGTTTTATCACCTAACAAATTTCATTCTAAAATACTTTCAGAAAACCTTAAAAAAATGAAAAATATAGAAAAACTATAAAAATTCATATGAAATCATTAAAAATAAAAAAAATAATTGGGCTTGTTTTAAAGCTTGAATTGCTTTTGTTTGAACTTTATTTCCAGTTTATTTGATTTTATTTTATATTTTAAAAATACATAAACCAATAACTTAAATTTAATTTATTCATTTTTTGTTGTTTTTAATCATTAGAAATCCTTTAAAATTTTAAAATTACGCAAAAATTATAAAGAATAGTAGAAAAGTATATAAAACACAAAAAAATTTGGTACGTGAATATTTTTGCTATTTTTGAAAAATATACAAAAGATTGTTTATTATTTTTGTATAAATATTATTTATTTATTTTCTTTGAAAAATTAAAAGATGAAAATTTACAAAATTAAAGATCAAAATCAGAAAATATAAAATATATGAAATATTATAAATCTATAATAAAAATAATATAAAAATAATTAAAAAGATATAAAAATAATAAAAAGAAAAGAAAATCCTTGGTTTAATTAGTAATAATTAATTTTTCTTTAGGATGTTGTAACCTCCCTGAGTTCAATCATGAATTTCTATACAGGTTAAATAATAGCGCAGTTGTTCTTGTATTAGAATAATTAATAATTTTTATTTGACACAATTTTGGGTTACGACGACACGACACTTGTGATATATCCATTTCACACTTGTTCTCTTTCTTTCTTCATTAAAATAAACAAAAACCTGAAAACTACTTTTCAACAATACCCTCATGCCTTGAATGTTTTATATTTAGTCCTAAAATTTCTGAAATACTTGTAATATTTTTTGTAATATTTGCACATGGGACCCCAAGCTTTTCATTTATTACACATTAGTCAAGTGCCAAGTCAGCTCATGTACCTATGCTCGTGAGTTGGTGGGCATTTTGCACGGATCCCCTCTAGGTTGTGTGTTATTGTTTGGTCCTCAAACTTTAAATATCAGTACAAAACTTGTTTGGATAAATTGCTTTCTTGGAGCTATTATTTGGTTTATTTGTATTTATATCCTTGCTGGGTAGATATTGTATTTAATTGCATGAATATTGCATATATATCCATGCACTTTATGAATATAGTATTAAATGCTTTGTGAACTCTTAGAAATTGCAATTAGGCCCCTATATTACTGATTTAAGTTTGTGCTAATATTTTAATTATTAAAAATTCTATTTTACATCTAAAAATTATAGGAAAATTATATTATGTGATTGGAACTATATTCATCACATATATTTTTTCGCTAGGCAACTAAAATTATTTTTCTATTTATAAAAATTCAAAAACATTGCATTTCCTCTTATTTAGCATTTAAAAATCCTTAAAATTTTATAAAATGTTTGAAAAATCTAAAAATATTCCGGTAGGATTATTTTATTGTATTTTATCTTCTGTATAAGTATTTTTAAAAAAATATTAAGTAAAACTCCTAAAAATAAAAAATCCCTAAAAATTTAGAAAAAAATCTAGAAAAATCTATAAAAATCCAAAAAATATTTTCTAAGCTTCTGAACTTTCTTTAGAACTTGTAGTTTATAAGAAAATTGATTTGGGTCCTTTTTGATCTGATAGATATTTATTAGGTCTATTTCAATCTCATGTATTTTCTATATTACTTTATTTAGTGTATTTCTAACATTAAAATTCTATAAAAATCTCAAAAATACTCTAAAAATATGATAAATAGATAAACTATATAAAACCTAAAATATTTTATTTAGCATTATTTGAGCTTGTTTGTCGTATTTAAAAAATCCAAAATTTTTTCTCTCTCTCTCTTATAGCTCTAGCATATAATATCTATATCTTATTGTTAAAATCTAATAAAAACATTTGCAATAAAAACTCGTAAAAATGTAAACCAATTAAAAGTTACATAAAAATTCGCATAGTATTTAAAAACTCACAAAAACACTTAAAAAGAAAAATAACAAAAAGAAATAAGAAAGAAATTAGAATTAATTAACCTTGATTAGTTGTAATTTCTCAGCCTAATCCCGTAGCTCCTTGTGTTCGATCTCTACACACTTGTCACTATACATCTTCTGTAGAGTTTAAAATAATTTCAGCTCACATGACGTTTGATTTCTTCATTAATACTATGGGTTAATTGTTCTTGAATTACACTTTGGTTGGGTACCGCGTGCCGTGAGAGTGACCAATACAACAATTGTCGGATTCGATTTGTCGGATGTCGTAGGCCCTCCAATAATTATAGTTTTAATCTTGATCTTATTTTACAATACATGATACAAATTTACATTGTGGATGCGAATTTTACAAAGAGGTTTTCCATTCTGCATTGTGCAAAATGCTCCCTCGTTTAGGAAACCTCATTGAATAAATAGCAATAAAATTTGTCAAATTGGGCAGGGGCTAAAAAGGATTAAATAAAATTCAAAATGAAAATTCAATGACTAAAATACCCTTTTGAATAAAGAATTGTTAGATTGAGATTTAACGAATCTTGTGATGGCCTTTCCATTGACCTAGGAAAGGTGCACCTCATTGAACTCTATATATACGTATGTATATATAGAGTTTGGGGGGGGGGGGAGATCCTATGAGAGGGGCTCTTTTTGAGAGCATGAGAGGACTGAACAAGGACTGTTGCACGATAAGCGAGCATGAATGGTTAGGATTTCAAACTCTAACTCTGAACTCTTCAACGACGAATCCCTATTTCTCCACCGTCATTCAGCCCTGTCCCCTACAACCTCAGCTGCAATCATCAATGGTGGCACCCATATCTCCCCTTGGAAATGTGCAAGGTGCCCTGTCCTCTTCGAGGTATACGATCTGCATCTGGTCCTCCTTATTTTTTTTGAAGTAGCATGGAGGGCACATCTCGAGCGTAACTTGTTACCGTCGATTCTCGAAATGCTTCAGGCATCAGCTCCACTGTGACCTTCGTTATTTATTTAGTTGATGTAATATCAACTCTTTTTTATTTTCAGTCTATGTACTCCACCGCATGTCTGTATGTGTTTTTCGGGCATCTAATCCTCCTTTCATCAGTCAAGAAGATTGGATAGCCGTTTGTAAATTATTCAGTTAGTGGAACTTTATAAGTAATTAAATTTGAACTAAATTTATATTTTTACTTGAAATTTTATTTTTTAAATTATAGGAATCCTCCTCCAAGATATGGCGAGTGGAGAAAAAGCTCATGCTTCCATGGACTAATTAAAAGGAGCGCTGATCAATTTGAAGCTCTATTAGAAATATTTTGTACTAAATAATGATATAATTTCTATCCTAACTCTTTTTCATTTGTATTCCTATATGTTTAGGGCAATATTCATGATCACATTCAGGCCTTTGAGTTGTTAAATATGAAGAAAAAAATTGATCAACGGAGTTGTGGAATGGTGTCATGAGATTTAACAAAAGGCTCATTGAAGATTGTTTTTTTTTACCAAACTAGTGCGTTTATCGTCTTTATTTTGAACTTTATCGAGAGCAGATGATTCAACGATTGCAACATGCACAACTATCAGATAATGATACCATGGTTCGACTACTTTAATAATACCAAGGACTACTAAGCAAAATGGAAGATTGAAGGGTGCACTATTGGTGACTCAAGACACTAGGAAAAAATGGATATTCGCTATTTTTTGCACAATAATGAATTTATTGCAAGAAAACAATGAATTATTGGCTCTACTTCTCGCCGATCAAATGAGTAGACAATCCCTTAAAGGATCCATCCCATTCACTCCTCTAGATGATTCTCATGATCAAACTACACATTTCAGGTATAGGTTGGGATACGAATTCAATTTTTCAAAATATCTCGTTTATCCAAGACGGTTTTGTGACAGCCTAGTACAATTATCGTCGGCGACTGATGTAACCGCCAAAAATGCGCTTCATTGTCGGACACAACCACTGCTGTCAATCGCTTCATCGACGATACTTTCGTCGATGGTTGATGAGAGCCTTTGTCGACGGTTTTAGTCAATCGTTGACGGTTGTGAACCATGGACGGAAGGCATGTCTTGATGCAGCAAGTGTCTTCGAGTGTTTGAAAGCATACACTCTTATGTTAATAAGATTCCGAGATGATCATTTGAGTTCTCCTATTTGGTTTCGACTTGATGTGAACTTTGAATGACTTCTTTAGCTACTCTCGCACATGAAACTCGGAGGTGATTATAATTTTTTTTTGACTGAAATAAAGAAACAAAATGATGGTCACGATTATTACGTTCAAAGATCGAAACCTCTCTAGATGATGTGATCTACGGATCTGGCAAGGGATTAAGATTTTATTGGAAGTTACGATGATCCAAATCGTTGAGTGCGAAGCTATCTATGGCAAGCAAACTAACCTTTTCTTGGGTTTAATTTGCATGACACAGTAGATTGGTCTCAGGTAAGGAATTTCCTAAAAATATTGCAAAACATTGGGACAAAATATATCGAATAAGTAGTACAAAAGAACAAAAGGGGTTTTGTAATATCACGGGTTTAGATGTCCGGTCTATTGTTGAGGAAAACTCCTGACAACTTCTTGAGCTCAAACCCGATTCCATTGACAACCACCTAAAATGCTTGAACAATAATTATCAAATAGTATTCCTCACTATTTATAACTCACTTACGCTTCGTGAGTCTCCAATATGAGATTGTTTGGGTTGGGTTGAAACTAATAAGGATAATGGATATGCTCGAGGAAAAATGAAAAGTTCCATTCAATTCAATGTGAGAAAACGTCTTTTATTCTTGAGATCTTAATTGTCTAGATATTGCAAAAATAATCTATCGTTACAAACAAAATTGATTTGTAGTGATGTTTTTTTTAAATCCATCACTATATCATCCATTATTAAATAAATAATGCTGATATTTTTTTGTGATGTTTTTTTTTAAATCCATCACTATATCATCCATTATTAAATAAATAATGCTGATATTTTTTTGTTACAAAATTAATTTTAATACTTGAAAATATCATTAGCAATGGTGTGTATCATAGCATTTATCCATTGCAATTTTCCGAATTTGCTATTTTTTCAGTTAAAATCTAGTGATGATTAGTTAAAGTTTTGAAAATGTAGCAACGAATAGACGTTGCTATATGCATCATTGTCAATATAGTGTAAAAATAATTTCACAGCCTATATTATTGTCATTATATATTTAACCATGAACGCTACAAACTAAGATGGAATATAGAAAAAAGATCACTATAATCTATTTTATAATGCTGAATAATTATTCTAAAAGATATATTTTTTGAAAATTATCTTAATTGAAAAAAGTAAAATAGATAGAGAATAGACTAATCTCGTTCTTCGGTCTCTTAATTAAATATAATAAATAAATTTTCAAAGACATACAGAGCGATGCAGATTGATATCGAACACAAGGCATCGCATTTTTTAAAAGAAAGAAATAAAGACATCACAGTAGAGACTTCCGCAAGAAGTGGATTAGTCCATTCTTATCTTTTAAATGCAAATTGCCATATATATGATTTCTCAAAAGTTATATTTCGAAATTGTGTTTAGTTTACATTTCAAAAATTCTATTCTCAGATTAATGTCTGCGCAAAGCCAAACATTCAGAGACGCAAACAATCAGAAACAGATATATTTTTAGGTGTTAACGTATCTTTATTTATTTTTAAATACGAATATGGAAACGGATAAGAATATCGACAGATATGAAAATCATTTCTTTAAAAAATATACCGATTTAAAATTGATAAAAATCAAATACATATAATATGTTTTTTTTGAAAAAAAGGGTCAAAATTCAATTCAGTTAAGATGCCATGTTTCGGTCAAAGATTAGCATATAACATAAAAAGCACCCCCACAAATAAGTGAAATTGACTTTTGCTATTTTGGAAGCACAGGAGGCATCCATTCACAAGGCTAATGTTGAAGCTCTATAATTTTTCCTTGGTAATCAATTTGTTGTGGGAAACTAACCATAGGAAATAGAATGCAATCATATCAAATATGTTGAAAGAAGATACAATATTAATGTTACATATCAACTATATTTTTATATAAAAAATGCATAGGCATAGAGATTATTTGCAGATATCAAATTGATATCCCGTAGTCATTTTAAAATTGATACGAATACATATGTCAAAATTTATATAAAACGGATATGATAACTAGATCGAATACGGAAAAATTCATATCTGATTGCATCCCTAGAAAATATACATTAGTCGAGTTCAAGGCATACACATTCTTCCTTGTCTAAACAAACGAGATTTGGCACAGAAGAACAAATGACATTCGATGAGTCATACGAAATCTAAAAGAGGTGTGAAAATAAGTATATTTTAAAACATATGTAATATGGATTTAAAAGAGAATATAGTTTTAGTGGCCGATTAAAACCCATGTATATCCAACTTGAAAAAAATATCGTAAATAAATAGAAAACATGAACAATGAGAAATCTAAATTGCATTATTTCCACATGACACACGAGATAATAATATTGTATTATTGAATTAGTTGACAGGCATGACCTCGTGATGGGGAATATAATTAATGGATACTTATCTTATCGCTTAAAAATGAAAATTCTCACACCGACCGAGAAGACCCACCACATCGATCCCATCCAAAAATCTCCACTGTTTATGTGTAAGTACGTGAATAAGAAAGTTTAAAGAGAACCCGTATTACTTCTTTAAATAAATAAATAAATAAATGATCTTATGGAATGATAAATTAATAAAAGAGCCTTTCACATGGCATGGCATTTCTAATATTAATATCGCGTGGTTTTTCCATCCGATAATGACGGATCCATCCTACTCAAGGACATGTAGAAGTCCTAATGACATCTATGTAAAAATATATCTTCAAACAAATTCAAGTAATATAAGAAAAAAAAGCACATTTACATATTATGAGTTGTAATCGGAAATGCTGCTTCCTCCTAATATGAAATTCCTAAAGTAGCGTATACACAATAACCCCTTTAATACAGTAACGACAAAATATCGTGGAAAAAATGTTGGGCCAACTATGCAAGATCTTTCAAATCACGAATTTATTGGACCGCATATGTGAATATTCGTAGAAACACCAATTCATCTATTTTTAGTTTTAGGTTCCACTTGGTTATATAAAGAAATATATTTTAAGTTTTTTTTGAGCTCTCTCTATATGGATTAGAATCAAACAACAGCGGCGCTCCAATTCCATTTAGAGACAAATTAAGCTGCCCAGAGCTGATACAATTACCCCCATTCGTTTCTTCTTTTATCATCCTTTCTCTTTGGCCCTTCTCTCATGCTTCTCTCAATTCTCTACTTCTTTGCAAGGACTCGTTCTCAGCAACTATCGACCATATCTTCTGGATTATTCTTCTTTAGTTCATTTCCAACGTTGGATCGAGATAAGTAATTAATATATTCTTATTATTTTGATATAATATTGATTCACATAATTAAATGTAATTAAATATTATGTGCTATTTCATACAATATTAATTTTAAAAGTAATCAAGTGTTGACATAGTAAAAATTTCATCACAAATTTTATGCCATACTTAACAAAAAAATGATATTTACAAATCTCCACATGGTAGTCCATTAAATCAATAGTGGATATGTGTTTTCTTTTTTTATCGATGATGGATGTTGATAAAAATATGTTTTATTTTATCTTCTATCATTATCTTCGGGAAAGAGGATCGGGGGAGAGATGCGTAGAATGTAAGATGATGGAGGACATGCTATTACAAATTTGATATACTATCAAGGGCAAAGATGAAATTCTTAACGTATCAATCAAATATAATGCTCATTCAAGATTTCCAAGGTCAGGATGTAAATGCAAAGATTTCAAAAGTTGTCATATAATTACAAAATATTTTCGGTTCTAGGTGTTAACATCTATTACTAGGGCTGTCAGGAAAGCTCGAGCTCGATGAGCTGAACTTGGGCTCGGCTCGTTAAGGGCTCACGAGCCTGACTCAAAACCTTAACAAGCTCGAGCCCGAGTTGGGTTTTATGGCTCGTTAGCTTATCGAGTCGAGTCCGAGTTGGGCGTTGTTCAACTCGGAAACTCAACTCGATAACTCGTTTCCCCTCTTAGTAAAAAGTTGAAAACCTATATACCGAAACTTCCCCAGACTATAGACCGACGGTTCGTATTTCCTAACTCTAATGACTCGTTAAGAGGTTCATTTGCATAATTCAATGTATAAAATGGAGCAATGACTCGTTAAGAGGTTCATGAGCCAGCTCATTTTGAGGCTCGTGAGCCGGCTCAGAAACTAATGACTCGATACGAGGCTCGTGAGCCAGCTCATTTTAAGGCTCATGAGTCAGCTTAGAAACTCGTGGCTCGATAAGAGGCTCGTCAACTCGAACTCGACGAGTACGAGTTCGAGTTGGTGATCCAGGCTTCGACCCTTATCGAGCCTGAGTTCGATCCTTAGGTTTCTTATCGAGTTCGAGTCCGAGTTGGGGCCAACTCGGCTCGTTGAACTCGATAGACACCCCTATCTATTACTTATTTAAATTAACAAGTTCGGAAGAATGCTACAATGAACTTTTCTTGTTGGTCGTAGATTATTTCTTTATACATCGATTGAATCCCCTTATTTTTCAAGAGGCTTTAACTTGATATGCATAAATAGTATGATGCTAGTTAATTAATGATGACTACTCTTTTGCGAGGGTCTAATGTGGTCTACACAAGGCGAGACCTACACTATAGCTGATGCGACAACTAAAGAAAGCTGAATAATCAACAACTAACCCACAAAAGATGAAGCGTCGCTAAGAAGAAATGTGGAGTTAAAATTTATTATAAATCTACAAAATGTATGTATAGTGCAAGTATGTAGAGGTCGAACACAGGGAGCAAGGGGAATAAACAACAAAAATTGACAAAATAAGACAAGAATCATTTTGGTGTTTTTCTGATGATTTTTTTATTTTTAGTGGATTTTTATTATTTATTTTTATGGAATTTTTAATTTATATTTTGTATTTTTGATTTAATTTTTATTTTCTTTTTATATTTTCTGATTTTTAATTTTCTTTTTAATAAAAAGATGTGATAAGTAGATACAACTATATATAGATAAGATATTAGATAATAGATATAGATATATAAAAAATCAGAAAAATACCTTATGTACAGTCTTTTTTATTTTTAAGGGTACTAAAATTTTTTGTATTTTTGATAATAATAATAATATAAAGAAATAAAGCTATATAAATAGATGTAGCATTTTGTATTTATAAAATAGCTATAAATACTTCAAAAATGAGGAAATAATTTGTTTTTTTCTTTTTCATATTTTTCTCTATTTTTGTTATTTTCTCAGATTTTTTGCAGCTTTTTGTGTTTTTAGTTTACTACAAATACAAAAACAGTGAGCAATTATAAATGACCAACTTGTTTTAGATTTCAAAAATAGCTAAATAGCTCAAAATTTCCCAAAACTAATTTTAATATATAAGAAATATAATAAAAAATATAGAACCAGAAAATGCAACTTTTGAAATTTTTTATGATTTTTTTTAATTTTTATAGGGTTAGAGAGGATTTGCTATTTTTTGGTTTTCCTTTGATTTTTTTAGTGATCTTTTATTTGTAGGTGTAAAATACAATAATAAGAAACTCCTAATTTTTTAGAATTTTTCAAAACATTTTTCTCATTTTTATGGATTTTTAATGCAAACAAGGGATAAATGCCATGTTTTTGGATTTTTAAATATAGGAAAATATTTTAATTTGCAATGTGAAAACATATATGATTCAATATTATAGTAGGCACTTACAATAAAATTCCTACAATTTTAAATGCAAAATGTTATTTTTAATCTAAGAAATAAAGAAAATAAAAAATGCAACACTAGTAGGGACTGATATGTAAATAAAAATAAGTGAACATGCAATTAGGAACAAAAATGAGGAGTGCAAGGGCCACTACATAATTTTCCTGTAAATATTTAATTCATTCTGTGTTGGTAGGGGTATAAATGCAATTTATAGAATAGGATAGGGTATACAAGCAATTATTCCAAAAAGTTTTGAACTGAATCAACAATTTATTGGACTAAACAATAACTCAAAAGTCTGAGGGGGGTCCCTGCAAGCCCACCACCTCACGTGTATAGGCATGTGAGGTGATGTGGCAAGGGACCTGAGTACAAATAAAATAAGTTCGGGGGGTCTATTGCAAATATTACAAGAACTTTTACACTACATATAAAATGTTATGGACTAAAAATAAAATACAGAAAGCGGAGGGGGGTATGTAGCAAAATTACCCCTTCAGGTGGTGGCCGACGGCTTGGATTCTTTCACTTGGCATGTGTCGTGCAGCCAACAGTTGCTGACACTTCGTTCTGGAGGGCCCAAATTAGATCTGGGCTGCTGATCTGAGGGCTGAGGAGGCGCGCATCCGACGACACCCGGATGACCTAGTGCTAACGCTCAATCGGACGGTGGAGAAGTTCGGATGAAGAACATGGAAGAATGCTTGTGCAGGCGAGCTCCATTCCATCCTCTAGTGTAACTCCGACATTCTCTGGCTCTACAACGAGGCTCTAAACACTCTCGACGATCCCTCACGGCTGTTAGAAGCTTCAAATGGGTTTGAGGACCACCAAAGTAGTCCTCGGAGGTTATATAAGTTCAGGGGTTCCAGGTGCCTCTTCTTTAGCAAAAATCACCTCAATTGAGGTTAATACTCCACCAGACCTGCACGGTTAGCTTCCACATCCAAAAATCAATGTCTGGGGGTCTGCACTGGGTAAATTGAGTAAGGATGGAGTTGTGTGGGGAGTCTCTGGAGAACGATGGAGGAAGAGAGTCAATCTCTTGATCCAAGGAAGATCTAGTTGAGTGGGGTACCTGGGGTGAAGGTGACGTGATGGGAAAGTTGCCGGAGGTGTCGGGATGGGTGGATCACAGACAGAATGTGATAGAACAGTGGCCGGAGCAAAGCTCCGGTGAACTTCAAGGGATCGATTTAACAAAATATAGAGCAAAATTAACTGCAAAGAAAATCTAATCTACACTAATCTAGGTCCCAGGATAAAAGTAAACAATTATCTATGGCTCTACCTCAAGAACTGAAGGAGCCAGAGGAGCTCTGTCGCTGGTGGCTGGCGATGACTGTATCTCTTCTTTCACACCTCTTCCTCCTCACCAATCGGTCTAGCGAACTCACTGCTATCACTAGGAAGCCAAGGCACTAAAAGAATCAGGGATTTTGAGGGCAAAAGAGGATCAAAAATTCAAAATGGGTGTGGGAGGTGTATATGTACAAGAGGAACTTTGATCAAGGTTCCAGATCAACAGAGTGCCCCATCGATCGAGGTGAGATGCAATCGTGAAAGAACATAGATCGATGAACAAAAGTCAAAGAAGAACCAAGACGAAATGGTGCATGGGTTGCTTGGAAAATTTTGAGGATGGTAGGAGGTCAGCAGGGCCTGGCAGGCCTAGGGCGCTGGGGGCTTAGTTAACTAGCGGGTCAACCGAGGACCTGCTCCCATTTGGTCATGTCAGTCCGCAAAGAGACAAAATAAACTAAAAACCTTTACTAAATCATTTAAAAATAAGAAATGATTTTATTATTTTTTCCTAAAACATGATAAGTTTTTATTATTTTATGTATTATTTTAATCTGATTTTTATTTATTTTTACAAGTTAATTTATTGTGTGTTATTTTTTGTATGTACAATTATAAGTATTTACAGATGTATAATGTATTTTATTTTAATTTTATATTTTGGATTTTATTATTTTATATACATAATTTATATTTATAATTTATTTAAATACATATAAATATATTTTATTGTATATTTATAAAGTTATATGTATACTTAAATAAATAGTTACATTTATTATATATGTATTTGTATATATAATTCATTTTTATGTGTGAATTCAATTAATTAATTTATTTATTTTTAATTGTTTTCTTTTATTTTAATTATGCATATGTATTTCATATATTATTTACAAAATTATAAAAATATGAAATAGTGAAAAATGTAAAGAATAAATAAAACTATTATTTTATTCATGTATAATGTATAATAGGGGTCTGAACCCTAACTTTTGCATCTTTATTCCAAATTGAATGAAACCACCTTCATTAAATAGTTAATTAAAAGTTGCATACAATTAAAGTGATTTTGGTGAATTATGAGTTCATATGGAGAAGATACATGTCTGAGAAGTTAGGATTTAGGATTTTTATTCTGAGTGTCTATGGCACATTATGCATTTTTTCTGCATGAAATAAATTTTATAGTTTCCTATGCATGTTTATCTACAATATTCATGTACAAAGTTTATGGTCTTGACGTATAAATAATAAAGAATAAAATAGGTCTTAAAATGGACTTATTGATGAATTGAAAATTAGGATTTTATTGTATTTTTGACCCTTATCTCCCCCTACATTACTTCTTGTCAACCCAGTCATCATGATGCCTAGGTCTCGGGGTTTAGGATCATTCAATACATATGGTCTTTCATTTCCTTTTTCTTTTCTTTTCTTTATTCTTTTATGTTGGTTTTAAACACAATATTTTATACAATATTTACACAATAATTAATATATGTTATTTTATGCAAAATAATGGCATTCACATGCATTTAGCTAGGGCTTAAAGGCCAAAATGAAAGAATAAATGTGATGAAATGAATATTCATCACCCCCTTATACTTGTCTTTGTTAGTACCTAGCAAACACTTATGCCTATAAGTGCAGAAAAGAAAATAAAGAAAAGAAAAGGAAATAACTTGGAACGATTTTTTACTTTTGAACATGTCTTATTAATATCAATGTTTGGAGCTCAGAGAAGGTTTTTGTATTATTAACGTGTTCAGAACCACACCAAAGTAAGAAATGAGACACAATAGCTCTTAGGTTCCATAGGCATATCATCTAGTTCTCTTCATGGTCAGGTCAGAGCCATCCTCTCAATTGCATAGCCTTGCTACTTTGAAATGACAGATTCATGTGTGTGAATTATTCAGCTCTTCCAAGACAAAACTGTTGAACTATAAAAGAGTCTACTCCCCTGACAACTTGTCCTCTTGGATACATATATTTCCTTCTAATGTCAGGCACCACTAGCCTTTACAATCGAGTGGGGAAAGAAGCTAGAAGAACGGGAACAAGAATTGGCAATGGACCAGTGTAGTCTTCATTCCCTTGTGAAGCATGGTCAATGTAACCGAGCCTTCACCAAGAAGCAGGCTTTTTCTAAAGCTCATATTTTTAGTGGAGTTTTTGGTGTAGGCTTCTTTGAATTTTTCTTTGACTTTGCATAGCTCTTGCATTCTTGTTTGTGCCCCGACGGATATAGCATTTTTTTAGTCAACCTATTTTTTAGGGTCTTGGAATAAAGTTGCACCCGCAGATCGCTCCTCATCCGAAGCATTATCTCAATCCATCTCCAGTCTTTAGATGTAATGGCTACTATAAGAAGTGGATCAGAGTATCGATTTCGATAATTCCCAAGAATTATTCCTGAGCCACCCTTTACGAAGCGATCTAGCATCGTCCTGACATAGACTCCAAGATCTTTCAACAACCCATCTGATATAAGCTAAGTGCTAAGTGAAATATGTCTAGTCAAGCCACTGTCTCAAGAGTCTTATGGATGATATGAAGGGTTCTAGTTAGACATACTAAACCGACTCATGAACATAGTCTCATGGAACCTAAAGAATTAAGTCAAGATGACCTAAAGTGTCCCAATTCTAGTCCTTAGTGGGTTCCGTTGAAGTTAAGTACATTAATGTCTATACCAGGCTCCAATCATCAGATTTTAATTCAGACTTGTTCAATTGTCGAGATCATTCCGAAAAATGCAAATACTATGTACAATGCAAGAGAAAATCCTTTTTTGTGAAGCATTTTTCTGTTTTGAACTTTTTATAGGTTTTGGAAAAAATGCAAATTTTTATGCAGGTTTTTGAATAGATTTTGCAAATGGTTTTGGAATTTGAATTTTGTAAATTTTTGGTGAGTTTTGAATAGAGGATATTAAAAGTAATATGTACAGTTATTTACATGGGAGTGCATCTATATTTACAAGGGTGATGGTGTATTTTGATGAAAGAATTTCTACAAGTTGAGACATAGTTTCTATTTACAACACTTTTGTACAACTTTTATATAGTTTATGTAAGGATTTTATTTGAGTTATTATTTACACTGGGTTCTGAAAATATTTTTACAAACATTTTAAAAACTTATTTTTGCAAATAATTTTGACAAACATTTACGAGCCTTGAAAATCATTTTACAAATATTTTCCAAACAATATACAGATTTTTCCAAAATATTTTTGCAACCATTTTTTAAATCATTTGCAAATAAATTCAAAAGGATTTATTTACTCAATTAAAAGAAAATTTTCCAAACATAATATTTTTAAAAAACATTGAAGATATTTTGCAAAAGTTTTCTAAATAATTTTCAAATAATTTTTAAACTATGTTTCAAATCATTTTGCAAAACATTTTTAACCAATTTATTACAAGTATTTTTAAAGAATCATTGTGTGTTTTATTAATTAGCCATATTAATGAAAATACAAAAGTACGAGTTATGGCTAAAGTATATACAAAGTATATACGACCCCACTATACTTAGCTTAAGTTATGTCCTCATAGATCGGAGAGAAAAAAGGAAGATATAATTCGTACCAAGTACAAAACAGTCTAATACTATAATGACTAAAGAATAAACGAATACGAAGTTGACCGTCCCTTCTATACTTAGGATGGAATAATCCTAAGTATAACAGACTGTACACAAGGCATGGAGGGTCAAGGGTGGAAAAATATGAACTCATCGGCTCGACCTGTCCCCCCTATACCTAGGGTAAAATATCCCTAAGTATAGACATGATATCAAAAGTTGAGGAAACATGTGAGGGATAAATGAATGAATGAATAACTTGGGATGCTCACCCTTATACTTAGGACAAAGTACATCCTAAGTAAAGCAGTGATGAAAGGGGTGAACATCTTTTCAGAAGAACTAGAAAAATGAAAAAGAAAAGAAGAAAACATAAATTATTTTTGTGATTTTATTGCTTATGTGTCTAAACATTTGGACTCTGGGATCTCATCTTGAAACACAACTTCGATTAAATTGACAATGGACAGGAATGTGTCATGCTCTAAATATGGCTTCAGCAACTGTCCGTTGACTATGAATGGCTATGCGTCAGCTGACAATTCTGATATGAGTAAACTCTTATTTTCGCGCACAGTTTTTACTATGAATGGACCGGTCCATTTTCTCTTTATCTTACATGAAAAACTCTCCAACTTTGCATTAAATAACTACACCTTCTGTCTAGGTTCAAAAGTCTTCCTATGGATGTGTCCGTCATACCATTTGACTTTCTCTTTGTACATCAGGTTTTTATCATACTCATATTCTCTAGATTCAATCAATCTGTTCAGATCAACTTTGCAATTCTTTCATTCCATCTCGGAATCAAGGTCACACATGTTCATAAGGATATGTGAATTAGTTCCACAGGTAGGTGGCAAGGCTAACCATAGATGAGGTGATAGGGAGACATGCCGATAGGAGACTTGTACGTTGTGCAATATGCCCAAAGAATTGAATCCAGTAACTGTGACCAATTCTTCCTATCTGGTGGTACAAGCTTCTGTAAGATAGTTTTGATCTCCCTATTTGAACATTCAACCAATCCATTGGATTGCAAGTGGTACGATGCTGCAACACGATGCTCAATGTTGTATTCTTTGATCAACTTCTTGATCTCCTTGTTAAAGAAGAGGCTCCCCCTATTTGACATGAAAATTTTGGGAATCTCGAAACACGAATGGTGTTTTTCTTCAGGTGCCAGTCTGTGCGACTGTCTGCGATTCAAGCGGGGATCGACAACGAGCATGATATATTCAAATCCTAGTTGTTATGGTATGTTTCCATGAAATCAATGCCCCAGACGTCGAAGAAGTTGGAAATCTAAATGTATTTCAGAGGTGTTGTGTCTTGTATATTGATATTTTAGACCATTCGCTGATAGTCAGTCCATTTTTTCACATAAACATCTGCATCTTTGACAAAATAGGACACCAAAGACCACATTGAAGTACTTTCGTTGATGTCCTCTTTCCAAAATGGTGTCCACCAACTTTGAGCTTATGGCAGTGGTCTAGGACACCCATTATCTCCTCCTGAGGTATACACCTCCTCCAAATGCAATCTGCACCCTCTCGGAATAGATGTAGATCTTCCCATTTGCAGAAGTGAATGTCAGCCAAGAATTTATCAACACTGATCTTTGGCTAGTCTGGCGGAGTCTTCTTGGAGATGAGATAGTTGACAATATCTGCATACCAGGGGAGAGAGGATACATACAAGATTGCCTCATCTGAAAAGGTCTCTATGATTGAAGTAGAATTTTGCTCCGGAGGCTCTTAATAAATTATCTTTGAAAGATGATCTGCCACTACATTCTTGATGTCTGGTTTGTCACGAATTTCCAAGTCAAATTCTTGGAGTAAAAGAATACAATTAATCAGACGAGGCTTGGCATCTTTCTTTCTTTGTAAATACTTGATAGCAGAGTGATCAGTGTAAATGATAACCCTTAATCCGAGGATATGTGATCTAAACTTTTCCAATGCAAAAACTACATCTAGCATCTCATTCTCGATTAGGATGTAATTCTTCTAGACTTTGTTAAGTGTTTTGCTATCATAATGAATCACAAATGGTATCACATCTCATCTTTTTCCTAAAATAGCACCAATTGTGAAGTCGGATGCGTCTGTCATGATCTCAAAGGGTAGAGACCAGCTGGTGACTGTAGGACAGGATGTGTGATCAGGTATTTTAAATTGTTAAAAGCTTGGAGAACATCGTCATCTAAAACAAAATCTCTCTCCTTGCCAAGAAGTTTTATCCACGGTCAAGAATGTTTGATGAAGTCTTTTTTATGAATTTTTTGTAGAAACTGACATGCCCTAGAAATGTTCGGACAAGTTTCATATTTGTAGGTGGCTCGAGTTTCGAAATCACTTCGACCTTGGCTAGGTCCAATTCCATGCCATGTTTTGATACAACGTGTCCCAGCCCAATTCCTTCAGTCACTATAAAGTGAGTCTTCTCCCATGAGAAAACAAGGTTTACTTCACAGCACCTCCTCAGAACTCGGTCTAAATAGTTCAAACACTAATCAAAGTTATCTCCATAGATCGAGAAATCATCCATGAAAACCTCGAGGAAACTGCCCACCATGTCTGCAAATACGGCTAGCATACATCTTTGAAATGTAGCAGGGATGTTATGCAATCCGAACGACATCCATTGAAAGGTGTACGTCCTGAATAGACAAGTGAACGTGGACTTCTCTTGATCCTCAGGAGAAATCGCAACTTAGTTATATACAGATTAACCGTCCAAGAAGTAGAAATATTCCTTCGCGGCCAGCCTCTCGAGGATCTAATCGATGAAGGGAAGTGGGAAATGGTCCTTCTTAGTAGAAATATTAAGGCATCTATAGTCCACACAAATAAACCAAGATGCCGGTACTCTGGTCAGAAGTTCCTCTTCTTTGTCATTAGTTACAATGGTGATCCTAGATTTCTTCGGCATTACGTGCAGGGGACTCACCCTCTTGGAGTTAGAGATGGGATATATGAATTCTGCATCACACCATTTTAGAATTTCCTCCATCACACCCTCATGTATGTTCGGGTTCAGTCTGCGCTGGAATTCGCAGGAAGGTTTGTTATCTTCTTCTAGGCAAATGTGATGCAAGCACAATGATGGATTGATCCCATGGAGATCCGATATCTTCCAGCCTACTACCTTGCGGTTTCGTTAAAGAACCTCCATCAAACGAGATTCCTGGCCTTCGATTAGATGTGCATTGATGATGACGGATGCATATTTGGTTCTCCAGAAAGGAAGGCATACTTCATGTTGGAGGGAAAAGTTTTAAGCTCCAGCGGGGTTGGAGTTGGTTTTGCGATGACTTCAGCGACAACTGCAAGTGTTAGCTCTTTCATCCGTTGGTTTTCCACCTCTATTGATTCAACTTCTTTATTTAGCACATTACAAAGATCGATAATGAAATCCTCATGCTCAGAAGAGGGTGATTGTTCAAATTTCTCCATTTGCACGTCAGCAAAAATTGCATCATCGAAGACCTTGGTTAATTGGACTATGCTTTCATGTAATTCCTCCGTAGAGAGGAATTCCAGGGTTTCTTTATCATCCAGAAATAGATATGTATCTCTGATCTTAGCTAGAAAGTTACAGTCCTCAGGACATTGAGGTACAAGCATAGTCATTTCAGACATGACTTCTACTAGTTTTGGCTCAGATCTCTATATGTATCTTATTACTGTTGGAGCAGAACGTTATCTCTCCAGTGGCGTAGTCAAATACCACTTCGGTTGTTCAAAGGAAGTATTGTCCAAGGATAATCAGGGTATGGAACAGTTGTGCAGAGGTGTCCATGTCCAGGACAATGAAGTTAACAGGGAATTCCATCCCCTGAATGGTGACGATTACATCCTCCAACATGCCCCTAGGCCACTTGACGGATTGGTCTGTGAATTGCATAATCATTTTGGTTGGCTTGAGTGGTCCTAGACAAAATTATTTGAGTGTGACAATGGCAGAAGGTTGATAGAAGACCCGCTGTTGAGCAAGGTGCGCTCAAACTCCTAATCGAAAATTTGGCATCTGGTAAGTGGTGCTCCCTTGTCTTTCTTCTTGTGTGGGAGATTGACGAAGGCGAACACTGTAGGCATGTAAGAATATGTTTCTCATATTTGCAGCATCTGGTTTTACGGGACTAACTCTTCATTGTACATGCCTCTTTAAGTCCTTTCTTCACACTGGACATGTATTCCATGGATTTTAGAAGAGGCATTTTAAGCATAATATTTTATGATTTTTCAGTGATGTCAGGATCAGACAAAGTATTTTTCAATTTTTTTACTGTTTTTTATTTAAGTGCAGAAGGAAAAGGCATATGTACATCATAAAAAATGCTTTAATTTACGTTCAACTTTCTGTCCATATCATTCTGTACAAGTAGATGGCAAAACGTATACATTCATCTACATTAGATGGATCAAAAATAACATGCGTGGTTCCTTCGGCTGGCTTTGGTTTTGTTGCAGATGCTGGTGTCTCCAAGTCTGGTACGATGTCATCAGAACTACTGCTTTCTTTTTGTGTTTTTGAATTTTCTTCATTTTTTGTGTTTTTGTATTTGGTGGTGCTCCCAAAAATGGTGTTGACCCTGATGTCGGCCTGGCTGATGATTCACCATGGGACATTTTGCTCTTCCACTTCGTTGTCGTAGATGGTTGAAGTGTCCTACCGTACCTAAGAGTTACAACATTAGATAAAAATACATTATTTTCACATGAATCAGTTGGGGCACTATAGGCTACCTGCTCCTTGTGACGGAAATCATTCGAGTTGGCTTCGACCTGAGCTGTAATGACAGTCATGGTGGATATTAGGTCGTCTATCTTCTGGCTCATCTCAACCATGTTCTTCACTAAATGAGCCAGACAATCAAGGTCAGGTTAATCGAGGCAATCTCAGAGGTGTCGGCATGGTGAGACCGTTGATTATTACGGTTAGAGGGAGGTTGTTGTGGGTAACCCTGTGAGTATTGAGGAAGAGGAGGAAGAGAAGGGTACCGCTAGTAGGGCTGGGACAAGTACTAGTTGTGATATTGAACAGCCGGCCGGTGGTACTGCTGGTTGCGGTATCCGGACTGCTGTTGATAGTTATTCTGCATCCATGTGTATCCTTGTGGTAGAGGCTGTTGGTGATGGGTCGGATTGGGATGGAAATTCTTCCATCCCTGCTGTTGGTGATATGGCTGGCTGGCATGATTCTAACCCTTTGGTTGTCCCTGAGGACAGGTCAGTTGTTGATCGTTGCTCCAGATTCCATTCACCTCTTGAATGAGTGGGGGAGGTGGAGAACAAGGCTTGAGATACTGAGGCTGGAATTCAGATGGTTGGTACACAACCATTTGTGTCTACGGCTGTGGCGATGGCTGCTCTTGGGTCTGCACATATTATACGTGCTAGACTGGAGGCTTACTGAGGCTCAGCTTAGGTGGTTGTGGCAGTGTATGCTCCTTCTTCTCAGATGGAGGCTCAGATATGGCAGTCACTACATTGCAGGCACTGATAGTGTTTACCAGCAGCTCCAACTTCTTAGTGATAATGTCGAGCTTATACATGCCCTTCATCCTTTGCTCGATCTCGACCAGCTTCTCTAGGTCCAACAACCTCTTCTCAATGATATCGAATTTCCAGGTGATTCCCAATGATGTTCAAGTCAGAGTTGTCGTGCCTACGAATTCATGTGTATCCTCCATATTTACATTCTTGTGGAGAACTTGTGGTGGTGGTTGAATTTTGAAGGAACGAGATGAGGATAAAAAGGCCTCTCCTTTTTCCATATCCTCAAAGATGCACCATATTGCGTCCTTGTCCTTATTGAAATTGGATCCTCTGCAGACGGTGTCAACCAAACATTGACTATTCTATGTCAAACCCCCGAAGAAATGCTGCACCAAGCTAGTCCTCGGTATGTCATGGTGGGGTCATTTCTTAATTAGATCGCTAAACCTCTCCCAGGTCTTATAAAAAGACTCTTGGATTCCCTGAGAGATGTTAGTAATCTTATACCATAAGAGATTGAGACGGCCGAGAGGATAGTACTTGTGCAAGAAGGTTGATTTCAGGTCCTCCTAGGTCGTCACCACCTTCCCCAGATGGTTGATCCAGTACAATGCTTTGCCCTGAAGGCTGAACGGGAAGAAGGGCATCTTGAATACACCCAATGGGATGTTGGGGTAGTATGTGGTGTTGTAGATACGATCGAACTGATGTAGATGGATGTATGACTCCTCGTTGGAATTCCTGTGGAAGATGGGGAGGAGCGAAAGGAGTTGCGGTTTCAGCTCGAAGTTTCTGTGGACAGGAGGGATTTGGATCCACTCAATAATGTGGCTGACCTCTGGGTTATAGGTATGCTTCAAGGTAGGCTTGGGTCGACCTCTCCTTGCCTCTCCCTTGACTCCGCGAGGTCCATCTACTGAGTGATTGCGATCATCATCACTGTGGATGTTATCATTACCTCCTCCTTGGTTTCCTCCTATTCCCTCTGACCTTCTCCTCATGTTAACACTTGAAAGGTGACCTAGGCGAGAGCTTGGTCGGTCACTTGTTGTTGTATGGCCTGAATGGAAGCCATAAGCTACCTGTTAACCTCATTCTGGCTGTACCCTGCTACATATTCTGCTCAGTGTTAGGGGGTTGCGGTCCCTTTGCTCTGTTTATGAGAGCCATATCTGAATCTGATTGTGAAGGAACCGGGTCCAGATCAGGATCAAGATTCGCAATAGGAAATATACCCTTATCAATTTGCATGCAGGAACCAGATGGAGAAAATAATTCAGAATTAGGGACAATTCTGAATCCTATTAGGGATGGAGAGGTATATGTAGTAAAATCAATCTTCATCCAAAAGGAACAGAACTAGAGAAGAGAGTTTTCCAGGTCTATACAAGAAAGAAGAAGTAAGGACTTCTGAGGGTGGTTCATAGAGTCTGAACCATGTACCTAGGAATTGTCCTGAATTATTGAAGATATCAAACTCGAGGAGTCGATGTGGGTGTCGGCGGAGTCCGGACTAAACTATTGTGGAGTCGACATATTGAAGAATAAAGAAGATCTATTTGGATGAAAGATACAGTGAGGAACAAGAAATATTTGGAATGTAAAGTAATAGAAGGTTCACGATGAGCAAAGGTCAAAGATGAAGTAATAAAAGAAGAATGACAAAAATGCGCAACTTTGCGGGACTTTGATCTTTGGACCTATTTATAAATCAAAAAAAACACCAAGCAAAAATGGATTCACCAAATTAACGCACGCGAAGTCATAAGAGTTTGGCTATTTTTATATTTCCAATTTTAGAGTTGTGATTCAGGCAAAGAAATTGTCATTAGGCCTTATCGGTTAGCCCTAGAGGAGAACGTGTACTGTCAAAAAAGTATCCACGTACTTGTTCCACGTCCTTTGTATCATGTGATCTTCACTTTTTGAGGCCCTCAATACCAATCATGGGAGGCTACTCAGCCAAAGAAAAGAGAGAGGAATCCTATAGGTGAAACCACAACTTCCCTTGTAAGCAAGGTACTCATACGCAAGACTATGAGACAGACACCTCCGTGAGGATGTGGTCTATGCTTAGTACTTCGGATCAAGTTGGATGCTCTACACAAGGCGAGAGCACCATCATCGACAAGACCCTACTCCTCTATGTACGATAGAAGTGGCAATACTTCACCACACCCAGGTGATAGTTGAGGCAACCACAGATTAGATTTTTGGCTTTATTCCTTAAGGGTTGTGCCTCGCTCAGTTTGGAATGTACATGAATACAACGAGGGCTTTATGAACCCCAAACAATGACGCCCACTATGATTTTTAATTAGGTCAAAGTTCAATTAGTAAACCTCTTATTTTCTTTTATTTTTTGAAATTTTTAATTTTTTTGAGTATTTTCAATGCAAAGCGCCTAATAATTTTCGAATTTATTTTTGTCTTAGGTGCTCAAAATTAGAGGGAGAAAGCAGCAAAGCTATGCAAGTTGAATCAAAGATGGAAATCTCACCCTTGATTCTAAATGATGAATGCTCAGTTCGAAGACTTAACGCTTCCCACCTTCTCCATATGTGATGCAAGGCAGAAATTTATAAACCTAATCGATATGCATGATATGAAATGAAGAAATTGCCCTAAACAGGAATTGTTATTACCGTGAAGAACCAAATGCTAAACAGTAATAGAAGAAACCTAAGAGTCCGATCTTGGAGGCTCCTCGATGCCCGCCATAACAGGTCCTGCAAATGTTGTATGGAGACCTCTCGCGGCACGTGGTTTCAAGTCTAAGTATTCAACAAATTAATTTGAGCTAAGTCCAAACGCAAAGACTATAGATGCATGCAATATATTAGGTGTTTGGCTTTAATTTACTCGATCAAGCAATCCTAATATGCTAAGAGCTCATTCCACAAAATAAATAAAAAGAAAGGAGGAAAGCACAAATCACAGGAAACAATGAAAATAAAGGGAAAATAGGGAGAACAAAAGTGAAGGAGGCGATAAATCTGTGAGAAAACTTGGTGAGCCCCCAAGTGAACAAACACTTGGGAATTGAGCCTGAATGTCTAGACTCCAGTCCACCTGTTTTATTACAAATTAGTAATGCAAAATGAAAATGACATTCTATCACCAAATTAAAAATAAAGGAACTATGCTAAAAGTCTTCCTCTCTCTCTCTTGCTCTCTCCAAGTAGTTCACAAGAAGAAGAGTTATTGTCCTCATAGATCAGGTGCACCAACCACCTAAGCGGTCGCCTTTGCCTCAAGGTCACTCGTAAGAAAAATAGAAGAGAAATTATTAGCACAGTTAATTAATTATCTCAACTAAAGAAGGAAAAATAAAAGCAGAAAAAATGATAGAAAAATAACTCCTAAATCTATCCTACATGTTGCTCCCCGACACCATTTGATGACTCAACTTTTGCGAGGGTCTAATGTGATCTACACAAGGCGAGACTGACACTATCGCTGAGGCAACCACTCACGAAAGTTGAATAATCAACAATTAAACCACAAAAGATGAAGCATTGCTAAGCAGAAATGTGGAGTTACAATTTATTATTACTCTACAAAGTGTGTATATAGTGTAAGTATATAGAGGTCGAACACAGGAGCAAGGGAAATAGACAAGAAAAATTGACAAAAGAAGACAAAAATTATTTTGGTGTTTTTTATGATGATCTTTTTTTAATGGGTCTATACTATTTAATTTTTGTGGAATTTTTAATTTTAAATTTTTTGTTTTTGATTTTATATTTTACATTTTCTTTTTATATTTTTAGTTTTTAATTTTCTTTTTAATAAAAAGATGTGATAAGTAGATACAACTATATATAGATCATATATTAAATATTAGATATATATATATACATATAAATGGAGAAAATCATAAAATACCCCGGCAATATTTTTTATTTTTTTAAGGGTATTGAAAATATTTTTAGTATTTTTTGATAATTACAATAATACTAACAATAATATAGGTAAATATAGCCATATAAATAATTTTGACCTTTTATATTAATAAAATAGCTATAAATACTTCAAAAATGAGGAAATATATTATTTTTGTCATTTTTTTTATATTTTTCTCTATTTTTGATAATTTTTCTCAGAATTTTTATATTTTTTTGTGTTTTAATTGACTAAATGTCAAAATAGTGAGCAATAATAGATGGCCAACTTTTTTTGGATTTTAAAAATAGAAATAGTTCAAAATTTTCCAAAACTAATTTTAGTATATAAGAAATATAATAAAGAAAATATAAAACTAGAAAAATGCAATTTTTGGAATTTTTAATGTTTTTTTATATTTTTTATAAGGTTGAAAAGGATTGGTTTTTTGTTTTTCCTTTTGATTTTTTAGTGATCTTTGATTTTAAGTGTAAAATACAATATTAATTAGCCACTAAGCTTTTTAGAATTTTTAAATTCTTTTCTAATTTTTATGGATTTTTTAATGCAAACAGGGGATAAATGTAATGTTTTGGATTTCTAAATACAAGAAAAAATTTTAATTTGCAATGCAAAAATATGTGTGTGTTTTAATAATATAGCGGGCACTTAAAATAAGTTTCCTATAATTTTTAGATGTAAAATGCTATACTAAATACAAGAAATAAAGAAAATAAAAATAACATTGATAGGGACTGATATGCAAATAAAAATAAGTAAAAATGCAACCAAGAACAAAAATGAGACATCTAGATGCCACTGCATAATTTTCCTGCAAATATTTTTCATTCCATGCTATCAGGTTATAAATGCCATTTATAGAACATGGTGGAGAGAACATGCAATTATCCCAAAAAGTTTTGAATTGAATCGTAAAATTACTGGACTAAATAATAACTAAAAAGTATAAGGGGTACCTACAAAAAGCCCAGCACCTTATGTGTATAGGCATGTGAGGTGGCGTGGTAAGGGACCAGAATGCAAATAAAATAATCACGAGAGGTCTATTGCAAATATTTCAAGAACTTTTACACTACGGACAAACGTTTATGAACTAAAAATAAAACATATAAAGTGGGGGTATGTAGCAAAGTTACCCCCTAAGGCACTGGTTGACGGCTCGGATTCTTTCACTTGCCACACATCATGCAGCACATAGTTGATGATGCTTCGCTCTAGAGGGCCCATATTAGATCTTGGCTACTGATCTGAGGGCTGAGGAGGTGCGCATTCGACAACACATGGATGACCTAGCGCTAATGCTCGATTGGATGGTGGAGAAGTCTAGAGGAAGAACAGGGAAGAATGCTGGTGATGGAGAGCTTTGATCCATCCTCCAGAGCAACTCCGACATTCTCTGGCTCTACGGTGAGGCTCAAAACACTCCTGATGCCCCCGCACGACTGCTAGAAGCTTTAAACGGGTCTGAGGACCACCGGAGTATTCCCCGAAGGTCAAAGAAGTTCTGGGGTCCCAGGTGACTCTTCTTCGGTAAAAAAAACACCTCAATTGAGGCTAATACTCCACCAACCCTGCACAACTAGCTACCACATTCAAAAAGCAAGGGTCTACTTTGGGTAAATTGAGTGAATATGGAGTCATGTGGGGACTCTTCAATGAACAATGGAGGAGGAGAGTCGATCTGCTGATCCAAGTAGGATCAGGTTGAGTGGGGGTGTCTGGAGTGAATGTGAAGCGATGGGAAATCTAATGAAGGTGCCGGATGGGCGGGCATAGAAGGAACGTAATGGAATAGTGGCTGGAGCAAAGCACCGGCGAACTTCGAGGGATCGATTTAATGAAATATTGAGCGGAATTAACTGCCAAGAAAAGCTACTCTACACTAATCTAGGTCCTAGTAACAAAAGGAAACAATTATCTATGTCTCTACCTTAGGAATTGAAGGAGCCGAAGGAGCCAAAGGAGCTCCACCACTGGTGGCCAGCGATACCCGGATCTCTTCTTTCGTTCCTCATCCTCCTCACCAATCGGCCCAACGAACTCGGTGATGTGACTAGGGAGCCAAGGAACTCAAAGAATCACGGATTTTGAGGGCAAACGAGGATCAAAAATTCAAAATGGAAGTGGGAGGTGTATATGTGCAAGCGGAATTTTGGTTGAGGTTCCAGTTCAACACAGTTCCCTATCGATCGAGGTGAGATGTAATCGTGAAAGAACATAGATCGATGAACAAACGTCAAAGAGGAACCAAGATGAAATTGTGGAAGGTTTGCTTGGAATATTTTGAGTAAGGTAGAAGTTCAGCGATGCCTAGCAAGCCTAGGGTGCAGGGGGCTCAGTTGACTGGCGGGTCAACTGAGGACTTGCTCCTATTAGGCCTCGTTAGCCCGTAAAAAGACAAAATAAAATAAATACCTTTATTAAATCATTAAAAAATAGTAAACAATTTTATTATTTTTTCTTATAACGTGAAAAGTTTTTATTATTTTATGTAGTATGTTAATTCGATTTTTATTTATTTATATATATTTATTTATTGTATGTTACTTTTTGTATGTACAATTATAGGTATATTTACCTTTGTATAATGCATTTTATTTTTATTTTGTATTTTGGATTTTATTGTTTTATATACACATTTTTATATTTACAACTTATTTAAATATAAAATATTTTTATCATATTTTTCTAAAGTTATATATACACTTAAATAAATTGATATATTTATTATATAGGTATATGTATATATAATTTATGTTTATGAGAGAATTCAATTATTTATTTTATTGTATTTCAAATTGTTTTATTTTATTTTAATTATGTATATGGATTTCATTTATTATTTTAAGAATTATATAAATAAGAAATAGTGAAACTATGAAGAATAAATAAAATTATTATTTTATTCATGTATAATGTACAATAGGGGTCCAAACTTAACTTCTGTGTCTTAACTCCAAATTGAATGAAAATATCTTCATTGAATATCTAATTAAAAGTTATACACAATTGAAGGTGATTTTGGTGAATTCAATTACTTATTCATTGGATTTTTATTATGAGTGTATAAGGCGCATTGTGCATTATTTTTGCATGAAATAAATTTTGTATTTTATATGTATTTTTATCTACAACTTTCATGACCAAAGTTTATTGACTTGAGGTATAAATAATAAAGAATAAAATAGGTCCCAACATGGACTTATTGATGAATTGAACATTAAGATTTTGTTGTATTTTTGGCCCCTATCTCCCCCTACTTTAGTCCTTGTCGACCCAATTATCATGATGCGTAGGTCTCAGAAATTAGAGTCATTCTATACCTATGGTATTTCATTTATTTATTTTATTTTCTTTTCTTTATTCTTTTACGTTGGCTTTAAACATAATATGTTATACAATATTTACATAATAAATAATATTTATGAAAAATAACGATATTTACATGCATTTAGCAAGGTTTAAAGGCTAAAATGAAAGAATAAAAGTGATGAAATGGAGATTCATCAATGACCTTATATGAAGGTATTAAAATCTCAATGACTAACATACATTAACTTTAATTGTCAAAAGTATATATCAACCTTAATCTGAAAAGTTCTTTATTATGTAAGATGGATTTTGGTTGTGAAAAATAAAAATCTTTATTATTAGGAATGATCATTAATAATATATTATTGATAAGACAGAGTCCTTGCAGTTTTTGTTTGTTGGACGGAAGAATAGTTGAGATGAATAATGGAGTGGGTTACTAATAAATCCTCATTTCATCACCTTTATTCTTTGATTTTTCCCTTCAAACCCTAGCTAAATGATTGATTTTTTCAATCTTATGACATTGTTGCATGTACACAGCATTAATTTTCCAAAAATAAATATTTTATAAGTTGTACAAACTATAGAAAATAATGTATAAATACCACATTTATTAGCAAAATAAAATAATAAAGAATAGAAAAGAAAAATAAATGAGATAGAGTGATCCTAGCCCTGAGACTCAGTCATCATGATGACTTAGTCGACAAGGAATAAAATAGGGGGAGATAGGGCGACGAATTGTACAAAAAACACTATCGGAAAACCCTACAAAAATAGGGCAATAATTACCTTTTAGGACCTATTTTATTCTTTAATATTTATTCATCAACTTAATAAACTTTGTACATAAAAGTTGTAAATAAAAATACAAATAAAAATACAAAATTGATTTCATAAAAAAATTATACAGTGTATCTTTTATACTCTAAATAAAAAGCCAAAACTCAAACTTTCTAGACCCATATCTCCTAAATAAAAACTCAAAATGTATCAAAATCACTCTAGATTGTATAGAACTTTTAATAAGATATTTAATTAAGGTGGTTTTATTTAGTATGGAGTTAAGGTGTGAAAGTTAGGTTTTTGACCCCCATTGTACAATATACATGAATAAATTATTCATTTATTCTTTATTATTTTTATAATTTTATATTTTTATAATTTTGTAAATATTATTTATAGTATATGAACATATTTAGAACAGAATAAAATCATAAAGAAAATACAAGAATAAAATAAGTCTACAAAATACATAGATGAAATACCTATACTTATACATATATAATGTATACCACTATTTATTTATGTACATTTTATATCAGAAAAGTAAAACATATATATATATGTACTAAACAAGTTATTAATATATGAAATAGGTGCATAAAATAATAAAATATAAAACACAAAATAAATATAAAATACATAAAATATAGACAAATATACCTATATGTGTTCTCGTAAAAAGTAACATGTAATAAAACATTTCATAAAAATAAATAAAAATAGGAATTAAATTCTATATAAAATTAGAAATAATTTTTATTTTAAAACTAAAATAATAAATTCATTTATTACTTCTTCTGTATTTTCCAAGGCATTTTTGCCTTGGAATTTCCTAGTTGGTCCATGTAGAACAACCAGAAGGCGTCGTTCATTGACCTAGGTCAACGTTACCTCACCTTTTCTGACTTCTGTCAGAACTTCAGGAGATCCCGACTTCTCCAAATTTTCATGCATCCATCCTTCTGATGAATCACTAAATGCATGTATTAATAAGGATCCGTTGTAGCACGGGCACTTAGATTTTCATAAAGAATTGAATTAACGATCTCTATGAAGAGGATTCGATTTTAATTTTTAACCTGGGAAGTCATGGGTCAAACACAAGGATGCAAGCAATTTAATGATTAAATTTCGACATCAAATATTCTCAATGGTAATTTTTAGATTAATGAAATTGAGCAAATGTACAACTCACTAAAGAGACAATTTTCAACACATTTTTCTATGCTCTTAAGTTAGGTGAAAACATTAGTGCACGAATAATGATATAACAATACTCATAGAACAACTGGAGTTAATATCAAAAATACCTTAAATTAATTGAAAATTCGATGCAGTAAAAAATCTAATGAGAAGATAGGTCTAACCAAGATTTGATGTATAAAGTATTTCAAAGCAAGAATGATAGTCAAATTTAATCTATTACTAAAATACCCTTTAACAAGCAATTAAATCGATATGAACTTAATGATAATGAATCAAATCAACTAATAATTTTCCATCTAGAAGCAAGGACTTGATTAAATTTAATTGCTCAAAACAAGGATAATTTTAACTTTCATTAAAGATCCAATTAAGCAATTTAGAAGGTGAAATAGATTATGTGTGATTTTTATATCAAAAATAATCACAAATCACCCACAAGATAGAGCATCAAAATGACTTTCAAATGAGACCAACAACCTACAAGGGGCATAAACGTAAGAAAAACTCTAAGTGTTATTACAGAAAAGGATAAATAGGGACTCAATTGTAATTAAAATAACTGAAAGGGTCCATCTGCAATTCACTCAAGGCTGGAGGACTTAATTGGAATTATTTCGAAATTGGGGGTCGACACTATAAATTTTCCCGTAATTTTTTGCACTTTCATGCCATAATTTTTATTGTGAATTTCACACATATTTATTATTTATTAAAAATCAAATAGTGCACGGATAGTCCATGTTTTGCTTTATAAAATCTAAAAAAATAAATTGTGTTTCAAAGTTCCAAAAAATAGTGTTTTATTATAGTATCTAGTACCTCGTGACTAAAAAATCCTTAAAAATAGATAAAGAAAATGATAAAAAAAATCAAAAAGCTCCAAAATCTTACAAAAATTATAAAAACCCTTCTAAAAATCCAAAAATATTTGTTCATGTCTTATATTTAAACATATATATATATATATTAGACTATATAAAAAATAGTTTTCAGAATTTTTGACATTATTTAATTTTTTTAAATTTCAAAACAATTCAGCCCAATTAAAAAGTCCCCGATTTTGTGTATTTTGGACTTTAAAAATCCCTAAATTAGCAAAATTACTTGAAAATCATAAAACAGTAAAAAAACTATATAAAACCCCAAAATATTTGAATTTTCCATTTTTGATTATTTTTACTTATATTTATAAAGTGATTACCCTATAGAATCTTATATCTATCTATATATATTAATACATATTTATTTCTATAAATATTTTATAACTATATTAAAAATATATATTATAAGATATATATTAATTTAAAATATTTAAAAATTATATATTATTTAAACCCACATTCTTTTATCAATTGTGTGCATACATATATTATTTATTCATTATTTATTTATAAATAATATTAAGTACTACATCGTCGTGTTTCCTATGTTCGACACCCTACTCTACTTGTCACTATACACATTTATTTGTAGGGTTTATAATAAATTTTGATTCACACCTGCTTATGCATTGATTGATATCTATTGTGTGGGTTGATTGTTGAGATTATCACTTGGGATTTGTGAGAGATCAGTTCAGCGACTTCGCTCTCGCCTTGTGTGGAGTGTACAACTCTCCCCTCTGTCTCAAGCAGTCTTTTCAAACGGCGTCGTTGTTGGGAGCAACGAATTGCAGCACATTTTCATATATATAATTGCATATTTTTGTCTCTTTATTCTCTGCTTATTTTATCTTGATAATTATTTGATTGTTCTAATCCTTATTTCTTATTGATCTTTCTAGCGAGGGACCGCTTGGTGACGGCTATCTCTTAGGAGGTGGATGCACCAGAGGTGAGCAGAGGTTGGCATTCTCTCGTGAGCCAACCAGGAGAGAGTAGGAGAGAGGAACAAAGAAAAGGAGAAGAGCATACCGACCTTAGCCTTTATTTTCATTTTTTTGTGTGGAGAGAGATTTATTTTTGTAATAATTAACTTGTAAACATTGACACACTTAGCGAGGTCCAGTGCTCGGGTGTTTGTTCACCTGGAGGCCTCGTCATGGTTTTTTGTGTTTTATCGCCTTTCTTTTATTTTGTTTCAAGCGATTTGAGCATTCTGCCTTTGTTTCTATTTGTTTTCTGTGAGTGGGCCCTTAGACATTAGATTGCTTGACTCGGTAATCAAGTCCAAAGTGCTATATATTGCAAGCACCCATAGTGATAAGCTCTTGGACTTATTTAAATAATTAATTGCAAATTACTCGAATTTGGAACCACGAGCCGTGGGAGATCTCACACAGCACTTGCAAGACCTGTTGTGGCGTACACCGAGAGGTCTCCAAGACCAGACATTTAGGATCCAATTTTGAGTGAGTGGCATTTGGTTCTTCCCGATAAGCACCTATTATTTAGGACATTTTCTCACTTTTGCATATCTCCATATAATATAAATATGTCATATATGCCCTGCACCCTGCATGGAGAGAGCTGGGAAGCACTGTAAGTAATTCTAACTTTGCATGCATCATTAGTCACTAAGGTAAGATTTCTAGCTTAGTGACGACTTGCACGGCTTTTCCATCCACTCTCCCTTGTGTTTATATCACTTAGGACATAAAAGAAAAAATATAAAAAATCATTAAGTGTCTTGCTCTAAAAAATACTCAAAAAATTGAAAGCCCCAAAATTTAAAAAGGGACTACTAAATAAATTTGACCTTAGATAAAATTCGTAACGAACCATTCATTGTTTGGGGTTCATAAATCCCACATTGTTTTCAGGTACACTCCAGACAGAGTGCAGCGTGACCTGCTAAGGATTAAAGACAAAATCCTGATCTGCGGTGCCTTGATTATCACTTAGGTTGGCGAAGTACTGGCACTTCTATCGTCCGTGACTGAGTAGGCCCTCATCGAGCACGATGTTCCTACCTTGTGTGGAGCATCCGATGTGGTCTGAAGTACTGAGCTTGGGCCACGCCCTCACAGGTGTCTCTTCCTCATCGGTTTGTGTCCGAGTATGTCCTTGCACGCTTATGGGTGATTCTGTTGCGAGCGAGGTCGAAAGTATTGGTTTCGCCTATTGGATTCCCCTTTCTATTTCTCTGGATGAGTAGCTGCCAAGATACGATATCAAGGACCTTTCAGTGCGCAGATCACATGTTACAAAGGAGGTGGAAGAAGCGCGGGGCATTGGCCTGGCAGTACACACACTCCTATAGGGTTAGCATACTTAAGGACTTGTTATAAGATTGCCTGAAAATAACAATAAGATTGAAAATATAAAAGTATCCGAACTCTTACAACTTCCCATGTGTTGAGTGGGGTAAATTTGTCCTTTTTGTATTTGTTTGAATTAGATTTAGGATTAAAGATCAGTCCCATACATTTTGTGCCTTGTTCATTTCCATTTATTATTCCTCATTTGACGCCCTACTCATTTGGAGCCTTCTACTGCTTTACACTCCCTTTATTCCTTGTTTGACCTCCATATGATTCCTCCACATCGATCTTCCTTTTGGCCTACGAGATGGCAATACATGGATGGCTTGGTCGGGACCAGCCAACACCTACATTGATTCCATGTACTCATCTTCTTCAATAATTCGGGGCGATTCCCGAGAAATCGGTTCGGACTCTACGAATCGATATCTAGACTCCCCGTCTTCTCCAATAATCTGGGATCACTTTTGCCCCGAAATTTTCCCATTTTGGATGGTCGTTGATTTCACTCCTTACATCTTGTCATCCTTAATGAAATTCTATGTTGACCTTAACAAAGAATGATTTTCTACATCTGGTGATTCAATACAGACTGATCGGGGCATCATTCCATGTGCAGATCACAAGCTTGATTTGGAATCAGAAATTGTCTCGGATTCAGAGTCAGAAATAGATACAGAGATGGCTCCCAGAGGAAAAGGGAAGGGACCACAACACCTGCCACAACCACAGCTAGAGCAGAGCCAGACATATTAGAATGTAGTGAATGCCCAGCTCCTCGCCTCCATCCAGGCGATACAACAACAACTCACTGACCATACATTGGCCTAGGTTGCCTTCCAGGACATGCTTTATGACTTAAGGAGAGGAAGAGAAAATCCCAGAGGAGGAGGAGGAGGAGAAAGAGCAGGTGGAGGTCGTGGAGGCCCAGTAGACGAGCCCAGAAGAGAGCAGCCCAAACTGACTCTCAAAGAGACTTACAACCCTTGAGACGGTCAAGTCACAGAGTGGATCCAGATTCCAGTGATCCACACACATAGCAAACTTCACCCAAGCCGCTCACGAATCCATCTACGAGGCTTGGTAGAGGTTAACTGAATTGCAAGAGAAATGTCCCCATCATGCCATTCTTCGGACCAGCCTGGTCCAACACTTTTTTAGGGGACTTACAATTGAGAGCCAGAATCTCGTGGATGCTGCGTGTGGCAGCTTACATTTCAACAACGATGAGGATGTCGTCTGGCAGATATTTGAGGAGATGGCTGAAGGAGAGGCCGCCTTGTCGTCGTCTCGTGCCTATCAATGCCATCCGCACATTATCCAGAAGCTAGTCCACAGGTCATCTTCCCACGAGCCGAATAGGGACGAAAGATCCAATTTGAGCATTATAGGGAGCCACCTGTCCAAGGTGGATATCATAGAAAAACAATCATATGACCTTGAGAAACTTGCTGCGATTGAACAGAGGACACAACACCTGGACAAAGTAGATCAGATCACCAAGCAACTGGAGCTACTGGTCAGCACAATCAACCCCTGCAATTCTATGTCTGCATAGGCTACCACCTCCGCTGAGTCGAAGGAAACAACACCATCACAGCCTCCTCAGCAAAGTCAGACCCTGCCAGCGGTCCACTATGTATATTACGCGCAGTCCCTCGGGCTGACATCTCCACAGAAGCCACAACAATAGCTGGTAGTCTACCAGTCCAAGCCCCAGCCTATGAAAGATCCATGTTTCCCTCCTCCACCTCTCATTCAAGAGGTGAATGGTGTATGGGCAAACGAAGCACGGTTGGCCCGTCCAGGCGTACCCAACATGGCCAGCAATCAGGCAATCACCAATTCCCTCAACAATAAGGAGGGAGATTTATCCAGAATCAACCCCAATACCACCAGCATTCTTCGCCACACAATGGAAACTGGAGACAGAATCAGTATCAACAACCGCAGTACCGCTCATACCAATAGAACCAACAATACGCGGTTGTTCCATATCAGAACCAACTTCCTCAATAACACCATTAGTACTACCACTCTCCTCAGTACCATACTCGACAGTTGCACTAGTAGCCCCGACACCAGTTCCAACATCAGCGTGGCCAACACGTTGACTCATCTTAAGCTGCCCCTCTGACAAACCCCGCCTTGGATTGTCTGGCTCAACTAGTGAAAATCCTAGCAGAGATGAGCCAGAAACTTTATGACCATACCGCCACGAAGACCTCCATTCCAGCATAACTAGAGGCTATCCCCAATAATTTTAGGAAGAAAGAGAAGGTAGTTTGTGATGTTCCAGTCAGTCTAACGGAGTCAGATATGCTTGATTTGTTTTTACCTAATGATGTCACTCTTAGGAGTGGTAGTACTTGCAGCCATCAGTCACATGCAACGGTAAGAATAAAGCTTTGCCATGCGAATCATTATCTTCTGCATCATTCGATCTAGCATCAGGCCGGGTGAGGACGTAAAGGAAGGAGAAGCACCATCAACAAAAAGCCAAAAAAATCATAAAGATCAAAAATGCCAAATGATCTAGCAGCAGTAGCAGATGCACCAGCCAACTAGCCTTGGAGGAGACCGTACCTATAGTTAATCCGGTGCCAGCAATTGGAGCCTCGCCTGCAGATTTTGGATGCCCGCCATTCTTGGAGATCCTACTCATGTTTATCATCCTTTTGTATAGCCTGATGTGGGAATAAATTTTTATGTAATTAAAAACGCTATTCCTACTATTATTTTTTATTCTGTAAATATTCCATTTCTGTACATGTTAAGAAAATCCAAGAAATTAAAATTTTGAAAACAGCCTTGTCTGATCATGATGTTGTTGAGATCATCCAGAATCTTGTGCTTGAAATACCCCTGTATAAAGCCATCAAGTAAATGCCTAACATCAACAAAGGTCTTAAAGAGGCATGTATTTGGAAAAGACGATCGCATATAGACAGAGAAAGAAATGTGAAATATATTCTAACTGCAGCTACAGTAAATGCAATCGGCAATCTCCCGATAAAGAAGAAGGATATGGGAGCTCCTCTAATTATATGCCAAATGTTCGATCATGAGTTCAACCGAACTGTACTTGATAGTGGATCCTCAATTACCCTGATGCCTACTTCATTGCTCAAAGAATTTGGGTTGGTACCGCTAAAGTCTACTAGAATGATTCTGTAGTTCGGAGATACATCCATCAAGTGGCCCTGAGGAATTCTGGAAGATGTCATCGTCACCATTCAGGGTATGCAGTTCCTTGCATACTTTATCGTGCGAGACATGGACACCTCAGCTCCTCTTTGCATACCCTGATAATCCTTGGATGTCGTTCTTACAAAACAATCGAAGAAGTGGTGAACTATGGCACTGGGCAGATAACCTTCCATTCGAACAACGACAAGGTGCCTATTGAGACGATCCAAGTGCAGAAACCATCAGAGCCTGCATTAGATGAGAGTAAGCTAGCAGAGCAACGAATAGAAGACTCTGCTTTTTAGATAAAATCCGCAATACATAACTGTTTATGGATGATATTGAGACCCCAAGCATTCCTCTCTACAGAGTAGGTCTTGGACAACACAGTCGAGCTCCCAGATATCCTTGCTGATGAGATTTTCGCCTAATGAATACATTTATGACCACCTGTCTTTAGCAGAGCAAGAGGACATCATTACAGATTTGTGTTGATAACAAAGTCCTCAAAGCCTTCGCATAATTGAAATAATTGATTACCCAGGCCCCTGTCCTACAACTGCCAGATTGGTCTCTTCCATTCGAGATCATGACTGATGCATCATATTACAACATTGATGCAGTTCTAGGACATTGAAGAGACAATCTACCATTTTGTTATTCACTATGCTAGAAAAATGCTTGATGAAGCTTAGAAAAACTACGTTGTCACTGAAAAAGAGCTACTAGCAGTCGTCTTTGCCTTGGAGAAATTCAGATTCCACCTGCCTGGATCCAAAGTAATAGTATATACAGACCACTCTGTCATTAAGTACTTGCAGGCCAAGAAGGATGCCAAACCCAAACTTATCAGATGGATCCCTCTACTCCAAGAATTTGATATAGAAATCCGTAATAAACCTGGAGTTAAAAATGTGGTGGCAGACCACTTGTACAGATTGCCAGAGCCGGATACTCCTGAGCAGAACTTATTGCCAATTATGGAAACCTTCCAAGATGAAGCGATTCTCTCAATCACCTCGCTCCCATGGTTTGTCAATATTGTGAATTATCTTGTGTCCAAGAGAACCCCACAAGATTGGTCGAACCTGGAAGTCGACAAATTTCTGTCGGACATTTATTTCTATCAGTGGGAGGATCCTTATCTCTTTCGTGAGGGGGGAGATTGCATCTATAGGAGGTGCATTCCATAGGAGGAAGTCTAGAGTGTCCTCGAGCACTGTCATGCTAGAGAATCAAGAGGACACCACTTTGGGAGAAGAATGACATCAAACATTCTACAATGCGGCCTTTGGTGGTCGACTCTATTCAAGGAGGAGAAGACTTCGTTAAGCGTTGTACTGACTACCAGAGACTGGGCGGTACTATTGGAATGAGAGACACAATGCTCCAGAAATGCATTCAGATTTCAAGCGTGTTGACGCATGGGGCATTGACTTCATGGGCTTGTTCCCCAACAGTTAGGGTTTTAAGTATATTCTGCTTGTTGTCGATAATGTGAGTCGTTGGGTGGAGGTTTTCCCAACCCGAGCCACCGATGGTTGTACCGGCTGTCGGTTCCTGAGGGAAAACATCATAGTATGATTTGGGATCCCTAAATTTCTCATATTAGATGGGGGTATCCATTTCATCAACAAAGAGGTGAAGAAGCTGGCTCAGGAATTCTATATTGAACACCGAGTCTCCTCTCTGTGCCTCCCACAGTCTAATGTCATGTCCGAATGTTCAAATAGGGAGATAAAGATAATTCTACAGAAACTTGTGTGCCCCGATAGGAAGAATAGGTCACAGTTGTTTGACTTAGTACTTTGGGCCTATCGGAGCGCCTACAAGTCACCTCTTGGAATGTCTCCCTACGGCCTAGTGTATGGCAAGCTATGCCATCTTCCCGTAGAACTTATTCACAAATCTTTGTGGCAATCAATGTCTATAAATTGTATCCCAAGAAGGCCGGAAAGAACAGAAAGCTAGATCTGAATCGACTTCTAGAATTCCATGAGTATGCATATGACAACTGTCTGATGTACAAAGAGAAGGCCACAATGTGGCACGATAAGCACATTTGCCACAAGATTTTCAAACCGGGTCAGAAGGTTTGGTTGTTAGATGCAAAGCTAAAACTATTCCTAGGGAAGTTGAAAAGCAAGTGGACCGGACCTTTCATAGTGAAGCATGTGCAAGACAATGGAAGCATTGTTATATCTGGTTTGTCAGCTGACGCACAATCATTTGTGATCAATGGACAATTACTTAAGCCTTATCTTGAACATGTATGTTTTGTCTATGGTAGATTCGATTCAGGTGGTCTATGATGAGGAATTTACAGCCTCAGCATCAACACAATCAGATGAGGCCATCAAAAACATTTTGATTAGTTAATATTTTCTTCTTTTCTACTTTTCTCATTTTTATTTTCATTCTTCAAATTCTTTCTTCTGTACTGCTCTCGCCCGATTCATCTATGCTATGTTTAGGATACGCTCCATCCTAAGTATAAGGGGGTGAGCGCCCTCAGGTTACTCATTCTTTGATCCCTCACTTATCTCCTCAACTCATGATAATCTTTCTATACTTACGTATCTCTCACCCAAAGTATAGGGGGAGACAGGCTGAGCTAATGATTTGTTTATTCGTTCCCACCCTCGACCCTCCCTGCATGTAGAATACATTATGCTATACTTAGGATTAACTAATCCTAATTATAGAGGGGACGGTTGACGTCTTATTCTTTATTGAGTCGTTGTAGTATAGACTTCTCTGTATTAGTATGAGTTATGTCTTCCTTTTCTCTTTGATCTATGAGACATAGCTCAAGTTAAGTATAGGGGGTCAATATATGCTATGTATATATTTTAGCCATAACTAGTACTTTTGTATTTTCAATAAATATGGCTAAAGCATGAAGAAATTATTGGTATAAAATTCATTAAAACTCTTTGTATATACTTATTAATAAATTGGGTAAAAATGTTTTACAAAATCATTGGAAAATGGTTTGAAAATCTTTTTGAAAAATCTTTTGAAAACTGTTCGAAAAATATTCGGTAAATCATTTAAACTTTTCTAAAAATTATTTTGTTTGTAAAAAAGTTCTTCTCTTTGTGTGAAATAAAAAGTTAGAAAATATATTTGCAAATGTTTTGAAAAATAGTTGCAAAATAGTTTGAAAAATCTAAGTTAGATAAATCTTTACAAAGTGATTTTCAAATTTTGTAAAAAGTTTGCTTGTCAAATTAGTTTGTAAAAATAACGTTATCAAAATGTTTGCAAAAAATCTTTTCAAATGATTTTGAGAACTATGTACATAATCCAAGTTAATAAATAATAATAATATATTTTACAAACTAAGCACCTTAACCTGTAAAAATGATTATTAAATACCTGTAAATACCTCTTCTAAATTCATAAACCCTAAATCTTTTAAATAATAACATACACTCCCGTGTAAATATCTGTATCTATTTCTTTTCTCAAAAACTTTTGTTTTCAAAATTCTCTAAAAATCTGCAAAAGTTAAAATTCCAAAAACATTTGAAAACCTTTTTCAAAAATGGCATAAAAATTTTCAAAAATTTTCAAAAATCTATAAAAAGTTCAAAATCAGAAAATTGCTTCAAAAAATATTTTCACGCATTGTACATAGCATGTACATTTTTCGAATAAATTTGACAATTAAACAAGTCCAAATAAGTTTAAATATTGGAGCTTGGAACAGATATTAATGCACTTTATTTCAGAGGAACCCATTGATGATTGGAAGTGGAGACATTTCAGGTCACCTTGACTTAATTCTTTAAATTCCATAAGACTATGTTCGTAGTAAATTCAACGCGCCTAAATAGAACCCTTCATATCATCTGTAAGACTCCTGAGACAGTGAGTTGACTGGAAACTTTACACTTAGCACTTAGCTCAATTCAGATGGACTGTTCAAAAATCTTGGAGTCTAAGTCGGGATGACGCAAGGTCGCTTCGTCAAGGGTGGCTCAGGAACCATTCTTGGGGATTGCAGTCACCAGTACTCTAACCCACTTCTTTTGATAACAATGATATCTAAAGACTGGAGATGGATTGAAACAATGCTTCAGATGAGGAAAGGTATATCGGTGCAAATTTATCCAAAGCCCTAAAAAAGTGGGTGGAACAAAAGATGCTATATCCATCTGGTCACAAACAAGAATGCTGAAGCTATACAAAGTCAAAGAAAATATACAAAGAAGTCTACATACAAAAATTCCACAAAAATTTGAGCTTCAGAAAAAGCCTGCTTCTGGGTGAAGAATTGGTTACACTAATCGACTTCACAAGGGAATGGAGACTACACTGGTCCATTATCACTTCTCTTCCCATTCTTCTAACTCCTTACCCCATTTGGTTGTAAAGATCGGGAGAACCTAACCTTAGAAGGGAATATCTGTCTCCACGAGGATGAGTTATCAAAAGAGTAGACACCTTGGTAATTCAATGGTTTTGTCTGGGGAGAGCTGAACAATTTCACACATATGGTTCTATCATTTCAAGGTAGCAAGAGTATGCGACTGAGAGGATGGTTTTGACCTGGTTGTGAATTGGAATGAATAATAGGAGTATAGAACATAAGGGATGTTATGTCACACTACCTGACTTTTTTGTGGTTCCGAACACACCATTAATCCAAAGACCTTCTCTAAGCACCAAACTTTGACCTTTTTAAGACATGTTTAAAAGTCAGAAATTTTTTCAAGTTATTTCTTTTCTTTATTTTCTTTTCTGCACTTATAGACATGAGTGTTTGCTAGGGAGTAGTAAAGGCAAGTATAGGGGGTGATGATTCCTCATTTCACCTTTATTCTTTGATTTTGGCCTTCAAACCCTAGCTAAATGCATGTATATAGCATGAATTTGCCAAAATAAATACTCTATAAGTTGTACAAGATACTGTAGAAAATATTGTATAAATATTGCATTTATTTCCAAAATAAAAGAACAAAGAAAATAAAAATAAAAATAAATAAGACATCGTATGTGCTGAGTGACCCTAGCCCCTAAGACTCAGTCATCATGATGACTTAATCGATAAGGAATAAAGTAGGGGGAGATAGGGTGGTGAATTGTACAGAAAACATAGTCGGAAAACCCTACAAAATAGGCCAATAATTACCTTTTGGGACATATTTTATTCTTTTATTTATTCATCAAATAAATAAACTTTGTACATGAAAGTTGTAGATAAAAAAATAAAAATACAAATTTTTTTCGTAGAAAAATATTATATAGTGTATCTTTATACTCTAAATAAAAAGACAAAATCCAAACATCTCATACCCATATCTCCTAAATAGAAATTCAAAATATAATTATATATAACTTTTAATAAGCTATTTAATGGAGGTGGTTTCATTTAATTTGGAGTTAAGGTGTGAAAGTTAGGTTTTGGACCTCTATTGTATAATATACCCGAATAAAATATTCATTTTATTTATTCTTTATTATTTTTATAAATTTATATTTTTAAAATTTTGTAAATATTATTTATTGTTTATGTACATATTTAGAATAGAATAAAACCATAAAGAAAACACAAAAATTAATAAGTATACAAAATACATAGATGAAGTACATGTACTTATACATATATAATATATACCCCTATTAATTTAAGTATACATATTATATCAGAAAAAATAAAAATATATTTATGTACATTTAAACAAGTTATAAATATATAAAATAGGTGTATAAAATAATAAAATATAAAACGAAAAATAAAAATAATATACATAAAATATAGATGAATATACCTAAATTTGTGCATGTAAAAAATAACATGTAATAAAACATTTCATAAAAATAAATAAAAATAGACATTAAATTCTACATAAAATGAGAAATATTTTTATTTTATAACCTAAAAATAATAAATTCATTTTCAATTTCTTCTCTATTTTCAAAGGCATTTCTGCATTGGAATTTCCTGGTTGGTCCACGTGGACCAACCAGGAGGCATCGTTCCTTGACCTAGGTCAACTGTACCTCACCACTTTTCACTTCTGTCAGAACTTCAAGACCCTGACTTCACCAAATTTTAACACCTCCATCCTTCACCCTCTTATCTCGAGACCTCTACCATCGTGTAGCCCACTTATCCCTAATCTTTGACCATGCTAGAATCTTCACCAACCCCCTCGCCCTTTCACGCAATATCAACTCAAAACTCCTCGAAAATTCATCCATAAATATGCCCTCATTTTTGCCTTCACCTTTTGCTTTTTGATCGCTCTCTCCCCACTCTTGGCCCCTTTGGTTTGCCTCAAAAGCTTCACAAAGGTAACAGTTTGGCGTCGCTGCTGACTAGCATCAAGGAGGAGTGTCGGCAAAGTGCATCCACCATCTCCGGCCACCTGGTTCTGCTCCCGAGCTTCCATCTCAGTTGAGCCCATTTTCTTCTCGTATTTAGGTAAGAAGTTAGCGTAGGTTTCAATTATGCTTTTATTTTCAAGTTTAACATAAATAGATTTAGCTTTAATCATAAAAATCCCTGTGACCTGGAGCTTGAGCTCCAAGTCCAAATCATTGTGATTATGTTTGTGTTTTGACCCGCTCTCACCTCATTCTCCTTCCCCAACGTGTTTTTCGCATTTCTCCCATCCATCCACCTTGATTCATGCAAGGACTCGAGCCCTTGGAGCTCCCTCCGTCACATCTTTCTGGAGTTCCACCTCCATCCCATTTCCCCCTTTGTTTGGATCAACTCTTGGCCGAGGAGGTAGACCTTGAGTCTAGGAGTGTTTTAGTATGTTTTTGCAGGTCTAGGGACCTTTCTAGAGCGATTGAAGCACCTGGACGAAGCTCCAATTCATCTAGATCCATCTAGAGTCTCCAAGCCCTACCGGATGCACGTGAAGCCATTGGCACATGTAGAGGCACGCTGACATTTTAGGAGTACCATCATATCAGAGAGACATCGTCGGAATCACCTGGATTTAGCGATCGAAACCACGAGGGTCGGTTGTTCTTGAGTGTTCTTCGTGAAAACTCAGGAACCGTCCGATCGAGGACACATGCCAGGTCTTTCCTTGCCCTTGGATCAGACGAACCATTGCCTCATTGAGGATTGCACGATTAGCCACACGTCAAATGGAGAACCGCCTGATGAAGTTCACTTAAGGGGTAAATTGCGAGAACCCCTCTCCACTTATTTAAATAGTCATGTAAGTATTTGCATTGTGCCCCTGAATTTTATTTTATTTGCAAAAATACCCCTGTCAGTTTAAGTATTTTTGTGTGTAGTTCTATACTTAGCAAAAAAATACCTTCTATGCTCCAAAAAATTACCAAAAATAGGTTAATGTGCCTGATGTAGTGTACTTTCACACATAATTTTTATTGTGAATTTCATGTATATTTCATATTTATTAAAAATCAAATAGTGCACGAATAGTCTTTATTTGCTTTTAAAAATCCAAAAAATATAAAATTGTGTTTAAAAATTCCCAAAAAATAGTGTGTATTTGCTATAATATCTAGTACCCCAGACTAAAAATCCCTAAAAATAGAAAATGAAAATGATAAAAAAATCAGAAAAAGTCCAAAATCCTACAAAAATATAAAAACCCTTTTAAAAGCCAAAAATATTTGTTCATGTCCTATATATATATATATATATATATATATTAGGATAGATAAAAAAAGTTTTGAGATGTTTTTATATTATTTGGTATTTTTAAATCTTGAAACAATTCGCCTAATTAAAAAGTACCTGATTTTGTGTATTTTGGACTTAAAAATCCCTAAAAATAGCAAAATTATTTTAAAAATAATAAAATAGTAAAATAATATTTAAAATCAAAAAATATTTGAATTTTCCATTTTTATTATTTTTACTTATATTTATAAATTGATTACCTATAGAGTATTATATATATAATCTATAATATTATTTATTACTATAAATATTTTATAACTACATTAAAAATATATTTATTATAAGATATATATAGTTAATTAAACAAATGAGAAATATATATTATTCAAACCCACATTCTTCGATTAATTGTGTGCATACATATATACATTTATACATATATTATTTATTCATTATTTATTTATATAAAATATTAAGTGCTACACTGTCGTTCTTCCTGTGTTCGACACCCTACTATGTTTGTCACTATACACATTTATTTGTAGGGTTTATAATTAATTTTGATTCACACCTGTTTCTTCAATGATTGATATCTATTGTGTGGGTTGATTGTTGACATTATCACTTGGGCATTGTGAGAGGTCAGTTCAACGACTTCGCTCACGCCTTGTGTGGAGTGTGCGACTCTCCCCTCTGTCTCAAGCGGTCTTTTCAGTTACGAAGGTGGATACAATCAATTCAAAAGTGATAAGCGAGTTAGTACATATGAACATGTACTAAATAAAGCCTACTTGTTAACAACTTACTCACCAAGTTAATTTCAACTTATGTTATTCTGTGAGTGACCTGTTCACAGCAGAAAATAGAATCTAGTTCTGATTAAAGATGACGGGGTACGCTTCTGATGATGGAATTAGCATCATATGTATACATCAACGAGCTACTTGTTGAGACAATTGCCCATATTGTCCTATACGAGCAAGTGTGGGAATCCATCCTTATGCTTCGCCATCCAGTTTTACTCCATGATATGTGTACACTATAATGAAGTGTTTTCCTCAAATCAGTAGCAAACTCATCTCACCAAGAATTTTTCTCTCTTAGTATTAAAAACCCATATGAAGAGATTCGTTCATCGAATTACCAATGAAGCAGGAAATGTCATAAGTGACCCCATGTCATTTTACATGTCAGATATGCATTACAAATATGCAAGAGAGATTATTAATGACTTGCACTTGAGTAATCCTACTACCGAGGCTCATATTGAGATAGGAGATGACTTGCACTCAGGCAATCTGACTGTTGAGGCCCATAATGAGAGGGGAGATGATGAAAGTACCAATGATAGTGATATAGGTGATCAGGAGATCGATGAAGACAACTGAGATGATGAAACCGGTGGATATGATTAAGAGGCTGACTTTGCTGATGAAGATGCTGGCGAAGATGAAGTCGATCATGCTTTTTACTCTCTAATGAATCTATTGTGAATAAAGAACTGACGACTACTTATGACGAGAATAATGAATTCAAAGACGCGGTATCAGAAGAAATTTCAGCTATATTGAATGGTGAAGATTGTATTACAAATATGAATGTCATTGAGATGATGGATTAGACGATGTCACTTGTCGATCAGATGATTTAGCACAAGATTATTAGTTATGTTCAGTATTTCCAACTAAAGATGCAGTAAAAATGAATTAAAGAGATGGAGTATAAAGGGTCACATGCAGTATCAGAAAGTAGCTTCCAGAAAACATTTATTGATAGTTAGTTGTACTCATGATACATGTAGATGGAGGCTTTATGCATACCTTCATAAAGATCACGGTAATTGGCATGTTTCGACCTACCGTGAGGAGCATGGCTATGTGAATTTGATGTTATTAACTAATCATCAGTGTACTTTAGAATTCTTCTATTAAGAAATACTCCCTACATTTCGAGCATGTCTAGCAACAGGTGCATAGGTTTTGTTAAAATCGATGCCTTACTTACTAAGTATATCTCTAAGAAAGAAGTCTTACCTTGTTGCTAACAAATGTCCATGATTCATCCAGTTTGTTGTTAAAACTTCACTTTGTTTCAATAACCATGTGATTTTCATATCTAGGTACATGCTCTCATACCTGGTTTCTCTCAAATTGAACAAATTCATCTAGCATTGCCATTAATGAAGAATCAATGTTACAAGCCTCGTCAACAGACTTCGGCTCAACTAAGGATGCAAATGCAAATAGTGTAAATGAATTTAAGTGTGATCTTGTTCGAATTCTTTTAAACTGTCCCCAATGTACAAATCCTTTGGGTGATCTCTAACAAAGCTAAAATCCTAAGGTAACCCATGAGAATCACTATTCTCAGGGACACTAAAAGGATCTACTTGAGCATCTTCCTCAAATAATACTTCCTATAGCCGAGGAGTCTTGTTAAAGTTATCATCAAAAGAAACATTAACTTATTCCACAATAGTCATTGTTTTCTTAATGAATAACCTGTAAGCTTTGCTTTGTGAAGAATAACCTAAGAAGATTCCTTTTTTACTTTTTCAGTCAAACATGTCAAGTTTATTCTTAATGTTAAGAAAATAACATTTACTTCAAAAATACAGAAATAATCTGTCCTTGGTGAGCATCAAAAATAGAGCTCAAAAGTTGTCTTCGTTAATCCTGGTCAGATCAAAGTCCTAATGACAAAGCATGTTGTGTTTATGGGGGTTAGATCTGTCATCATTTCAACTCACTCTTCTTGTCGCTCATTGAAATACTTGTTCAACCTATTGAACACTGCAAGTATAAGGGTTATGATTGGTAGGCCATGATATCTCTTCAATACATTATTCAAACTCTCAGAGAAATTTGTAGTCAAGCAACCACAATTCATTCCTTTGTCGTACACAAGTTTCCAATATGTCTTGTCCCTACATTCCTGTAGCATTATCCACTGATAAGCATTCACGTTGAGAATTCGAATCTCATGCATTATTTCATTTTGTCTATACATTGTGAATTCTTTCCCTGCAACCCAAAACTTATTCAAACACATACTATCGACATAACCACTCCAATGCATGTTCGCTTTCATGTGACATACACATAAGTGATGTACATGATCATTTATTGTAAGAAAGTACTTTCTTACTTTATTTTTTAATCCAGGAAATTGATTGATGATTATACACAATCCATCTCTTTTTATGATTTCAACCAAGCATCATAAGAAGCACGCCCAGTTCAAGCAATTCTTAGTCTTTTCAACGATCGTAAATACTAATGGATATAAGCAATCATTTGCATCAACGACAGTTATAATAAGCATGTGCCCTGGGTGCATACCATGTAGGTGTGTCCTATCTATGATGATAACATATCGATAATGTTGAAATCCTGAAATCAAGGGTCCAAATGCCCAAAATATACACATGAATTGAACTTCAATAGGGTTTGCAATTTACACATGAATTGAACTTCAATAGGGTTTGCAATTTTTGTAGTTCTGAGGTAGTAAAGAGTACTATTGGGATTTGTATACATGAACGTATCCATGAAACTCCTCAAATCAAGATATGATGCACTCTCGTCACTAAATATCTCCTTAAGATCCTTTCTTCTTGTATCAAATGCCTTGTTATACTTGATGTGAATTTGATAATCTTGTTGAATTCTTCCCATGATATTTATAAAATCAAAATGTTGTTAACATTTTCTCTATCAAATGGATGTTAAAATCACCTTCTTAAATGGCATCATTAAAGAAGAAGTTTATGTCACATAACTACTCGATTTTGAAGACCCCTCAAGACATGAACATGTTTTTAAGATCACGAAAGCCCTTTATGGGCTTAAACAAGCTCCTAGATCATGGTAAAATTGACTTAAAACATTTTTATTCACTTCAGGTTTCATAGTAGGTAAAGTAGATTGCACCTTATTTGCGAAGTCTATTTTTTTCTTATTTACTGGTTGTGCAAGTTTATGTCGATGACATTGTGTTTGGATACTTTAATGCAAGTCTTTGCAAGGATTTTTCTTAAGTCATGCATGATCAGTTCGAGATGAGCATGATGGGAGAATTGAAGTTCTTCTTAGGGTTACAGATCAACCAAACAGAGTTCTATACTTTCATCTCACAGCAGAAGTACACGAAGGAGATGCCCACGAAGTTTGGTTTCGACAAAGTTTTTAGGAAGTCTGCTCTGATTGCTCCAACGACTCACTTTGACACTAACAAGTTTGGAAATCCTGTCAATCAACAGTTTTACATAGGTATGGTTGGTTACTTGCTTTATGTAACTACGAGCAAACTGATATACTATTGCGTACCTCTTTAGCATCACGTTTTCAGTCTGCACCAAAGAAAGCCACTTAAAAGCATTAAAAAGAATATTTCATAATCTTATTTTTACAAAATATTTAGGTTTATTTTATTTGATGATGTATTCCATGGATTTATTTTCATATAACGACGTAGATTACGCTGGCAGTCGTATGTATAGGAAAAGTACAAGAGGCACCTGCCAATTCATGGGGAATGCCCTATCTCTTGGTCTTTCAAAAAATAAACTTGTGTGGCTCATTCAACTATCGAAGCAGAATATATAGTCACATCACTAGCATGTTTTCAACTACTCTGGATGAAAAATACTCGTTCAGACTTCTGTTTGATCTTTAGCAAGAATATGATTCTTTATGACAACACTTTCTCAATCAACCTTGCTAAGAAACCTGTCAATTACTCTAAGAAAAGAAAGTGATGTTAGGATTCATTTCCTTAGATAAAATGGTGTGAAAGGTGAGATTGCTTGGACTGCATTTCAACAGACAATCAGCTAGCAAACATTTTACAAAGTCCTTAGTTGCAACACAGTTTGAGACGGTTAGAAGAGACTTGGGGTTGTGTTGTGACAACCCCCAAGGTCTAGATACTCAGCAATATACATCAACAACATATGATTCTAAATACCAAATAGTTTAATTTATGCAGGAGAAATATAAAGAAGGAAGAAAAGGCAACATTTTTTTCCATTCACTTTCCATTTATAACATCGTGCCCACAAAAATATATACAAGCCTTAGAAATACAGCTGCATGCATATATCTACATCATGTCTCTAAAGAATGATTAAAAAGCAATGATATGGTTCTCGTATAAGATCATGCCACCACGAGTCTATCCAGATGTGGCACTGTTGTTGGTCATGCTGGTACAGGTTGATTGGGGCATCCGACAACACCAGGAGCAGTTAGAGCTGAGGCTCCTTAACTAGTCTTACCCCTCCTATATACCTTCAGAGGAGGAGACCAGTGTACACCCGACACCGTCGCTAGATTCAAAGCAAGATGAGGATATGGATGCCTTGTAAAAGCATCAAACTACTTACACAATGTACCAGAGAGCACATATGCTACAGTTTTATGGAACTACGACCACTGGGGATGCAAAGCTATGGATGGACCAGGTGTCCAAGGTGTTATTGATGATACATGTACCAAATGTTCTTGGTTGACATTCATAGATTATTCACTGGCCAGTTTTACAGAGCGGTGATGGTTTGCCGCCAAGGAGAGCCTCAAGGAGCACGTCTCATGCGATACATTTGTGGATGAGTTCTACAAGCATTTCTAAGAACATCTCATGGGACACTTTTGCAGACGAGTTCCGTAAGCATTTCTATCTGAGTCATTAGATAGAGGAGCAAAGAGGTATCTCCGTGGAATTGTTACAGAGATCCATGTATGCACATAAGTACTTCTTGAGATACACTGAGCTATCTCACCATTCCCTAGCCACTACATCCTACCCTGAGGAGAACTTGCCAAAATTTCTCCATGGGACGTGTGAGGAAGTTCAGCAGCAGTTATCCGCATTAATCTCACTTACATCAAGGAGGTGGTGGACAAAACTACATGGTTAGATTCCGTACATAACAGGATGGTGAGTCCATTGGCACCATTACCATGACTATAAGCTGGTAGAGTAGCCTGACAAAGCATTCCTTTTAGTAGAAAAGATCATTGTTTCCACCCCACTGTTGTCACTCTGACTAGCAGTCGCTTTACTTCGTCCCCTGCTATAGGACAAGCTTTGTCTAAACATGGTGCAAGTTCTTTCTATGCCACATCATATTCACAAAGTTGTAGGCCTAGGGCTAGTAGTACAGCTTCTAGGAGATCTACTTCACATGTTGGAGAGAGGTCGTGCTACCACTATAGACAGATAGGACACCTTATCTCATAATGCCCTTACTGTGCTAGTGGTTCAGGTACACAACAACAACAAAGACAAAGTGGGCATTCAATTGGGACTTTGGTCTGGCAGCTTAGTTCGGGTTTCCAGCAGGGAAACTGTTCTTTCCAGCAATAGGCACCAAAACAAACTCACATTGTCGCGAGTTCTAGCACACCACCAGTTCCAAGGGCAACACACTCTTTTCTTGCACAGAGGTTGGCACCCACCTTAGGTAAACAGTGGATAGTTTGTCTATTCCATACTATATAAGGTGTCAATGAGTCCAATTATTCATCATCCATCAGATAGTTAGAGACATACATGTATAGATTGGGGGACATGTGATGTTGGTGCATCTTCTTTTACTACAGATGGATGAGTTCGACCTCATTTTGGGTATGGATTGTCTTGAGCAGCATCATGCATGTCTAGATTGTTCTGTAAATACTATTGTCTTCCATTTGCCTGGTGTCCCAAACTTTCACTTTGATGAATGGGCCCACAATAGTACTATAGTATACATCTATGCATTAAGGGTGTCTCGGTATCTCAACCAGGGATGTAGGGTACCTAGCCTATGTGGTTGACAAATCTGCTCAGGATAGGATATTGGAGGATATTTGGGAAGTTTCTGAGGTCGCAGACATGTCTCGGATGAGCTACTTGGACTACCACCAAAAAGGGAGATTGAGTTCGATATTATCTTGTTGTAAGATACACAATCGGTCTCCATCCCTCCATACATGATGGCACCTGGTAAGATAAGGACGCTCAAAGTGAAACTAAATGAGCTGTTGGAGAAGGCATTCGTCCACCCTTGTACTTCTCCCCGAGGAGCACCAATCCTCTTCCTGAAGAAGAAGGATGGATCTCTTAGATTATGCATTGATTAGCGTCAGCTGAATAAGAGGATGGTCAAGAATCGTTATCAACTCCCGAGGATCGATGATCTACTCGACCAGTTATAAGGATCTAATGTGTTTTCCAAGATCAATGTATGATCTGGATATCACCATTTGAGGATCTGAAACTCGGATGTCCGAAGACTACTTTCTGTACATGATATGGAAACTACGAGTTTGTCGTGATGTTGTTTGGGCTCACAAATGCACCATCAGCTTTCATGAATATGATGAATAGGGTGTTTCATTTATTCTTGGACGATTTCATGATGGTATTTATTGATGATGTTCTGATTTACTCTCATGATGAGGATGAGCACGAGTCTCACTTGTGAACGGTGTTAGAGACGCTGAGAGAGCATCGCTTGTATGCAAAATTCAGCAAATGCAAATTTTGGCTGACAAGGTGGTATTTTGGGCTACGTGATTTCTAGGGCAGGAGTGCATTAGACCCCGCCAAGATTGAGGCAGTTGTGTCTTGGTAACAACCTGAGATAGTGATCAAGGTATGCAGTTGTTGAACCTTTAATTCTACATGCCCACTTGCTCTAACGGACAAAAAAACCGATGCATTTTGCATGCATTTCACCTCATTTTATGCATAATTTGTAACAAAATCTCATCTCAGATAGTGCATATAAGGAGCAACTTGAAAACACGGATAATCATAAAAAAGATACCAAATTTCATTAGTGTCATCACATATCTTATATTGAAAGTATAAAATTCCTAAAATATGTATATACATACATAAAAGTAATAACATTTATCCTCACAATTTTCAATATTTTATATTTGATTACGAGTGAATCTATATGTACAACTACCTAACAGAACACCTATATGAAATAATCAATTATGTTCTCTTCAAATAAAAAGTTCTAGGCAATTGATTATGATCCTATTAATCTATGTACATAATAAAGTATTTACAAAACGAGAACTACATTACCAATCACCAAATAGATGATATACTATGTACAAATTTTATATTGACAATTAATAAAGTAACTTATATGATCACAATAATATTTAGTAATATATATCTATTAAACACCTAATCTATAAACTTGATATACGAGTAGACTACCTATTCAATCTCTCTTAGTTATTTTATTCACTCTATGTTACAAACCAAATCAAATGCCTATTAATCTAACTAATTATATATAATATATAAATCCAATCCTACCTAGATTAAATAGACAGACAATCAGAAGTACTTTTTATTCTATTTTTCATTTTAAAAAAACCTACATGTATGGCAGGCTTACTTACCATCCACATGCGTTATCGGTTGGAACCGAGACCAAGAAACCCACCCACGTGATTTTTATCTCTTTACCAATGTAAAAAACGGTTCCCTACCTTATGGACTCGTTTGGTAATTTGGTTGGGTTGAGTTGAGTTGAAGTAACCTTCTTCTGTTAATAGTAGTCATTTGATGGTTAGGAGGGTAGGAAAGGGTTAGAATGAGAAATGCAATGTAATGTCACATTAATTATATGATAGAATTCTAACCCAAGAATGCATGAGAAGTAACTCAGGCTACCTCGATGCAACCTGGTAACCAAACAAGATGTCTCTCTTTATTTTGCAGGCAAACTCACACCATCCACGAATGCACGCAACAATCTTCACGCATCACCCAAATCTCCGACAAACTTGACTCCATCGACTCCTCGTCTCCTCCCAAAGACACGCCGCCTCATCATCTACAAAATGGTGTTGCGAAATGAGAAAAGAGAGAAGACCACCTCTATTGCCACCATTATCATCTCCATCCGAGTTCTTGTTTCGACAACACCACCAGTCAGCCTCCATTCTTCATGTTCCTTCTGGGTCTCGCACCCAGCCTGCACAACCATCACCGCCCAGCTCCTTCCACTAACGACGATCCTTCTCGCATCTCCGTCTCAGTCTAACGCTTGCATTGCTCTTGCCTCCAAGGCCTCCCGGTCAGATCCACTCGTGTGCAGCCCAACCCTGCTGGCTAGGGATGAAAATGAAAATGAATATATTCATATCCGTTCCGCTATCGTATTCGTTTTATACACATTTTGACATTCGTGTCCGTATTCGTTTTAAAATGGATGCAGATATAAAATATCACTTTGACATTCGCTAATAATCACATTCGTATTCGTATATTCATTTTTTGTAACGGCCTGGTGGTTTTTGAAAACAATATTTTAAAATGCATTATCTTGGATTTAATGGGTTTAGTTAATAAATTAAATCCTCTCATTACCCTCTTTAAAACCCCAAGAGTCCCCCTACCCACACGTCACCCTTCATTGCCTTTTGAAAGAGAGAGAGAGAGAGAGAGTTAGAGAGAGAGAGGAGAAGGGTTATCTTACCGGCGTCCCACTTCATCGTAGGAGAAGGCGGCGTCGAATCCGAGGAGGAGAACTCGGATCCGTGATCAAAAGGAGGCGCAACGACCACAGCGGGTAGAGATAAGCGTTGAATCGAGGTATGTATCGGCTCTAGGATTTCGATTTCTAGACGTATGTATCGGCTCTAGGATTTCGATTTCTAGACGTATGTATCGGCTTTAGGTTTTCGATTTCTAAACGTACGTATCGGTCTAGATTTCCGTATAAATATTGATTACATTAACATAGATCTCTCGTATGTATCGGTTTAGGATTCGTTTAAACAAAGATCAACTCCCTTTTTATAGATGCATGTGTCGAATGCCTAGGTATGTTAGGTCAGGATGATTGCCTTCTGTTCATAATCATGTACCTTATGTCACAAAACATGCTTATGTTCTATCTTTATGGATCTATGACGTGGGATATTAAAGATTTAATTGATGTGGATATAGGATTTTTGTAAATAACTGTGTTACATATTGCAGTAATTACAACATAGTTGAAAAAAAATAGTTAAGCTTAGTTTCCAAAAAAAAATTATCGAAACCTATTTATTCTTGTGGTGTATCTGGGTAACTGTGTTTTCGATATTAATCCCTCATCATGCAGAGCCTTCATTAGAATTTATAAGTCCACTCATTTATAACTTATTATTAAGTAGGGAATCACTACTTATTAGTTAATCTATAATGTGTCGGTTTAAGATGGAGTATAATCACCTGGGTTAATTCAAAGTTGTGCACTATAATTGGTATACGTCCCCTTTTTTTTTGTATACTTAGATAGACAACAACTCAACCATTGCTTAATTTAAAATACTTTTGAAATCTAATTGTACAATTAAATCTCATTTCGAAAATGGTAGCGTGAAACTGTTTTCATCTTCAATTAGCGGATTTAGTTTTAAAAAAAACGGCTTGATCATTGACCTTGTCAAGCGAACAAAGAGCATAAAATTCAAAGTTTACTGACAATGGAAAAGAAAGTTTTATACGTTAAAACTTGGAAAAAAACATACTCTTATGAACATGCCTCATTATATACTATTTGTGTATATGTGTATTCATATTGCCCACATATTATATATTAGTGTTTTTCTAATCTACTCAAATATGTGGTAATTAATGTTTTTTATTTATGTGATTTTATATCTAAAGCAAGTATAATTATTTGAATATAATTGTTTTAACGAATGTCCTACTCCACACTGGATTACGTATCCCCTGATCTAAAAGGAAAATAGGAAAGATGTATCTCCTTTTGTTTTGGATAAAGTTTCGTAATGAAGAACAAATTCTTATTATGGAATTACAACATTAAATTTAATATTTAAAATTTGGCACCGACCATAAGGTCACATGGACGACCGCAAGGGGTCGTGTTAATGCCGCAAGGGGCAACGCCGCAAGGGGCGTATGGTTGTAAGGAACCACAGAGGCAAAAGCTAAGTCCTCTACAGTTGTAGCTACACTGTCATGTCATGCCATGGACCGCAAGTGCCAGCGGTTAAAAACGTATAAAAAGATACGTAAATGAATGTTATGCAAGAATATGGTTTATAAAGAAAAACCATCATGAAAATGTGAAGAATGGTTTAACAAGAGAATGAACCATTACATGTTATGTGAAAATTGGTTTAAAAAAGTTAAACCATCAAAATTATGGGGGCTAATATGTAAAGTGGTTTATATATTTTGTAGGTATGTAAATTTTTGGTATTTTATGAGATACGCCCACAAGTAGAAATAAATATTTGTCATGCCTACTTACGCAAATTTACCTACTTTACATGTATACCCTTGTTTATGAAAGAAGTCAAACAAAAAAATGATAGGGATCGAACTTAGACATGCATGTGAATTATCTAGGCACGAAATGTTGTGTATGCATGAAAATTCAAGTATATAATTTTTAACGGGATAAGAACCGTTAGAATACCCATGCATGGACCCCGATGCATACTGGGCATTAGGCTCATGCAAATTATGTTTGTTAATTTCAGGTGAAGAGCAAGGTTGACTGCATTTTCTGGATCATGCTACGGGCTCATTGAGATCTCTGACGTGGTACGAATTAGCCGGTGAAGATCTAGTGGATATCTATATGCCCACAGGAACTATCTAGTTGTCATCTTTTTCAATTTCTAGAATAGTTTTTCCCAGTTTAGAGTTGTAATAATGGAACTCTAGTTTGAGTACACATTTTATGTAATGGATGTTATTTTCTCTGCTCATTATATGTCATTTGTTGATATTTTGGTAACGGGTCGGTCGTGCGATCAACTATCGCTTGCTTCCGCCGATTGTCACGATCCGTTCCGTTACAAAATGGTATCAGAGCTAGAGTTCCTCTGGGCATAGGATATCCACAATTCTTAGTGATCTAAGATTTATATATAGAGAGATTTAGTATCACAACTCATTGACCTTGTCAATTTTTGAATCAGATGGCTCCTCGACGTGCGATTGAAGCCATTGCAGACCGTGACTCATCGACGAGCCAAGAGGCCGTTATGGGTATGCAGAGGCAGATGCTGGAGTTAATGACCCTAATGACCCAGCAACAGAAGAGTCAGGCGTCCAACTCTGATGGACTGACTCTAAAGACCTTCATTCAGCATGATCCGCCCACCTTCAAGGGTGAGCATGAGCCGGAAAAAGCCGAACATTGGCTAAGAGAGATGGAGCTGACTTTTGAGGCAACGGATTGTCCTGAGGAAAAAAAAGTGATCTTTGGCACATTTCGTCTGCGGGACAATGCAAAGGAGTGGTGGACTTCATGCAAGGGAATCCATTTTTCGGAGACTCCAGTCATTAAGTGGGATGACTTTGTTGAGCGCTTCACTGAGCGCTACATCCCCGAGCATGCTAAGGATGCTAAGCGTCAAGAGTTTATAAATCTCCGACAGGGAAACATGACAGTCGAAGAATATGCAGCAAAATTCCAAGAATTGGAGAAGTATGGCAAGGGTATTTGCTCCAATGAAAAGCAACGAGCTAGAAAGTTTGTTGAAGGCTTGAATGCGGGACTGAGCATGAAAGTGCTGACTAGAGGTCCCACGACCTTATCTGAGGCGGTTGCAGCAGCAGTGGAGATCAATGCAGCATACCAGAGGATACAGCAAGCAAATCCTCGGAAGCGCCATCACAAGCCGAACTTCAATGACAAGAGGCATCACACTGCAACGAATGCTAAGAAGACAGAGACTGATGATGCACCAGCAAACAGGAAGTACACATTTGAAGTGTGCCCGCATTGTGGTAGGAGGCATCCAGGAGAATGCTACATGCTAACCACTACTTGCTTTAATTGCGGAGAAAAAGGTCACTTCAGGAAAGATTGCAAGAAAGATGTCAAGGATCAGAAGAAGCCATTCGAGCAGAAAAAAAAGGTAGCAGGAAGAGTCTTTGCTATCACTCCTGAGGATGCAAAAGGTGCCAACACGACAGTGGAAGGTACTCTATTAATTGAAAACCATTTATGTCATGTTCTTTTTGATTCTGGTGCCACGCATTCCTTTATCTCGAATGCTTTTGCGAGAAAGTTAAGTTTAGAAGCTGTTGAGCTTCCTTATGCACTTACAGTTTCTTCACCAATGGGTGATATTATTGCAACGGGTATGTATTTAAAGGACGTACCTGTTTTGGTAAAAGAAGACACCCTCACTGCCAATTTGATATTATTACCCATCACAACCTATGATGCCATCTTGGGAATGGATTGGTTATGGGAGCATTATGCAGCGGTCTATTGTCGAGAAAAGAAGGTGGTCCTGAGTAGACCAAATACTGAGGAGATAGTTATTCGGGGCACCTGTAAGGGTGGAAGATTGATTATCTCATCCTTGCAAGCAAGCCGATTACTAGCTGAAGGTTGCATCGCATTCCTCGCTAGTATAATTAACACTGAATCATCACATGCACGTCTTGAAGATTTAGATGTGGTCAGAGACTTTGCCGATGTCTTTCCAGACGATCTTCCTGGACTACCTCCTCATAGAGAGGTTGATTTCTCAATTGATGTGATCCCAGGAACGACACCGATTTCCAAGGCTCCATATAGAATGGCACCTGCAGAACTTGAGGAGCTAAAGAAGCAGTTACAAGAACAACTGGATAAGGGATTTTTACATCCCAGTGTTTCTCCGTGGGGAGCACCCGTTCTTTTTGTGAAAAAGAAAGATGGGTCTCTTAGACTCTGCATTGATTATCGAGGTCTAAACAAAGTGACCGTGAAGAATAGATACCCGTTACCTCGCATTGATGACTTGTTCGATCAGTTGCAGGGAGCAACAGTTTTCTCAAAGATTGATCTGCGTACGGGTTATCATCAACTCAGAATCAAAGAGGAAGATATACCAAAGACAGCTTTCAGGACAAGGTATGGTCATTATGAATTCTTGGTCATGTCATTTGGTCTTACTAACGCTCCTGCAGCTTTTATGGAGCTAATGAATAGGGTATTCCGAGAATACCTTGACAAGTTTGTCATCGTCTTTGTGGATGACATATTGATATATTCATCTGATCCGGAGCAGCATCGAGTACATTTGCAGATTGTATTCGAAACCCTAAGGCAACACCAGCTTTATGCGAAATTCTCCAAATGTGATTTTTGGTTGAATAGAGTAGCATTCCTTGGTCATGTGGTATCTAAAGACGGCATTGAGGTAGATCCAACCAAGGTAGAAGCTGTGATGAATTGGAAGCAACCCAAGAATGTTTCTGAGATCCATAGTTTTCTTGGCTTGGCTGGTTATTATCGGCGATTTATTCAGAATTTCTCCAGGATATCGCTACCATTAACAAAGCTCACTCGAAAGGATGTGAAGTTTGTATGGTCTGAAAAGTGTGAGCAGAGCTTTCAAGAATTGAAGCAGAGATTGACTACAGCCCCAATCTTGGCCCTACCGTCAGGTAGTGGAGGTTTTGTTGTATACACAGATGCATCAGGTACTGGACTTGGGTGTGTTCTCATGCAAAATGAGAAAGTCATTGCTTATGCCTCACGGCAGCTAAAACCGCAAGAGAGGAACTACCCAACTCATGACTTAGAGTTAGCAGCGGTAGTCTTTGCTCTTAAAATTTGGCGACATTACCTTTATGGTGAACAATTTGAGGTGCTCAGTGATCATAAGAGCCTCAAATATATTTTCTCTCAGAAGGAACTTAATTTGAGGCAGCAGCACTGGCTAGAGTTCCTAAAAGATTATGACTTCGCCATCAATTATCATCCAGGAAAAGCAAATGTCGTAGCGGATGCATTGAGTAGAAAATGGGAAGGTAAACTGGCTAGTTTAAAACTTCAGTGGAAGATGGTGAAGGATTTTGAAGATTGGAAGCCTTTCTTGAGCGAATCGAGAAAGATATCTTTTGCAGCACTTAAGATTCAACCAGAGATAATTGAGAAGATCTTGACTGCACAAAAAGTAGATGTTGATCTTCCTAAATTTATAGAAGCATCTAAAAAGGAAGGTTCTGATTTCACCATCGGAATGGATGAAGCTATAAGGTACCGCAGCAGATTATGGATTCCAAGTGATATTAGATTGAGGCGGGAGATTCTGGACGAAGCACACAGATCGATGTACACTATTCACCCAGGTACAACGAAATGTACAAGGATCTGCAACGGAACTTTTGGTGGCCAAAGATGAAGAATGACGTCGCAGAATTTGTTGCTAGATGCTTGGTATGTCAACAGATCAAGATTGAACATCAGCGGCCAGCAGGACCTGTTCAACCCTTGGAGATACCTGAATGGAAGTGGGAGCACATAACGATGGACTTTGTCACCGGTCTACCCAAGACCACAAAACATCGTTACGACACCATATGGGTGATTGTTGACCGATTAACCAAATCGGCACACTTCCTACCTATCCGCTTGGATCAATCGACAGACAGTCTAGCTGAATTATATGTGAATGAAATTGTCAGCTTGCATGGTGTTCCTGCATCAATTGTATCCGATCGGGATACACGATTTACCTCTCGTCTATGGAAGAGTTTTCAGGATGCGATGGGCACTCAATTGAAGTTTAGCACTTCATTTCATCCGCAGACTGATGGTCAGTCCGAAAGGACCATCCAGACACTAGAGGATATGTTGAGAGCATGTGCTCTAGATTTTGTGGGCAGCTGGGATAGACACCTTCCATTAGTGGAGTTTGCTTACAATAATAGTTATCATTCGAGCATCAAGATGGCACCCTATGAAGCATTGTACGGGAGACCTTGCAGATCACCTTTATGCTGGAGTGATGTTGGCGAGAAGCACATGTTAGGACCGGAACTTGTTCAGACAAGTAAGCAGGGTGTTGAATTAATCAGAAAAAGATTGTTGGCAGCTCAAAGTAGGCAAAAATCTTACGCCGATCGTCATAGAAGAGAGTTGAATCTCGCAGTTGGGGAGCACGTGTTCCTCAAGATCTCTCCAACCAAGGGCATCTTACGATTTGGCAAAAGGGGAAAGCTCACTCCCAGATACATAGGACCTTTTGAGATTCTGCAGCGGGTTGGAGAAGTGGCATATCGTATTGCATTACCACCGCAGTACTCGAAACTTCATGATGTATTCCATGTGTCTATGCTGAGGAAGTACATTCCTGATCCTTCACATGTGATAGAGCACGAGGTCATTGATGTTCAGCCGAACTTGACCTTTGAAGAGAAACCCATACGAATCATCGATCGTAGAGATCATCAACTCCGTCGGCGCATAGTCCCGATGATCAAGGTCCTTTGGCAGCACCACCAAAAGGAGGAGGCTACTTGGGAGCTGGAAAGTGAATGCAGGAGAAGTACCCGCAACTTTTCGGTATGTCCCTCAACTAAGAAATTTCGAGGACGAAATTTTTTTTAAGGATGGTAGATTGTAACGGCCTGGTGGTTTTTGAAAACAATATTTTAAAATGCATTATCTTGGATTTAATGGGTTTAGTTAATAAATTAAATCCTCTCATTACCCTCTTTAAAACCCCAAGAGTCCCCCTACCCACACGTCACCCTTCATTGCCTTTTGAAAGAGAGAGAGAGAGAGAGTTAGAGAGAGAGAGGAGAAGGGTTATCTTACCGGCGTCTCACTTCATCGTAGGAGAAGGCGGCGTCGAATCCGAGGAGGAGAACTCGGATCCGTGATCAAAAGGAGGCGCAACGACCACAGCGGGTAGAGATAAGCGTTGAATCGAGGTATGTATCGGCTCTAGGATTTCGATTTCTAGACGTATGTATCGGCTCTAGGATTTCGATTTCTAGACGTATGTATCGGCTTTAGGTTTTCGATTTCTAAACGTACGTATCGGTCTAGATTTCCGTATAAATATTGATTACATTAACATAGATCTCTCGTATGTATCGGTTTAGGATTCGTTTAAACAAAGATCAACTCCCTTTTTATAGATGCATGTGTCGAATGCCTAGGTATGTTAGGTCAGGATGATTGCCTTCTGTTCATAATCATGTACCTTATGTCACAAAACATGCTTATGTTCTATCTTTATGGATCTATGACGTGGGATATTAAAGATTTAATTGATGTGGATATAGGATTTTTGTAAATAACTGTGTTACATATTGCAGTAATTACAACATAGTTGAAAAAAAATAGTTAAGCTTAGTTTCCAAAAAAAAATTATCGAAACCTATTTATTCTTGTGGTGTATCTGGGTAACTGTGTTTTCGATATTAATCCCTCATCATGCAGAGCCTTCATTAGAATTTATAAGTCCACTCATTTATAACTTATTATTAAGTAGGGAATCACTACTTATTAGTTAATCTATAATGTGTCGGTTTAAGATGGAGTATAATCACCTGGGTTAATTCAAAGTTGTGCACTATAATTGGTATACGTCCCCTTTTTTTTTGTATACTTAGATAGACAACAACTCAACCATTGCTTAATTTAAAATACTTTTGAAATCTAATTGTACAATTAAATCTCATTTCGAAAATGGTAGCGTGAAACTGTTTTCATCTTCAATTAGCGGATTTAGTTTTAAAAAAAACGGCTTGATCATTGACCTTGTCAAGCGAACAAAGAGCATAAAATTCAAAGTTTACTGACAATGGAAAAGAAAGTTTTATACGTTAAAACTTGGAAAAAAACATACTCTTATGAACATGCCTCATTATATACTATTTGTGTATATGTGTATTCATATTGCCCACATATTATATATTAGTGTTTTTCTAATCTACTCAAATATGTGGTAATTAATGTTTTTTATTTATGTGATTTTATATCTAAAGCAAGTATAATTATTTGAATATAATTGTTTTAACGAATGTCCTACTCCACACTGGATTACGTATCCCCTGATCTAAAAGGAAAATAGGAAAGATGTATCTCCTTTTGTTTTGGATAAAGTTTCGTAATGAAGAACAAATTCTTATTATGGAATTACAACATTAAATTTAATATTTAAAATTTGGCACCGACCATAAGGTCACATGGACGACCGCAAGGGGTCGTGTTAATGCCGCAAGGGGCAACGCCGCAAGGGGCGTATGGTTGTAAGGAACCACAGAGGCAAAAGCTAAGTCCTCTACAGTTGTAGCTACACTGTCATGTCATGCCATGGACCGCAAGTGCCAGCGGTTAAAAACGTATAAAAAGATACGTAAATGAATGTTATGCAAGAATATGGTTTATAAAGAAAAACCATCATGAAAATGTGAAGAATGGTTTAACAAGAGAATGAACCATTACATGTTATGTGAAAATTGGTTTAAAAAAGTTAAACCATCAAAATTATGGGGGCTAATATGTAAAGTGGTTTATATATTTTGTAGGTATGTAAATTTTTGGTATTTTATGAGATACGCCCACAAGTAGAAATAAATATTTGTCATGCCTACTTACGCAAATTTACCTACTTTACATGTATACCCTTGTTTATGAAAGAAGTCAAACAAAAAAATGATAGGGATCGAACTTAGACATGCATGGGAATTATCTAGGCACGAAATGTTGTGTATGCATGAAAATTCAAGTATATAATTTTTAACGGGATAAGAACCGTTAGAATACCCATGCATGGACCCCGATGCATACTGGGCATTAGGCTCATGCAAATTATGTTTGTTAATTTCAGGTGAAGAGCAAGGTTGACTGCATTTTCTGGATCGTGCTACTGGCTCATTGAGATCTCTGACGTGGTACGAATTAGCCGGTGAAGATCTAGTGGATATCTATATGCCCACAGGAACTATCTAGTTGTCATCTTTTTCAATTTCTAGAATAGTTTTTCCCAGTTTAGAGTTGTAATAATGGAACTCTAGTTTGAGTACACATTTTATGTAATGGATGTTATTTTCTCTGCTCATTATATGCCATTTGTTGATATTTTGGTAACGGGTCGGTCGTGCGATCAACTATCGCTTGCTTCCGCCGATTGTCACGATCCGTTCCGTTACATTTTTGTACATAAGTACAGTAATGAATTTATTTATAACTATGCGTAACAAAATTGTATGATTGCATTCACCATTATTGATATAATTGTTATGAAATTACTATATCTGTTATATCTATTTTGTGCGTAAACCATCCTAAACATGTATATTTTAGTTAATATATTAAAAATTCTGTTATTATGCGTATCCGATTCGTATTCGTTTTACATTCGTATTCGTTTTTAAGGATATGGTAACACATTTTTTACACCCGTCAATATTCGTATTTTAAAATGAATAAAGATATGATTATACCTATATTCGTATCCGTATCCGACCGTTTTCATCCCTACCGCTGGCCATGCATCCGACCCAGGTTGCATTCCTCTCCCCCAGAAAGGATTGCCTTGGCCTCGAACTGCCTTCGGGCTCCTCGCAGTCCTTCCACTCCATGTTAATTCCGATCCCATATCCCGACGATCTGTGTAGCATGGTGTGTTAGCTAGCGTTTACCATCTCGTCACCTTCCACCGTCAAAGATCTTCTAACGGAGAAGAACAATCTCATTCTTGTCTCTTTATATTTCAATTCCAGATTTCATGTTATTTTGATTAAAGTTTAGAACAAGGTTACGTTTTTGTTAAGTTTGGGATCAAAGTAAAATGTTTGTTTCTTAGGTAGTTGTTCTGCAATTTCCGTTCCCAATCTTATTGTGTTCAACTCACAGAAAAATTACAAAAGAAAAAGTAAGTTTTCGTTTTAGCATAAAAGCCCCCATATGCATTTCTTTACATTTAAGAATTCTATTGCAAGTTATTACTTTCTTTATTTAATATTTTGCGAATATTGCATCCTTTATCCCATGTCAACCTTTTCTTTTCTACCATTCTAGTTCTGAAAACTTCAATTACTTTACATTTCAGTCCCTTATCTTTCCATTTAGCTATATATATATCCTAGGAAGTTGGTTAAAGCAATAAAAATACTAAACAAAGTTGAAAAATTTTGTAAAAAAATCTTAAAAATATTAGGAGTCATTTCGAATAACTTAGTAGAGATAGTTTTTCACTTTGATGCCTCAAAAAGTCCGTATACAAATATAGTGATATTTGATCCGTTTAAATTGAAATTAGAGTCAAAATACACCCAAAATTTGTGTGAATTTGCATTGTCCTTGTGGATTCGAACCTCTACTTACTCTTTACATTTATTATGCATTTTGGATGATCGTAGTTGTAATTTCTTATTTGGATTGATGATTTTTGTGTGAGAACAATGGCTACGATAAAAACATAATTAAAACAATCATTTCAACAGTTCTCTAGGATTGGCCATCTACTATAGACAATTTCTTCAAGGGTTTTCCTAGCTAGCACTCTCACTTACCTAGCTTACCCAGAAAGATGTACCCTTTGTTTGGGATGATAGGTGTGAGCTGAGTATTTGTAAGCTCAAGGAGCGATTGACGACAACACCTATTCTTACCCTTCCTTCCGAGACTCTAGGCTTTACAGTGTATACGGATGCATCCAAGGATGGATTAGGTATTGTACTGATGCGGCGAGGATATGTAGTGGCTTACGCTTCAGGACAACTGAAGCACCACAAGTGCAACTACTCTAAGCGTGATCTAGAGTTGGTAGTAATGGTCTTCGCATTGAAAATATGGCATCATAGATGATCTCATATTCACCATCTTTATTCTCATAAATTAGCCCTCTATGTTAAACTACTCAATTGAATTAACAACTAATTAATTAGAATTAACATTTTACACTTTGTAATTAAGTTAAAGTGTCCAATTATTGTATATATGTATCTATGATCCTATTTATTTTCTGTATTTTTCATATTATTCAAAATATAATAAAAATAGTTTAACATTGTATGTAATATAATGTATATTATTTATTATTCAAAAATATAAAAAATACAAAACAAATAAAGTAGGTATTTTTATTTTCTAAAAATACTTACAAAAATATTAAATATGTGTATTGATGTATTTTGATCTTGAATTCTACATGAAAGTTGTGGCTCTTAAAAAATACACAACTTTCATGTAGAACACTTTTTTTTACTTTATTTATTATTTTTTTGTCTATCATTTATTTTTGGGTTCTATTTTTTTATTGTTTAGTGTGCCCCACCCCTTTCTTTCTCCCCCGCATCTTCTCTCAACTGTCTGATCTTTTACCACTTGATCATTTGATCAAACAGATCTCAATCATCCAGTCATGCCCAAATTAGAGCTGCTAGACCCCCAGATCCAACTGTCTTCATTCATCTTCAACCTCCAGGTGGCTAACCTGCATGAGTCGTGACCCTTCGCCAGCCTAACTTCTCCCCATTTCTTCAGCCAGTCCAAGTGTTGCATCCTATTGATTGCAATACCTATCGAGAGATCTTTCATCCCTCATCTATGCTAACCTCCGAGCATCTGTCCTCAACTCTATCAACCGCGTGTTGTTGAAACCTCCTCCCCAAACCACCTGTAGCTCGGAAAAAAAACCCATGTTCCAACCATCATTCCAATCAAGACGCCTTTACACGAGAACCCTATGAGCTTCTTCCTCCTTCCAATGACAGTATGAGAGAGAAGTCAAGAGAAGACCTAGCTCTTCTCCAGTGAGATACACGATCGCCTCAACCATGTTGCACCCCACATTCCAGGTGTTGCTCGAACTCCACTCCTTTCCAAAGTGTCAAGCGACGACCTGAAGCTCCAAAGCTTCACTCCCAGGACTCCGTTCATCCCATATTTCATTCTCCAACCTCCAAGTATTTCTCTATATTACCCCTTGTGTTTTTCTTCACTTTATTCATGCACGTACACCTAATCTCTTATCGATCTGAGTAGACCATTACCTCCTCCGAACATTCCCAATCTTTTCTAGGCCTTCAGCGCTCCATCTTACCTTCTCCACATCTTTGACCGCCTCACTCCGCCTCTTCCTAACACTTGAAGAGGATCCATCGGGTTTTCATTCTAATCACCATCATGGACCCCCCATTTCACTCCCCCTCTTGTCCCCTTGCTTCAACTATAGCTTCTAACACTACTGGTACTCATTGATCGAAGTTTTGAGGTCTTCTTTGATTTCGAATTTCCCTTTCAACAAAGCTTCATCGATCCACTATTCAATCCATTACAACAGCACCTGTGGAGCTCCATCACCTTCTCCAGACCTTGGGGAAGGTGTCCAAATCCTCTCTGAGGATAGAAGAGCAAGGAGGAGTAGAAGGAGCATTGCTAGAGATCGTTCTCTCTGCCACCACCTGTAGAGTCCTTCGATCTACTATGAAGAGCAGATATTGATAGATCGTTCTGATGGAACAGTCCATGTCAGACCCGGAGCTCTGCTCTCACCTTCAAGCTTGGTGAACCCGAGCCGAGTCTCGAAGTACAGAAGCCATCCACATGACCCGAAGCAGATACGTGACCTAAGCCTATCCCCACGCTCCATGCATGTGTCTACCTGGAGAAACTATAGATAAGCCTCGTTGGGATCTCCTATTTACATTTGTACTCCATCACATGAATATTTGCAAGTCAAACCCCACTCGGTGTCCTTATTTGCATTATAGCCCTCATTTGGACATGTATGCATTGATTTTAATATATTTTTAATTATATTTTCTTTGCAAATATGACCTTGTATAAGATCTTAAATAACTTGAGCATCTGATATCCAAATTCAGTGACTTTGATCTTATTGGAATTCTATTTTGATACTCTACATGATTATGTACATGTTTAGTAATATGTAATTGATCATTTATTTATTAAAAGTAGATCCTTGATTGAGTTTATTGTATTGAGTTTCCATTAAATTTCTTTAACTCTAAGAAGTACGTAGAAAGAGGCATAAAATCTTTAGTTCATTTACTTCATGTTCAACTAAGATTAGAGATGTTTTGAATTATTCCTTAACTTTAATTAAATAGAATTAGATGTCTTTGTGAAAATGGACCAAGATGCTTTGAATTAGATTTTATTCCTCATAGAAATTAGCATCTAATTTGTGCATCATTTGCATATTGAATTTTATAGATCAATTTTGAGATATTTGATTATTTATTTCAAGAGCTATTTCATGTGATGTGTTTTCTTATGAGTGTTGAATTATATTATATTTTGTAGCATCTTATTCTAACTTGCATATAAAAATAACTAAAATAATCCATACATACATTATCATTGTCTCCATTGATCTGGGCACATTAGAATCACTTAATCTAGATTACTTAGACCTCAATTACGTATCTTAATTATCTTGTGTCCTTATGTCGACAACAATACGATCTTAGCTTTGCCAATTGACAGTTCATTAGATAGAACTGTTGTCGGAGACATTGCATTTTTAGGCCATTTAATTAGGTTTAAATTCATATAGTGTTCTTTAGGTCTATCTCTGCTTGTTGATTTTGTGTTTCTGTTGATTTATTATTTGTTTTTTATGGTTTGTTTTTAGCTTGATACTTCTCTTTGAATACATCTAAGCGTAAGCCATTTTGGCTGGACCCGTAGAGCCAAGCAAGTTTGAGGTGACGTGGAGGAGATGAACTTGGAGCTCGAGCTGAGAGTTCACTGCAACTGTTATTAAAAGAGAGAGAGATAGTCAATTAATTGACTTAGAATATTTTTTGTATATTATTTATGTAGTAATTTGTGATTATCTGTCCATTTACAGCGATTCTCTGTTGAGAGCTCGCATCTGTAAGAAGAGACATTAACTCTACGACTAATGTGGTGTGTCGAGGCATGTTTTACTCTTGACCAAAGAGTGGGGCTCGACTTGAGTGGAGAAGCTAAGGACAGGCACACTGTTATTAAAGCCTAGTTAGGTCAATTTGGTATTGTGCCCTCATAACTTAGGACACACATATTTATAGATTCACTAATATACACACCTTAGACCATTCTTATTAGCATTAACTTAAATAAACTTCTTTCCCGCTAATAGAACTCATGTTTTTGGTGTGGTTTTTCAGCTTACATGCATGTAATATAAGTTTATAAATCCAATCTTGTATAATACATAAAGAATGCATGGATATCTGTAAGTATAACATCTACTTGAGCATTAGTCATAGTTGTTTCGACTACATTAAATTTTATGACTCCTCCCTCTTGAGTTTAAAACTATGGATTAAAGGAAAAGAGGACTGACATAGGCGATTAAATTGATGTGCTCACATTAATTAACCAAGTGATAACCAATATTTAAATTGGTATTGTTAAGCAAGTCGACATAATTTAACTTAGAACAAAATGTACCTTGTCTTATGGGGGAGCAATCCCCTAATTCCTCACAGGTACTAAACTCCAGATAGATTGGGTGAGGATGCATATACATCCTAAGTCTCCATTTCCTGCTCTCATGGAATTGGGAGCTGCAAGTGTTTGCCTTTGACTTTAGAGACATTTTGGTTGTTTAAGTCTGCTAGTATCTTTAAGGGTGAGATATTGAACCCGATAGCCTGGACAGATCATCCTTCTGCTTGAAAGCTAGCAAAAATACTGTTGGGTGTCAGTTGACTCATTGTGAGTAACGAACTTTAAGTTTTGTACTATCACCAATTAAAGATGAAAATATAAATCGGTTGAACTCTTACGGCCTTCACATGTGAAGTTGGTGAATTTAGGGGTTCGTATTGGATTTGTTTTGTGTGAGTTTATCCCCTCACATTTCAAGTGCCTTTACATAAGTCATCTCCTTATTCAAATTCATGCTCTATTTCGTATCATCTGTAAACCAAAGATGAATACTTGATGGATATTTGTTTGGACCTTGCAAACTTATCATTGAACCACCCAAATGCTATGTCTTCTAAGGTCCATGATACCTCACTTCCTGGACCTTCCTGGACTCATGATGACCCTCTTCTTGAGTCCAAGTTCACTTCTTTAGGGGATGGTCACACACCATCCAATACCTTTCTCTCTTCCTTTCTCATCGAGGATGACCTTTGCCTCAGTGAGCTCGATCTGATTTCAACCTCTTCTATCCTAAACCCATTTTCTAATGAAGGTGACACAGAAGATTCATTTCTTATGATGCCTTCAAAGAAACACCTTGAGGATGAGGACCATGATGACCCCTTGCAACATATACTAGCTAGGTCGACCATCGCAGAATAATAGAATGCTCTTGTGAGAGCCCAAATAGTCAGTTTAATGTGGGGGTTGATGCACTGATGGACACAGCCTACAACCCTGGACAATATTAGAATCTCAATTGATTGAGTCCACCTACACCAGATGTGGAATATGAGTCGAAGTCTCATTTCCTTACATTGTTGTACGCATTCCTAAGGGACTTTGAGTTGGTCTATGATAACCTTAAGCATCTTAGAATTAGACAAGACTTCATATGACTCAAATCCATTCCTTGTGCCTTGGGAGATGAGGTGGATTACTGGATAAAGAATCTAGGGTAGTTGTAACTGCATACAATCAGTTCAAAACCTTTTCTTAAAGAAGTTCTACCTTTTGAGTAGAACCAATCAGGTGCAGACTCGCATCACAAGCTTTGTCCAGTTACCTAACAAATTGTTTTGTGATACATGGAGAGGTTCAAATATCTGTTACAGAAGTGTGCATGTCATGGTAGGGAAATACCATTTTGGTTTACTCACTATTCAATGGTCTCAACACCGAGATGTAGGGTTTAGTGAGCGCTGACTGTGGAGGTTACACATCCAACGGAGCAGATACCATCTGGAATGTATTCGAGCAGATAGCTGAGATAAGCCTCTCACAGACCACTAGCATGGCTTATTCAGAGATCCATACTTCTCTTTCATCTAAAGAGAGGGGGAAGAAGGCTATAGTTGAGCTTGCTAAGGACCTGATTACTAGTATGGGAATCATTGTCAATGAGTTAACAATCGTCGAGCAGATCAACAAGAGCGTTTCAGTGTTGGAGAGTTTGTCCAAGCATCCAAAGCAGATGGAGAAACTCACCAAGAGGGTATCTTAGATGAAGATACATGCCTTATATGCATCTTGAACCCATGTCAATCATGTACACTGTGTACAAGAGCTATAGATGCCAGGGCCTCGGTAATGGGTAGAGGACCACTCCTTTACCCAACCTTGCCAGCATGATCTATTTGTAAAGTTAGCAACAGAAGAGCCTCCTCAAGTATGGGAAGTGATGAATAGCCAATCATCTACCTTTTTCCTTCATTTTTGTATTTAAATCCCTATCAAAACACTTGAAAATATTAATAACTTGTACAAATTAGCATGCATCATTCATCTGCAATCAATGTATAAACATATGTGTTTAAATCCAAAATAAACGAAAAAAGAAAAGAAAAGGAAAATAAATGAAGTATCAAAGATACTAAATTAATCTAAACCATGTGACCGAGTCATTATTGACTGGGTTGATAAGGAATAAAGTAGGGGGAAATAAGGGCCAAATACTGTATATAAAACCCTGATTATTTATTCAAAATGACCATTTTATTCTTTTTTATTTTATATACCCCAAATAATAATATTTTCAACATGAAACTTGTACATAATAATATATAGAAAATTATAAAAACAATTCTCAAGAAAAATAATGCATAGTGCAATTGGGACACATATGAAAAAGCTGTAAAACAAACTTCACAGATCAATATATTCTCTGTATGAATCAAATTGAACCAAACTCACTTCCAATGTATTCCAAATTAAATTATCTATTTAATAAAGGTGTTTTCATTAAAAATGGAGTTAAGATGCAAAAGACGGCTTTCTGGGGTATTGTTGTACTATGTATCTATATATGATATTCATATATTTCATTCTTTATATTTTTACTCTTCTTATATTTTAAAATAATTTATATGTTATTTTAAATACCATAAAAATTAAATACAAAATAAACAATTAAAAATACATTATAAAATATATATGTATAGTATACCTATAACGTATATGCATACAATTATTTATGTATGTAAATAAAATCTGAAAAATAAAACAAAAATGTAAATATGTATTTAATTACATTATAAATATATAAAATATGTACATATGATAACAAAAATTTAAAACCTAAAATAAAAATAAAACAACTAAAATATAGGTAAATATACCTATGTATATACTTGTAAAAAAACAACACCCAATAAATTTAATTGTATAAATAAATAAAACTCACGATAAAATAGTTTGAAAAATAATAAACATTTTTCATATTTTAAGTTTTATTTAATAAAATCATTTATTTTTTATTAAATTTACAAGTATTTCTACTTTCTATTTTGCCTCATTCGGGCTGAGGTGGCCCAATGGGGAGATGTCGAGTGTTGACCTTCATGTCAACACTCTCTTCTACATAGCCCTAGCTTCTGACATTGTCAGATGTCACGAGCTTCCCCTCTTCTCCAAAATTCCACTCCTTCTCCATGCATCCTTCCACCTTGAGCTTCTCCCCATTTTGTAGCCACCATGACCCTCTCTCATGCCAATCTCCTAGATTCCACCAACTATCATCCTCCTTCATGCAATCCACCTCCCAAAGTCACCGTACACCATGTGCATAAATAAACCCTTCCACCATTCTTCAGATTGTTTATCCTTCTTCGAGATTTGTAACCCCTAGGTCCACCCCCAAATGTGAAGCCTTTTGTGATAGGAAGGGCTTCATCAGAGTGATCCAACCATCTTCAGACCTAGTCCAGGCAGTCCGCTTCTCCTTTGCCTTCCTGGTTAGCTGCTTTTCATTGCTTTCTAGTGTAGATTTTCATTTTGCATCCATTTTTTTATTTCATCCGATTTCATGCTTTCTAGCATAGAAATCCAATTTCTTTCGTACATCAGAGCTTAGAATACGGCCATTGATCCAACCATCTTCAGACCTAGTCCAGGCAATCCGCTTCTCCTTTGCCTTCATGGTTAGCTACTTTTCATTGCTTTCGAATGTAGATTTTAATTTTGCATCTATTTTTTTATTTCATCCAATTTCATGCTTTCTAGCATAGAAATCCAATTTCTTTCGTACATCAGAGCTTAGAATACGACCATTGCCACCCCCTTGTTTCCGATTGCAAATCGACCCCTACGAATGTTTACACCTTTCCCTCATCATCCATCATCTTGCCGATCTTCGGAGCACCTCTGTTGCACCCATTTGCACCTCTTTTTGCACATCAAATGTCTTGAGGTACATACCCTCGACCCCTGACCGTTTTGTGCAAGTTAAGGAGACCCAAGGCTTCATCTGGAGCACGTTTGGGGCACCTACAGGTCAGCCAGGTACTCAGAGCTTCCAAGTCTCCATAGTTGGAATATGGACCCTTTTGAGGCCCCCTATGGACGCGGGAAGTGCTCAGGAGTATTTTGAGCACATTAGCATCTTCTGGGAGTTGAGTCACTCGAACATTATAAAGCGGTCGTGAAATCTCACAAGATCGTACTCAGTCGCTGAAGTGACCGATCACGAGAGCCGACTAACTCAGATAACAATCAAACCACAGTCAAGAATAATCTAACAATCAAATGCAAAGTGTGGATTGAAATTTATGATAAACTCTATAAATAAAATGTAGAATGAACAAGTATGTGTATGGTGTCGAACTCAGGGAACAATGGGGTATAGCATTATTATTTATCTCTAGATAATATGAGTGTGTGTGTAGTTGCACAATATTTACTCAATGTTTTTGTGGGTTTTTGATATATTTAATTTTTTGATTTGATTTTATTATATTATATTTTTATTTTATTGTTTTTTATAATGTCTTTTTATCTTTTTCTTTATTTTAAATTTCTTTTTGCTTTTGATATATAATAAGTATATATATCACTATATATAATAATATGCATAATATACGATATATATAATTTATGTATAATAGATAATAAAGATCATAAAATACAAACAAGAACAACCCTTTTTATTTTTAAAGAATTTCAAATATATTTACGGTATTTATAATAATTAATAATAATAAGTATATAGAAAAATATATATGTATATAAGCTATATAGGGTATTCTAATTATAAATATATGTATATATAGTTAAAATTTACAAAATAAAATATTTTTGTGTTATTCAAATATTCTTATATTTTTATGTTCTTTTGGAATTATTGATATTTTGTATTTTTAAAATTAAAAATATTCCAAATAGGGAATATTTAAAAAGGCAGAATTGTTTTGAGAATTAAAACTATAAAATGAGTCCAAATTTTATCAAACTAATTTAATATATAGTAATAAGTGTGTGTGTGTGTGTGTGTATATGGGGAAGAAAATTAATTATTGGAATTTTTGAAGATTCCAATTTTCGTACAATTTTTTAGCATGGCAACTATTTATGGAAAAAAGAAATGCAAAAATAAAAATACTCAAGCTTGTTGGGGAATATTTGCAATATAAAATAAATATAAGGTGTAGCTTGCAAAAAACTGAAAGTTTTTGAATTGGAATTTGATTTTTAAATACTAAACCAAATTACAAAACACGAAGGGGTACAAGTACAAAATGTCCACTCATGTGGGGGACATGTGAGGTGACCTGGTAGAGGACCTGCTTGCATCATTCAAGAGTTACAAGGGCTTCGATGCAATTTGTCCACATACTTTAACATAATAAAAAAAATACAGAACCATTACTTAAATTTAAAAAATAAAGGGTATTTATGATATTTTCCCCACCAATCATCCCTTCATCCAACCGCTCCCTTGATGACGAGTGGCAGATCCTACGATCGAGGGAAGACGACGCTTCAGCAGGCTTGGACGAACGAGATTAAAACAATCGATATGTTCTTGATCCAACATCGTTCAAGGGTGTCGGAAGAACACCTAAGAACACCGACGAGTTGAGCTTTGATCGCTTCATGCTCCTACCTCCGGCGTCTTCCTATGCATGTACATGTGTGCTCAACTGAGCTCCATGTTGCTCAATGGCATATCTCGAGCATATGGATAGCTCGTGTGACATGGAGATGCTCCAAGCATTTTACTTCGCTCCAGATGCATCCTCGAGTCCTTTATCCTGCACCAGAAGATCTTATGGCTCACGACGGGTTGCCACGACCAATAAATGATTCTAAGAGGATGACTTTTTTTTAGAATCAAGATGTAAATGAAGTAAAGGAATACAGTGAATCTTGAGAAGATAATGAGACTCCCAAAATTGGAAACTAAAAGGACAATTAAAGATGAAACACTCATACCTCTTCACATGAGTTTGAGGATGGATTCCATGTGTCAGCTAAGTCCGACAATGATCTGACTTCATATGTTGAAGCTTCCAAGGATCATGACATGGAAAAATGGATGTTAGAAATAAAGTCTAAAGTAGAAGTTATATATAAGTGTTGTATATAAACCCTCGAGGATCCACCTATATGGTTAAGACATGTTAAGTGTAAATGGATCTTCAAGAGAAAGAGGGAACCTAATGAGAAGGTACAGACCTCCAAAGCACGACTCATATCCACAAGATACACACGAAGAGAAGACATCGCTTGCGATGAGACTTTCTCTTCAGTCACCTTGCTTAAACCCATCAAAATATTGCTAACTATTGCTACACAACTTGACTATGACATCTACAAGATGGAAGTGAGGATTGCATTCCTCTATGAATTCCGCATTGAGGATATTCATATGAAGTAGCCCTAGGGCTTCATAGTTGAGGAACGTAAAGTGTGTAAGAGAACTCCGTCAATGGACTCAAATAAGTTTCTAGTAGTTGAAACATCAGATTTAATGAAATTATAAAGATTATGATTTCATACAAAATCTTGATGAACTGTGCGAAGCTTAGTGGGGGTGCCATTGTGCTCATCGTGCTAAATGTGGATAATATCCTAACCATTTGGAATAATATAAGGATGACAATAAATGTTTTATAATGTGGTTGTTCCATACCTTGAGATGAAAGATCTCATGGATACCTCTTTGATCCTAGTTATGAAAATGTTCAGAAGCAAAGAGAACAGGGTATTGGGACCGTCACACCAGTAGTATACCTGAAGGATATGGTTAGATCCTCAAGCGCATCACGGAAGCGTGAGCGTCGTATCGAATGCGACAAGGAGCGACTAGTCGCACTAGTTGCTCGATGCAGCGGAATTTAAAAATTTTATACGACGAAACCACATGATCCAAGAACACTTCTCGGATTGTTTCGTCTAAACCACAAACAAGTAATTGGATTACCTCTTGAAGCGTGGTTGTGATCGAGTCTCTAAACGAAGACCTCCTATCTCAAGTCCGATCCGACGGAGGAGACGCTTGCGAGCGCGGGGATGAACCGCGTACTTCTTGTAATCCATGTTGATGATCCAAGCGGTGGATCTCCTGATCTCGACACACGAGATCCGACGTCTTCTTCACGAGCGAGGCACACCGAAGGAGACGGAGATCCACGAGCAAACCATCGGGCAGCATAACGATGACGTCGCGGCGATGGAGAACCTCTCTAGGGCATCCATGGTGGACGACCATGAGAGGGAGAGATAGGGCTGTCGTGTAGAGAGAAAGAGAGAGAGAGAGAGAGAGAGAGAGAGAGATATGCTTCTCAAGCATTATGTGTAAAGAGAGAGCATGGGTATGCCTCTCTATTTATTGGGTTTTGGGATCCATGGATCTCAATCCATATGACATACAAAATCAATGGATGGGATTGATTTATGTCAATCCAATGGCTAAGATTGTTGTTGGTAAAACCAACAAATTTAGATCAAAATATATTTGACAAAATCAAATACAAATTAATCCAAAATTACACCAAATAAATAAGGAGAGAATATACATGGAGATTACATCTCCATGTACATTCCATATGGACGGCCACCCATTCCTATTTGGAATTGGGTGCCGCCCAAGCTTTCCATGAGGAGAGCAATCTCATGACATGTCATGAGATTGCATATCTCCATGGAAATCTCTTTATTTATTTCCAACAACTTTTGTTGAGTTTTATTCTTCAAAAATAATTCACAATTATATTTGAGAATATTGCAATCTTTCCATTGAAAAATTGTGAATCATATTCACAACCCAAAACAACATATAATTTACATTGTCAATTAATTACACAATGTGTATCCAATACACATAATAATTAATCAACATATATAAATTATAATTAGCTCTCTCTAATACATTATAAATCACATTTATAATATATTATGAATAATTGGGTATTACTATCCACATTATTCTTATCCAAAATAATTAAATCACATTTAATTATATTGGATAACTTATTCTCATGTGCCCAAATAATATGAATCACATTCACATTATTCACATCTTTGATAATCAAATCACATTTAATTATCTAAGATAACTCTCCTTATAATACGAATCAAATTCATATTATTCATGATAATTAAATCACATTTAATTATCCATTTTCTCACTGCTCGGATACATATATCAACAATAGAATTATCCATGAACTCTTTCAAGGATAATGCGCTTTCTCCGCGGATACTTGGAGATAAGGACAGGGCGATTGTATTGTTCCACGTATAGTGACTTGGATATTGAGATCACATCTCAAATCCAGATATTGGGCCTCCCATAGATGCTTGATTAAATCAAGATCGCAAATCTAATCTTCTCATTGCATCTGAATCATATTCAGATCAATGTCCAATAATTGGACCAAGATAAGATTACTTCTCTACTGAGAGGAGTCACCAAAATCCAGACCCGTTTCATCACTCCCTCGGAATGGAAGCGTCATGGTTATACAATCGTTTATGATCACATCACCCTCAGGTATTCCCAATACCTGTACATCCTGCATACTGGAAGACTCAGATTAAACCCGAAGTATTAGATCAACTTTACACTGTCTACTTCATGGTTTTATCAATAAGTTTCTCATTCGATCATTGGGAGTTGGTATTGATCATATACTTTCCAAAAGCATATATCATACCTAGGTCTTGATCATATACTTTCCAAAAGTATATATCAAACATACAAATTCAGTCAAGCTTCCAAAGCGAGATGACCATGCGCATGGAATTTGATTCTTCCCAATATCTCATGAGTGAGCTCATGTCTTCCGGTTCAGTAACTGAACATGTATGATCCCTTTGAGAGATCGTATTACTCATTTGCCCTTATATGCACACCAGCGCGCCGGTGTATAGACCTTCATTAGGTCATCAACCTATTGGTCTGCCAAATGTACATACTCATACATTTAGTAACACATCTGTCTCCGGTCAGAGGATGTGTGCCTATCATGACAGCATACGATATAGGACTTTGGTTATCTCGATCTCGTTAAGTCAACTCTTTGACCTAACTCATCTGACACCTCCGAATCTCTATTCCTATGCAGAGGACCTGCATCAAGAGGTCGGTCAGATATCAGCCTAACTGAGATAGGGTTGCCATCTCCTACTCAGGCTGAAGATCATCTCTTAACAATCATTTGACGATGCTTCATGAGTCCTCAATCTAACTCATTGGATATTCATCTAAGCACCAGCCTCTATGATTCAATAATTGAATCAACAGCTATATGATCATTAAGATGGCCATGGTACATAACCCTAATTGTACTAAGGGACCTATTATGCAAATTATGTACTCTTTATTTCAGATTAAGGAGTGAATTGCAATAACATTTATTGCATAATGGCTCGCCGTGGGCTCGCATGTCCAACAATCTCCCACTAGCCCAAAGAGCCATTAATGGGCTAATCATTTAAACCCCACACTCATGTGACAATCATAGGCTATTTAGAAAATAGCTAGGTAAGCTGATGAGTCACTCTGTTCTCAAGAGACTACGCCAAGTCCTTTTACGGCACTTGCACATCTCCTAGTAACAGTGCTCGCATCCAATGCGAATGTTGTATCTTATGCAACATATACTCAATTTTTATCGGTTATAGTGTCCTTGATACTACATCTTATTAATTATCATAACCAGTATTCCCATAATCCTTATTATAATACCTTCATTCCTGGAGATCTCTATCTCATAAGGTATCTACAGTTAAGACCCTTATAGATCACTATCTACAAGATCTTAAACTTTTGAAGATAAGACTTTGATATTACTATCTCTAAATTTCATCATCTTTGAAGATATTGTTATTACTGCAACTAAGTGTTTTATTTCCATAGTAGGATTAGTAACAGTTTACTACTCCCACTGCATGGTAGACATCTGGTTCTTGTACACATCTAGCATACATTTAGCTTCTCATAACTGATGCACAAGTGCAAGCAGTTCTAGCATTCACTTCCTCAACTCTTTAAGGTGCTATCCCTCTAGACAGGTCACTACCACATCTTAAGGGAAGGAAGCTTTTCTTGGAATTTTCCAGAGAATGGAATAAGTCCAAGGTGTACTACTGATGCGACGGTCCCAATACCCTCTTCTCTTTGCTTCTGAACGACTTCAGAACTAAGATCTAAGAGGTATCCTTGAGATCATATCTCGAGGTATGGGATAACCAGATTATAAAACATTTATTATTATCATCCTTAGATCATTCCAAATGATTAGGATAATATTTACATTTAGCACGATGAACACAATGGCACTCCCACTAAGCTTCACATGGTCCATCAAGATTTTATCTGAAATCATAACATTTATAATTTCATCAAATCTTATGTTCCAACTACATGAAGCTTATTTGAGTCCAAAGATGGAGTTCTTTAGCTTGCACACCTTGCTTTCCTCAACCATGAAGCCCTGGGGCTATTTCACATGAATATCCTCAGAGAGGTATTCATAGAGGAATGTAATCTTGGCTTACATCATGCAGTTGTCATAGTCAAGTTGTGTAGCTATAGTTAGCAATATTCTGATGGGTTAAAGTAAGGTCACTGGAGAGCAAGTCTCATCGCAAGCGATGTCTTCTCTTCGGTGTGTAGCTCATGGCTACGAACCATGCTTCGAAGGTCTCTACCTTCTCATCAGGTTCCCTCTTTCTCTTGAAGATCCATTTACACCTTAATGGGTCTTACCCATATAGGTGGATCCTCGAGGGTCCATATACAACACTTGTATATGAAGTCTACATTAGACTTTTATTGCTAACATCCATCTTTCCATGTCATGATCCTCAAGAGCTTCATCACATGAAGTCCGATCATTTTCAGACTCAACTGACACATGGAATCCATCCTCGAACTTATTTGAAGAGGTATTAATGTTTCATCTTTAATTGTCTATTTAGTTTCCGATTTCAGGAGCCTCATTATCTTCTCAAGATTAAATGAGTTCCTTTTCTTCATTTTCATCTTGATTCTCAAGAGAGTCATCCTATAAGAATCATATTCTCAAAGATGAGATCTTTTTAAAAATCTCAAGGTCATAAAGTAGGTATCTAATACCATCCTTTATTTTCCTAATGAAGTAGCACTCTCTGGTGCTAGATTCCAGCTTACCAGCTTGGGACCTTATTAAGTGTATAATGTAGTCTCTACCACATATACATATACCTAGAAACTAAGAGATAATTATGCTAAGATTAATCATTGATCAAATCATGTCACACATGATCAGTTGCATCTCCCTAGAACTCTATTGAGTTAAGGCTCATTAGGAGGGGTGAGATAGAAATGATATTCACATCTCCATAAGGTATTCCTTGAATTCATCTAATAGGTACAAGCTACCTTGGTTAGATCAAATTCATTTCATCTTCCTTCAAACTTTGGTTCTAAACCAAAATTGTGAAATCTTTGAACATTTCAAAGTTTTCTAAGGTGAAGAGAAGAAATTTCATATCATACATAATCATCAATAGATATCACATATCCATAATGTTTACTATGATATAGATGATTCTCATACATCAATATGTATGAGATCCTGAATACCTTGGCATCATGCACCTTTCCCAAAGAAGGGTGTATTGGACATTTTACTTTGAATACAATATTCATAAGTATGCAAGTTTTGAAATTTTAGACATTCTAAAGTTTCATCTCTTACTTGTCCATTGATCTCATCAATAGACATATGTCCAAAACATGATGCCAGATCTTGTCAAATGATTTTTATCCTCCTATTGATCTTTAAAGGTTTAATTTTTCAATATTAGAAATCTTAATGAACCATTCATTAATTTTCTAATTTAGTGGAGTCCACTAGATATTAGATTACTATCTGAAATATGTCCATTACAACTCTTTATGATAGTTCTATCTCAGAATTCATGTTTATTTCCAACATTCAGAAACAAACAATGAGTGTATTATTATATCTAGGTCATAGAGACGTTCTCTATTACTAAGGGCTCTCCCACTGAAATTAACAAGTCTATCAATCCAAAGGAGATTGTTGCAACAATTGCATCAAAATTCTCAAGGATAACTATAGACCTTAAGATCAAGTTTTCCAGTCTTCTAAAACATATGCAACCCATTGCAATTGTTGTTTAGAAGATCGAGATACAATTATAAGACTTTATATTATTCAATAAGTCAATATCAATGATCTATGTAGATTATATTGATGCTCCATCCGAGTCCTTCTCTGAGGATTCTAGACAGACTTGATAGTCATACTATCAACACATCAACTTATTGCAGTATTGGCATTCATCCAGCTCTTTGGATGGAAGTCACAGAAGTGCAATCAACTCTTTGACTATACTTCTTACTTGGGTCCAACCCATGCTTCCACTGCGCTCCCTTCATCTTTAAGCAACCACTGCTCAAGACTAGAGGATCTCTCATGTTAAATTCAAAAGAATTCAAAATAAGAGTATTTCAACACTTATATATGCTTCATTAAATTCATACAATATGAATATTATGAAGCTTCATGAATGACTAGAGTAAAGATAGTAAAATGATGACACTCATCACCTACATCCATCTAAACTCTTAGAACATTGGTTCAGGTAGGTATTCAAACGTTTTGAATATATCATCTCTTATGGAGCCACCATTCTGCATGATGCAGAGAACCATGTCATTCATGATTAAATGTTGAGAGCACATATGTATGCCAGAATATTTTTTTAGAATTTTATAAGGATTATTTGATAATTACGATCATTATCGACATGTCACTTCAAAAGTACATTCGATAAGATCAAGACTTATAGAGACATACAAACCATAGGGTTGTAGTACTATTATCCATTTAATTGTCATTCCTCATTATTATGAGGAAACTTGCACATTGTAACCACATACATTATGTGTCCAATTGCAAGTACAATATCTGGATCAAGGGTCCAATCAATGATATTTTACTTGTTATTATTGAGTATAATATTGAGTGGGTTTAATGAAGGATTATCTGAAATAAGAAATTTTTGCATGAGTGTATATTTATATATATATACATATTATACTTTGATTTAGGAATTTTTATATCAAAGTTGTCTTGCCTTGTCAACACTGAAAGTTCATTCCCTTAATCACTTTCAATGTAAGAGATATACTTACCATCATATCTCAGCAAGATCTGGGATCTCCTTCCTTATCTTTGCTACATCCTAATAATATGAGAAACTGCAACTCCAATAAAGAAAAGCGGGAACACATTCCGCCTTGCAAGTCTAACTTGCATTTCCCAATTCGGTCTTTAACACCCAGGCCCACCACCCCTAAGGTGATGTTGACCCGTCGTTAATTGAACCAACCGTCAACAGGAATAGAACTCGCTATGCGCAATCCAATATCGCCCCAATAATATGAGGACCCGATATTGGGGTCACTACGCATACGTCCTTATTTTTTCAAGAAGCGACGAGTCCGATCCAAATGGATCATATGCAGGAGCTGTCACTTCGGACAGGCGTCTCCCACATACAATATCTGGCGACGGAACCCTTTGCCTTGACGGGAGACCATGGATGTCACTTATGTGATCCTCCATCTCTTATTCAAATTCAATTAATTACTATGAATCACATTCATACAATTAATTCTTCCAAGGGAATTATTAACTCTAATCATATTAGAGTATAATTGGACATAATCAATTCAATCATATTAAATTAATTATCAATCCAATTCAATCAATCAAACTTGATTGTTATGCTTGAATATATATGGTATTATTCTCAAAGTGCGTATTAATTCGTATTTTAATAATTAAGAAAATACAACTTAATCCCTCGGACATTATCTCGGCCCTACCCGCTGTCATGGCCAGTACCGGCGGGAGTGGGACGGACCGCGTACGTTGCGACCCGCTACCCCAGCGATCCCCGACTAGACACCATATCCGCCTCGGGAAAGGATAATGCCAAATTGATTAATTTGTACTTGAGATGATCATCGATTATTCAACCGAAATTATACCATATAGTAATCAAAACAATTTTGATTATAAGGAAATTTGCTAGACAAATTCCCAATCCTATTCAAGCAAGGAGTTTGATGATTGTGTTTCCAATTATGATCTAGATCAAATCTAATAAATTAATTGGTTGAGGTCAAGTCAATTAAGGAAATAATCATATTCCAATATTTTTTAAATATTTTCCATAATTATTTCATGAAATTAACAATTAATTTCACTAATTGACAATCACATGGTTCTTGATTAGGAAAGTAATTTCAGCAGTGACCCCTACTTACTAAAATTAGAATATCTCAATCAATTTAAATCCAAATTAAGCAAAGTAAGTTTCCATAGTTTGCTAACTTGATTTACAACAGAACCTATGTGATTTGCACGATTTCGATGCGTCTCTAAACAGTAATTAACTCCTTAATTACGTTAAGATTCGCAGTTCCTGCAACAGTGAATACATGTTCATTAAAACAACCATATCTAGAGCAAACGAAATCCGATTTACGCAAACTCAGATCCCATGGTTTCCTTATTTAATGGGAAACAAAATACAAGTAAATAATTCGTGCTTAAACATTTTGAACATGGCCTAAATTATTTACTAAACAGATCTGTGAAATCAAATGCGATAAAAACTTTCGCGACCATAACGAACCCAAGTCGTCATCGGTTAGCGAATCATATTTGAAACCGTCGACCTAAGGCTCTGATACCACTTGAAGGATATGGTTAGATCCTCAAGCGCATCACGGAAGCGTGAGCGTCGTATCGAATACGACGAGGAGCGACTAGTCGCACTAGTTGCTCGATGCAGCGGAATTTAAAAATTTTATACGACCAAACCACATGATCCAAGAACACTTCTCGGATTGTTTCGTCTAAACCACAAACAAGTAATAGGATTACCTCTTGAAGCGTGGTTGTGATCGAGTCTCTAAACGAAGACCTCCTGTCTCAAGTCCGATCCGACGGAGGAGACGCTTGCGAGTGCGGGGATGAACCGCGTACTTCTCGCAATCCATGTTAATGATCAAAGCGGTGGATCTCCTGATCTCGACACACGAGATCCGATGTCTTCTTCACGAGCGAGGCACACCGAAGGAGACGGAGATCCACGAGCAAACCATCGGGCAGCATAACGACGACGCCGCAGCGATGGAGAACCTCTCTAGGGCATCCATGGTGGACGACCATGAGAGGGAGAGATAGGGATGTCGTGTAGAGAGAAAGAGATATATATATATATATATATGCTTCTCAAGCATTATGTGTAAAGAGAGAGCATGGGTATGCCTCTCTATTTATTGGGTTTTGGGATCCATGGATCTCAATCCATATGACATACAAAATCAATGGATGAGATTGATTTATGTCAATCCAATGGCTAAGATTGTTGTTGGTAAAACCAACAAATTTAGATCAAAATATATTTGACAAAATCAAATAAAAATTAATCCAAAATTACACCAAATAAATAAGGAGAGAATATACATGGAGATTACATCTCCATGTACATTCCATATGGACGACCACCCATTCCTATTTGGAATTGGGTGCCGCCCAAGCTTTCCATGAGGAGAGCAATCTCATGACATGTCATGAGATTGCATATCTCCATGGAAATCTCTTTATTTATTTCCAACAACTTTTGTTGGGTTTTATTCTTCAAAAATAATTCACAATTATATTTGAGAATATTGCAATCTTGCCATTGAAAAATTGTGAATCATATCCACAACCCAAAACAACATATAATTTACATTGTCAATTAATTACACAATGTGTATCCAATACACATAATAATTAATCAACATATATAAATTATAATTAGCTCTCTCTAATACATTATAAATCACATTTATAATATATTATGAATAATTGGATATTACTATCCACATTATTCTTATCCATAATAATTAAATCACATTTAATTATATTGGATAACTTATTCTCATGTGCCCAAATAATATGAATCACATTCACATTATTCACATCTTTGATAATCAAATCACATTTAATTATCTAAGATAACTCTCCTTATAATACGAATCAAATTCATATTATTCATGATAATTAAATCACATTTAATTATCCATTTTCTCAATGCTCGGATACATATATTAACAATAGAATTATCCATGAACTCTTTCAAGGATAATGTGCTTTCTCCACGAATACTTGGAGATAAGGACAGGGCGATTGTATTGTTCCACGTATAGTGACTTGGATATTGAGATCACATCTCAAATCCAGATCTCGGGCCTTCCATAGATGCTTGATTAAATCAAGACCACAAATCTAATCTTCTCATTGCATCTGAATCATATTCAGATCAATGTCCAATAATTGGACCAAGATAAGATTAAGCGTCATGGTTATACAATCGTTTGTGATCACATCACCCTCAGGTATTCCCAATACCTGTACATCCTGCATACTGGAAGACTCAGATTAAACCCGAAGTATTAGATCAATTTTACACTGTCTACTTCATGGTTTTATCTGTAAGTTTCTCATTCGATCATTGGGAGTCGGTATTGATCATATACTTTCCAAAAGCATATATCATATCTAGGTCTTGATCATATACTTTCCAAAAGTATATATCAAACATACAAATTCAATCAAGCTTCCAAAGCGAGACGACCATGCGCATGGAATTTAATTCTTCCCAATATCTCATAAGTGAGCTCATGTCTTCCGGTTCAGTAACAGAACATGTATGATCCCTTTGAGAGATCGTATTACTCATATGCCCTTATATGCACACCAGCGCGTCGGTGTATAGACCTTGATTAGGTCATCAACCTATTGGTCTGCCAAATGTACATACTCAGACATATAGTAACACATCTGTCTCCGGTCAGAGGATGTGTGCCTATATCATGACAGCATACGATATAGGACTTTGGTTATCTCGATCTCATTAAGTCAACTCTTTGACCTAACTCATCTGACACCTCCGAATCTCTATTCCTATGCAGAGGACCTGCATCAAGAGGTTGGTCAGATATCAGCCTAACTGAGATAGGGTTGTCATCTCCTACTCAGGCTGGAGATCATCTCTTAACAATCATTTGACGGTGCTTGATGAGTCCTCAATCTAACTCATTAGATATTCATCTAAGCACCAGCCTCTATGATTCAATAATTGAATCAACAGTTGTATGATCATTAAGATGGCCATGGTACATAACCCTAATTGTACTAAGGGACCTATTATGCAAATTATGTACTCTTTATTTCAGATTAAGGAGTGAATTGCGATAACATTTATTGCATAATGGCTCGTCGTGGGCTCGCATGTCCAACAATACCTTGGACATGTTCCATTTTTGGGAAAATCCCAAAAAAGACTTCCTTCGCTTAATATATGCACTGACCTATCTGAAGGGATAACACCTCAAAGAAGTTGAGGAAGTGAATGCTGAAGTCGCTTGCTCTTGTGCATCAGTTATTAGAAGCCTGATGTATGCTCGATGTGTACAAAAGTCAGATGTCTGCCATGTAGTGGGAGTAGTAAGTTGTTACTAATCCTACTGTGGAGATAAAACACTTGATTGCACTAATAAAAATATCTTCAATGATGACAAGACTTTTAAGATAGTGATCTCAAAGTATTATCTTCAAGAAGACTTTATAGATAGTGATCTAAAAGGGTTTAACTGCTGATGCCTTATAAGACTTAAGACTGGGTCTTAGCCTTAGGAGATAGAGATCAGGAATAAGGGTATCCTGATAAGGATAATAGAAATTACATATTGGTTATAATGATTATTGAGTTGCAGTGGAAAAGACACTATAATTGCTTTAACAAGATTGAGTTTGGGTTGCATAAGATGCAACATTCGCATTGGATGCGAGCAATGTTGATGAATTTCATATTCATCATGCTAAAATTGGTCAATTAGGCTATGTTCCCCAAAGTTCATATGCATTTATTAATTAATATAGCATCATTAGCATTCATACATGTGTATTTCGTCATGTATAATTGCATAAAATTAGGAACCAAAATCCAAGTGTAAATTGGCCTAATAAGTTGTTAACTTCCCTTATTTTTAATTAATTCATCTTAACTCCGATTGACCTAAAACTACCTTCATTGTGTAAATATTAATAACAAGTATAAATAAAAAATACAAAAAAATTGTTAACTCAAATAAGTGTCAAATAAACCCAAAACCTAATTTCACATTAGACAGACTAAAACATATATATCTTCCTCATACAGTTCTGATTTTGATCTACTCACTTTTAAAATACTCCATTTTCAAATACCTTCAAAACAATACTGATTTCATAAAATTCGGAGCTCATATGTGAAAGTTGGGTTTTGGACCTCTTTTGCACATTTTATCTTTTTGCGCTTTTTGACCTAAGATTTTATATACATATTTAACCCATTTTATTTTATTTCTTTTTCATTTGTGTTCTTTGATGAAAGTTTTATTAAGTGGTATAAAAATCTAAATCTAGATCAAGACTGAAATTAAAGAAACTGACTGAGTCCGAGTGACCTTTATGTGTATGTACAAAATACGTGTCTTTCGTACTTCTATATTATTTCCCTATATTCTTATTTATTAAAAATCCAAAAAATAAATTAATGTGTAATTAAGTGTCTTGTATTTTATCATATTTTCTCTATAATTTTTATCCTTTTGTAAAATCATTAAAATTGCAAAACTCTAAATAATCGATTTTCTATACACTTGAAGACCACCAAAAATACCACTTTCATCTCGGTTCGAAAGCCTTGACTCGATCAATGACCTCAAGCATGATTTGAAAGCAAGAACCATCGAACAGCTCAAACTCTCCACCACAACATTTTCTTCTTTTGAAAAACCTGCAAGATCTCGTATAAGAACAACTTTCGTGAAGGAAATTTTCGATCCAAGGTCTCCTTCTATTTCTTTTATATTTTTCTTCCTCTTTTAGATTTGAATTTTTTTGGGGGTGACATGTTGATGAATCTCCATTTCATCACCTTTATTCTATCATTTTGGCCTTAAAAACCCCAGCAAATGCATGTAAATAGCATCAACTTGTGCATAATAGCAACCATTCTTTATTGTAGTTATTATACTTAAAATAAAGTTTTTAATGCCAAAATTATAGAATACAGAGAAGAAAAGAAAAAGGAATAAAATATTGTAAATATTTTATGACCCTAACCCCGAGACCAAATCCAGAATGGAATTGGTCGACAAGGAATAAAGTAGGGGGAGATAAGGGCCAAGAGTATAATAAATACCTCATTTATTTATTCATCCATTTATGCATTTTCAACACCTATTTTGTACATAATTATTTATTCATCAAATAAAGAAACTTTGTTCATGAAAGTTGTAGATAATAAAATAAATAAAAATACAAAATTGAGTTTGTACAAAAATAATACCCAATGTACATTTTATACACATAATAAAAAGCTAAAATCTCAACTTCATAGACCAATATCTTGCAAATAAAAACTCCAAATCACCCAAACTCACCTTTAATTGTATATAGCATTTCATAAACTATTTTATAAAATTGGTTTCATAATTTTTGGAGTCCATCTGTGGAAGTTAGGTTTTTGGCCCTTCTTGTATATAGTACTGATTAAAATATTCATTTTATTCAATATTCATTATTTTTATAAATTCATATTTTTAAAATTTTGTAAATAATGTATATAATACATGTACATATTGAAATTAAAAGAAAACCAAAAAGAATTTGTAAAATAAAATAAGTCTACAAGATACATAGACAAAATACCTACGTGAAGTATGTACATAAATAAAAAGGGGAAACATTCTTTCATTATTTTATTCTTTCATATTTTTATAATAATGTACATATTAAATATAATTCATTAAAAATACAAATCTAAAATAAAAACCAAGGAAATACATTAAATAAATAAAGTATATACATTATATAGGTAAAATACCTATAAGTATACATACTTATATATGCACCTATTTATTTAAATATGTAAATAAACTCATAAAAATTAAACAAAAATATATCTACATCACAAAAATAAGTTATAAATTTATAAAATAATAAAATAAAATAATAAATAAAAATACACAAAATAAAAATAAATACATATAAATATACTTATAAATACATTATTAAAATAAACTCATAAAAAATACATTAAAAAATAAATAAAAATCATAAATAAATACTACATTAATTATTAAAAATTTTTTATTTTATAAGCAAAAATTAATTAATTCATTTACTATGTCTAATAATTGAGTCAAATTCGGGCTGACATGGACCAATCACAGCCCTGCCAATGTTGACCGCGGTCAACTGTCCCCTCAGCTGCAGCCCGTCAAATCTGTTCAGACATGGCGTTTTCTCCAAATTTTCCCGATCGACCCGTCGCTCTAATGACATCGGTCCCTTCACGGAAATTACTCCTAATGCAACCCTTATAGACGCCCATAGCTTGTTTTCCCTGTATATAGCTTAGATTCCTTAATTTTGGCCGGTCAATAAGGGCTCCCATTATGTTTGAAAATAAATCAGCCTCCAGCCCGTCAGATCTTTCAGACCCCCCATCTTCTCCCATTTGTCCCGGGTGCCCCGTCCATCGATCGCCTTTGCTTCCTTCACAAGAAATGCTCATGGTACATTGTACATACACGCCCCCATGTTAGATCTAATGTATATATCACCGATTCCTTATTATTTACCAGTCAATAAGGGCACATACTCATGTTTATAAATAAGCTCCCCTCCTCCTTGGCTGAATTTGGCCAACTTACTTCCCCCAAAACACCTTGAATCCAGTCCTAGATGAGCCCTTGTGACAGGAGGAACTCCATAGCACCGTGAATCGGCCGGAGGAGGAAGAAATTTTGTCGCGGCGGAGCTCCGGCGTCCGTCCTGCTCCCTGGAGGCCCCCAGGTATAAGAGCTGCGCCTTTTCTATTTCTAGGTAGATTTTGGTTCCAGCATTTTATTTCCGCATTTTATTTCGCATTTAGATTAGTAGATTAGCGTAATTTAGGCGATTCAAAGTTCGCTGGAGCTCCGCTCCGGCGACTTCTCCACAGTACCCTCGTTGTTTTCCGACCACCCTTCCACCTTCATTTCGTTCCCCTACGCCTTCTCCACCTTCCGGCCACCCTGTCCAACCGGATTCGCACTTGGATCCGCGAATCGATGCTCATCTCCTCCGCATCGCCGGAGCATCGCCGCCATCACCCATTTTTCGCGCTAACAGCTTCATTGTTGGGCCGAGGAGCACCGCCTCGAGCCGAGTTTTCTTCCTGAGCAGGTTAGGAGCAAAGAGGAGCTCCAGGAGACGCTTTCAGAGTTCATCGGAGGTACCTGGACCCCCCTCGACTTCTCTGACGTCGTGGTGGCGCTCTAGTGCATCTCCGGCCGACCTACCACCTCCAGCAAATAGAAGACTCTGTCAGGAAGCTTTTGGGACACTTTGGAGCAGCAATGGTCGACGGAGACGCGATACATCATCGGAGGAAGCTCGCCCAGGCGAGCGTTCTTCCCAGTTCTTCCAGCCGTCGTCTCCACCGTTGGATGAAGAGCAGGTCCCAGTTTCAATCACAGCCGTCTGATGGAGCGATGCCACGACCGTCAGATCTCTCGCGAGATCTAATCTCCAGCGCTCATCGGCGAAGCGTCATCGGCGCACGTGGAGGCGCCACATGTATTAGTGACTCACATCAGCCGTCGGATCCAGCGCCTGTTGGGGGTAATTTTCACTTATGCCCCCGCCTTTTTGTGTATTTAATATTTAATTTTGTAAATAAATTATAACATTGTAAATAAATTGTAAATTTTGCTAAAGGACCCCGGTACTTCCTTAAATTGCATTTTGGTCCTTCCGCGCCTCGCGTGCAGTCCCACGTGAGGCGCGTGAAATTTTCACCTTAGCCCTGGCGGTTTTTGTTTATTGTAAAATGGTTCTAAAAGTTTAAATAAATGTTTATTTCTGTTGTATTTTTGCACCTATGCCCCTGTGACTTATTTTATTTGCGAAAACACCCCTGCCAGGCTGTTTTATTTTTGCATCTTTATGTATTTATTATAAATACCTAGGTGGCTTCTAAAAATACAGAAAAATTAGGATAAATGCTTCATGCCTTGTATTTCCACGCCCTTATTTTATTTGCATTTTTTCGCATTTTTTCCTAATTATTAAAAACGAAAAAGAAGCCCTTTTTGTACTATCTAAATTAAAAAATACAAAAAAATTAGAAAATGTTTTGAAAATGTCCAAAAAAATTATATATGGTATAATTATATATATATTGAGTCCAGAAATTAAAAAACCCTAAAAATATGAAAAAGAAAATAAAAAAATCAGAAAAACCCAAAACCCACAAAAACAATAAAAGGACATGAACAATGGATTGAATAAATGATACATCACATACATTCCCTTCGCCTCCCAGTGTTCGACCTCTACCTGTACTTACACCTATACACATTTTACATGTAGAGTTATAATAAATTTTAACTCCACATTTTTAGATATTCATTGCATATATTTATTGTGGGTTAATTGTTGATCGATTCGGGATCTGTTGAGCGGTCGCCTCAGCGACATTGTGGTCCCGCCTTGTGCAGATTACTCTAGACCCTCGTCAGATCCCTTTCATCACATGTGGCACCCCTTCCCACTCTCTCACCTCTATCTTCCAAGGCACGTGACCCCACCCTCTCCATACAGGTCACGTGCAAGGCACGTGACCTGTCCCCCCTCCCCTTCCCAACACCACCCTGCCGCTCCGCAACGGTTGCCTCGCGCCTCTGGCCGTTACGGCCACCACCATGTAACTCCCACATCTGTTACCCATCTTGCCATCTCCGATAAAGCCCCCCCCCCTCGTCGGTGGTCTTCTTCATCCACCATCTCCAACGAGTGAGGAAGAAAGCCACCAAATAGGGGTGGTGACAACATCCCCATTTTCTCGTCGGCGAGCCCCATCTCCATGCGTGATCCAAGGTGCACTTTGTGCACCTTAATGCTGCTCCAGTCACGCGAGCGCCCGAGCTCCTCTCTTCCTTTGTCGGAGAGAGTTGAGCTAAGATCAAAAGCAAGCTCCAGCTCCTCCAATCCCAAGAAACTCTCTATCTCCCGCCTTCCATCGTAGTTTGTCAACCCCTAGTGAGCACCCCCTCCTCGAACCACACAACCACCTTTTGTCCAAGCCTCTCCACCTTCGGGATTCGCCTCCTCCCTCGAGCCTCTCTAGGAGCCTCCAGTAAGAGGTGGTCCCTCTATCCAGCATCACCTTCTGTTGCGCTGCTTCGACATTACAACACCGTCCGCATCATTCACCATCCCACCTCTTCGTCGTGTAATGTTGACCACTCCACATGTCGCTCGCCCATCCATCGCGCCACGCCATAACCCTCGACCTTGTGTCGACTGAGGCGTAGATCCGCCTCAATCGTGCTTCAGCCAAAGCTGCCAACCACTGCTTTTCACCATTGGAGTAGCAACCGTTGGATGGGGAATCCAACGATTCTTGCCGCACCACCTCCCCCCCCCCTGAGCCTCTTCCCAGCCTCGAGGCTCGGGTCGACCGAGTGCCATGCCGTTGCCAAGTCGAAACTCATGTTTCTGAGCCATAACCACCGCTTGAGCCTCAGCTTAACCGCCTGAGACTCAGCCTCGACATCCCCGAGCCTTTTGCCGTGCAACGCATGTGCTGAGAGGCAAATTGCACCCATACCCTGGAAGTCCCAGAAATTGCAAACCAGTTCCCCATCAGCTAAAGCGTGTGCTCCGCACGCGCTACTGTGGAGAAATTGCAGAAAGCCTCCTGGAAGTTTTGATATTTGTAGATAAGGCCTCTAGGAATGTTTTGAGAAGGAAATATTTATTTTTTTGCACTTTAGTCCCTTACATTTCAAGTTATCATATCTTGCTCATTTGAACTCCAATTTTAGCATATAATATGTCGATTTGAAGCTATTTTCAGGCATTATCATTTTGCATAGTTTGTGGGAAGATTCGAGGCTACTTATAGATATTTATTATTTCAGGATTAATTCTAATCATTCATGCTGATTATTGATATTTTACGCTATATTCTATTGAGAAAATTGACGACTTAGTTTGCAGGGATTCTATTGAAGATTTTGAGTTGATTAATTGATTTTTGAAATTGATATCTGTAGGGTCCCATTTGAGGAGATTTTTATATATTCCTCTTGTAATTATTGCTCATATCAATTGAGGATTTTATTTTTACAGGGGAGTAATTATGAAGGATTTAATTATTCTACGTGATCAAAATCCATTTAATTGAGGATTAGATTATAGAGATGTTGGAGATTAAAAATTTGTCGATAAAATCATTTTTTATCTTCTTAATTTGCAGGATTATTCACAGATATATTTGCACTCTTGCATGCATCTGGATTTATTTTGATGCATATTCCTGGATTTGATATTTTTTGATATATGATTTAATTTCGAGTATAATGATTATTATTGTTTGGATTTATAGATAATAAGTCACAGATACGAGCTTCATTTCTATTTACTTTATTTGCATCGCATCCTCATCATTGCATAGAATTTCTTTTCGTTCATTTTAATTTTTTGATACAGCAATTAACTTAGCAATTAATTTATTATTTAAATTAATTTAAAGCCACACAATTAAAATAATCGTTCCCTGTGTTCGACCTTGGTAGACTTGGCAAGAAAAAATCTCCACAATTATTCAAAGATTGTGGTTTTTGATGAATCGAAGATCGTCTCCAATACTACAATTCTCGATTATTAAAGAGGCGAGATTCGGATTCATCAAACGGTGACGTTGCTGGGGAACAATGTATTTTTAAGGTTTTAAATTTTTTTGTAATTAATTTTTTTTAAAATAATTATTTTCTCTCACTTCTAAAACTAACTGCATCTTCTCTCCTTGTAGATTACTCGGAATGATTTTTGGATATAATTAAAGGATCTGCAAGAAGATTGAATTTTTATTTTTTGTGAGAGAGAATTAGGTTACATTTAATTTTCTACATTATTTATAGGATCCCTCTGTCTTTGAACCATGTTAATTTGTAATAATTCGGACTGGATTTCTTTGTTGTGTGTCGGGTCAGTTTGAACCCCTTTTGTGTGGTTAGGACCCGACTTGAGTGGCATAGGAATTAGGCACATATACGATTGCTTAACTATTCTTGATTGTGCTCATAATTCTTAGACCACACTTTCACTAATTATATGCATTGTAGATCGTTCAACATTACCTAAATTAAAATAAGTTCTTCCCTCTAATAGAAATATCTACCTGGGGCATTTTTCTTTAGTGCATATCAATTAGTGTAAATTTTAAAAAAATTATTTGTATTGCATCCCGCATGAAGAATGCGAGGAATCACTGTAAGTCTTTTTTTAAGCATGCATCATTGATTTATGCTTGAATTGGCTTTTTCAGTTCTCCCTCCTCAATTTTACAACTTAGGAATTTAAGGAATTGGGACTGCTCGTTAGGCATGAATTTCTATGCTTGCCTAAAACTTTAGTGATAACCTTAATCTAAAACCAGGACTGCTAATCAAGATGACTGTAAATAACCTAACCTAATATCAAGCTTGTGTTTGGTGGAGATTAACCCACTCATTATTTGCAAGGACAAGATCGCACACTTAGGTTAGAGCCAAAAATTGAAAAAATTCATTCAGACTATTGTTTTTAGAAACAACTAGCTACTTCTCAGTGAGGGTTTCGGGTAGCCGTTTTACGGTCTGACTTCCTTAGCAGAGTAGGTAGTTTAGAGGACACCGTGAAAGGCTCTGTCCTCAAGTAACATGGGTAGCCATTTAACAGTCCATACTTACACCCATATTGGCTGAAAGTAGATGAAACTAGTTGTATGAACTCGGGACAATCTTTGTATAATATTTCAGCACCTAACAGCTCTACTTAATTTTCAGGATTGCTTTGGCATTAAATTAAAATAGAAAAGATAAGCAGTCGAACCCTAACGTGCCTTCACAAGAGTCGAGTGGGTGAATCTACGTGTTTGTTTTGTGTTTGAATTGTGTGTGTCAAAGACCTTGCTATTGCAAGCAAATCATGGTTCGCAAATCATTCCATCCCTCTCTTGAGAAGGCGTCCACACATTGGTCTTCCTACCTGGTCTCCACGATCATGTTCTGATATCCTTCATCTCACTCAATACAGGGGAACCTTCTCTTCAAACATGGTCTCCCTCAGCCATCATTCTCTACCCTCCCATACATCCCACCTATAATTACACTTCTTCATGGAATAGACCTCTTTCACATTTTGATAATCTTATGGACATTTGAGAGCGGGCAGAATTGAGGATGAAAAATAGAGTAACCGATATTGACAGTGAAACATGATTTCCGGTTACTTTGAGCTCACAACCTCTTGAACCATCCCCTACTCAGGTTGACTATCTTCCTAAGTACAATCAATTTTCCTTCGATAATTCACGATTAAACTAGAGTCAAGGATATGTTACTCATGACCAGACTATAATGACTATGAATAATCAACACTGCACTTAAGGTTACATGCCGGAATCACGACAGATGGATAATGATTATTCAATCAAAAGTCATGAGATATTTGAGGATGAGATTGCTCAAATCAATCATAAAGCAAACATTTTAACAGAGAAAATATATGATCTCATCCGGCCTATGTAGAATTCACAAGTGATACCACCACCTTGCGAACCACAAAATCATCACGTGACTCACAATCAGGCACAACAACCACTGACCTCTGAGCCCCCTACTGATCATATCATAGAAAATAGCAAAAATTTGGGAAAAAATAGAAAATTCAAAAAAAAATGATTCTGAAATGGAAGCATTTTGCAAGAATCTGATCATAGAGCTTCCATTGATCAAGGCCATAGAATATGTGCCAGATCTTAAGCAATTTATGAAGAGTCGACTAAATCCTAAAAGGATGAGCAAGAAGCGATCTAGGACTGAATATCATGTCATATCTATGGCCAGATCTTTGGTGATGAATCACAAAATCAAAAGACGTAAAGTCAAGCGCTTGACTCGGAACACATGTGAAATTGAGGATACCTTATTCACTCATGTTTGATTAGATGACGATTCTACTTTAAACATCCTCCTGAAGTTTGTCTTTAATCAACTCGAGCTTGAACAACTCAAAAAGACAAGGGTGATCGTCAACTGCTTGATCGATCTACCAAAAGACCGCAGAGGATCATTTCTGTCGTCTTAAGTTTTCGAGGTGAAGAACATAAAGTGGACTTTATTGTCCTTGACATTGAACACCCCAGAAAGTTGTCTGAGCCTTCTATCATTTTAGAAAAGCCGTTCTTAGCCTCTGCTAAGGCGATTGTCGATTGTGAGACTCGGGAAATCAATTTTTCAAACTTAGACCACAATGCACAAAACCTCAATGACATGACCTGCTCTGAGGAAATCTGACTTGAAACTGTCAGTTGTAATCAGGAGACAAACAATTCACATGATCAGACCTCTCCTCACGAAATACAGATATAAACCTTAGTAGAGTCACCTGAAAGGTTGATTGTTAGACAAACCTCTTATTCTCACCCTAATACAACTCCTTTGAGGAAACATTATTTTGGAGTTATGATGAATTGGACCATATTTCTGAAGAACGTCACGATTATTTGAGTGGTCCAATTTTCGAGTCGGCAGTAATTCATGAGATACTTGAACCATACAAGGAACAGACTCAGGAAACCCCTGATGTCACCAAAATTCATGAATATCAAGAAGTGACACCAACAACCAACAATCACAAAGCAAACAGGAACATGCTTCCTCGCCTGAAGTCGCATATGACCCTACAAGAATTAGTCGACTTTTACGAGGATTCAACTGACAAGGAGCTCAAACATGCCACACCGGTTACTCATGATTGGGAGAAGAACTCTGTCAGTCCCACTCCCAATGCTTCTCACAGAAACAAATCGATCATAAAAGTCACCTTTGACCTTGGAGACCATGTGATTTCTAATGTGTCCTCGTCTGCTCCTGAAGTGGTTCATTAGTTAAGTGCAATAAGTATAGCTCTGATAAAAGGGCACTTACCTCTGATTGACAATAGTTGGAGATCCTCTGCGTACGACTATTATTCTTCTGAGGACGACTCTGACGATGGATGTTCCTCTTCATCCTCCCCCTCTTCACCACCCTCCACATCTTCATATTATCTCCCACCACATTCCCGCAAGAAGGTTCCTCGCAAACCTCCTTGACCTTGTACATCCGTAAATATACCCGATTCCCCACTTGTAATTATCTGACCATACTTAGGCTGACTTGAGCCTAAGTATAGGACCGGTACCATTGTTTATACATCACTTCTATTCTTTTCTCCTTACCCTCGACTGCCTCATTTCATGGTTTTCTACTATACTCAGTTGATGAACGCAAAATTTGCCTCTTTAATAATCGATAATTGTAGTATAGGAGGTAGATTTCGGTCGATCAAAAACCACAATCTTTTGAATGTTGTGGAGTATTTATACTTGGCAAGTCTACCAAGGTCGAACACAAGGAACAGTGATTCTTAGTTGCGTGGTTTTATATTAAATTAAATAATTAATTAATGTTTGATTAATTTCTGTGTAGGGACAATATAATACAATGCAATGATGAAAATGTGATGCAAGAAAAATAAACAGAGAAGATTATGCCCAGGATCTGTGAAGTATACAGTTTAATCCTCAATGAAATTTATCAATTAATTCTTGAGAGATAATCACATATCGAAAGATATTAACGCCTAGAAAGATGTATCAACTCCAAGTTACAGGAAAATAGATTAATCAATGAATATTCCTGTCAAAAATTCCATGTAAATTAATTGTCAAAATTAATAGCCAAGTAGGGAGTCAAATATATTTATCCTCAATTTAACCCCAGCATAAATTAAATTATTGGGAATAATCTACCATGATAACAAGGAGTTAATCAGATTAAATTCCTCAACTGAACTCCTGCAGAAGATGTCGTCAATTTCTCAATGAAAATGTAGCGCAGATATGTCAAAATTAGCCTGCATTTGTCAATAGAGATCCTTAAATAATAATTACCAATAAGCAACCTCAGATTTGTCCACAAATTATGTCATGTGATAGAGCATGAAAAGAGCTTCAAAATGACATATTATATGCTAAAAACGAAGTTTGTATGAGAAAGATATGCTAAAATGAAATTGCAGGGACTAAAATGTAAATAAAATAAAGTTTTCCTTTCAAAATGTCCCTGGAGGGGCTTATCATTTAGAAAAGTTGGAGCCCCCCTGCAATTTACCCCTAGCGGGGGTATATTTATAATATCTTGAACTTCTGGGGCCTTAGTGCAATTTTCCCCCAGACGCACATGCGTCATGCGTGCACCAGGAGGCTTGGAGGCGAGGCGGAGGCTCGGGGATCCCGAGCTTGTGGTTCGGCCCGGGGCTGAGGTTCGGGGATCCCGAACCTGTGGTTCGGCCTGGGGCTGAGGCTCGGCGTATCCGAGCCTCTAGGGTGGGACCTCGGCTCGGATTAGAGGACGTGGCGGGCCGCTGACCGTTGGATCAAGGGCGTCAAACAATGACAGCTGGAGGTGGTGACGCGGAGGGCGGCAGAGCTCGGCTGACACACGGTCGAGCGGTGGCGAAGGCATGGCCGTTTTCAGGCGAGATGTGCGGCAGGGGCGGGGCGACCGGTTGGGCTTTGGCCGGTTGACACACGACCGGCAAAGCCTGGAGGGTGGAGCACTAGTTGTGGATGATCTGATCACCGATGTCTTGCGCACCTATGTAGGAGGAGCGAGGCTACGGGGGGCGGACGGTGGAGCTGATCGAGCGGGGCGTTGTGGTGGAGCTGTGCGTGAGCAACAACTTAGCTGTGGCTGGAGGATGTGGAATAGTTGGAGGAGTTGGGCGGAGGTAGTCGTCTAGAGGGAGGAAGGAATGGGGAGTGGATTCGCCTAGATGGAGGATGATGCCTCACTCCAATCTTCGCCTCCGTGCTCAGCGGGAGCACAGGGCTGAGCTGCAGCAGCCTGATGATAGCAGCTACAAGGGAAAAAAACCTTGGATCGAGCCGAGATTTGGAGAGCTCCAGCTGTTGTCACCAGCCGAGCAGGAAGATGGCGGATGGGTTTAAAGGCTGAAGGTCGATGGGTTTTTATAGGAGGGGAGGGGGATGTCGTCGGATCTGTGCTCGCGGTTGTTACGGAGAGGTGCAGCGTCGGAGTGAAGGCGCGGAGGCGTTACATGCACGGTCGGAGGGAAGAAGGGGAGGGGCATTGATGGGGCCGTTGGCGCAGCCGTGTAACATCTGGGAAGAAGAAGAAGGTCATGTGCTAGGCATGTGACCCTGGAAAGAGAGGCGAGAGAGAGAGAGAGGTGGGGTGACACGTGACAAGCCCAGAGGCTGCCACGTGTCGCCCCAAAAAATTTCAAAATTAAAATGGAAATAAAATAGAAAAGAAACAGGAGGAGATCTCAGATCGAAAAAATTCCTTCACGAAAGTTGTTCGTCTCGATGAGAACTATAACTTTTATTAGGGACTCGTGAGCTAAAGAGGTCATCTGTGAGAAGTGGTATTTTTGGTGGTTCTCCATGTTTATAGAAAACCAGCTTTTTGGAGTTTTGTAATTTTTTTGGTGGTTTCAAAGAGGATAAAAATCTAAAAAAATACGATAAAATACAAGAAAATTATTCACACACTAATCTGATTTTTTTGGATTTTTAATAAATAAGAAAATAGGAAAATAAAATAGAAGTAAGAAACACACAATTTTTGTACAGACTCACAAAGGACACTTGGACTCACTCAGTTCTTTGATTTCAGTTTTAATATGGATTTGATTTTTTGTGTTCCTCAATAAAACTTTCATCAAAGAACACAAATGAAGAAGAAATGAAATTAAAAGGGTTAACTATGTACATAAAAACTCAGGTCAAAAATAACAAAAAGTCAAAATGCGCAAAAGAAGCCCAAAACCCAACATTCACATATGAGCTCTGAATTTTACGAAATTGGTCTTGTTTTGAAGGTATTTGAAAATGGAGTATTTTAAAAGTGAGTAGACCAAAATCGGACACTATATGAGGGAGATATGCTCGTTTTAGTCCGTCAAATGTGAAATCAGACTTTGGGATTATTTGATACTTATTTGAGTTAGTAATTTTTTATATTTTTATTTTATAATGATAGTAATATCTACACAATGGAGGTGGTTTGGGGTCAATCGGAGTTAGGATGAATTAACTAAAAATATGTGAAGTTAGCAGCTTTTTGGGCTAATATACTTGGAATTTTTAATGCAATTATGCATGATGAAATGCAAATATTATTTACACATGTTTTTGGGCTAAATTTTTATTTAATGACAAAACAATTTTTGAAAATTAAGCGGAGCTGTTAGGTGCCAAAATATTTCACAAAGACTGTCCTGAGTTCATACAACTAGTTGCACCTACTTTCAGCCAGTATAAGTGTAAGTACGGACCATTTAAATGGCTACCTGTGTTACTTGAGGACGGAGCCTTCCGCAGTGTCCTCTAAACTACCTACTCTGCTAAAGAAAGTCGGACCGTAAAATGGCTAACTAAGACCCTCGCTGAAAAGTTGCTATTTGTTTTTAAAATCAGTAGTCTGAGTGAAATTTCTTAGTTTTGGCTCTGTCCTAAGTGTGTGTTCTTGTCCTTACAATCAATGAGTGGGTTTCTCTCCACCAGACACGGGTTGATTTTATGTCAGTTTTATTTACAGTCACCTTGATTAGCAGTCCCAGTTTTAAATTGAGGTTATCACTAAAGTTAAATGAGCACAGAAATTCACGCCTAATGAGCAGTCCCAATTCCTTTATTTCCTAAGTTGTAAAACTTTGAGGAAGGAGAATCGAAAAAGCCAATGCAAATGTAAATCAATGATGCATGCTTAAGAAGAAGACATACACTGAATCCTTGCGTTCTTCATGTGGGATGCAAGACAAGGAATTTAAATTACACTAAATGATATGCACATATGAAAAATGCCCTAAGCAGGTAGTTCTATTAGCGGGAAGAATTAATTTCAAAATTTGGCTAATGTTGAACGATCTATAGTACGTATAGTTAGTGAGAGTGTGGCCTAAGAATTACGAGCACAATCAATGATACATAAACAAACGTATATGTACCTAAATCCTACGCCACTCAAGCCGGGTCCCAACCACACAGAAGGGGTTGAAACAGACCCGACACACCACAGATAAGTTCAGTCCAAATTATTACAAGGGTTCGGAGAGAGGGACCTTGAGAATAATGTAGAAATTAAATTATCTAAGCTCTCTCTCACAAAAATAAAATTCGTAGATCCTTGAATAATATCCAAAAATTGCTCCGAGCTACCTGCAAAGAGAGAGGATGTGGTTAGTACCAGAAATTTAATGAATTGCAGAAAAGGAAAAAAATGACACAGAAATAAATTTCACAAGAATTAATTATAGAAAATAATTTTAAAACCCTAAAATACGTCGTTCCCTGGCAACAACGCCATTTGATGAACGCGAAATCTTCCTCTTTAATAATCGATAATTGTAGTATAGGAGGTGAATTTTAGTCGATCAAAAACCACAATCTTTTGAATGTTGTGGAGTATTTATACTTGGCAAGTCTACCATGGTCGAACACATGGAACGGTGATTCTTAGTTACGTGGTTTTAAATTAAATTAAAAAATTAATTAATGTATATTTAATTGTTGTGCAGGGACAATATAATACAATGCAATGATGAAAATGCGATGTAAGAAAAATAATCAGAGAAGATTATGCCCAGGATCTGTGAAGTATACAGTTCAATCCTCAATGAAATTTATCAATTAATTCTCGAGAGATAATCAAAGATCGAAAGATATGAACGCCTAGAAAGATTTACCAACTCCAAGTTACAGGAAAATAGATTACTCAATGAATATTCCTGTCAAAAATTCCATTTAAATTACTCCTCAAAATTAATAACCAAATAGGGAGTCAAATATATTTATCCTCGATTTAACCCCAGAACAAATTAAATTATTGGGAATAATCTACCATGATAACAAGGAGTTAACCAGATTAAATTCATCAACTGAACTCCTGCAAAAGATGTCGTTAATTTCTCAATGAAAATGTAGCGCAGATATGTCAAAATTAGCCTCAATTGTCAACAGAGATCCTCAAATAATAATTACCTATAAGCAACCTCAGATCTGTCCACAAATTATGCAAGTGATAGAGCATGAAAAGAGCTTCAAAATGACATATTATATGCTAAAAACGGGGTTCGTATGAGAAATATTTGCTAAAATGAAATTGCAGGGACTAAAATGTAAATAAAATAAAGTTTTCTTTCAAAAAGGTCCCTGAAGGGGCTTATCTGTAATTTCGAAAAAGTTAGAGGGGTCCCCCAACAATTTACCCCAGGTGGGGGTATATTTATAATATCTTAAACTTCCGGGGGCTTCGGTGCAATTTTCCCCCAGACGTACGTGCACCGTATGTGCACTAGGAGGTTTGGAGGAGAGGTGGAGGCTCGTGGGTCCTGAGCCTGTGGTTCGGCCCGGGACTGAGGGTCAGCATATCCGAGCCTCTAGGTTGGGGCCTCGGCTCGGATTAGAGGACGTGGCGGGCCGCTGACCGTTGGATCAAGGCGCGATCCAACAGCGGCTGGATGCGGTGGTGCGGAGAGCAGCAGAGCTCAGCCGACACATGGCCAAGCGGTGGCGGAGGCGTGGCCGATTTTAGGCGAGACGTGCGACGGGGGCGGGGCAGGCGGCTGGGCTTTGGCCAGTCGACACACGACCGGCGAAGCCTAGAGGGCGAAGCACCGGTTGGGGCTGATTTGATCGTCGGCAGCTTGCACTCCTACGTAGGAGGAGCAGGGCTACGTGGCGAAGCGTCGTCGATGAAGCAAGGGGGCGGATGGTGGAGCTGGTCGAGCGGGGCGTCGTGGAAGAGTTGTGCGTGAGCAACAGCTTAGCCGTGGATGAAGGATGTAGAATAGCTGGTGGTGTTGGGCCGGAGGTAGTCGTCTGGACGGAGGAAGGAGCAGGGAGTGGATTCGCCTGGATGGAGGAGGATGCCTCACTCCGATCTTTGCCTCTGTGCTCGACGGGAGCACAGGGCTGAGCTGCAGCAACCTGACGATAGCAGCTACAAGGGAAAAAAACCTTGGATCGCACTGAGATTTGGAGAGCTCCAGCTATTGGCACTAGCCGAGAAGGACGATGGCGATGGATTTAAAGGCTGGAGGTCGATGGGTTTTTATAGGAGGGGAGGGGGATGTCGTCGGATCTGTGCTCGCGGCTATTACAAAGAAGTATAGCGTCGGAGTGAAGGCGCGGAGGCATTTCATGCATGGTCGGAGGGAAGAAGGGGAGGGGGCGCTGATGGGGTCGTTGGCAGAGCCGTGTAACATCTGGGAAGAAGAAGGTCACGTTCTAGGCATGTGACCCTGGAAAGAGAGGTGAGAGAGAGAGGTGGGGAGACATGTGGCAAGCCTAGAGGCTGCCACATGTCGCCCCAAAAAAATTCAAAATTAAAAGGGAAATAAAATAGAAAAGAAATAGGAGGAGACCTCAGATCAAAAAATTTCCTTTACGAAAGTTGTTCGTCTCGACGAGATCTACAACTTTCATGAAGGACTTGTAGTTAAAGAGGTCATTTGTGAGAAGTGGTATTTTTGGTGGTTCTCCATGTGTATAGAAAACCAGCTTTTTGGAGTTTTGTAATTTTTTTGGTGGTTTCAAAGAGGATAAAAATCTAAAAAATACGATAAACTACAAGAAAATTATTCACACACTAATCTTTTTTTATTTTTAATAAATAAGAAAATAGGTAAATAAAATAGAAGTAAGAAACACACAATTTTTGTACAGACTCACAACATACACTTGGACTCAGTCAATTTCTTTGATTTCTATTTTAATCTGGATTTGAATTTTTGTGTTGCTCAATAAAACTTTCATCAAAGAACACGAATGAAGAAGAAATAAAATTAAAAGGGTTAATTATGTACATAAAAACTCAGGTGAAAATAGCAAAAAAATCAAAATGCACAAAAGAAGCCCAAAACTCAACTTTCACATATAAGCTCTGAATTTTACGAAATTTGTCTTGTTTTGAAGGTATTTGAAAATGGAGTACTTTAAATATGAGTATACCAAAATCGGACACTGTATGAGAGAGATATGCTCGTTTTAGTCCGTCAAATGTGAAATCAGACTTTGGGATTATTTGACACTTATTTGAGTTAGTAATTTTTTTGTATTTTTTATTTAATAATGTTAGTAATATCTACACAATGGAGGTAGTTTGGGGTCAATTGGAGTTAGGATGAATTAACTAAAAATATGAGAAGTTGGCAGCTTTTTGGGCTAATATACACTTGGAATTTTTAATGCAATTATGCATGATGAAATGCAAATATTATTTACACATGTATGTATGCTAATGATGCTCTATTATTGATTAAATGCAAGTGAATTTTGGGGAACATATCCTAATTGACCAATTTTAGCATGATGAATACGGACATGGTTTTCTACTATGCTCAGTCCCTCAAAATTCTAAGTATAGGGGGCAAGTCGCTTCTTTTTCTTTTTCCCTCATCTATACGTAGTACGAGACATATCTGGATTTCACTTTGTGTCATGAGAACATAGCACAAGCTAAGTATAGGGGTCGTTTATGTATTTTTTAAATACTTTATCCATAGCTCGTACTTTAATTGTTTTCATCTAACATCGGGGATGGGTAAAAGTTGTGTATATTACGTATACTAAATTCTTTATATTACATGATTTCCAAAAAAATGAAAAATGAAAACAAAACCAAAAAAAACTTTTTGCATTAAAAAAATCACGCATGATCTTGCATTTCATTCAGCATCTCATGCAGCCATGCTTTCATTGGTTGCTTTATTCCTGACACATTCACTATCACTCAAGGCTTGAGGATTTGAAGACGTTGGATTTCTGAGATCTTGAGAGACTAAGTTAGACAGTCTTAGTCATTAGGGTTTTGGAACTTAATAATCCACACTTCCCTAGTTTGAATGATTTGCGCGTTGTATTGCACTCTTCATCTCTACCTTTTAAAGAATATGACCAACACATCACTTTCACAATTGCATGATTGATGAGATTAGTTGAGATATCACTTTAGGAAATAGGACTGGAGATTCGAGTCTAGACCTGATCTAATGATGCTAGAGGATGGGATAAAGTTAATGAAGGCTTCAATAAACTTGAGTGTCAGCAAAACCCCAGCCAATATGTGAAAAAGTTCGCATGCTATCATTTGATATTGACCTATGTGCCAGGGTGAGATGAAACATAATTAAATTGTTGATCAGTATGTGCAAACTTTTGGTAAAAGCAGTGGAGCTAGCCAAAAAGAAAAGAAAAGAAAGGAATATATCAAGAAAAAGCTCTATCCTTCAAAGTAAAAATCAAATGAGCTTCCACCAAAGGTGAGGGCTCCCAAACATTTTTAAAGTCTCCACTTGAACTAAATGCAATTAGGACCAAGGAATCAGGCTAGCACCATAATAGGGCTCTGCATCGTATAGTGATACAACTCTGGGTGTCGAAGGTATCTTAGATACTCAAAAGAGACACACCCCAATGTACTTCTAAAAAAACAAGTGTAGACGACTCCGAATTCTCTTGATGGACACATTGATCAGCAACAAAAAATACATGTGTTGAGTAATAAGGCACTGGAGAGGCCCCTTGTTCCAATATGAGGGAGAGAAAAATAGACACAATCCTATGACCACCTTCATATGGCTGTTCATCTACATTTTCAAGTCTGGCAAACTAATGAGATGGTGGATTGAATGCAAGAACCGACTTATTACCTAGTGTTGAGGATTAGATCTAGATGAGAGTCTCCTGGATGGGAACTTTGGGTGATGTCTCTACTCGATTCTCATGATTGTGGTACACTCATCTTCATATCCGTATATTATATGTACAAACAGAGAGTCTGATAAATAGAGAAGATGGATTCCTTTTGATTAAAGCGTGGTTGAGCCCAGAATTTCAGGATCACTCAAATTAAGGGTGTTCTATTAATTAAACCTTGAAAATTCACATGAACAGTCAGGGATTTATCCAACTAAATCATTCATTCATTGATGCTCGGGGACACGCATGGTTTAAATATAGAGGTTTGATGAATTTCATATTCATCATGCTACAATTGGTTAATTAGGCTATGTTCCCCAAAGTTCATATGTATTTAGTAATTAATATAGCATCATTAGCATTCATACATGTGTAAATAATATTCGCATTCCATCATGCATAATTGCATAAAATTAGGAACCAAAATCCAAGTGTAAATTGGCCTAAAAAACCGATACCTTCCCTTATTTTTAATTAATTCATCCTAATTCTGGTTGACCTGAAACCACTTTCATTGTGTAAATATTACTAACGAGAATAAATAAATAATATAAAACAACTGTAAACTCAAATAAGTGTCAAATAAACCTAAAATCTAATTTCACATTAGACGGACTAAAACACACATATCTTCCTCATACAGTGTCCGATTTCGGTCTACTTAACACTTTACTTTCAAATACCTTCAAAACGAGACCAATTTCATTAAATTCAGAGCTCATCTGTGAAAGTTGGGTTTTGGGTCTCTTTTGCGCATTGTATCTTTTTGTTATTTTTGACCTAAAATTTTATGTACATATTTAACCCATTTTATTTTATTTCTTTTTCATTTATGTTCTTTGATGAAAGTTTTATTATGCGATATAAAAATCCAAATCTAGATCAAGACTGAAATCAAAGAAACTGATTGAGTCCGAGTCACCTTTATGTGTATGTACAAAATGTGTGTGTTTCATACTTCTATTTTATTTCCCTATATTCTTATTTATTGAAAATCCAAAAAAATAGATTAATGTGTAATTAAGTGTCTTTGTTTTATCATATATTTTCTACAATTTTTATCCTCTTGTAAAATCACAAAAAAATGCAAAACTCAAAAAAATCGAGATGAACAATTTTTATGAAGGAATTTTTTTGATCCAAGTTCTCCTTCTTATTCTTTCTATTTTTCTTCCTCTTTTAAATTTGAATTTTTTTGGGTGACATGTGGCAACCCTTGGGCATGCCACGTGGCACCCATTCCCACTCTCTCACCTCTCTCTCCCATTCCATGTGACCCTGACCTCTCCAAACAGGTCACGTGCAAGGCACGTGACCCGTTCCCCCTCCCCTTCCCAACACCGCAGCTCCTGCTCTACAACGGTTGCCTCGTGCCTCACACCTCCGGCCATTACAGCAACCACCACGTAACTCCCTCGTCTGCTACCCATCTTGTCATCTCCTATAAAGCCCCCCCACCACCGTCGATGGTCTTCTTCATCCGCCATCTCCAACGAGTGAGGAAGAAAGCCACCAAATAGGGGTGGTGACAACACCCCCATTTTCTCGTCGGTGATCCCCATCTCCAGGCATGATCCAAGGCGCACTCTATGCACCTTGCCGCTACTCTAGTCACGTGGGCGGCCGAGTTCCTCTCTTCCTTCGGCGGAGAGAGTTGAGCCAAGATCGGAAGCGAGATCTGGATCCTCCAAACCAAGTCGTCTCTCTATCTCCCGCCTTCCATCGCAGTTCGTCAAACCATAGTGAGCACCCCCCTCCTCGAACCACATAGCCACCTTCCGTCCAAGCTGCTCTGCCTTCGGGATTCGCCTCCTCCCTCGAGCTTCTCTAGGAGCCTCCAGTAAGAGGTGGTCCCTCCATCCAGCATCATCTCCTGTTGCGCTGCTTCGACATCACAACACCGCCGCATCGTTCATCGTACCACCTCTTCATCATGTAATGCCGACCACTCCATCCGTCGCTCGCCCATCCGTCGCGCATCGCCGCAACCCTCGGTCGTGTATCGGTTGAGGCACAGCTCCACCTCGATCGCGCTCCATCCCAAGCTGTCAACCGTCGCTCTTCACCGTTGGAGCAGCAAACGTTGGATCAAGAGATTCAATGGTTCTTGTCATGCCACGTCCCCCCCCCCCCCGAGCCTCTTCCCAGCCTCGAGGCTCGGGTCGATCAAGTGCCGTCCCACTGCCACATCGGGGCTCAGGTTTCTGGGCCTTAGCATCTGCCCGAGCCTCAGTTTCCAATTCCCCAAGCCTTCTGCGGCATGTGCAGTGCACGTGCTGAGGGGCAAATTGCACCCATGCCCTCAAAAGTCTTAGAAATTGCAATCCAGTCCCCCATCAACCAAGGCATGGAGAAATTGCAAAAAACCTCCTAGAAGTTTTGATATTTGCAGATAAGTCCTCTAGGGGTTGTTTTGAGAAGGAAATATTTATTTTTATTGCACTTTAGTCCCTGATATTTCAAGTTATCATATCTTGCTCATTTAAACTCCAATTTTAGCGTATAATATGTCGATTTGAAGCTATTTTCATGCTCTATCATTTTACATAGTTTGTGGAAAGATCTGATGCTACTTATAGAGATTTATTATTTGAGAATTTATTCTAATCATGCATGCTTATTACTGACATTTAGCACTATATTCTATTGAGAAAATTGACGACCTAATTTGTTTGGATTCTATTGAAGATTTTGAGTTGATTAATTGATTTTTGATATCGATATCTGTAGGATCCCATTCGAGGAGATTTTTATTTATTCCTCTCGTAATTATTGCTCATATCAATAGAGTATTTAATTTTTGCAAGGTTGTGATCATGAAGGATTTAATTTAATCTCTCATTTGTCTACATGATCAAAATCCATTTAATTGAGGATTATATTAAAGAGATTTTGGAGATTAAAAACTCGTCAATAAAATCATTTTTATCTCTGTAATTTGCAGGATTATTCAAAGATATATTTGCACTCTTGTTTGCATCTGAATTTAATTTGATACATATTCCTGGATTCGATATCTTTTGATATATGATTTAATTTCGAGGATAATGATTATTAATGTTTGGATTTAGAGATCATAAGTCACATATACGAGCTTCATTTCTATTTACTTCATTTGCATCGCATCCGCATCATTGCATAACGTTTCTTTTCATTTATTTTCATTTTCTGACACAACAATTAGCTTAGCAATTAATTAAGTATTTAAATTAATTTAAAACCACGCAACTAAAATCACCATCCTGTGTTCAACATTGATAGACTTGTCAAGAAAAATTCTCTACAACATTCATAGATTGTGGTTTTTGCTGAATCGAAAATCGCCTACTATACTACAATTCTCGATTATGAGGCAATATTCGGGTTCATCAACTGTTAGTAGGAGATATGAAAGTACCGTTAAACGACTTGGCGTAGTCTTTTGGGAACAGAGTGGCTAGTCAGCTTACCAAGCTATTTTTCTAAATAGCTTATGATTGTCACATGAGTGTGGGTTTAAAGATTAGCCCATTAATGGCTTTTTTGGCTAGTGGGAGATTGTTGGACATGCGAGCCCACGATGAGCCATTATGCAATAAATACACAATGTACATGTATTTGGAATACCTGAGGGTGTGTGAACAATAAACGATTGTATAACCATGACGCTTCCATTCCGAGGGAGTGATGAAACAAGTCTGGATTTTAGTGACTCTTCTCACTAGAGAAGTAATCAAATCTTGGTTCAAATGTCTGATAGTGATTTGAATGTGATTTAGATGCAATGAGAAGATTAGATTTACGACTTTAATTTTTCAAACATTTATGGGAGGTCTCTGAGATCTGGATTTGAGTTATGTTATAAATATCCAACTCACTATATGTGGAATGTACAATCGCTCCGTCCTTATCTACAAGTATCCGCTGAGAAAGCGCATTATTCTTGAAAGAGTTCAAGGATAATTTCATTGTTGACAATGTGTCTGAGCATTGAGGAAAATTGATAGTTAAATTTGATTAAATTATCATGGATAATATGAATTTTATTCATATTAATTGACCATATAAGGAGAGTTATCTATGATAATTAAATTTGATTTAATTATCAAAGATGTGAATAATGTGAATGTGATTCATGTTATTTGGGTACATGAGAAGAGTCATCTTAGATAATTAAATATGATTTAATTATCAAAGATATGATTAATGTGGATATCTCTATCCATAATAGTCATGGATATTATAAATATGATTTATAATATGTTAGAGAGATTTAATTGTAAATAGAATTACAAATTATATGTTGTTGTGAATTGGATTCACAATAAACAATTAATTGTAAATCTGATTTACATATTGTGGTTGATATATGAATATGATTCATTTTTATCAATTGCATGATTGATGTTTTTACATATTTAATTTGGAATTATTTTGTGAAGATAAATGCAATAATAGTTGTTGAATTTTAATATATATAACAAATATATATTATAGAAGGCAAAACCACCAACAAAGGTGATCGTCCAACTTGACCAATTCAAAAGGGGGGCGACCACCCTTTTTTGGGGATGGTGTTTGCCTCCCTTATTATTTATTTATTGTAATTGAAATTAAAATGATTTGATTTATATCTTGATAAATCGATATAATTAGTTTATTTTAATTAAATTAGTTGTTGTAAATTTGTAGCAACAAATCATGGCCATTGATTAATAACCTCTTAATCTAAATTGTTGGATTAAGAGGGCACATGGGAGATCCATGTACATCCAACTAGTGTAAAAGGAAGGGTAGCCCTTCCCATTTAGACTATCATCATTCCTAGAGGAATTAAACTCTCTCCATATCTTCTCATAGCCCCCCCCCCCCCCCCGTTTTTTCTCTCTATCAATATTGTGGCCATCCACATATTGACTTAGAGAAACTCGTAGTCATCGTGACGCAGTTGTGCTGTAGGATTGATTACTCGTGGATCTCCATCTCTTTCAGTGCAATTCGCTCGTGGAGAAGACGTCGGATCTCGTGAGACAAGATCAGGAGATTCGTTGTTTGGATCATAAACTTGGATTGCGAGGAGCATGTGTTTCATCAATGCACTCGCAAGCGTCTCCTTCGTTGGATCGGATTTGATACAGGAGGTTTCTTCATTTAGAGACTCGATCACAACCATTCTTCAAGAGGTAAACCTAATGCCCTTTTGTGGTTTAGATGGAACAATCTAAGAAGTTTTCTTGGATCATGTGGTTTCATCGTTGAATTTTTAAATTCCGTTGCCCCGAGCTACTAGTATGACTAGTCACTCCCAATCGCATATGATGCGATGTTCACGCTTCCATGAAGCGCTTAAGGTTTTTTCAATAGCCTTCAGCAAGGACTATTGAGAGCTGCATGTGGAGGCAGCTACCTGAACAAGAATACTAATACCATCTGGAAAATCTTCAAACATATGGCAGATACGAGTCGCTCCCAAATCGCTTGTAGAGCTTACCACCAAGATCCTCGTGCCCAAGCAACTACTGAGGGGGGAAAGAGAACCATGACAAAGGTAGTAGGGGATTCGATTCCTAATATGGGGATTTTCTTTGATAAACTAACTTCTATGGAACGAATGATGAAAAAAGGGTTGACTTGCATAAGCTCACCGAATTACTGAAGCAGGTGGAAAGTTCAGCCGAGAAGGTAGCCCACTTGAGCATTCCTACCCCGACTGCACCTCCCTATCCCATGCGTCGAGTTCATCATTTCAATAGCACCCTATGCAAGGGTAGTACATCGATCAGGTGCAATACCACATTCAGACGTACTAGGAGACCGAGCCACCATTTGAGGTAGCTTATGAGGAACCTCCACATATGTGAGAAATCAACAGAGTATGGTATACAACGAATTCTACTAACTCCTCTCCTCAACACATCAATACTCACCAGCACTCACCTGTCAGCAGCCATAGTAGAGACCGCAGTACCAGTCGGAATAATAGGGCCCATCCACGGGTTAGTAGTTATACCGTCAGCCACAACAGAACTTTCAACAGGGACATCACGTGGTTATCACTACCAGAAGACTTCCCAGAGGCAAGAGGTTGGACCTTCCAACACGTGCATCTCAAACTTCCAGCAGGTTTTAGAGCAGCTCCAAACGATTACCAATGAGATGCATAATATGAGGGCTGATGTCAATCAGGTGTCGCGTTGGCAGGGTGAGAACTCTGCACCCAAGACCTCGCTCCATGCCCAAGTTTAGGTTAGTCCCAACAACCTGAACCAGCCACCACACTAGAGACTTAGAGATCATGTATATAATCTAGAATATTCATTATTTGGACATTAGATCTTTTTGCATAATGATAATCAGCATATAACTCTCAAGAGCGGAAGGACCATGTAAATGCCTGATCGAGCTAAGGAGCAAGAGGAGGATAAATTTGAGCATCCACTTGAGAAGGACTCGGAAGAGGAAGATAATCACCAACATTCGAGTAGGGAGAGCTTGCATTCATCAGGGCTTAAAGTTAGCTAGAGATGGGGTATCCACACCTCGAGGAGCAACTACAACAGAAGAGTCCCTGCATAGTATTTATGGACTTCATAATAGTCTTGTACAGAGTCCAGTTCAGAGTCATATTTATGAACATCTTTCTAATTTAAATAAAGCTAGCAAGTTACATGATTCTAATTCTGAAATGTGTCTTCCAACTCCTCCACTAATTCCCTTTCCCCGCGCTCTTAAAGGGGAAGGAAGAAAAATATAAAAATACAAAAAGATGATTCTGAGATGATACAGATTAGCAAGGATTATGTCAATATTGAAATGTCATTTTATGAGTTTATGGATGTCACACTTTCTATGAAGAAATACCTTAAATTGAAATGCATACCTATGAGGGCAAGCAGAAAGAAGAATTTAAGAACTAAAAAACATGTGTTATCCAAAGCCACTACTTGTGGCATTCAGAATGAGATCACGAGGAAGAAACAAGATATGGGTATTATGTGACGAGTCAGATCGTTAACACTATGTTTATATGCACTCTACTAGCCAACGGTTCCTCAATTAATCTTTTATCCTTTGCAATTTTCGAGAGTCTTAATTTGGGTCCTCTTAAAAGATCACGAGCATATATTCAGTTCATTGACCGGTCTATAAAGTGACCTAAGGGTGTGTTGAGAAATGTTGTCGTGTCGGTCGAGGGACAAAATTACAAAATTGATTTTACCATTCTAGACGTAGAGGTCCCTTGACACTGGAAGGATTCCCATATTATTCTTGGTCAACCCTCTTTTAGGATAATTGGAGAAGTGTTCCATTACAATGATGGGAAGATCCAATTCCGTGCTCACGGGGATGAAGTAGAGTTAGAGATGAAGCAGACAAATTGGTAGAGGCCTAATTCAGAGAACAGTACTGAGTACTCTAATCTGAAGCAGGATGTGATCAAATGGACATTATAGGGCCCTGGAAGAAGAACTCAATCGAGGCAGATGAGTTTGTCTCACGTAAGGACGACGGTGTTTAATACAAAATGTGAGATTATCCGAGATCTTCTTCCCTGTACAAGTATAGATATATATTCCTACACTCTCGATGACTCAGAGGTTGATCTAGGTTTGTATGTTCTATTTCCTATTGGACAATCTAAGGATGAGGATGATGAGTCGAACGTAGTGGTTATCGACTTTCTTGAGAACTTTTGCGATCCAACTCTTGATCAATAGACATAGTTGGTGGTAGTAACAACACAGACTAATCTGACCTCAGCCAGCATAGAGCCAGAGGTAGTTGAGCTAGACATCACGGATGATCATGCTTTACCCGTGCTCAAGCCCTTACATACAACCCTAAAATATACCTTCATTGCATAACCTAAGGAGAAATATATGATCATCATCAGATTGCGGTTAACTAAGGAGCAGGAATCTCGCTTGGTAGAGATCTCAAAAAAGAATTGCAAGGTGATAGGCTAGAGAATTTTTTATCTCCATGGGATAAATCCCATTCTATGTTTACACCATATCTAATTTGAGGATGATGTCAAACCGTCTCATGAATTCCAGTGTCGACTAAATCCAAATTTACATGAGGTCATGAAGAAGGAGCTAGCAAAATGGCATGACATGGGTTTTATTTATCCCATCTCTAGCTCCAAGTGGGTGGCACCACTTTATGTTTTACCGAAGAAGTCAGGTATTCAAATTGTCACCAATGAGGATGGAGAGGAGATTGCGAGCGAGTACCCACGTTGTGGTGTGTTTGTGTGGATTACAGGTGCCTGAATGCCATCACAAAAAAGGATCACTTTCCCATTCCATTCATTGATCAGGTCCTTAGAGCGACTAGTTGGGAAAGAGTTCATCTACTTCCTAGACGGGTACTCATGCTACAATCAAGTAGCCATAGCTCCCGAGGGCCAAGATAAAACCACTTTCACGTGCCCTTTCAAAATGTACACATTCAGGCACATGCCCTTCGGGTTATGCAATGTTCATGAAACAATCCAAAGGGGCATAATCGTGGTCTTTGCCGAGATGGTGGGTGAATACCTGGAAGTCTTCATGGATGACTTCTCTATCTATGGAGATTGTTTCGATTTATGTCTAAATCATCTAGACTGAGTCCTAAAGAGGTGTTGCGAGGTAAATCTGACACTCTCTTGGGAAAAGAGTCAATTTATGGTACAGGAGGGTATTGTGTTGGGGCATGCTATCTCAAAGAAGGGAATGGAGGTTGACCATGCCAAGGTAGATGTGATCAGAAAACTCGAACCACCAACCAACATCAAACAGTTACGGTCATTCTTAGGCGTGTCGGATTCTATCGACGATTCATTGAGGACTTTTCAAAGATCACCTGACCATTAACTGAGCTCTTGAGCAAAGACACGCGGTCTATTGTGAATCACAAGTGTCTTGAGGCTTTCGAGCTTTTAAAGGAAAGAATTATGGATGCTCCAATCCTACAGGCCCCTGACCGGTCTCTTCCTTATGAGATCATGATTGATGCTTCTGATTTTGCAGTAGGGGTGGTGTTGGGTCAAAGAAGTGGGATGTCACATTCACGATTCATTATGCCATCAAGGCCCTAGATTCAGCTCAGCATAACTACACGATTACTGATAAGGAAATGCTTGGTGTGGTATTCTCCTCGAATAAATTCATATCACATCTCATAGGAACGAAAGTGATAGTTTACACAGATCACTTGGCACTCAGATACCTGATGGAAAAGAAAGATATGAAGCCACGTCTACTCAAATGGATCCTTCTGCTTCAGAAGTTTGACTTAGATATCAAAAATAGACATGGAGTAAAGAATGCAGTGGCCAATCACCTCTCCCCTCTCGAACAAGTGGAATCTTCCGATCCTACCCCAATTCGAGACTCCTTCCCTAACGAGTCAATTTTTGTCGTTGACTCTCTCCCATGGTATGCCAATATGGTGACTACATGGCTTCTAGACATGTTCCCCATGATTGGTGTTAACTGAGATCTTATGCGGATCAGAAAATATCCTCATTAATAAGAGCGGAGATAGATTTTCGCTAAGGCGACTCACAAAAAATCCCTAGTTAATCAACAATTAACCCACAATATAAAAAGGCAATGTAAAACAAAAATGTGGAGTTAAAATTTATTATAATTGTACAACAAATGTGTATAGTGTGCAAGCATGTGTAGAGGTCGAACACAGGGATCAAACGGTAGATTGTGCAAATAAATGCAAAACTTGTTCCTCTCTTCTTGTCTTTATTTTATTTTTGTGTGGGTTTTTAATTTTATAATTTTTATGGATTTAATTTTTTATATATTTTTTGTTTTAATTTTATCTTTTTTATTTTCTTTTTCTATTTTCTGATTTTAAATTTCTTTTTCTTTTTATATATAATATAAGTTATATAAGGTCATATATATAATATAGGCTAATATAAGCATAGATGCTAATAAAAATAAATAAAATACATGAAATAAAATATTTTTAGTTTTTTATATACTTTTTACTATTTTTGAGATTTTGAGATATTTTTGCTCACTTTTATTTTTTTAAAGTCAAAAATATTCAAAATCAGGGATTAAAAATAAACCGGATTGAATTGGAGATTAAAAATGCAAACAAAGTCCAAAATTCTCCAAATCAGTTTTAATAGCTAAATAATAACATTAATATAATTCAGAGACAAAATTGAATTTTTTGTGGATTTTTCCTATTTTTTACTGGATTTTGGAGCTTTTTAATTTTCATGCTTTTCTTTTAATATTTTTAGGTAATTTTTGGTCTCGAGAGAAAATATATCATAATGCAGATAATGGATTTTTTGGAATTTTTGGAGTTATTTTAATATTTTTGAGATTTTTAAGGTAAATTAAAGAAATTTAAGGCACTATTCAAATTTTAATAAATAATAAAATGCCTAGAAATACAACTTAAAAATCATGGCGATGAAGTATAGCATCCAAGGCATACACATTGATTTTTGCAAAATAAAACTCAAACAATAGTTATTTTTAACAAAAATACCAAGAAAATAAAATTTAATTCACTAGAAAGGACCAAACTGTAATTAAAACAAAAGTTATATTCATTATAGAACCCTGCATACAAAATCCAAGGCAATTTTCACACGAAATACCAAAATATACACGTCTGGGAAGGGTAACTTTGCAATTTTAGAAAACTTTTGGTCCATTGTGCAATTTATCCATATTGAATAAACAAAATTTAGGACTAAAAATAAATACATACAAGTGGGAGTATATGTGTACAAAATGCCCAACTCACATGAGGGCTCCATGTGAGCCGAGCCAGCACGGGTTTATACGCAATATCCATGAAACATGAAGCGCTTTATTGAAATTTTCCTAAATATTTTGCACTCCAGATCACATTTTATATACTGAAAATAAAATTTAAAAAATGGAGGCGGTTATGCGTATTTTACCCCTATTACATGCTTAAGAACGGTATAGATCAAATCACTTAACTCCATCAGATGGTCTAGGCATGCTTTGTTTTGTCGATCAATCAACGCTTGAGATTAGATCTGGGCGGTGCCGTTAATCAAACGGTATCTGCCACTTGAGAAGAACGGGGAAGAACTGGTCTTCCCCATCCTCTGATCATCATTATCCACATCCTCATGCAGTCCCATTGGGTGTTCTTTGGCTCTATATGACCGGGAGGGTTGTCCGCGGCCGATGTTGTGCTCGAGAAGGTCCAGGACCCAGTGATGGGGTCCTAGTATGTCAGAGAAGATGGAGTCATTCAGGGTCTTCTGTAGGTTTGATTCCTGACCTAGGAAGGGTCTGTTTGGCTCAGAATCTGCATGAAGAGAATCTATGGCTCAGGGCAACTTGCCTTGACCAGGAATGAAGCTGTGAAGCATAGAGGGTGAGATGGGCGATAAAAGCTCCGGTGAATGGTGGTGGAGTGGCTTTGATTCACTGACCAGAGACCGATCAGGGGGACAAGATGATTGATTCAGATGGAGAACATGATGGGGACATGAACTTGATGAACAGTGTGGGCAGAAGGGGCGTAGAACACAGGGGAATGGCCGGAGCCCTAGTGGCTCCAACGATTGAACAAATTGCAAACCTAGCTAATCTATTGGATTAAAAATGAATCTAATTACAGAATTGATGTCGTAAAATTAAAATATACCTAGAAAATAAAAGATGTGCAGCTCTTATAAGTGCTGGTCGGCACGGTGTAGGGCGGCCAAAAAAGCTCACCGTGGATCCGCTCCTCACCTTGCTCCGCTGTCTCCAAGCATGGGGGAAGGCTCGTTGTCACCGGCCTTCGATGTTCACACACAAGGAATCGGGAAGAAGCTCAAAGACGGATCAAAGAATCAAATACTCGAGTTGGGACCTTATTTAAGCACAGAAGTTTTAACTATTTTTGAGTGAGATTATTTAATGGCTCGATGTGAATCGAGTGAATATAATGAGTGTGTGTGGATCACGTACATGATGGGAACCGAATCCATGAAGGGCTTGAGGTGAAAGGAAGAACAGAGCACTAGGGTGGAGGTGGAGAAGATGAGTCGCTTGAGGTTCTAACAAGAGTCAGAAAGAAAGACGGACAGTTGACCACGAGCCAAAAGTCCAAGCCACATGATTGGGCCACGTCAGCCCAAGTCGCGACAAAATAGGATTTTTTATTCGAAAATAAATGGGTTAAAATAGTAAATGATTTTATTAAATTTTGGTTATAAAAAATGTTTATTATTTTATGTAGTATTTTATTATGATTTTTAATTTTTATTAGCTTATTTATTATAAATTAATTTTTAAATGTCTATTTATTGGCATATTCATCTATGTTTTGTATATTTATTTTTATTTTGTATTTTTTTTTTATTATTTTATTCTCATATTTTATATATTTATAACTTATTGTTATGTACACCAATATATTTTTATTATATTTTTCCGGTGTTATTTGTACACTTAAATAAATAGGGGTATATATTGTATAGGTAAAAGTATATGTATTTTATCTATGTATTTCTATAGGTTATTTTATTTTTGTATTTTATTTGTATTTTTATTCTATTCTAAATATGTACATACATTATAAATAATATTTACAAAATTATAAAAATATAAAATTGTAAAAATAATAAAGAATAAATAAAATGAATAATTTATTCAAGTAAAATATACAAAAACCTAACTTTTACACTTTAACTCCAATTTAAATGAAACCACCTTCATTAAATAGCTTATTAAAAGTTATATACAATTAAAGCGATTTTGATACATTTTGAATTTTTATTTAGGAGATATGGGTATGGGAAGGTTGGGTTTTGGCTTTTTTATTTTGAGTATAACTTGTACATTGTATGTTGTTTTTGGGCAAACTCAATTTTGTATTTTTCTATACATTATTATATACAACTTTCATGTACAAAGTTTCTTTATTTGAAGTAAATAATAGAAAATAAAATAGGTCCTAAAAGTGAGTTATTGATGAATAAAAAATGGGATTTTCATTGTGTATTGGACCCTTATCTCCCCCTACTTTATTCCTTATAGATCAAATCAATTCTTGACTTGGTCTCGTGGTTTAGGATCATAAAATACCTATGGTATTTTATTATTTTTCTTTTCTTCTCTTTATTATATAATTTTGGCATCAAATACTATATTTTATATACAATAAATGGAGTAAATAATAAATATTAATCTGTACAAAATAATGTTATTTACATGCATTAGCTAGGGTTTTTAAGGCTAAAATGATAGAATAAAGGTGATGAAATGCAAATTCTTCAATTGGCCCACAAGCCGCATTGACCGACTCAAGTCAGAATCCAGGAACTAACACTGGGAGGATCTGTTCCTTTGCTTCGAAGGACCGGATTATATTTGGAGGAGATGTATTCATCGGGAGGAATGCAACCATGTCCTCACTCATTGTCATACTTTGGAGGTAGGAGGACACCACTCCGGGAAGAGGACCGCGTGGAAGGTATTCCAATATGTTTTCTACTAGCTGACTTTGTTCCACGATGCGTATTCCTTCGTGAAGTCATGTCCAATGTGCCAGCAAATGGGAGGAACCGTCAAATCCAAGGATGAAATGCCAATGCATCTAGTCATCATATGTGATGTATTTAATGTGTGGGACATTGATTTCATGGGCCCATTTCCTAGGATTTAAGGCTTTGAATATATCCCTCTAGCGGTAGACTACTTGTCTAGGTGGGTGGAAGCTATCCCAACCTGATCCGCAGACAGTACAACTGTCTGTAAGTTTATCAAAGAGAACATAATTTCTAAGTTGGGGGTCCCCAAGGTCTTGATCTCTGATGGGGGTAGACATTTCATGAATAGGGAACTGAAGAAGTTGTTGAAGGACTACATCATCGAACATCATGTTGCTAGCCCATACAACCCTCAATCTAATGGCATGGTTGAGGTGTTGAAAAGGGAAGTAAGAGCATTCTGCAAAAGCTCATCCACCCTGACAGGAAGAACTTGTCTCAACTCTTGGACCAAGTTAGGCTTACCAGACAGCTTACAAGACACCATTAGGTACTTCCCCGTTCAGGATGGGTTTTGAGAAACCATGCCATTTACCTGTGGAGTCAGTGCACGAATCATAATGGGACATTAAGAAGATCAACTAGAACAGTTGATGGGTCAGAAATAGAGAAAGATGGACCTAAATGATCTAGTGGAGATTAGAAACAGAGCATATGACAACAACATGATCTGCAAGGACAAAGCAAAGAAATGGCATGATAAACACATCAAGAAGAAGGTTTGTGTCCCTGGATAGAAGGTGTGGTTGTTTAATGCAAAGTTGGAGATTTTCCAAGGCAAATTGAAATCTAAGTGGATGGGGACCTACATTGTCCGAGCAGTGCACAAGAGCGGAAGCATTGAGATTTCAGGACTTACAGAGGGTGCACCAACATTTTTAGTGAAGGGGCATCTATTGAATCCATTCGTTGGACCTAACGATCAATTGTCAAGAGTCGAGGAAATTGTCATGGAGGAAGTGAAGGATTATGGAAAAATTCCTCAAGCGCATCACGGAAGCATGGGGATCACATCGTATGTGATCCCGAGCGACTAGTCGAACTAGTTGCTCGATGCAGCAGAATTTAAAAAAAATGATGAAACCACAAGATACATGAACCATTCACAGATCATTTCATCTAAAACACATATTAGGTAAAGGAATGCCTCTTGTATCATGGTTGTAATCGAGTCTCTAAGCAAAGAGACCTTTTATCTCAAGTCTAACCCGACGGTAGAGATGCTTGCGAGCACAGAGATGAATCATGTGCTTCTCGCAATCCGAGTTTTTGATCCAAGCAATAGATCTCATGATCTCGTCTCATGAGATCAAGCGTCTTCTTCATGAATGTGATGCACGAAAGGACATGGAGATAGACGAATGATCGAGGCGATGACCTAACGGCGATGCGACGATGAAAGCAACCTTCTCTCTAAGGTTAGAATGGACGACCTCTCAAGAGTGAGAAAGATAGTTGATGTATGATTGACGGATCCAAAAATGTCGCTTTTAATAAGTTGTTTTTATCTTGTTGTGCGTTGTAGGCGGCAATCGGAAACGATCAAGAAAATACCACAAAGAAGTTATTCAATTTTGAATCTCGTGGTTTTATGTTTATTTTACTTGGGCAAGTCCCAAGGTCGATCACAAGGAGGCAAAGGAACAACCTAGAATTAAGTCTATCAAAGTTCGTGTTCGGTTTTCGAGGTGGTCTTTTTTTTTGGAATTTTCAATGCAATAAAGGATGCAAAATGCAAATTTGGCCTTATGTTAGGGACTAAAATGTAAATTTCAATCAAACGATGTCCGAAAAATACGAAACTTAGCCACAATGTAAAATATGATGAAATGGGTGCACTGTAATTTTTTTGGAATTTTTGGATGCAATATGAATTTTTTATGGATTTTTAAATGCAAACAAAATGATTTTCAATATTTAATTTTAATAAATATCAAACCTACTTATTTTCAAGGATCAAAATTATCTGAGATCTATCACTAAGTGACGGATCTCAGAAAAATCCTAAACCTCAAAAATGTGGGGTTTAACACCTCTTAAAAATTAAATACTAAAAGATGCAAAATGATTTTTACGGGACAAAATATGCATGCAAATGAAATCTTTTTGGGCACAATGTTAAGAATAATTAACTCTACAAGATGTGATTTTTCGAGAATTTTTAGAGCAACGGTTAATCAACTGTGAATTTCAGAGCAAGAAATGGGTAAAATATGCAAACTTCCACAAAATAATTATTTATTAATCAACCATCAATCATAAAATTTCCCACAACATGTCAAAGTGTAGAGAATCAATTAACAAACATCATGCAATTTTTGGATTAATAAAATAATGTAGATAATATGGTCAAAACAAAATGGGAATGCAGGGGTACAGATGCAAATAAATAAATAAAATATAAAAGCAGAGGGGGGGCTTTTGTGTAATTACCAATAGTAGTGGGGTAATGTTGCAAAATTTCCAAGGGGCACGTGCAGCGCACGTGCCCTTGGATGGCGGGGGTTGCTGTGCGAATAGGGGAAACTCCAGGGGGGCTCCTTGTAAATTGCCCACGGGCACGTGAGAGACACGTGACCCGTGGGTAGCGTGCTGGTGAAGTTCCCTCCGAGCACATGTGCCTCGCACGTGCGCGGAGGGCCTCGGGCTTCGAGCCCGACCGCTGGCGTGGAGGTTCTGGCGGAGGTAGTCTTCACGGTCGAGGAGGGGCCGCTTTGCCGCGGTGGAGCGGCGCTGAAGGCGGAGGCGCTGCTGCGGAGCAGCTGTCACCGGAGACGGAGGCGCACCTCCTACGCTGGAGAAGAAGGCGGCGGCGTGGGCCCGGCGGTGCTGTTGACGTGGAGTCGAAGGCGGAGATGATGTCGTGATAGGCTTGTCGGGAAGGAAGTCCTGGCGCTCCAGGCGGAAGCGTCGAAGACGGTCGTGGCCGACACACGGCCGTGGGGCGTCGGTGAAGTCAGGCGGTCGGCGTGGATCGGCGAAGGTGAAGCGGTTGTTGATGAGGCGTGTCCGGCGAAGGAGCAGGCGAAAGAGAGAGAGAGGGGGAGAGAGAGAGAGAGAGGGAGGGAGAGTATACCTGAAGAGGCTCGACGGCGTTGGGCGGCCGAAGCGAGCAGCGACGGCGACGGGGCTCTTGGCTGCAATGAGGCGGAGGAAGCCTCGGATCACGCCGGCGACGAGGGCCTCGCGGTTGTCACGACCGGAGGCGATGTACTTTGATGACGATCGGCGGATGCTCGGGACGTCGGGGGGCTGCGGTTTAAATAGGTGGAGAGGGTGCGTCGGAGATGGAAGGCGGTGGAGGGATTCGCGGGATTCGACGGGGAAGGGGATACGAGGATCGGAGATGGGGATCCGATTGGAGATGGGCGAAGATCGCGAGATCGAGGGGATTTGATGGCCGGCGAGATTTGGGTGACGCTGTCCGTGATGGAAAGTGGGGGAGGAGGAAGACGAGTGCTGGGCCGTCCGATCGGCCGAGATCGGAGGGCCCAGCGAGCGACGCGTGGCTGCGAGAGGAGAAAGGGAGGGCGCACGTGCAGAGCACGTGCCTGGGTGGCACGTGCCTCGCACGTGCGTCCTTTTTATTTATTTTTTTATTTTTTTTTAATAAAACGAATTATAAATAAACCTCAAAAATGGCTGACACGTGGCGGCACCAGGTGCCGCCACATGTCAGCACCAGAAAATTCGAAAAATAATTATTTTGTAAAATCGAAAATAAATAGTAAATGACCTCGGATCGAAAAAACTTTCTTCACGAAAATTGCTCGTCTCGATGAGATCTACAACTTTCATGAAGACATCGAAACCAAAATCGATCATTTGCACAAAGTGAATTTTTGGGGTATCCCATGTACATAGAATACCTTAATTTTGGGGTTTTGCAATTTTTATGTCATTTTTAACCAAGATAAAAATCCGGAAAAATATGGAAAAATCAAAGATAAATAAAAGACACTTAATTCTAATTTTTTGGGTTTTTATTGATTAAGAAAATATATACATAAAATAAAGGTCAGAAAACCGTGAAATATACAATGTACAAAAGAGGCCCAAATCCCAACTTTCACATATGAGCTCCGATTCACTTGAACTTGGTCTTGTTTTGAAGGTAATTGAATGTACATTAGTTCAAAAGTGAGTAGGATTAAATCGGACACTGGATGGAGAAGATATGTGGCTTTTAGTCCGAAAATTCTGAAATTAGGGTTTGGGTTTTTGGTCCACTTACTTGGGTTAGTTATTTTTTTGTATTTTTCCTTTATTCTTGTTAGTGATATGTACACAGTGGGAGTGGTTTTGAGTCATTCGGAGTTAGCATGAATGGGTTAAAAATCTGGGAAGTTAGGCTATTTACAGGTCATTTTTGGCATGGATTTTTGGCTTCTTATTTTATGCAGAATTTTGTGCTAAAATGCAATTCTTATGAAATCATGCACTAATGCTAATTATGCAAAATAGATGCAAGAATGCTGTAGATTTTTAGGGATTTGAGCTTAATAAATGAGATTTAGAGTGATGAATACGAGATTCATCATCCCCCTATACTTAAACCATGCTCGTCCCTGAGCATCAAAAAGAAATGCCATGAGGTGAAATGAGATTGGGTTCCATACCAAGACCATGAGCTAAAGGTGAAAGTGAACCTAAACTCAACCTTTGGATTATTTGTATGTCGGAACTTCTGTGAGACTTAGAATTTTAAAATCAACAGCCCTCAAGTTCTACACATCATTGCTACAGTTTCGGCTCAGAAGTCATCTTAGATCAATCATCTTCCCAAAGTATACCCTATGAACATTGAATAACCGACTCTTGTGTGTGAAATATTTTAGCTCTTCCCACCCAGAATGCCGGACTACCGTGCAAGCCTCCTCTCCAATAACTCGTCCTCGGGGAGTCAGGTATTTCCTTCTAAGGTCTGTCGCGTTGTGTTCACAATCGAATTGGGGGGAGAAGATAGAAGAATGAGAAAAGAACTGGAGGGTGGCCAGTGTAGTCACCTCTCCTTGTGAAGATGGCCAGTGTAGCCGAGTCTCCACCAAGATCTGCAGGTTTCTTGAAGCTTGGACCTTTTTTGGTCAGATTTTATTTGGTAGTTGCTTCTTTGTATTTGGAATTTTTGGTGGTTCTGCTTGGATCTTGTTGTGCCCCTACGGATATAGAATCTTTTGTTTCCGTACATTTTTTGGGGTCTTAGAAAAAAATTGTGCCCAGCCGTCCATCCCTTTTCTGAAGCTTTATTTCAACCCGTACTCCGGTCTTTAGATTTCCACGCTACCAGAAAAGAAACTCACACAGTCTTCCAACATCCCGTCTGAGTTGAGCTAAGTGCATAGTGCGAGAGTATAAATTAATTCCCTATTCCAGAGTTGTACCCATAATGAAGAGACCAGGTTAGACACTAAGAGTCAAACGCTGTACATTGTCATGTGGAACTCAAAGAATTAAGTCAAAGACCTGAAGACTCTAAAATCCTATTTCTCGGTGAAGTTCCTCTGAAGATTAGGTGGATTAAGGTCAAGTCCAGACCACTCTCGGTTTCGGCTCATAACTCGGTTCAGAACCCAAAGACTTTTCACATATGCAAAATGCGATGCTTGATGAAATGCGAGTGTGTGAAATGCAGACACATTTTTTATTTGTGATTTTTTTATGCAAAGGATTTTTGTTGTTTGTTTGTTTTTTTATGCAAAAAATGAATAAGAAGCCATTTTTTCAAAAATTTTTGGGTACAGTCAGTGTTAGTGGCAAAACATTTTTTTAGGAAAAATTACCCACCCCGTAAATACATATAGACTTACGCGCAAGTACGAGGTATGGCTAAAATATATACAAAGTATATATACAGACCCCCCTATACTTAGCGAGTGCTGTGTCCTCAAAGCACAAGAAGCGTAAAGAAGACATAGCTCGGGCTAAGCGTAAGAGAGTGAAAAAAGAACAAGATTTACAAAATCGCCCCCCTATACTTAGACTGTGAATAGTCTAAGTATAGAAGAAGAACGAAAAAGAAAAAATGAAGCGGTCAGGGTTTGTGAATGAGGAGAGTATATACAGGTGGACGTTGGTTCCTCCTATACTTAGGCTTTGGTCAGCCTAAGTATAAAAGAAGGGTGGAGGCGAGTCGATCTGGAGATGGAGTGTGATGATATATATAGATGGCATCGGTCCCCCCTATACTTAAGCCTTGGCCTAAGTAGAGGAAGAAGCTGTACAAGGAGACCGATGTGGTCGGGAGGGAGGGTGGGTAGCCGATGATTAAGGCGGTTTTCGGCTAATCTTCTTGTGAGCCTGCGGTGGGAGATCGTAATGAGTTTGAGATGAAGTATATGATTCCCAACTATTATCAGTGTCATCCTCAGAAAAGTCATGATGGATAGTGGACGAAGTGTTTGAGTCAGATGAAAGATATCCATCATCAGAGTTATCCTCAGAGGAATAGTATTTGAAAGCGGACACACTCCAGATGTTCATGTCTTTTTGTTTCTGCAATTGTTTCCTCAAGATTCGTTCCTTTTTAAGATCAATCGATTTGTCCTCAGATGAATATTCAGATGCTCCGGTCTCAGTCAGCTCATAAGAAATAATTCCAGTGTACTTGTGGAAGGTAGGAGCATCAGCTTTGGATGAGTAATAATTAGGAATGGGAGTTGTCCAACGAGAATCGAATTTTGGATCCTTGCGAAGATATGGCTTTAGAGCTGCCGAACAGACTTCACTCATGTAGACTACCTTTTCCGGACCTGATGAGGGATCATCAACCGATTCCTCTTCCGAAAGATTAAAGGTGACTTTCTTTTTCTTGTTTCGTGAAGATGTCGGTTCACTTGAGTATCCTGATGAATAGCCATTAAAATTCTTCTCCTTGGTCAGTGTTTGGGCTACGTGTTCGTTCTTTGTTTCCTGAATGTTGGTGCACTCTTGATTTGGGAGGATTTGGTCAAGATAATCAGAGTATGTTGCTCCAGGGTGCGACCATGCAAATGTCTCAGGATCGTAGTAAAAGGATTTGTCTATTTTGAAATCTGCGGGAATTGAGATATCGGGGAGAGTCTCTAAACCAATAGTCTCATTAACAAACGCAATCTCAGGTGTAGCATCGGGGTAGGGCTCTTCTACCATTTCATGGTTGCGGTTGTTGGGGACTTCGTGGGTTACCTCAGAAAATCGTGGTTCCTCAAAGACTGTATCAGATCATAGTGATTCCAATGCCGTAAAATTTATTTCCCGAGTCTCACAATCGATACTCGCCTTGGCCAATGCCAAGAATGGTTTTCCGAGAATGATTGGAGACTGGGTGAATTCTCCTTGATGCTCAATATCAATGATCGTGAATTCTACCTTGAGTGGAGCACCTTGGAATTTCATGATGACAGAAATGGTTCCTCTCGGCCGCTTTATCGATCGGTCTGCCAATTGAACAATCTCTCGTATCTTCCGAATCGGTCCGAGTTTGAGTTCGTGGAATACAGAGGTCGGGAGGATATTGATCGGTGAATCATCATCAATTCGGGCATGGGTGAAAATTGTGTCTTTTATTCTACAGTCAAATCTGGGCAACCGCTTCACAATGCGGCTCTTGGTTTTTCTTCTCAACACCAAGGAGGAGGCCATTGACAAGATATGTCTTTCGGTTTTTGTTCTAATCCGTCCCGACTTTTTGACAATTACTCCGCCTGTTAAAAATTTCTTAAGGTCGGGGAAGTGTTCAATGGCCTTTATGATGGGAAGTTCAAAAATCAAATGTTTTTCCAATGCTTCCCGTAAAACAGGATCCAAATTCCTCAGGTCTTCTTCAGATTCAATTTTTATGAGATTTTCTGGATTTTTGATTTTTTTGGTATTTTCGAATATTCCCATTTTTTTGGTATTTTCTGTGTGGTGTGGTGATGTTGTGTGTTCCTCAAATGAGCAGGGGCTTTGATGTTCAGAGTAAAGGTTAGGGGCATAAGCATTTCTAGGGGAATAATGATATGCGGAAGTATTGATGTTTGTATTATCCCTAGGTTTTTGAATATCCTCAAAATTTTCATCATGGAATCCAATCCTTTCCCCAATCATATTCGAGTCACCATAGAATGATATTACTTGGTCGGCAAATTTTTGAAATTTATCCTCCATCAATTCGAATCTTGTTTTCATCTTTGAAACATTATCCTCAAAATTCTGTTCATGATCAGTCATGGGAGCATTCGATTTTTGTTCAATGATTTCTTCTTCCATTTTTCTGTACGTGCAGAGAGGAGAGTTTCTTGGAATATCCACCATATGATCATTATTTTTAGAAAATATTTCCTCAATAATTATGGAAGGAGGCTGCTCATATGATCCAGGCATGTGTATTTGATCTGAGTAGAGTTCAATCCTTTGATCATGATTAGTCAGATCTTGAGATTGTGGAATTAGCATACAGGGTTTATATGTGTCTAGGAGGTCAGTCCAGTCCTCTGTATGTCTGACGAGGGGTTTGTCGTGGTCAATCCAACGATCATGATCATTAAATGCATTTCCTTTCATCTGGGTTTGGTTTTTCTGCCAGTCATGGGACTTAAAAGGGTTTTGATCCTGAAATGTTTCATTGGCGAGAAACTGAGAATAAGGCGGTTTAGTCCAAGATGGTAGGTGGTCATGTGTAGTTGGATGACTTGAGTAGGGATTCAATGGGAGGGCCGAGGTCATCCGCGGGTGAAAGTTTCCCGCAAATGTTGGAGGATTATTGAAAGAAGAGGATGTAGTTGATTTGGGCCAAACCGAGACAGATTTGTTTTCATGGTGATGTTCGGTCATTTTTAAAGGAGTTGAGAGAAATGATGGGTTGGATCTGAAATTTGGAAAGATTTCCATGATGGGATTAAAATCAAGAGATGAGAGAGATGTTTGTATGGGATAGAAATTTTATCAAATGTGCGGTTGTTGATCTTTGATATCGGTTCACGCACACCAATACAAACACAAATCAAACCCTGGATTCACCAACTCACACAATGAAGTCGTAAGAGTTCGGCTATTATCTTTTCAATTTTAGTTGGTGATAAATCAATCTTGGCAGAACTTCAGCGAGCTGAAATTTCGGATCTGGGCTCTAGCCTTAAGTGTTGTCTCTCGCTCACTGAGAAAAATAGAACATCCAAGGTCGGGGTTACTCTCCTGCAAAAATTCTTGATTTTATGGGTTATTAAGATCGGCTATATTTAGCAGTCCCAATTTTAATGAGGTGATCACTGAAAAATTAGATGAGCACAAATACACGTCTACCGTCCAGTCCCAATTTCCTTTAAAGTTATGTTATAAAACAACAGAGATGAATTCGGAAAAAGCCGATGCATGCGGAAAACTATGATGAATGCTCAGTTAGAAGACTTACAGTGAATCCTCGCAATCTCCATGTGGGATGCTAGACAGAATTTAAAATTTATTCTATATGATGTGCAAACCGATGGAAAAACCGCACCTAAGCAGAAAGTTCTATTAGCGGGAAGAATTGATATTTGCCTAAGTTGAACGATCTATGTGTGTCTCAATTAAGTGCAGTGTGGCTTAAGATCCTACGAGCACAAGCAAAAATATAAATGCTCTGAGAGCCGTATGTGCAGGTCTATCCTAATCGCCACTCAAGTCGGGCCCCACCCTCTCCGGAGAGTGAAACTTGCCACGACACACCACAGAATAAAGTTAGAGGTCTTGTTACACACGCGAGAGTCCAAACGGACACCGCTGTAAAATTTACAAAAAATTAAAAATTGCAAGAATTAAAAACCTAGACTCTACGCTCTCTCACGACTCGACTCGATCTTAAATTAATTACGGTTTTTGCAAGAGTCGGTGAAGTTGCATCGGTTATTGAAAACCGCTCCACGTACAAGGTACCTCGCAAAAAAAATAAGAGAGAAAATGTAAGAGAGTGACTCAACAATATATGAAAAATAAAGGTTGAAAATAAATTGCAGGAAAATGAAATTTACAATGAAAAATTCGGGGGTCAGACTACCCGAATGCGGAAAACCGAATGAAAAATTTTTAGACAAAAATCTAAGCCGTTTGCATCCCCGGCAACGGCGCCATCTGACGGATCCGAAAATGTCGCTTTTAATAAGTTGTTTTTATCTTGTTGTGTGTTGTAGGCGGCAATCGGAAACGATCAAGAAAATACCACAAAGAAGTTATTCAATTTTGAATCTCGTGGTTTTATGTTTATTTTACTTGGGTAAGTCCCAAGGTCGATCACAAGGAGGCAAAGGAACAACCTAGAATTAAGTCTATCAAAGTTCGTGTTCGGTTTTCGAGGCGGTCTTTTTTTTGGAATTTTCAATGCAATAAAGGATGCAAAATGCAAATTTGGCCTTATGTTAGGGACTAAAATGTAAATTTCAATCAAACGATGTCCGAAAAATACGAAACTTGGCCACAATGTAAAATATGATGAAATGGGTGCACTGTAATTTTTTTGGAATTTTTGGATGCAATATGAATTTTTTATGGATTTTTAAATGCAAACAAAATGATTTTCAATATTTAATTTTAATAAATATCAAACCTACTTATTTTCAAGGATCAAAATTATCTGAGATCTATCACTAAGTGACGGATCTCAGAAAAATCCTAAACCTCAAAAATGTGGGGTTTAACACCTCTTAAAAATTAAATACTAAAAGATGCAAAATGATTTTTACGGGACAAAATATGCATGCAAATACAAATCTTTTTGGGCACAATGTTAAGAATAATTAACTCTACAAGATGTGATTTTTCGAGAATTTTTAGAGCAACGGTTAATAAACTGTGAATTTCAGAGCAAGAAATGGGTAAAATATGCAAACTTCCACAAAATAATTATTTATTAATCAATCATCAATCATAAAATTTCCCACAACATGTCAAAGTGTAGAGAATCAATTAACAAACATCATGCAATTTTTGGATTAATAAAATAATGTAGATAAGATGTTTAAAACAAAATGGGAATGCAGGGGTACAGATGCAAATAAATAAATAAAATATAAAAGCAGAGGGGGGCTTTTGTGTAATTACCAATAGTAGTGGGGTAATGTTGCAAAATTTCCAAGGGGCACGTGCTGCGCACGTGCCCTTGGATGGCGGGGGTTGCTGTGCGAATAGGGGAAACTCTAGGGGGCTCCTTGTAAATTGCCCACGGGCACATAAGAGACACGTGACCCGTGGGTAGCGTGCTGGTGAAGTTCCCTCCGAGCGCACGTGCCTCGCACGTGCGCGGAGGGCCTCGGGCTTCGAGCCCGGCCGCTGGCGTGGAGGTTCTGGCGGAGGTGGTCTTCACGGCCGAGGAGGGGCCGCTTTGCCGTGGTGGAGCGGCGCTGAAGGCAGAGGCGCTGCTGCGGAGCAGCTGTCACCGGAGACGGAGGCGCGCCTCCTGCGCTGGAGAAGAAGGCGGCGGCGTGGGCCCGGCGGTGCTGTTGACGTGGAGTCGAAGGCGGAGATGATGTCGTGATAGGCTCGTCGGGAAGGAAGTCCTGGCGCTCCAGGCGGAAGCGTCGAAGACGGTCGTGGCCGACACACGGCCGTGGGGCGTCGGTGAAGTCAGGCGGTCGGCGTGGATCAACAAAGGTGAAGCGGTTGTTGACGAGGCGTGTCCGGTGAAGGAGCAGGCGAGAGAGAGAGAGGGAGGGAGAGAATACCTGAAGAGGCTCGACGGCATTGGGCGGCCGGAGCGAGCAGCGACGGCGACGGGGCTCTTGGCTGCAACGAGGCGGAGGAAGCCTCGGATCACGCCGGCGACGAGGGCCTCGCGGTTGTCACGACCGGAGGCGATGTACTTTGATGACGATCGGCGGATGCTCGGGACGTCGGGGGGCTGCGGTTTAAATAGGTGGAGAGGGTGCGTCGGAGATGGAAGGCGGTGGAGGGATTCGCGGGATTCGACGGGGAAGGGGATACGAGGATCGGAGATGGGGATCCGATTGGAGATGGGCGGAGATCGCGAGATCGAGGGGATTTGATGGCCGGCGAGATTTGGGTGCCGCTGTCCGTGATGGAAAGTGGGGGAGGAGGAAGACGAGTGCTGGGCCGTCCGATCGGCCGAGATCGGAGGGCCCAGCGAGCGACGCGTGGCTGCGAGAGGAGAAAGGGAGGGCGCACGTGCAGAGCACGTGCCTGGGTGGCACGTGCCTCGCACGTGCGTCCTTTTTATTTATTTTTTTATTTTTTTTAATAAAACGAATTATAAATAAACCTCAAAAATGGCTGACACGTGGCGGCACCAGGTGCCGCCACGTGTCAGCACCAGAAAATTCGAAAAATAATTATTTTGTAAAATCGAAAATAAATAGTAAATGACCTCGGATCGAAAAACTTTCTTCATGAAAATTGCTCGTCTCGATGAGATCTACAACTTTCATGAAGACATCGAAACCAAAATCGATCATTTGCACAAAGTGAATTTTTGGGGTATCCCATGTACATAGAATACCTTAATTTTGGGGTTTTGCAATTTTTATGTCATTTTTAACCAAGATAAAAATCCGGAAAAATATGGAAAAATCAAAGATAAATAAAAGACACTTAATTCTAATGTTTTGGGTTTTTATTGATTAAGAAAATATATACATAAAATAAAGGTCAAAAAACCGTGAAATATACAATGTACAAAAGAGGCCCAAAACCCAACTTTCACATATGAGCTCCGATTCACTTGAACTTGGTCTTGTTTTGAAGGTAATTGAATGTACATTAGTTCAAAAGTGAGTAGGATTAAATCGGACACTGGATGGATAAGATATGTGGCTTTTAGTCTGAAAATTCTGAAATTAGGGTTTGGGTTTTTGGTCCACTTACTTGGGTTAGTTATTTTTTTGTATTTTTCCTTTATTCTTGTTAGTGATATGTACACAGTGGGAGTGGTTTTGAGTCATTCGGAGTTAGCATGAATGGGTTAAAAATCTGGGAAGTTAGGCTATTTACAGGTCATTTTTGGCATGGATTTTTGGCTTCTTATTTTATGCAGAATTTTGTGCTAAAATGCAATTCTTATGAAATCATGCACTAATGCTAATTATGCAAAATAGATGCAAGAATGGTGTAGATTTTTAGGGATTTGAGCTTAATAAATGAGATTTAGAGTGATGAATACGAGATTCATCAATGATATGAGAATGAGAAAGAGAGAGAGCATTTTTTGTTCAACAGCTTATTCTTAGAAGGGCAAGAGTGCCTTTTCTTATATAGTATTTTGGGAGTCTATGGATCTCAATCCAAGACTACACAAATCCAATGGTTTAGATTGGTTTGTGTTTGTTTCAATGGTCATGATTTTGTTGCAAAAACACAACAATAATTAATTTAATTTAATATATATTGAATCATCAATACAATTTAATTTCAACTAAATCGATTTTGCATGGAGATAATTTAAAAGAGATAAATCTCTTACTTAATGGGACTTGGTGGCCTTCCGCCTCCTCCCACTAAGGTGGTTATTTATCTCCAATCAATTTTCAACAACTATTTGTTGCAAATTTATTCACACAAATAATTCATAATTATTTTATGAATATTGCAATCATGCCATTGAAAAAATTGTGATGCAACTCAAAATAAAAGTAAATTGCATTTTCAATCAATTTCCTAAAGTGAATCCAATTCACATCAATACTTAATTAACAAATATAATCTACAATTGACTCCCTTTAATATATTGTATATCACATTTATAATATATATGAATAATATGGATAGTACTATCCACATTATCCATATCCTTAATAATTAAATCACACTTAATTATCTAAGATCTCAATTCTCATGCATTCAAATAATATGATTCTTATCCATATTATTTATGATAATTAAATCATATTTAATTATCCATTTCTCAATGCTTGGATATATTAACAATGGAATTATTCTTGAACTCTTTCAAGAATAATGTGCTTTCTCTGCGGATACTTGGAGATAAGGATAGGGTGATTATACATTCCACGTATAGTGACTTGGATGTTGAGATCATATCTCAAGTCCAGATCTTAAGGACCTCCCACAGATGTTTGATTAAATCAAAGCCGTAGATCTAATCTCCTAATTACATCTGAATCTCATTCAAATCAATGTCCAACATTTGGACTGAGATTAGATTACTTCTCTACTAAGAGGAGTCATTAAAATCCATACATGTTTCATCACTCCCTCGGTATAGAAGCGTTACAATTATATAATCGTTTATGATTACATCACTCTCAGGTATTCCTAATACCCATACATCCTGCATATTAGAAGACCTAGATTAAACCTGAAGTATTAGATCTATTTAGACTACCTCCTTCATGGTTTTATCGTTGAATTTCTCATTCGATCATTGGGAGTCGCTATCGATCATATACTTTCCAAAAGCATATATCATACATAGGTATTGATCATATACTTTTCAAAAGTATATATCAAACCTATAAATTCAATCAAGCTTCCAAAGCGAGATGACCATGCACGGAATTTGATTCCCAATATCTCATGAGTGAGCTCATGTCTTCCAGTTCAGTAAATGAACCTATATGATCCCTTTTGAGGAGATCGTATCACTCATGTGCCCTTGTATGCACACTCGTGTGTCGTTGTATAGACCTTGATTAGGCCATCAACCTATCGGTCTGCCAAATGTACATATTCAGACATATAGTAACACATATTTCTCCAGTCAAAGGATGTGTGCCTATATCGTGACAGCATAGGACATAGGTCTTTGGTTATCTCGATCTCGTTAAGTCAACTCTTTGACCTAACATATCTAACACCTCTGAATCTCCATTCCTACGCAGAGGACCTGCATCAAGAGGTCGGTTAGATATCAGCCTTTAGAGAAAGGATTGCCATCTCCTTCTCAGGTTGGAGATCCTCTCTTAATAATCATTTGACAGTGCTTGAAGGTCCTCAATCTATCTCTTTAGATATTCATCCAAGCATCAGCCTCTCTGATTCAATAATTGAATCAATAGTTGTATGATCATCAAGATGACCATGGTACATAACCCTAATTGTACTAAGGGACTTATTATGCAAATTAGTTATTCTTTATTTCAGATCAGGGAATGATATTTGCAATAAGATTTATTGCATAATGGCTCGCCATGGGCTCACATGTCCAACAATCTCCCACTAGCCCAAAAAGCCATTAATGGGCTAATCTTTAAACCCACACTCATGATATAATCATAGGCTATTTATAAAAATAGCTAGGTAAGCTGATCAATCCCTCTATTCCCGAGAGACTACGCCAAGTCCTAAATTGATAGGTAAGCTGATCAATCACTCTATTCCCGAGAGACTACGCCAAGTCCTTTTACGGTACTTGCATATCCCCTAGTAACAGTGCTCGCATCCAATACGAATGGTGCATCTTATGCAATCAATACTCAATCTTGTTAATTATAGTGTCTTTAGCACTACAATTTAATAATCATTATAACCAGTATGTAATTTTTATTATCATTATCAGAATGTCCTTATTCCTGGAGATCTCTATCTCCTAAGACTAAGACTCGGTCTTAAGTCTTATAAGGCATCTCTAGTTAAGACCTTTTAGATCACTATCTGTGAAGTCTTAAGTTCTTGAAGATATTGTGATTATTATAATTAAGTGTTTTATATCCATAGTAGGATTGGTAACAATTTACTTCTCCCACTGCAAGGAAGACATCTGATTTTTGTACGCATCTAGCATATACCCGACTTCTTGTAACTGTTGCACAAGGGCAAGTACTTTTAGCATTCACTTCTTCAACTCCTTGAGGTGTTATCCCTTTAGATAAGTACTTGAGGTGTTGCACAAGGGCAAGTACTTTTAGCATTCACTTCCTCGTAACTGTTGCATAAGGGCAAGTACCATATCTTAAGGGAAAGAAGCCTTTCTTGGAATTTTCCAGAAAGTGGAACGTGTCCAAAGTGTCGCACTAATGTGACGGTCCCAATACCCTCTTTTCTTTGCTTCTGGATAACTTTAGAACTAAGATCTAAGAGGTATCCTTGAGATCATATCTCAAGGTATGGAATAGCCAGACTATAAAATACTTAATATTATCCTTATATCATTCCAAATGATTAGGATATCATCTACATTTAGCACGACGAACAAAATGGCACTCCCACTAAGCTTCACATGGTTCATCAAGATTCTATCTGAAATCATAACATTCATAATTTCATCAAATCTAATGTTCCAACTACAAGAATCTTATTTGAGTCCATAGATGGAATTCCTTTAGCTTGCACATTTTTGCCTTCCTCAACTAAGGAGCCCTGGGGCTACTTCATATTAATATCCTCAGAGAGATATTCATACAGGAATGTAATATTGGCTTCCATCTGGTAGATGTCAAAGTCAAGTTGTGTAGCTATAGTTAGCAATATTCTGATGGGTTTAAGCATGGCCACTGAAAAGCAAGTCCCATCGCAAGCAATGCCTTCTCTTCATGTGTATCTTGTGGATAGAGTTGTGCTTTAAAGGTCTCTACCTTCTCATCAGGTTCCCTTTTTCTCTTGAAGATCCATTTACACCTTAACGGGTCTTAACCATATAGGTGGATCCTCGAGGTTTCATATACAACACTTGCATAAGAAGTCTACTTTAGACTTTATTGCTAACCTCCACCTTTCCATGTCATGATCTACAGAAGCTTCATCATATGAAGTTCGATCATTTGCAGACTTAGTTGATACATGGAATCCATCCTCAAACTCATTTGAAGGGGTATGAGTGTTCCATCTTTAATTATCCTTTTAGTTTCTGATTTCAGGAGCCTCATTATCTTCTCAAGATTAAATGAGTTCCTTCACTTCATTTTCATCTCGATTCAGAAGAAACTCATCCTCTAAGAATAACATTCTCAGATATGAAATCTTTTAAGAATCTCAAGGCCATAAAGTAGGTATCCAATACCATACTCTATTTTCTTAATGAAGCAGCACTCTATGGTGCTAGATTCCAGCTTACTTGCATACATGACAAAGTTATGAACCAAGAAATCCAAAATCCCCAAATGTCCAATACAAGGCTAGGTTCTAAACCGTAGATTATGAGGGTTTTCAAGTTTAGATTTGCATGGAATCTTATATTATAGTCTCTAATACATATATGCCTGGAAACTAAGAGGTAATTATGCTAAAAAATCATCATTGATTAAATCATGTCACACATGATCCAATTGCATCTCCCTACAACTTTATTGAGTTAAGGGTATCCGGAGGAGTGAGATAGGAATGATATTCATATCTCCATAAGGTATTCCATGAATTCATCTAATAGGTACTTGCTACCTCGGTTAGATCAAATACATTTCATCTTCCTTCAAACATTGGTTCTAAACCAAAATTTTGAAATCTTTGAACATTTCAAAGGTTTCTAAGGTAAAGGGAAGAAATCTCATATCACAAAATCATCAATAGATATCACATATCAATAATGTTTTTCATGATATAGATGATCCACTAACATCAATATGTATGTGATCATTGAATACCTTGGCATCTAACACCATTCTCAAAGAAGGGTGCATTGGACATTTTTACTTTGAATACAATATTCATAAGTATGTAAGATTTGAAATTTCAATCATTCTAAAGTTTCATCTCTTATTAGTCTATTGATCTCATCAACAGACTTATGCCCAAGGTTTGATGCCAGATCATTGTCAAATGATCTTCACCCCCTTATTGATCTTTAAAGGTTTAATTTTCAGTATTAGAAATGTTAATGAGCCATTAATTAATTTTCTAATTTGGTAGAGTCCCCCAGATATCATATTACTATTTGAAATATATCCATCATAACTCTTTACGATAGGTCGATTTCAAAATTCGTGTTTATTTCCAACATTTAGTAATAAACAATGAGAGTATTCTGATATCTAGGTCATAGAGACATTCTCTTAGACTAAGTTCTCCCACAGAAAATATGAAGTCTATCTATTCAATAGAGAGTGTTGCAACAATTGCATCAACATCCATGTGGATGAGTATTAAACCTTAAGATCAAATTTTCTAGTCTTCTAAAACATATGCAATGATTTGCAAGTGTTATTAGAAAAAAGAGATATAATTATTAGACTTTGATCTTATCTAATAAGAAAGTCTATTTCAATGATGATATGTAGATATAGATTATACTGATGAACTATATGGGTCCTTCTCTAAGGATCCGAGATAGTCTAGATAGTCGCACTATCAGTACATCAGCTTATTGCATTATTGGCATTCATCCAACCTTTTGGATGTCATATGGAAATTACAGAAGTACAGTCAACTCCTTGACTTTCCTTCTTGCTTGGGTCAGACCCATGCTTCCACTACACTCCCTTCATATATAAATAACCATTTCCTAAGATAAAGGATATCTTACATGAACATGTCCACAAGGGACTTCAATACAAGAGTACTTCAACATCTATAAATGCTTCATCCAATTCATACAACAAGAATATTATGAAGCTTCATGGATGACTAGAGTATAGATAGTAGAATGATGGCACTCATCATATCTACATTCATCTTAACTCTTAAAGACTTTGGTTCAGGTAGGTACTCGAATATTTTTTAGTACATCATCTCTTATCGAGCTAACATTCTGCATAATGCAGTGAACCATTTCATTCATGATTAAATGTCTAGAGCACATATGTATGCCAAAAACTTCTTCTTAGATTTTATAAGGACTATTTGACAATTACGATCATCATCGATATGATACTTCCAAAGCACACTCGATAAGAGATCAAGACTATAGAGACATACAAACCCTAGGGTTGTAGTCCTATTATCTATTTAATTACATTCCTCATTATTATGAGGAAACTTGCACATTGTAAACACATACATTATGTGTCCAACTACAAGTAAAATATCTTGATCATGGATCCAATCCATTATGTACTGGTTATTATTGAGTATAATTTTGAGTGGGTTTAATGAAGATTATCTGAAATAAGAAATTTGCATAAATATATATACATACATATTTTACTTTGATTTAGGAATTTTTATATCAAAGTTGTCTTGCCTTATCAATGTTGAAAGTCCATTCCCTTAATCACTTTCAATGTCAAATATATACTTACCATTATATCTCAAGCAAGATCTGGGATCTCCTTCTTATCATTGTTGCATCCCAATAATATGAGAACTTACAACTCGGATAAAAAGAAGCGGGAACTCATTCTGCCTTGCAAGTCCAACTTTCATTCCCAATTTAGTCTTTAGCATCTGGGCCTAGCACCCCTAAGGTGATGTTGACCTGTTGTTAATTGAACCAACCATCAACAGGATTATAACTCATTGTACGCAATCCAATATCACCCCAATATATGAGGACTTGATATTAGGGTCACTACACATACGGACTTACTCTTTTGAGAAGCAAAGAATCTGATCCAGATGTGCTTGTATGTAGGAGTTGTCACTTTGAACATGTATCTCCTACATACAATCCCTGGCAACGAAACTCTTTGCCTTGACGGGAGACCATGGATGTCACTTATGTGATCCTTCATATCATATTCAAATTCTAATTAATTAATATGAATCATATTAATATAATTAATTCTTCTAAAGGAAAAATATTACTCTATTTATAATAGAGTAATTTAATTGGATGTAATTAATTTAGTCATATTAAATCAATTATCAATCCAATTTAATCAACCAACAAACTTGATCGTTACTTGAAGGATGGTATAATCTAAAAATACATATTATTCAAATTTTATTATTAGAAAAATATCCCATGATCCCATCAACATTATCCATTCCTTATCTGTTGTCATGGTCACTACCGATAGGAGTGGGACAGACCACTCACAGAGCAACCTGCAACCCCAGCACTCCCTGACCAGACACTATATCCGCTTAAGGTCAGGATAATGTAATTTGATCATATTGTATTTTGAGATGTTAATTGGTATTTTTGTTGGACATGCGAGCCCGCGGTGAGCCATTATGCAATAAATGTTATTGAAATATCATTCTCTGATCTAAAATGAAGAATAACTAATTTTCCTAATAGGTCCCTTAATACAATTAGGGTTACGTACCATGGCCATCTTAATGACCATACAGTTGTCGATTCAATTATTGAATCATAGAGGTTGGTGCTTGGATGAATATCTAAAGAATTAGATTGAGGACCCATCAAGTACCGTCAAATGATTATTAAGAGATGACCTCCAGCCTGAGAAGGAGATGATAATCCTTTCTCAGATGGTTGATATCTAACCGATCTCTTGATGCGGGTCCTCTGCATAGGAATAGAGATTCGAATGTGTTAGATAAGTTAGGTCAAAGAGTTGACTTAATGAGATCGAGATAACCATCACGATATAGGCATGCATCCTCTGACCGGAGATAGATGTGTTACTATATGTCTTAGTATGTGCATCTGACAGACCAATAATTGATGAAATAATCAAGGTCTATACACCGGCGTGCTGGTGTGCATGTAAGGGCATATGAGTAATGCGGTCTCTCAAAGGGATCATACAGGTTATTTACTGAACCGGAAGACATGAGCTCACTCATGAGATATTGACAAGAATCAAATTTCGTGCACGGTCGTTTCACTTTGTAAGCTTGACTGAAATTGTAGGTTTGATATATGCTTTCGGAAAGTATATGATCAACACCTGGGTATGATATATGCTTTTGCAAAGTATATGATCGATGCCAACTCCCAATAGTCGAATGAGAAACCTTAATGATAAAACCCAAAAGTAGGCAGTGTAAAATTGATTTTAAACTTTGGGTTTATTATGGGTCATCCAGTATACAGGATGTATAGGTATTGGGAATACGTGAGGGTGATGTGATCATAAATGATTGTATAACCATGACGCTTCCATTCCTAGGAGTGATGAAACGGGTCTAGATTTTAGTGACTCCTCTCAGTAGAGAAGTGATCTGATCTTGATCCAAATGTTGGACACTGATCTGAATGTGATTCAGATGCAATGAGAAGATTAGATCTACAATTTTAATTTAATGAAACATCTATGGGAGGTCCGCAAGATATGGATTTGAGATGTGATCTCAATATCCAAGTCACTATATGTGGAACAATACAATCGCTCTATCCTTATCTCCAAGTATCCGCAGAGAAAGCGCATTATCCTTGAATGAGTTCAAGGATAATTTCATTGTTGATATATGTATCCGAGCATTGAGAAAATGGATAATTGAATGTGATTATCTTATCATGAATAATATTAATTTGATTCATATTATGAAGAGAGTTATCTTATATAATTAAATATGAGTTGATTATCAAAGATATAAATAATGTGAATGTGATTCATATTATTTAGGCACATGAGAATAGAGATCCGAGATGATTAAATGTGATTTAATTATCATGGATATGAATAATGTGGATAGCACTATCCATATTAATCATATATATTATAAATGTGATTTATAATTTATAAGAGAGAGCTATTTGTAATTTACATTTGTTAATTAATGTTTATGTGAATTGGATTCACATTGGAAAATTAATTGAAAATGTAATTCACATTTTATTTTGAGTTGTGAATGTTGTTCACAAATTTCCAATGGTATGATTGCAATGTTCACAAAATAAATTGGATTTATTTTTGAAATAAATTTGCAATAAAATGTTGTTGCAAAATATTGGAGATACACATGAGATAAGGATTCTCATGAATTTGGAAGGATCCCCCTCGCCATATAAAGAGGGTGGACGGACTCCCTCTCCTTATGGAATGTGTGGGCCCTCCCCCTTGTTCTAATGGAAGGAGGCTTGCCTCCTTCTTATTTCTTCAATGAAGATTGATTTAATATAAATCAAATTATATTTAATATATATTTCATTTTATTAAATTAATTGTTGTTGTAAATTTATAATAAAATGACCATTAAAAGAAACAGAAATCAAAGTGAGCCATTGGATTTGGATTGTTCATGGATTGAGATCCATGGATTGAGCACCCCTTGCTCTTCTTGGTTACACAAGTTGTGAACAACAACTCTCTCTCTCTCTCATTCTCTACACACCCTCTCTCTCTCATTGTGTTCGTCCACCATGGAGCCCTAGAGAGAGTCTCCATCACCGCAGCATCGTTGTTATGTTGCTGGATCATTTGCTCGTGGATCTCTATCTCCTTTAGTGCACCTCGCTCATAAAGAAGATGTCAGATCTCATATGTCGAGATCAGGAGATTCACCGCTTGGATTACTAACATGGATTACGAGGAGCATGTGTTTCATCAACGTGCTCGCAAGCATCTCCTCCATCGGATTGGACTTGAGAAAAGAGGTCTCTTCGTTTAGAGACTTGATCGCAACCAGGCCTTAAGAGGTAACCCAAATACTTATTTTTAGTTTAGATGAAACAATCATAGAAGTGTTCTTGGATCATGTGGTTTCATCGCATGAATTTTTTTAAAAATTCCGCTGCCTCGGGCAACCAGTGTGACTAGTCGCTCCCGATCGCATATGATGTGATCCTCACTCTTATGTGATGTGCTTAAGGATATTACCATATCCTTCAAGTGGTATCAAAGCTATAGGTCGGAGGTTTCATATACTATCCATAAACCTAGGACGGCTTGGGTTCATTAGGGTTTGCGGAAGTTTTATCGCATTTCATTTTCGCATCTCTGTTTTGTGATTATTTTAGGCCATGTTTAAAATGTTTAAACACGAAATCATTCCTTAGATTATGTTTCCTATTAAATAAGGAAATTTTGGGATTTGAGTTTACGTGATTTGGAATCTGATTGCTCAAGTTATGATCATTTTAGTGAACATGTATCCACTGTTTCGGGGACTGCGAATCTTGACGTAATTAAGGAGTTAACTACTATTTTGAACCACCTATAAATGCATGAAAATCACTTAGGTGTTGTAAATCAAATTATCAAAGTATGTAAACTTAGTTTGCTTGATTTGGATTTAAATTTATTGAGATATGCTAATTTTAGTAAGTGAGGGTCACTGCTGAAATTTACTTTCCTAATCAAGAAACTTGTGATTGTCATTTAATAAATTAGTGAAATTAAATGATTTAACTTCCTGAAATAATGATGGATAAATATTTTAGAAATATTTTATTGATAATTATTTCCTTAAATTACATTGCATTAACCAATAATTGATTAGATATTATCTAGATCACAATTGGTTACATGATCTTCTTCTAACAAACAAAGTTACTTGAATAGGATTGGGGATTTGTTTAGCAATTCTCCTTATAATGTTAATCAAAAATATTTTGATTATTATTATATGGTATAATTTCTGTTGAAAAACCGATTATCATCTCAAGTACAAAGTGATATTTTGCATTATCCTTTCCCGGGGCGGATATGGTGTCTAATCGGAGAGCGTTGGGGTAGCAGGTTGGACCGTGTGCGGTCTGTCCCACTCTCGTCAGTATTGCCATGACAACGGGTAGGGTTGGTATAATACTTGAGAAATCATGATATAATTCTAATTATTAAAATTCGAAATAATATGTACTTGAGAAAATACCATAATTCAAGTAACAATACAGAATGTTTGTTGGATAATAATTGGATCATTAATTTAATATGATTAGATTAATTGGAATCCAATTAAAATTAAAACACTCTATTATTAATAGAGTTGTATTTCCTTGGAAGAGTTAATCATAATGAATATGATTCGTAATGATTATTAGAATTTGAACATGATACAGAGGATTACATAAGTGACATACATGGTCTCCCGTCAAGGCAAAGGGTTCCGTCACCAAAAGATTGTATGTCAGAGACGCATGTCCGAAGTGACAGCTCCTGCATACAAGACATTTGGATCGGGCTTGCTTCTCGAAAGAGTAAGGACGTATGTGTAGTGATCCCAATATCGGATCCTCATATTATTGGGGCGATATTGGATTGTGCATAGCGAGTTGTATTCCTGTTGACGGTTGGTTCAATTAATGATGGGTCAACATCACCTTATAGGTGGTGGGCCCGGGTATTAAAGACCGAATTGAGAAATGCAAGTTCGTCTTGCAAAGCGGAATGTGTTCCCGCTTCTTTTTATCTGAGTTACAATTTCTCATATTATTGGGATGTGACAAGGACAAGGAAGGAGACCCCAGATCTTGCTTGAGATATAATGGTAAATATATCTAGGGGTGCTAATCGAACCGAATACCTTCGAATCCACCAGGATTCTGATTCAATTCATTATAAAAATTTCGAATCCGAACTCGAATCGAATTTCAAACGAATTTACTAACTTAAATTCAGATTCAATTCATTTTGACTTTCGAATATTCAAATTCGATTCATTTTATTTCGAATTTGAAATGTTAATTGATGTTTTAGATCTTATATAAATAAAATTATATGAAGAATAATATAATATAAATATTCTATAGTTCTAATTTTGAAAGTATATTACTAGTATAAGTTGAAAAAAAAACTATAAAATCAAAGAAAATATCAAACCAATACAATACAATGGATAAAAGTACTTAATTTTTACAACTATTATGTGTCTTTTACAATCTAAATATACTCTTTTTTCTATGATGAAGAAATGTATAAATGCAATATAATTATATGAATCTATCAACAAGACAGCATATCATTGACGAAAAAGTTGAACACATTATAATTACCATTGTATGTTAAAGCAAGGCAAGATCAAACTTATATATAAAGTTGATGCAAATTAATATTATCTGAAATAATGGGAATAGTAAAAAATAACTTAGCAAGATAAAATCTCTTCATTAAGTGTGAAAATTTTCAATATCAAAAAACTTCGCGAGGAACTCCAATATCAAGAAATTAATCCATGAAAATGAAATATATGAATTTTTGATGTACAAAGGAACAACTGACATTATGGTGAGAAGAACATGTATATTACTCATTTAATGATAAATGTCACTTTGACAATGATAATCATCATGGATTGCCATGTAAGAAAAATCAAAACAACAAAAAAAGCAAAAGAGATATATCTAAATAAATTTTGAATCACGGTAAATGTTAAGGAGGAACTCAAAATAGTAAAACCATCAATTCCATGTGTTAGGAGATGGCCACCATTATATATCATGGGTATTTAGGCTCTTTGGTAGACAATGAAAGGGGGAATGAAAAAGACAGTGTAAGGAATGTGGGAATATGAAATAAATGTGTGGATGTGGATTTAGAATAATAATCTTAAACATTTGATATTTCCTATTAGATTCTATGACTAATATTTTTACTCATTATTATATTCAATATTTATTCTATAATTGACAGGATTATACATATATATATACATATTAAATTGGATATGGCTTAGAGTGCTTTGCATTCACTTAATACCTCAAAATTTCAAAAATAGCACGCTAAGATTGATTATTGTACTTTTACATAGTAATCATACCTAAGCTATTATCACTATGCTAAAATAAGAAGTAAAGATAGGAATTTAGATATTGTCTATAGCTGATGTATGAAGGGCCCTCGTAGGGATGGGCATGGGTCGGGCTGGACCGGGCCTTGAAGGGCCCATGCCGAAGCCCATCTAAATATTTCAGGCCTTGGGCCGGGCTTAGGCACACAAATTTTGGTGTTGCTCGGCCCAAGCCCAGGCCCGACCCGTTTCCTTTGGGCCGGGCTTGGGCCGGGCCGGCCCAAGCTTTCATTCATTTCCTGATCATGAAAACCACAACACGAGAAATATGGAAATGATGGATCATGCTATACATTCAAAAGAAGGATTACGCATCCCTAAATCAAGCGTAAAAAAGAAGTTACAAGCATAAGGATGTCCACATTAAAGTAACTATTAAACCATGCATAAGAATCTAAGATGTCTACAGAACAACTAAGTTTGCACATATTTTGAATCTATAACAATGGCTAAACAATAATAATATTCTACTGATAAAACAATGGCTAAACAATAGCAATATAGGTACTTCAACAATCATATACAATATACCTTAGTAGGCAAAACGTCTTGTCTAAGGCCCATGCCCATGTTTGGGTTGGGTCTTGGGCTTTACCCTCGGACCAACTTCGGGCCATTCCTCGGGCCCCCGAACGGGCTGGGCATTGGGTTAGGCCGGGTTGGGCCGAGCCAAGCCCGAGTCCGACCCAAAGTATTTTTGGCCGACATTTTAGGCCCAGACCCAGGTAAATGAGGAGGGTTGCACGTTAGGTAGCCGACAGCCAGCGCAGGAGAGATAAATTCGTAAATAGTGTTCTTAAAGTTCTTCTAAGAACACTATTTATGAATTTATCTCGAAACCGTTCAGATCTTTTAAACATGGATTTAAGCAAACATACAGATTTCGTTGGGGCATTTTTTGGATATAAGTCCGAGATTGACCCAAGATAGATCTGAATGGAGGCGAAGAATCCATGTAGCCGACCCTACTTAATTGTGGGAAAAGGCTTTGTTGTTGTTGTTGTTGTATTTTAGGCCCAGGCCCGGCCCAATCCTCTATTGGGCTTGGGCTGGGCCGTGCTTTTTGGGCTGAGCTTCGGGCTGCGTCGGGCCAGCCCAGCCCAATGCCCATCCCTAGGCCCACGTCTCTAACTCATAACATATTTTGTAGTCAAAACACTTGAATTTAGTTATAAAGAGGAAAGGAAAGAAATTGGGTCTCATTCGGAGGGCCTAATGTTGCATATATATGTCATGCATTAGAAAGTCAAATCGGTGTAGCGTAGCTGTATGAGAGTATGGAAATCATAGCGGTGAATGCTAGACATGATATCAATGGAGCCTAGATATGATTATAAGTTTAAAATTGACCACTTCTTCACTATAGTAAGTTGGTTTGAGAGTATCTTTAGTTGCTTGCACATGTTATGCTTAGCGATATAATGCAAATGCTAAAACTTTAATGTAAATTAAGCGTAGTAACTTTTAAATAGATATTCACATATTTTTCTATATCTATTTACTTACAAATGAATTCGAATAAATACATGTCAACCTTTTGATGTAATTATTTTATAATTCCTTGGACAAGAATATTCAGAAAAGATCATAATCGACCCAGAGTGGTTACATGTATGTAAATATGTATGTATTATATGCATGCATATGTAAGTACTATGTGTGTGTGTAAGAATACATTGATACATATGTACATACATATATATATGTATATAAATATCGAATCGAATCGAATTATTATCGAACGAAATCATGTTAGTTCAGATTCGATTCATTAGGAAAACGAATCCACAAGTTAAATTCAAATTCAATTCATTTGGTTTCGAATCGAACTTTTTTCGAATTTTTATCGAACGAATCCTAATCGAATTCGAGTGATTCAGTTCAATTAGCAGCCCTAAATATATCTCTTACATTGAAAGTGATTAAGGGAATAAACTTTCAATGTTGACAAGGCAAGACAACTTTGATATAAAAATTCCTAAATCAAAGTAAAGTATATATTAATATACATTTATGTGAATTTCTTATTTCAAATAATCCTTCAGTAAACACACTCAATACTATACTCAATAATAACCAGTAAAATATCATGCATTGGATCCATGATCAAGATATTGTACTTGATGTTGGACACATAATATATGTGGTTACAATGTGTAAGTTTCCTCATAATAATGAGGAATGGCAATTAAATAGGCAATAGCTCTACAACCCTAGGGTGTGTATATCTCTATAGTCTTGATCTCTCATCGAGTATGCTTTGGAAGTATTATGTCGATGATGACTGTAATTCTCATATAATCCTTATAAAATCTAAGAAAATATTTTGGCATACATATGTGCTCTCGACATTTAATCATGAATGACATGGTTCACTGCATTATGCATAATGGTGTCTCGATAGGAGATGATGTACTCAAAATATTTGAGTACCTACCTGAACCTAAGTCTTTAAGAGTTAAAATGTATGTAGATATGATGAGTGTTATCATTCTACTATTTATACTCTAGTCATTCATGAAGCTTCATAATATTCATATTGTATGAATTGAATGAAGAATGTATAAATGTTGAAATATCCTTATATTGAAATCTTTTGAATTGAACATAAGAGATCTTTTGTCTTAAACAATGGTTGTTTATAGATGAATGGAGTGCAGTGGAAGCATGGGTCGGACTCAAGTTTGAAGGAAAGTCAAAGGGTTGACTGCACTTATATGGTTTCCATAGATATGATATCGAAAGAGTTGGATGAATGCCAATATTGCAATAAGCCGGTGTATTTATACTGTGACCATCTAGTCTATCTTGGATCCTTAGAGATGGACTCAGATAGTGCATCAGAATAATCTACATCTACATTTAATCATTGAAATTGACTTTCTTATTTGATAAGATCAAAGTCTTATAATTATATCTCATTCTTTTACCAACACTTGCAATTGGTTGCATATGTTTTAGAAGACTAGAAAATTTGATTTTAAGGTTTAATAGTTATCCACATGGATATTGATGCAATTGTTGCAACAATCTCTATTGGATAGATAGACTTGATATTTTCAGTGGGAGAGCCCTTAGTCTTAGAGAATGTCTCTATGACCTAGATATTAGAATGCACTCATTGTTTATTTCTAAATGTTGGGAATAAACGTGAATTCTGGAATAGACCTATCATAAAGAGTTATGATGGATATATTTCAGATAGTGATCTAACATCTAGTGGACTCTACTAAATTAGAAAATTAATGAATGGTTCATTAACATTTCTAATACTGAAATTTAAACCTTAAAAGATCATAGGAGGACGAAGATCATTTGACAATGATCTGGCATCAAGCCTTGGACATTTATCTATTGATGAGATCAATGGACTAATAAGAGATGAAACTTTAGATTTTCTGAAATGCCAAAATCTTACATACTTATGAATATTGTATTCAAAGTTGAATGTCCAATACACCCTTCTCTGAGAATGGTGTAAGATGCCAAGGTATTCAAGATCTCATACATATCGATGTATGTGTATCATCCATATCATAATAAACATTATGGATATGTGATATATATTGATGATTATTTGGATATGAGATTTCTTCCCTTCATCTTAGAAAGCTTTGAAATGTTCAAAGATTTCATAATTTTGTTTTAGAACCAAAGTTTGAAGGAAGATGAATGAATTCGATCTAACCAAGGTATCTTGTACTTATTAGATGAATTCAAGGAATACCTTATGGAGATATGAATATCATTCCTATCGCAATCCTCCTAATACACCTAAAACTCAATATAGTTGCAGGGAGATAATTGTATCATGTGTGACATGATTTGATCAATGATGAATATTAGCATAATTCCCTCTTAGTTTCTAAGGTATATATGTAGTAGAGACTACAATGTATATCCTTAATAAGGTTTCATACAAGTTAGCTAGAATCTAGCACCAGAGAGTGCTACTTCATTAGGAAAATAAAGGATGGTATTGGATACCTACATTATGACCTTGAGATTTTTAAAAAATCTCATCTCTAAGGATATGATTCTTAGAGGATGACTCTCTTGAGAATCAAGATGAAAATGAAGTGAAGGAACTCATTTAATCTTGACATGATAATGAGGCTCTTGAAATCAGAAACTAAAGGGATAATTAAAGATAAAACAATAATACCTCTTCAAATGAGTTTGAGGATGGATTCCATAGGTCAGTTAAGTCTGACAATGATCTTACTTCATGTGATGAAGCTTCTAAAGATCATGACACGTAAAGATGGATGTTAGCAATTAAATCTAAAGTAGACTTCATATACAAGTGTTTTATATGGACCCTCGAGGATCCACCTATATGGGTAAAACCTATTAGATGTAAATGGATCTTCAAGAGAAAGAGGTAACCTGATGAGAAGGTAGAGACCTTCAAAGGACGGCTTGTATCTTCAAGATACACACCTAAGAAGACAAAGCTTGCGATGAGACTTGCTCTTCCGTGACCATGCTTGAACCCATAAGAATGTCGTTGACTATAGCTACACAACTTGACTATGACATCTTCATGATGTGAGTAAAGATTGCATTCCTCCATGAATACCTCTTTGAGGATATTCACATGAAGTAGCCCCAGGGCTTCATGGTTGAGGAAAGCAAGGTGTGCAAGCTGAAGAACTCCATCTAAGGACTCAAATAAGCTTCTTGTTGTTGGAACATTGGATTTGATGAAATTATAAATGTTATGATTTCAGATAGAATCTTGATGAACCTTGTAAAGCTTAGTGGGAGTGCCATTGTGTTCATCATGCTAAATGTAGATGATATCCTAATCTATTAGAATGACATAAGGATAATAATAAGTGTTTATAATTTGGTTGTTCCATACCTTGGGATATGATCTCAAGGATACCTCTTAGATATTAGTTCTGAAGTTGTTTAGAAGCAAAGAGAAGAGGGTATTGGGACCGTTACATTAAGCGACATACCTTGGACATGTTCCATTCTGGAAAATTCCAAGAAAGAATTCTTTCCCTCAAGATATGGTACTAACCTATCTAAAGGGATAGCACTTCAAAGAGTTGAGGATGTGATGCTGAAAATGCTTGCCCTTATGCATCAGTTATGAGAAGCATAGTGCATGATACATGTGTACAAAGACAGATGTCTACCATGCAGTGGGAGTAGTAAACTATTACTAATTCTAATATGGAAGTAAAACACTTTATTGCAGTAATAACAATATCTTCAAAGATGACAAGACTTAGAGATAGTGATCTCAAAGTCTTATCTTCAAGAAACTAAGAATTTATAGATGGAGATCTAAAAGGTCTTAACTGCGGATACCTTAGGAGATAGATATCTCGAGGAATAAGGGTATTCTGATAAGGATTATGAAAATACTGGTTACAATAATTATTGAAGAATAGTTCCAAGGACATTATAACTAACGATATTGAGTATTGGTTGCATAAGATGCAACATTCGCATTAGATGCGAGCACTGTTATTAGGCGATATGCAAGTACCGTAAAAGGACTTGGTGTAATCTCTTGGGAACAAAGTGAATGATCAACTTACATAGCTATTTTTCTAAATAGCCTATGATTGTCACATCAATGCGGTTTAAATGATTAGCCCATTAATGACCCTTTGGGCTAGTGGGAGATTGTTGGACATGCGAGCCCATGGCGAGCCATTATGCAATAAATGTGATTGCAAATATCATTCTTTAATCTGAAATGAAGAATAACTAATTTGCTTAATAGGTCCCTTAGTACAATTAGGGTTATGTACCATGCCCATCTTAATGATCATACAGTTGTCGATTCAATTATTGAATCATAGAGGCAGGTGCTTGGATGAATATCTAAAGAGTTAGATTGAGGACTCATCAAGTACCGTCAAATGATTATTAAGAGATGATCTCCAGCCTGAGAAGGAGATGGCAATCCTTTCTCTGACGGCTGATATCTAACTGACCTCTTGATGAGGGTCCTCTGCATAGGAATGGAGATTCGGAGGTGTTAGATAAGTTATGTCAAAGAGTTGACTTAACGAGATTGAGATAACCAAATTCCTATGTCGTATACTGTAACGATATAGGCACACATCCTTTAACCAGAGATAGATGTGTTACTATATATCTGAGTATGTACATTTGGCAGACCAATAGATTGATGACCTAATCAAGGTCTATACACCGGCATGCTGGTGTGCATGTAAGGGCATATGAGTAATGCGATTTCTCAAAGGGATCATACAGGTTCATTACTGAACCGGAAGAAATGATCTCAATCATGAGATACTGGGAAGAATCAAATTCCATGCACGGTCATCTTGCTTTGGAAGCTTGACTGAATTTATAGGTTTGATATATGCTTTTGGAAAGTATATGATCAACACCTAGGTATGATATATACTTTTGGAAAGTATATGATCGATACCAACTCCCAATAGTCGAATGAGAAACCTTAATGATAAAACTTTAAAGTAGACAGTGTAAAATTGATCTTATACTTCAGGTTTATTCTGGGTCTTCCAGTATGCAGGATGTATAGGTACTGGCAATACCTAAGGGTGATGTGAACATAAACGATTGTATAACCATGATGCTTCTTTCGTAGGGAGTGATGAAAAGGGTCTGGATGTTAGTGTCTCCTCTCAGTAGAGAAGTGATCTAATCATGGTCCAAATACTGGGCATTGATCTGAATGTGATTCAAATGCAATGAGAAGATTAGATCTACAGATTTGATTTAATCAAACATCTATGGGAGGTCCGCAAGATATGGATTTGAGATGTGATCTCAATATCTGAGACACTATACATAGAACAATACAATCGCCACGTCCTTATCTCCAAGTATCCGCGGAGAAAGCGCATTATCCTTGAAAGAGTTCAAGGATAATTTCGTTATTGATATATGTATCCGAGCATTGAGAAAATGGATAATTGAATGTGATTTAATTATCATGAATAATATGAATTTGATTCATATTTTGAAGAGAGTTATCTTAGATAATTAAACGTGATTTGATTATCAAAGATGTAAATAATGTGAATGTGATTCATATTATTTGGGCACATGAGAATAGATATCCAAGATGATTAAATGAGATTTAATTATCACAGATATGAATAATGTGGATAGCACTATCTATATTAACCATATATGTTATAAATGTGATTTATAATATATAAGAGAGCTATTTGTAATTTACATTTGTTAATTAAATGTTGATGTGAATTGGATTCACATTGGACAATTAATTGAAAATTTCATTCACATTTTATTTTGGATTGTGAATGTGATTCACAAATTTCCAATGACATGATTGCAATGTTCGCAAAATAAATTGGATTTATTTTTGTGAAATAAATTTGCAATAAAAGATTGTTGCAAAATATTGAGATACACATGAGATATGGATTCTCATGAATTTGGAAGGAGCCCCCTTGCCATATAAAGAGGGTGTACGGCCACCCTCTCCTTATGGAATGTGCGGGTCGTCCCCCTTGTTCTTATGGAAGGAGGCTTGCCTCCTTCCTATTTCTCCAATGAAGATTGATTTAACATAAATCAAATTATACTCAATATATATTTGATTTTATTAAATTATTTGTTGTTGTAAATTTACAACAAAATTATGGCCATTAAAATAAACACAATCAATGTGAGCCATTGGATTTGTGTTGCCCATGGATTGAGATCCATGGATCCCAAAATATTATAAAAGGAGAGGCACCCCTTGCTCTTCTTTGTTACACAAGTTGTGAGCAACAACTCTCTCTCTCTCTCATTCTCTACACACACACACCCTCTCTCTCTCTCATTGTGGCCGTCCACCATGGAGCCCTAAAGAGAGCCTCCATCGTCGCAGCGTTGTCGTTATGCTGCCAGATCGTTTGCTCGTGGATCTTTGCCTCCTTTAGTGTACCTCGCTTGTGAAGAAGACGTCTGATCTCGTGTGTCGAGATCAGGAGATTTATCGCTGGATCATCAACATGGATTGCGAGGAGCGTGCATTTCATCAACGCGCTCGCAAGCGTCTCCTCTGTCGGATCGGACTTGAGACATGAGGTCTCTCCGTTTAGAGACTCGATCGCAAACACGCTTCAAGAGGTAACCCTAATACTTTTTCGTGGTTTAGATGAAATGATCTGAGAAGTGTTCTGGGATCATGTGGTTTCATCACATGAAATTTTTTAAAAAAAGTTCCGCTACCTTGATCAACTAGTGCAACTAGTCGCTCCCGATCGCATACGATGTGATCCTCACGTTTCCGTGATGCGTTTAAGGATCTTACCATATCCTTCAATTTCTACTGAAGTTATACCATATAATATTTATCAAAACCATTTTTATTAATATTATAAGGAGATTTGTTAAACAAATTCCCAATCCTATTAAGCAATAAAGTTTTCATGTAAAGATTGTTCTACAACTATTGTAGGATGATCTAGGGATTTTCATGAAAAATTCCAACAATGGTTAATGATGATTAATCAATTATCTACATAATGACTAGGCATCATAATTAATCAATGCAAATTCATAAATCTCATGATTTTCATTGAATAATGAACAAATTAAGTAAAGAGCTTTGATGATCCAATCATCATCCGACCCAATCTCCACTAAAAATGGAATATCTAGGGCAAACAGAGTAGGATTTACGCGAATAAAATCATGCAGTTTTATGGTTTGATTATATACTTAATACAAGTGTTTATTTCATGTTTCATGATGGAAAATAATAAGTAAAATTAATTTTCTTACAGATCCGTGAATACATGCAAAAATAGTTTTAGTGGCGTGAACTCTTCGAATCATTCTCATGCACTTTTAGCATCAATAATAGGTTATTGTTTTTGGGACATATTTAGACATTCTAAATACATTTTAATAACAAAAAAACACATCCAAATAATGCATAAATAGTAGGGTTTTTATTTCATCAAAAAAATCAATTCGATTCTTGCATCCAATGCAAAAACAACGAGTCTCACGCATCCAAAACGTGAACCTTGTTCATCTAGGGTTTTGGATCTTATATAAGACGTAACATGGATCTGATACCACTTGAAGGATTATGGAAAATATCCTCAAGCGCATCACGGAAACGGGGAGATCACATCGTATGTGATCCCGAGCGACTAGTCAAACTAGCTGCTCAGTGTTGCAGAATTTAAAAAATAAATGATGAAACCACATTATCCATGAACCATTCATGTATTATTTCATCTAAACCACATATTAGGTAAAGGAATACCTCTTGTAGCATGGTTGTAATCGAGTCTCTAAGAAAAGAGACCTCTTATCTCAAGTCCAACCCGACAGTAGAGACGCTATCGAGCGCAGAGACGAATAGTATGATTCTCCAATTCAAGTTGTTGATCCAAGCAATATATCTACTGATCTCATCTCACGAGATCAAGCATCTTCTTCATGAACGTGACACATGGAAGGATATGGAGATCCACGAACGGTCGAGACGATGGCCTAACGGCGATGTGATGACAAAAGCACCCTTCTCTCTAAGGTTAGAGTACACAGCCACTCAAGAGAGAGAGAGAGAGAGTTGGCGTGTGATATGAGAATGAGAAAGAGAGAGAGAGAGAGAGAGAAATTTTTGTTCAACGACTTCTTCTTAGAAGGGCAAGGGTGCCTCTTCTTATATAGTATTTTGGGATTCACTGGATCTCAATCCATAGACTACACAAATCCAATGGTTTAGATTGGTTTGTGTTTGTTTCAATGTCCATAATTTTGTTGTAAAAATACAACAATGATTATTAAATTAAATTAAATATATATTGAATCATCAATACAATTTAATTTCAACTAAATCAATTTTTCATGGAGATAATTTAAAAGAGATAAATCTCTTACTTAACGGGACTTGGTGGCCTTTCACCTCCTCCCACTAAGGTGGATATTTATCTCCAATTAATTTGCAATGATTATTTGTTGCAAATATATTCACAAAAATAATTCATAATTATTTTGTGAATTTTGCAATCATTCCATTGAAAAAATTGTGAATCATATTCACAACCTAAAATAAAACGTAAATAACATTTTTAATTAATTATCCCATCAACATTTAATTAAAAAATGTAAATTATAATTGACTCTCTTTAATATATTATAAATCATATTTATAATATATATGAATAATATGGATAGTACTATTCGTGTTATCCATATCCTTGATAATTAAATCACATTTAATTGTCTAAGATCTAAATTCTCATGCATTCAAATAATATGAATCTTATCCATATTATTTATGATAACTAAATCACATTTAATTATCCATTTCTCAATGCTTGGATATATTAACAATGGAATTATTCTTGAACTCTTTCAAGAATAATGTGCTTTCTCCGTGAATACTTGGAGAAAAGGACAAGGCGATTATACATTACACATATAGTGACTTGGATGTTGAAATCATATCTCAAGTACAGATCTTAAGAACCTCCCACAAATGTTTGATTAAATCAAATCCATAGATCTAATCTCCTAATTGCATCTGAATCTCATTCAGATCAATGTACAACATTTGGACTGAGATTAGATTACTTCTCTACTAAGAGAAGTCAGTAAAATCCATACATGTTTCATCACTCCCTTGATATGGAAGCATCATATTTATACAATCGTTTATAATTACATTACCCTCAGGTATTCCTAATACCCGTACATCCTGCATATTATAAGACCTAGATTAAACTCGATGTTTTAGATCTATTTTGACTGTTTCTTTAGGGTTTTATCAATAAGTTTCTCATTTGATCATCGGGAGTCGGTATCGATCATATACTTTCCAAAAATATATATCAAACCTATAAATTCAGTCAAGCTTCCAAAGCGAGACGACCGTGCACATAATTTGATTCTCAATATCTCATGAGTGAGCTCATGTCTTTCGGTTCAATAAATGAACATGTATGATCCCTTTGAGAGATCGTATTACTCATATGCCCTTGTATGCACACCAGCGCATCGGTGTATAGACCTTGATTAAACTGTCAACCTGTTGGTATGCCAAATGTACATATTCGGATATATAGTAACACATCTGTCTCCAGTCAGAGGATGTGTGTCTGTGTCGTGACACATACGACATAGGTCTTTAGTTATCTCGATCTCATTAAGTCAACTCTTTAACCTAACTTATCTAACACCTGTGAATCTCCATTCCTATGTAGAGGACTTGCATCAAAAGGTTGGTCGGATATCAACCTTTAGATATAGGATTGCCTTCTCTTCTCTGGCTGGAGATCCTCTCTTAATAATCATTTGACGGTGCTTGATGAGTCCTCAATTTAAATTTTTAGATATTCATCCAACCACTAGCCTCTATGATTCAACAATTGAATCAAGAGATGTAAGATCATCAAGATGGCCATGGTACATAACCCTATTTGTACTAAGGGACATATTATGCAAATTAGTTATTCTTTACTTCTATCATGGAATGATATTTGCAATAACATTTATTGCATAATGGCTCATTGTGGGCTCACATGTCCAACAGGAAGTGAATCCAGGAGACATACCAGCAAGCTCTGCATGAAACCTTGCACATGCACATTTCACATCTCTGAATCCTTATGAGTACTCTAACTCCTAATTTTTGTACATTCTCACCCGATCCCATCAATTCCCTTTGTACTTCTTCTATACTTAGGCCAAGTCCTATGTATAGGTGGGAATTGATGCCCACCCTGTTTATACTCACATTCTCCTCCTCTTACCACCGATCTCCCCATTTTTGCTCTCTTATATACTTAGGTGACCAAGAGCCTAAGTATAGGGGGCAGCTGATTTCTACCTCTCTTATGTTCTTCATTTGCATCCTTTTATACTTATCTTACGCTAAGTATAGGGGGTGAGTCGCATTTGTGTACATATTCTGCATTGCATTGTACTATATGGTATTGTATTTTATGTATATAAAACTAACATGGGATGGGGATAATTCTTGTAAAACATGTAAAAATGTATAAAATATGTACAATATTTGTAAATAGGTACAATATGTGTACAACCAAAAAAATGTGTTTGAACTTCATTCACCTACACTTCATTCAGCATTTCATGCACCCGCCTTGGTGAAAAGCCCTTGGGTTCTGAATTGAGTTGTGAATAGAAACCGAGAGTGGTTCGTACTTGGCCTTAATCCACTTAATTTCAGAGGAACTTCACTGAGAAATAGGATTTTAGAAGCTTCAGGTCTTAGACTTAATTCTCTGAGTTCTGCATGGCAATGTTCAGACTTCGACTCTTAGTGTCTAACTTGGTCGCCTCATTTTGAATAAGGCTCTTGGATAGGGAATTAATCTGTACTCTAGCACTATGCACTTAGCTCAACTTAGACGGAGTGTTAGAAGTTTAATGTGTCTCTTTTATGGTAGCGTGGACATCTAACGATTGGAGTATAGGTTGAAATAAAGCTTCAGATGAGGAATGGACTACTAGCATAATTTTTTAAGACCCCAAAATATGGCGGAACAAAAGATTCTATATCCATCATGATACAAAAAGATCCATGCAAAGAAATAAAAATTACATACCAAAAGAAGCCAACTGCTAAATAAATATTTGACCACAAAGATCCAGTTCTTTTCTCTTTCTTCTAAAACTTCTTCCCCCATATTCATTGTGAACTAGCACGTACTTGAACTTAGAAGGAAATACCTGAGTCCCCAAGGATGAGTTATTAGAGGAGAGGTTTGTGTGGTAGTCCGACATTTCAGATGGGAAGATCTAACACCCTTCACACACATGAGACATGTGTTCAATGTTCATGGAGTATGCTTTGGGATGAATATTTATCTAAGATGACTCCTAAGCCGAACCTATTACAATGATGTGTAGAACTTGGAGGATGTTGATTTTGAAAACCTAATTCTCATGGGAGTTCTGCCAAATTATTAATCTAAAGGTCATGTCTATCTCATTTTCATCTTTTGCTCATGATCTTGGTATGGAACTCAATCTCATTTCACCTCTTCATTTCTTTAGTTGCTCGGAGACGGTTAAGATTTAAGTATAGGGGGGGTGATGAATCGATGTTTCATCACTCTAATTAGTTGAAAATAGAGCTTCATCCCGAGAAATTAGGTTCATTCATTTGTTAATATCAGAAAATTAACTTTCATGCACTTGTAAATAATTTGCGTAAATTAGCACTCATTTCTGTATTCATATTCATCTTCATATTTTTCACCTAACTTCGACCTTTTTAAAATAATTCATGCTAACTCCAAATGACATGAAACTAACTTCATTATGTACATGTTACCAACCTTAATCAATAAAAAACTCCTAAAAAATACTATACTGTACTTATTCAAAATAAACCCAAATCCTAATTTTAGACCCAAAAATCGCAAACACTTATATCTCTCTCATAAAGTGCCCAATTTCACTCTACTCACTTTTGAATTAATGTATATTCAATTATCTACAAATCAAGATGAAATTCAAAAGAATCGGAGTTCAATTGTGAAGATTGAGTTTTGGGACCTAACTGTGCATTGTACATTTTTATTGATTTTTACTGGTCGATTCATGTGCACATTTGACTCATTTTGATTATTTTCGTTTTCATCTCTTTAATTTATTTCATGCTTTATCAAATTACATAAAAATCAAAATCACAAAAAATTAGAAAAAGAAATAAAAAGACAAGTTCTTACCTAAACTAATTGGCTGACTCACACGAGTATATTTCACATTTTCTAATTAATTTTAAGTCATAAAAATCAATCATTTGAGTCCATTACATCATATCATAATATGTTTGATTTTTTAATGCATTATTTTTCTTTAGAAAATAAAATAAAAATTACAAAGCTAAAAAAATAGTATTATATATATATAATATCATCAAAAATTGCATATATCATTCACAGTTCATTCTGTTTGCATTTGATTCCTCCATATAATTATAGAGTACATTTAGATGCATATTTTTTGTTCTTGTCTTTTTTGAATTGGAGGTCAATACTATTTTTAATTTAATTTTATATCATTGGTCTGTAGTCTAGTCAAAGGTCAACGCACGACACATGTCAGTCTTCCAATGGTTTACCTCATGCCTCCTGGTCAAGCCCCTCAGCCCAGTCAACCAGCATTTTGTCTGCATGTGCATAGTTCCATGGTTGTTGGATCAAACCAAGATCCAATGGCCCATCTATTCCTGTCTAACTCCACTTTCCCCCCCTTCACGTGCGAAGCGCGTAAGCATCTTAGACCCATCACGTGTGATGCATGTGATCATCGACTCCCTTTTGCAGCTCGTCGTTGCGCACCCCGTCGCCTGACTCCTCCTCCTTGGTCGAGTCGCTCCACCTACCCATCTTCTCTTCTCTGGCCAACCCCCTCTTCGTATTTTGTTTCTACCAACAACCCAACCTACCAACCCTAGCCCCCCTCAATACTCCTACTGATCGTCGCTGACTGTTAGGCCCCCCAATCTCAATCGTCTTTCTCTCTTCCCCGTTGAGCCCCTAACCTCCTTATCCTTTACCGATCGAAGCCCCCGTCACCTATACCACATTATAATTGCCTAATCACCCAATATCCATTGCTCAATAATCTCGGCCATCGCCAACAACCCTATCTCCTCCAACCGATAGAGCTCCCAAACCATTCGCCCTTCTCACCTCGCCATCTCTCCCTGTTAAAATATAAAATAGCACCCAAGAGCACTATCCGCCAAACCCGTCGTCGTGCTTTTGAAGGAGAGGAAGAGACCTTAGCCCTCACAGGTGATAACTGTGTAACCCCCTTCCAAGTGTGATCCTAGGTGGTCTCTAAACACCTTGTTGTTGCTCCAACCACATGAGCGGTAGATCTCTCGCTCCCTTCGCCAGAGATAATTGAGCGTGAACCAGAGGCGACCTCAGCCACTCCGCCTCAGGCGAACGTCAATTTCATTAGCTATACCCCATTTCCTATCCCTATTCATTTTGTTTCTACATTTTTCTCACTTTATCTACCAAACCTCACCCCATTCGAAATTCTTGCTTCTTCTCCAGTACAAACCCACATTCCACTACTTCTTACCACACACATCATCCTTCATACCTCATCTTACCTTCTACCATCCCACAATTTCTCATCTACAGATGAGAGTGTGGTCGGAGAATCACTCCTCTTCCACTGCTCTATAGCAGGAGCCCTACCCCTGTCCACTCTTGTGTGCCACCTCAGGTCGAGCATCTTGCTCGAGCCATATTCCCACTTGTAGGTACTTGGAGACACCATCAGAGCAATACCAGCATCACCATTCCAAGGTAGCCAAACACTCTATTCGCTCTTCGGACGAAGAAGTTAGAGAATTTCCATAGCGTGAAGATAGCTAATGTCGCCAAGATCTACGGAGGAGGTCGTGTGGACTCACAAGGCGAGGCCTACAATGGCTGAAGTGACCTGTCACGAGATCCCACTAAATCAACAGTTAACCCACATGTGCAGACGAAGCAATATAAAAAAGAGCGGGCTAATATTTATTATAACCCAGATAGAAATGTGTATCGGGTACAAGTATTATGGGTGTCGAACCATAGAAAGCCACGGGGGATAGGCAAATAATTATTGTATAGAAGAAGAAACAACATCTTTTTTTATTTTTGGTTTTTGAAATTTTATGGATTTTTTAATAATATTTAATTTTTATGAAGTTTTAATTTGATATATTTTAAATTTTTCATTTTATAATTTTTATTTTCTTTTTATATTTTTTATTTTTAATTTATGCTCCTTTTTATTATATAATATATATTATATGTATAATATAGGATATATATATAATTTATATATAATAGAAAATAGAAAATACAAATAACAATAGTTTTTTATTTTTTAAGGGATTTAAAATGTATTTATAGGATTTATAATAATTAATAATAATAAAAACTCTATAACAATATATATAATACAATATAAAGTATTTTATTTATAATAGGTATATATATAGTCAAAAAATACAAAATAAAATATTTTTGTGTTTTTGAAATATTCTTATGTTTTCTGATTTTTTGGGGAATTTTGACTAATTTTTAGGTAATTTTAAAATCCAAAATACTCCAAAACAAGGAGTAAGTAAATAGAACGGATGTTTTAAGGTCTCAAAAATAGATAAAGTTCAATATTCCTTAAAACTATTTCCAATAAATAGTAATAAGTATATATAAAAAAATAAATAGAAAACTATTTTTTGTATATTAAAAAATATTTTCTAATTTTTTGGGGGCAGAGAGGGTTTGTAATTTTGAGGTTCTCTTTTGCTATTTTTTATGATTTTTTATCTATAGGTATATTATATAGTAATATACTATATGTAATTTTTTGGAATTTTTAAAAGTATTTTTCTATTTTTTGCATTCTAATCTCTAAATAGGGAATAAATAGCACCAAAATGATTTTTAATAAATTGAAGATGCTGGCAAATAGAAACTAAAGCGTGAATAAGCATCATTCAAAGCACATTCGATAATTTTTGCACAATGTATAGAGCAAGGGAGCTATTTAATCCAAAAAGAAATGCATAAAATTAATTGTACAGGCCTAACAGTGGTATATTTGCAATTAAAAATAATGTCAGCGAGTTACATGCAAAATATCCTAAAGTTTTAAATCTAAATATACAAACCCGGAGGGGCCTAGATTCAAAATAGCTAACTCATGTAGGGTGACACGTGAGTCGACGTGGCATTGTGCATATGTGCAATATACATGAAGCTCAAGGGTTCGGTTGCAACTTTTACACAAAGTTTATAATGTGATAAAATATTTACATGAATTAACAATAAAATGAAAAAAAACTAGGGGGGACTTATTAATTTACCCCCAATATGTGTGTGATCGAAGGGCTCTGGTGATTCCATGTGGTGCTCTGGACGGCCGATAGGGGCACAGGTTCGATAAATAAATGAACGGCCCAGATTAGATCTGGGCTGCCTTCGTGATGCAACGGCTCTTAGGGGTTCTGGAAGAACACCCCAAGAACAGTCTATCGACGAACTTTGATCTCCAATTTCTCCTCCATCTGGCCTCCTCTTCTTCGCCTAGCAGCTCTTTTTCTTCCTAGAAGCTCCTCGCATCGTGCAGTTATCTTCAAGGGGTCTGGGGCTCGTAGAGAGCCCAGGAGCTCAGGTGAGTGGAGCTCATGTTCACACGTTGTTGTGGAGCTCCATGTCACTATCTTGATCATGGACCTGCATCAAAATGCTCACGAGCTCGAGCTGGTCGGGCTTGATCCAAGGTTGAAGTTGGATGCACAACATAGAGATGAGTTGAGGGAGCTCCGGTGAAGGTGGCGGAGGAAGCTTCGAGTCCCTCATGATCATTGTGGGATCAAGGGGAAAACATAGGGGTCTGATGGATAAGTCGATGGGCAAGAGAGCGGGGGAGACAATGAGTTGGAACAAAGAAGAGATACTATAAATTTCATGCCAGAGCTCCAAATTTTAGCGATTTTGATTTTCAAAATTACACTACAACTGCGACAGATTTATGAAATAAAACTTACAACTAGACTATTGGAATGAAATGCAAGCTAAGGGAACATACGTAGCAGCTCAACAAACTCCGGAGCTCGGAGCAGGTGAAGCTTATCGGAGGGGAGGTCTGGTGAACCTGGATTTGGCTCTAAGCCACCTCATCCATGCCACAAATGGTCGGAGCTGATCCTGCTATCACCAAAGCTTAATAGGTAGGTCCAATGGTGGTTACGATGGTCAAAGCGAGACCAAAGGGAAAGAAGGTTGGAGGGGCCTATTTATAAGGGTGGTCTCCGACCAAGGGTATGGAGAGATGGCGAGAGGATCGAAGGTAGTAGGTGGAGATTCTTGCATGGGCAGAAATGAAGGATGAAGTGGCTACAGTATGGTGATGGTCTCGATGAATATGGAGGAGAGGTGGAGAAGTGAAAAATTGGTGAAGACGGGGGTATTAGAGGTTCTGATACGGCGACTGGAGGAGGTATGACAATTGACAGCCAAAAATATTTGGAAAATCCATATTAATTATTAAATGAATTAATTAAATTTTATTAAAAATGAAAAATATTTGTAATTTAATGTAGTATTTAATTGTGATTTTTATTTATTTTTACAAGTTAAGTAATTGTATGTTGATATTTGTATGTACATATATAGGTAAATGTACCTATATTTTCTATATTTTATTTTAAATTTGTATTTTATATTTTATTACTATATATAGGTATTTTATATATTTTTAATTTATTTAAATAAATTTTGGGTATTTTTATTGCATTTTTTGAATTTACTTACATACTTAATTAACCAGTTATAAATTCTTTATAGGTATATATAAGTATATTTCATCTATGTATTGAAATGTATGGTTTATTTTTATTTTTTTATGGTTTTATTTTATTTTAATCATGGATATGTTCTTCAAATATTATTTACAAAATTATAAAAATAAAAGAAATTTAAAAATATAAAGAATAAATATATTGATTATTTTATACAGGTAAACTACGCAATGAGGGCCCAAAAACTAACTTTTGCATCTTAACTCCAATATGAATGAGACCACCTTCATTAAATAGTTCTTTGTGGCTTTTAATTTTGTGTGTCTCGGGCACACTGTACATTATTTTTGAGTGAAATAAATTTTGTATTTTTCTTTGTATTTTTATGTACAATATTCATATTGAGGATTTTATTATTTGAGTTTAAAAATGGGAAAATAAATTAGGTCCCAAACTGTATTTATCGACCTATGAATCTAGGGTTTTTTAGTTGTATTATCTGTACAATTGGCCACCCTCTCTCCCCCTACTTTATTCCTTGTCAACCAAGTCATCATGATGACTAGGTCTCGAGGGCTAGGGTCACTTGATGTCTTTGACACCTCGTTATTTTTCTTTTCTTTCTTCATTCCAATAGGTAAAATGCACAATGAGGGCCCAAAAACTATCTTTTGCATCTTAGCTCTAATATGATTGTAACCAGCTTCATTAAATAGCTTATTTGATTTTATGAATAATAAAGGTGAGTTTGGTCAAGATTCATATATAGGGTTTTATTATTTAAGGTGTAAAAAATATGAAAATAAGATGGGTCCCAAATTGTAATTATTGGCCTATGAATCAAGGGTTTTTGAGTTGTATTATATATACAATTGGCTGCCCTATATCCCATACTTTATTCCTTGTCGACCAAGTCATCATGATAACGGGGTCTCATGGGCTATGGTCACACGATGTTTTTAACGCCTCATTCTTTTTCTTTCCATTTCTTTATTCTTTTATTTTGGAAATGATATAGTATTTTGTATAATCTTTTATACAATATTAATTGCGACGTGATTATTTTCCCAAATTAATGATATATACATGCATTAGCTAGATATTTATGGTCAAAATGAAAGAATAAAGGTATTGAAATGAGGATTCATCAATAGTGTTGGATAAAGAACGTCTCCAATCTCAACCATTGATTAACGATGAAAGATCATCATCGGATCAACTTCATTTGATGACATTTTCCTTCCCCAAGCCTCGCCATTGAACCTAGTGCTTCGGGCATCACCAAAGCAGTCCCCTTGACATGTGGAGGTTCGAGCCATCCAAGTTGTCGAACTGCCAACCGAACATGTCCCCTCACGTGATTTACGTGCACGGTTGGGGTAAATAGCACCCCAACCCTCCATCTTCCTAGAATCTCAAGGAGGTCCCAGTCACGCAAGTGAGGGTAATTTGCAGCTCAGCCCTCGAAACTTCTAAGAATCGTAGAACGGCCCTGTCATGGGTAATTTACACTGAAGATCCCAACAGCTTTGGGATTACATATTATCCCTCTACAATGGTATATTTGTGACTCTTTTACTTAATTTATTTATATTTATGCTCCTTGAACTCATGTGCTCATATCTTGCACATTTGTGATCGAACTTTTGTGCTCTTTATGTCATTTTGAGCTGTATAACATCGTCTATCATATAGAACTCTTAATTCCACAAGTGGAGACAATTCTGAGTATAAAGTAATTAAGGACGTTTTGTTTATATTGAGTATAATTATTTTCTTTCATTGATTATGATTTCTTAATAAATTACATTGATTTAGGGATTCTTTTGGGGACTTTAATAGAACATATCTCTATAACTGGTCATTGGAGTTCAGGCACTGGACTGAATTACCTTGCTTGATTGGCTTGCTTCACATGCTCTTCCTGCATATATCTTCTTTCATTGTATTCATTTTGCATATCATTTAAAAATTCCAAAAATAATGTGTTTCTTTATTTTCTCTCTCACCACATAGCAAAACATTATTTTTCTTGCATTAAATTTATTTTCAAAATTCATGCATCATATTTCTCTTTCGAATTATCTCGATTTTCAAATTATAACCCATAAAAAGCTGAAAATACTAAAACATAAAATATATTCATTTCTTTTGAAAACTTAATGTCTGAATTATTTGAGAATTACTATGAACCCACATATCACATCCCTGAGTTCGATCTTGGGCCTTACCCTAGTAAAATAAATAACTCGGATGTATTGAGATTTAATCTTATGTATTATTTCTAGATGTGATCATTTTTTACGATTCTCTTGATTACCTGGCTACAACTTCAACATCGTTCTCATTGATTAAAAGAGAAATTTTTGAGATCATCACCTATAATCAGGGATAAATTAACCAAGGTCGACCGTGATCGAGAAGAAAGTGAGTGAGATACACAAGCTCACCGAGTGGGAGAGCCTCGCCAAGCTACCATGACATATTGACAGAGTTGATTGAGAAGGTGTCCAAGATCAGGATACCTGCCCCGTCTGCACCCCCTGCTCCCATATATAGAGTGCACCATATTCAGGAGCAGTCGGTGCAGGGGTTTCACAGCACGTGGGCTCAAGGTCAACCTCGTCTCCATGAGAGTCAATTCATGGAGCCGACCGTCGAGATGGTGACCAAGGAACCTCCACATGTGTGGGAGGTGAATGGGATATGGTGCAACAATGATCCCAACACCACACAACAACAGCCACAACAACTCCCTCATTACCCACAATAGAGCCAGTACCCTCCTCGGCACCAGTACCATCAGTCCCCCCATCAACAGTCAGCACATCAACAGTACCATAGTCGGTCTCATTTGGTTTAGTAGCAACCTCCCCAGAGGCAGGATCACGGAGCGTCGTCTTCTGGTCCATCTGACCTTCATAGGGTCTTAGATGAGATCAAACTCAGTTGCAATGAGTATCAAGACCAGATAGTTGATATCAATCGATTATCACGTTAGCAAGATGAGTTTACGGCCACCAGGACCACAATCCCAACAAAAGTTCAGGTTGACCCCAATAACATGAACCAAGGACAGAGCCACCAGAAGGATCGAGTATGCTATTCAAATTTTCTTGAATCAGATCATGATATTCTACCACAGGGTATTCACCATATTACTCTCAGGAGTGGTAGGATTGTGAAGACCCCTGATCTGGCATGTTGGAGAGGAGCGGAGGATATCGATAAGCCCGCCCTGAGGAGAGCTCAAAAGACGAGATCAGCTCCAGCAATAACACCTTTAGGATCACCATGGGGATTTGAATCTCTAAAAATCTAAAAGAAATAAAAAAATCCAAAAAAGAAGAATAAAGAGACATCGAGCACGATAGCCGGCGGCAATTCTTCAAGAGATGAGAAGGCTGCCTTGGATGCAGCATCACCAATAGTTTTTCCTATAGTTCCAATTCCTTTTTTGCATTTCCATCGAGTCATGTACATAGTTTGAGTCATAATCCTAGTCTTGTACAGTTGCATTCTGATTTCCAGTTGAATAAAAACTCAGATAATGATGTTTTTATTTTACAATCAGAACCCCCAATAATTCCTTTCCCTCAAGACTTGTCAAAGGGAAAGAAGAAAATTTCAGAAAAAAATGACAAAGATTCCTTTGAAATGGAAATGATGTGTCATGAGAATGATAAAGTTGAGATCACTTTCCTTCAATTATGGTCATGGTCCATGCATTTAAGAAGTACCTAAAGGTGAGATGCACACCTAGTAGGACTAGGAGGAAGAAGAACACAAGAACAGAGAAACATGTGTTATTCATAGCCACTATATGTGCGATCAAAAATGAGATTCCAAGGAAGAAGAGAGACATGGGTGTCCATTTCATCATTAGTCGGATATCTGACACAGTTTTTGCCCAAATTCTACTCGATAACGGATCCTCTATCAATTTGTTGCCTTATTCCCTCTTAGATCACCTTAAGTTAGCTTCTCCAGGATACCGAGAACACTTCTATAGTTTGCATGCCGATCTATTGAGAGACCTAAAAGAATTCTAAGGGATATTATCCTTGACATTGAAGGGAAGCAATACAAGATGGATTTCACGACCCTAGATATGGAGTGCCCCCGAAGATGGTAAGATTCACATATCATCCTTGGTCGTTCTTTTATGTGGATGGCTGGAGAAATATTTGACTATACTTTGGGAAAGATACACTCTCATGAACATGATGAAAGTGTAGAGTTAGAAATGCAGTAATTGAAATGGCAGAAACCTGATTCAAAGAGCAGCACAAAGTATCCCACATTAGAAGCCGGGTACTATGGAGTTGACACGTCGGATCACTAGCGGCAGCAGTTAGCTTGGGTTAATGAGCCCCTCTCACTAGGAAAGGATAGTGTGCAAGAGGTAGTTCGACAGATTCTACGAGATCAGACCTTACACATAGGAGACTTTTCTGATGCATCTCACTACGTCCTCGATGACTAAGAAGCTGACTTCAGTTTGTCAGACATGTTCCCTTCAGGTCAATCATAGGATGAGGATGATGAGTCGGATGCGGCTTTTGTTGATTACATTAACATATTTTGTGATCCGACTCCCAAGCCAAAGCAGTTGATGGCTAATATCATAGCAGATCCAGCCACATCCACCATCAAGCCAGATTCAGAGGTAGTTGAGCCAAATATTCTTGACGATCACACTATTCATGAGCTCAAACCTCTTCCTACTACATTAAAGTATGCCTTCCTTGAGGGCTCGCCTCAGAAGTTCCCCGATCATTATCAATGCCAACCTGACCGGTGAACAAGAATCTCGTTTGCTAGAGATTCCTTAAAAGAACCACAAGGCTATATGTTGGGGTGTGTCCGATCTTGATAACCTCGGATCTACCCTTTTAATATTATCTAATTGACTATTTCGTTGCAGTCGGATAAATTCGGATCGATCAAAAATTAATCGCACAAATCAATGAATCGTCGAATGAATTAACGCGCGGTTTTATGTTTATTTAGCCTGGGCAAGCCCTAGGGTCGACTCAAGGAGGCAAAGGAACAATTCGGGATCAAGTTAGAGGTATTAGATTGTGGTTTTCCTAGTGGGATTTTTTTGGTATTTTTTTAATGCAATAAAAATGACAAATGCAGAATATGAATTGTATTTAGTTAATACGAAAAGAACCGACTTAGCCAAATTTAATTTTAATGTGAAATAAATTCAAATTAGCAAAGTGATATTTTTCCTAAGAACCTAATCCAACAATGAATGCAAAATATATTTTTTGGAATTTTTGGATTTAAAATGCACAAATGAAAAATACACACTTTTTTGGCGGTTTTATGCAATTTTTCGTGCAAATGAGATGAAAAAATTATGAAAAATTTATTGGAAGATAAACATGATGAAATTAAGTTACATGATTTTTTTAGAATTTTCTGACACTTAATAATTTTTTTATGATTTTTTAATTAAAACAGAGTGACTTCTAGTATTTAATTCCTAATTAATCCACAAAATCAAATTTTCCAGAAAGCTATTTATCTCAAATATATATTTCAATAAGAAATCTAGGAGAATTAAAATTTCTCAAAAATCTTATTTGTGGAACTAATTAAAAATCAATTACAGAAATCACTTTATAATTTATTTTATGCGCAAGACAATCCCTAATTGGACGAAATTTGGACTGTAATGAAAGCACACTTAGAGGCATCATTCACAATTTTTTCACAATTTTTAGAGCAATAAACATGGCTGTGCGAATTTCAGAGCTTAAATAGGCAAAATATCTTTGATTTTCAATCTCTGATTTTTAATAAATAAGCTGATAGTCACAAAATGCAAATAAATAGCCATAAGGTAAAGAATTAGTTGCTCATCAAAATGCTATTTTTCATTAAAATAAATGATGCAAGATATCTATCCAAATAAATGCATAAAGTCATGAATATCTTCGCAGTACAGAAATTGAAATGAATAAACTGTACTATGCTTGAAGGCACTTTTGGAATTAACAAAACATGCAGGAACAAAACTGTAAATTTCAAAAAAAATAACCTTAGAGGGTTCCAACACACGCTCTAGGGCAGACGCAATGAACTCGCATACACGCGCTTGGAGGGAAGCGCATCTGCAAGGTGGGAGGCGGCGGCCGTCGCGCGCGGGGAGGAGGTTGAAGCAGCGACGGGGGCACGTGGCAGCGGCGGTGCAGTGAGGTCGGCGAAGGGCGGGCGGTGGTGCAGATCGGTGTAGGGGCATGTGGCGATGTCGGGCGGAAGGGCGATTGGCAACGCACGGCTGGTCGTGCGAGCCGTGCGGCGGAGCGCACGCGCGCAGGGGGTGGCGTTGGGGCACGTAGCACTGGGAGCGCGATGAAGCCGGAGCCTTGGAGGCGGAGGCGGGGGCGCGTGGCACTGGGCGCGCAGTTGTAGGTGGGCGGGGCGGATCTAGCAGCAGCGGATCCGCCTGTGCGGACGCGTGGCGGCACAGCGCCTCTGCGGTGGTTGACGTGTCGCGGGGGTGGTAGCCACGGGCAGAGGGCATTCGGGTAGCCGCAGCGAGCGGCTGGACAGCCGCGACTGGAGCTCAAAAGTGTGGGCGGCCGGAGAAGTTGTTGCGCAACACAGACGCCGCGTACTGCGCGCAGACATGTGGCAGCGAGGGGAACTCCGCGGGCGGATGGTGGCGCACACTATCGATTGGTGCGGCGGTTGGCCAGCGGTGCATCGCACTGGGATGCGCGTGTCGCGCTGTCGACGGCGGCCTGGAGGGGCGGTACCGGCTGTAAGGATGGGCGGTGCAGGGGCAGCCACCGAACGTGGCAGAGCGAAGTGGGATGGCCACCGTGGACCTGTATTGTTTTGTTTTTTTTTTAATATTTTTTGTAATTGTTTTATTATTGTAATTTAAACAGAAATAAAAGGTGAAATGAATGGGTGTGATGATGTATGGTTTATGATGGGGATGATAATGAAAGAGATGAATATGATTGTGGTGGTATTTGAATAAAATGATGGTGAAAATGTAATGAAGATATGGTGGTGATGATGACTGTGCAAGTGGTGTTTTTTATGAAACTATTTTGGTGATGAACAAGGAAAATTTTGTTAGATAAAAATATGAAATGAAAAGATATGATAGAAAATATACCTGTTTGGTCGCCGAAGGTGGAGCTGCGATGTGCGGCTCTCGTCGTCGCCTCGAGGAGATGACAGGTGCTCCGAAGCTTGAGCAGTTTGTGTGGAAGTTGCAACAACAAGTTGTGAGGCTCCTTGGATCTCACCACGGCCGAAGATGGCCGAGCTCATCGTCGCTCAGATCGTCACGTCCATGCTTTCACCAGGAACGATACGAGGGCTGAGGCTCTCTCTCTCAAGATCGGTGGATGAGGAAAAATAGAGAGGGAGGTGAGAATATAAAGAGGGGGAAAGGGAAGTTGGAGAAGGGATGGAGAAGATGGAGGAGGTGGTTATAGTGGTGGCTTGGAGTGGAAGGCAAGTAGAGAAGAAGAAGTAAAAGAGAATAAAATAAATAATTAATAAAATAATAAAAGTAGGCTACTAAAAATAAAGATGAGAAAATAAAGGTAAAATAATAAAGCAATAAATAAAAATTAAAATAAATTAAAAAAATAATTAAATGTAAATAATTAATTAATTAAAATAAATAATAATAAAATAAATAAAATCTGAAATTAATAAAAAATTAAAAATGGGTGTGACACGCGGTGGCTCCAGAAGCTGCCACGTGTCGCTCCCAGAAAATTCAAAAATTAAATGTAAAGAAAAATCAAAAAGAAATAACAAAAGGGCTTAAATCAAAAAATGGTCAACACGAAAGTTTCTCGTTCGACGAGATCTACAACTTTCATGAAGGGTCAAAAATCAAAGGAAAGCATATGTACAAAAATATATTTTTGGGTGATACCTTATAGATATAAAATACTGCATTTTATCTTTTCTATTTTTTATCATTTTTAATTAAGAGAAAAATCAAAATAAAGTTAGGAAAAATATGAAAGAAATATTTACAACTTAATCTAATTTTTTGGATTTTTAATAATTAAGAAAATAAAAGGATAAAATGCAAGGGCATTTTGGTCAATATGTACAATATACAAAAGGGGTCCAAACCAGAGTTTTGCATACGAGCTCCGATTTTAATGAAATTGGTCTTGTTTTGAAGGTCTTTGAATGTATATTACTTTAAAAGTGAGTAGACCTAAATCTGTATGAGAGAGATATGCGCATTTTAAGGCTCCTAGTTTCAAACTTGGATTGAGGTTTTATTGGTCAATTTTATAAGTTAGTATTTTTTGATATTTTTTCTTTATTAATTTTAGTAATATATACACTATAGAGTTGGTTTTATTGGATTTGGAGTTAGTATAAAATATATACAAATAGATGAAATATGGTGAATATTTACAAGTGAATTGGGCTTCTTATTTTATGCAAATATGAATGTTAAAATGCATATATTATCAATGTATGCATGAATGCTAATTATGCAATATAAGTGGAATATGCATCTAATTACTCGGTAACAAAGCTCTATTTTCAACTTTTAGAGTGATGAATCGCAGATTCATCAACCTCCTATACTTAAACCTTGCTCGTCCCCGAGCAACTAAATGAAATGCAAGAGTGAAATGATTTTTTTATCCAGATTGATCAAAAATATCTGCACAGATCCATGAATCATCGATTGAATAAACGCGCGGTTTTATGTTTATTTAACCTGGGTAAGCCCCAGGGTCGACTCAAGGAGGTAAAGGAACAACTCGGGATCAAGCTAGAGAGTTAGATTGCGGTTTTCCAAGCAGGATTTTTTTCTTATTTTTTTATGTAAGAAAATGCCAAATGCAATGATGCAAATGAGCTAGGTTACTAAGAAAATCAATTGCTTAGTCAAATTTAATTTTAATGTGAAATGGACCAAATTGTATTTTTCTTGAAAACCTAATTCAATGATTAATGCAAAATGGATTTTTTTGGAATTTTCAGATTTAATATGCACAAATGAAAAATACAAACTTTTTTAGGGTTTTTATGCAATTTTTCATGCAAATGATATGCAAAAAACATGAAAAATTTACTGGAATATAAACATGATGAAATTAAGCTAGGCTAATTTTTTTAGATATTTCTGGAACATGAACATGATTAAATTAAGCTATGCAAAAATCATGAAAAAACTTTTATGAATTTTTTACTGAAAACAGAGCGATTGTGGGTCTTTAATTCCTAATAAATCCACAAAATCAAATTATTCAGAGAATAAATTATCTCAGATAGATATTTCAATAAGGAATCTAGGAGAATTGAAATTTTTCAAAAATCTTATTCGTGGATTTAATTAAAAATCAATTACAGAAATCACCCTATAATTTATTTTAGGCACAAGACAACTCTGAATCGGACGAAATTTGAAATGTAATTAAAGCACACTTAGAGGCATCATCTACATTTTTTTTCGCAATTTTTAGAGAAATAAATATGGCAGTGCAAATTTCAGAGTATAATGGGCAAAATATATGTGATTTTCAATCATTGATTTTTAATAAATACTCTGATGATCACAAAAATGCAAATAAATAGCCACGAGATAAAGAATTAGTTTCTCTACAACATGCTATTTTTTGATTTAAAAATGATGCAAAAATATTGTCCAAATTAACACTCAAAGGTAGGAGTGTCTTCGCAATACAGAAAATGAAAGTTAATAAAGAAAAAGTGCACAGGGACCTATTTGCAATTTCAAAAACTTGAGAGGAAGAAAATGCAAATTTCACAAATAAAATAAAATGAAATGACCTTCGTTGGGTTCCTGACTTGGAACCCAGGTTAGGGCACGCAAGGGGGTGTCAAGGGGGCTGTTAGTCCTTAGAGGGCGGCGGCTAGGGCTCGCGAAGGCGGCGGCGGTGCGGTTCTCAGTTGCGCATGGCGGAGCTCGAGAGGGCAGCGGGTGGCAGTGCCGCAACTGCACGCGAGGCGGTGGGAAGCTCGCTGGTGGAGCGGGGATGCGGGGCGCTGTGCCGCTAGCGGTTGCCAAGCGGTACACTGCGCGCAAGGAGCGGCGGTGGAAGGCGATGCGCCGCCTTGGGGGTGCGGCGAGGAAAGGGTCGCTGACGGGCAGCTTGCGTGGCGCACAGGGTTGTACGAGCGACCTGCGGAGAGGCGGTGTTGCACGTAGCAGTGGGGATGATGGCAGATCTTGCGACGCATAGGAGGCACATGAGGGGTGTATGGGGTCGCGCACTGGCGATGAACACGCACGGGCCACTGGGGTGCGACGACCTGTGGGGGAAGGCTGGTTGCGTGAATGAGGGGCTCAGAGGCTGTGCGCGGGGAAGTGGTGAGGTGTAGGGGCGCGCGTGCCGCGGCTGCGTGGAGGCAGGGGGTGTGTCAAGGGCGACTTGGGGGTCTCGGGTGCAGTGCGGAGGAGTTGTTGGGCAGCTCGCGGTCGCGCGCTGCGGCCAAGAGGTGGCTGAAGACGGCGGTGCTCGGAGGGGGGCCGCGTATACTGCTGCGGAAGGACGACGTGAGGGGCGCGACCGTGGGGTCGCGATGGAGCCGGTGGAGGGAGGCATCGACCCAGAGCTGGGCGCACGACCGCCACTGGAGGGGTGGGTGGATGGGTCGCGGCTGCGTGGAGGCAGGGGGTGGCGGCAGCTGCTTCCCTGTTTTCCTGCAGTGCAAATTTTTTTGTTGTTTTTTTTGCAATTTTTTTGTTTTTATATTTTATAAACAGGAATGAAAGTAGAAATGAAGATGTGGTGTGTGTTATGTGTGATAGTGATAATGATGTAGAAAGAAGTGATTATGAGGTGGTAAACAGCAAAGAAAAAATGTTAGATAAAAAAATGACAAAGCGAAGATAGAGAAATTACCTGTGAATTGCTGAAAGTGGAGCCACGTCGTGCGGCTTCCGTCGTGGCCTCGAGAAGGATGGCGGAGTCCTTCGAAGCTGAGCGAGTCCAATTGGATCTCGCAACGCGACAATGGTGATGTCGCGGATCTCGCCTTGAGGTTGTAGTCGCTCAACTCGTCTCCTACAATTGTCACCTGAAGGTTAAAGAGGCTCAACCTCACTTCTCTCAAAAACGGTGGATGAAGAAGAATGGAGGAGGAGATGATAATATAAAGAGGAGGAGGAAGTTGAAAAAGAGATGGAGAGAGCGGAGAAGATTGTAGAGGAAGTTGGGTAGATGTGGCTTGGAGTAGAAGACAAGTAAGGGGACAAGAGGTAAAAGGGGGATAAAATAAACAAAATAATAAAATAAAATAGTAGGCTACTAAAAATAACTAAAATAATAATAATAATAATAATAATAAATCCGAAAATAATAAAATAAATTCGAAAATAAAAATAATAAAAAAAATGGAGTGACATGTGGCGGCTCCAAGAGCTGTTACATGTCGCTCCTAGAAAATTCAAAATTAAATGTAAAGAAAAATTAAAAAGAAATAACAAAAAGGGTTAAATCAAAAAGTCGTCAACACAAAAGTTCCTCGTCTCGATGAGATCTACAACTTTTGTAAAGGGTCGAAAATCAAAGGAAAGCATCTTTACAAAGTGTATTTTTGGGTGGTACCTTATAGATATAAAATACCGCATTTTATCTTTTGTAAATTTTTGTCATTTTTAATTAAGAGAAAAATCATAATAAAAATAGAGAAAATATACAAAGAATATTTACAACTTAATCTATTTTTTTGGATTTTTAATAAAAGGATAAAATGCAAGGGGATTTTGGCCAATATGTACAATATACAAAAGGGGCCCAAACCCAAGTTTTGCATACGAGCTCTGATTTTAATGAAATTGATCTTGTTTTGAAGGTCTTTGAATGTATATTACTTTAAATGTGAGTAGACCTAATTCGGAGGTTGTATGAGAGAGATATGCACATTTTAAGGCTCCTAGTTTCAAACTTGGATTGGGGTTTTATAGGTCAATTTTACAAGTTAGTATTTTTTATACTTTTTCTTTTATTAATGTTAGTAATATGTACACTATGGAGTTGGTTTTATTGGATTCAGAATTAGTATAAAATATATACTAATAGGTGAAATATGGTGAATATTTACGAGTGAAATTGGCTTCTTATTTAATGCAAATATGAATGCTAAAATGTAGATATTATGCTTGCATGCATGAATGCTAATTATGCAAGATAAGGGGAAATATGCTGCTATTTACTCGGGAATAAAGCTCTATTTTCAACTTTTAGAGTGATGAATCACATATTCATCAACCCCCTATACTTAAACCTTGCTCGTCCCCAAACAACTAAAATGAAATGCAAGAGTAAAATGAGATTGGGTTCCATACCAAGGTCATGAACAAAAGTTGAAAATGGAGTTTGACTCGACCTTTGGATTAATTGTGTGGCGGAACCTTATTGGGATCTAAACTTAAGACCTAACAGACTTCAAGTTCCACAAGTCTTCCATTCAAGACGCCTCAACAGTCAGGGGAACAAATCCTCAGACGTAAAAGTCTGATGACTATGATTCTTACTTGTACTGTGTAAGTGAAATGTAACTCTCCACATCAGAAATGGCTTAGATGCAGCCTCCTCTAATAAGGTAACTCTAATTCCCCGGTCCACTAACTCTTTCCTCGAGGAGTAGGGTATTCCCTTCTAAGTTCAAGTGCGACCAGCTCAAGAGGAGGGGGTAGAGAAAAGAATGGATGGTAGCCAGTGTAGCTACCTATCCTGGGATGCCTGACTAGTGTAGCCAAGTCATTCAGCTGCATTTTCTTTGCTAATATACATACTCCGACATGTATTTTATTTTCACTTTAGCCTATCTATTTTTTTGGCGTTCTTGCATTTTTTTCCTTTTCTTTTTTTTAAAACTATATACAAGGTGCAGCATGTACATCAGGAGTTTTTCTGCTTGAGCCAGTAGACTATCCCTTTTTTGAAGCATTATTGCAACCCACAGCGTCCCGTCTTTAGACGTCAACACCACCAGACTAGGTTGAGATGCACTACCCTCCCTAGAGGAGGACGGATGTTTCCACCCGTGTGCTACTCCAAGCTAAAGGATTCTACCTCCTCACTACCTCATCAATGGAGAGCTACGTGCATTGTGCTTGTCCAAGTTAGGTCATTATCTAAAAGAATCATGTGTGTGCACGAGATATTCTACTTAGACTAATGAAGATGACATGTGAACATAGACTTGCGGACTCAAAGAATTAAGTCACTTGACATGAGAAATCTTAACTCCAGTTCCTATAAGGTTCCTCTGAAATTAGGTGGATTAAGGTCAAATCAAGTCCATCCTCAATATCTACTCATAACTTGGGTCAGAACCCACTAGCTTTTCACCTTGCATATGCAAGATATGCAGATGAGATGTAGATGACATGCTCTGTAGATGAATGAAATGCAAGACTTTTTTTTTGAATGCAAGGATGATATGCAAGAGTAAATAAGAAGCCTATTTTGTTTTGTTTTGTTTTTTTTCAAAACTTTGGTATGCCTCCTATGTTACAACAATTTACAAGAGTTTATAATTATTATATAAATTATACAAGTGTTATACAATATACATGTATTTTATTATTATTTTTTTCAATTTTTACAAAAGGTTTACAAGTATTATACAAGTATACAAAAAAATTCAATTTTTACCCACCCATAGTTATTGCAAAATATATACAAAAATACGTGAAAATACACAAAAGTACGAGCTATGGGTGATTATTTATGTAATATATACACGCCCCCTATACTTAGCGTGTGCTATGTCCTCAGAGCACGAAAAGCGAGGAAAAAGATATAGCTCGTGCTAAGCATAGGAGAGCTAAAATAATAAAAAGTATAGAAGTCGTCCCACCCCCCTATACTTTGGCTCTGGCAGCCTAATTGTAGAAGAGGATCAAAAAATGGGGCGGGCGCAGTTAAGAGAGGAAATGGAGGAGTATATACACGATGGACATCGGTCCCCCCCTATACTTAGGCTCCGGTAAGCCTATGTATAGGACAAGAGTGAGTATAAGGACCGATGAGATCTGGAGAATGTACATATAATGATATAGAGACTCGGATCACTCTCCCCCTATACTTAGGATCTGATCATCCTAAGTATAGCCATAAAATGAAATGATATGGAGCCAGGGCGAGTGATTCGAATCACTGGGAAGGGAGGGAAAGAAAATATATACAAGGACGATTGAGAATATACAGGGATCAAGAAGGTTTGTGACGAACCTTCTTGCGGGAGCGAGGAGGTGGATAATATACAAGTGTGTCGCTGTCGGAATCGTCCTCAGATGAATAGTATGAGGTGAAGGGATTGTCCAACAAGGGTCGACACACGGCTACTTGCTTAGATAAGGCTTAAGAACAGCCGAACTGAGCTCACTATATAAATCACCTTGTCCAGACCTGTTGAGGATTCCTCTGAAACTTCCTTCTCTGAAATGTTGAAGGAAATTTTCTTGGTCGGTTTTCTAGAACCTGAATCATTGAGAGGGAGATGAGAGCGACGTGCCTTGCGAGGTTCGGGGGAACCTTTTTTATGTGGAGTCAATTTAGTCTTGGTTGTTTCCTTTAAAGGTCTAGGTGTGGTGCTGACCATGGGTTACTCATCAGATGAGTCACCATATAGATTAGAATATTCCTGAAGGGTCTGCACGCGTCTCGGGAAGGTGCTAGTGATCTCACTTGGCTTTGCATTATTAGGCTCTTGTGTTGGATCATCAAAATGGTCAAGGCAATCAGCAAAAATCATGTCCGAGTCAATGGCAGCTTCTGATCGTGAGTCCTCCTTAGAAGCTATCATGGTGGTGGTGCAAGCAGTTGATGAAGTGGAGGTGTGGGGAGTCTCTGAACAAACGGTCATCCGGATAGTCGGTCTCTCAGGTGTAGCAGAGAGGTGGGACTCATCTATCTCTTGATGGTCACGACTGTCAGCGGATATGCGGGTCACCTTGGAGTAAAGTGTATGAAAGAATTGGTGAGGTCGAAGCGCTCCCAATGCTGAAAAATCGATTTCCCGAGTCTCGCAATCTATAGTCATCCTAGCCAAGGCTAAGAACGGCTTCCCGAGAATAATCAGAGACTGGGTAAACTCTCCTCGGTGCTCGATGTCAATGATCGTGAAGTCCACCTGGAGTAGACCACCTTGGAAAGTAACGATGACTGAAATGTTTCCTCTCGACCGTTTGATGGATCGATCAGCCAGCTGAATGATCTCTCTCGACCTCCTAAGTGACCTGAGTTTGAGCTTGTCAAACACAGAGGTCAGGAGGATATTTATCGGTGAGTCATTATCGATTCTTGCATGGGTAAAGATGGTGTCTTTGACTTCACACTCAACTCGAGGCAACCGCTTCACTCTGCGGCTTTTGTTCTTTCTCCCCATCACCAAGGAGGTGGCTATAGACACTATGTATCTTTCAGTCCTTGTCCTCTTATTGCCCGACCTCTTGGGTATCATTTTACTCTTTACAAATCTCTTGAGGTCAGGGAAGTGATCTATGACCTTAATTAAGGAAAGTTTGAAAATCAATTCTTCATCAAGTGCTTCCCTTAGGGCAGGATCCAAATTTTTTTAGGTCTTTTTCATTTTCAATTTTTATGTGATTTTTTGGTTTTTCAATTTTTTTGGTATTTTGGATGGATGAATGATCACACTCAAGATTGGAAAGAAAGGGATTAGTAGAAGAGGGAGATAGAATGGACTCCGGTTGTACAAAAGGCGTGGATTTCCCAATGTTCGCTCTATTTTCAACCTCAAAACTACTCATGTCCTTTTCCACTTTCATTCCCAAGCTCGCAGAAATTGAGTGCAATATTTCCATGACATCTCTCATCTTGTTACCTAATGATTCATTTTTCTCAATAAGCCTGGAAATGTCATCCTCCAAAATGTTCTCATGACAAATCATGGGAGAGTTCTGCTCAATTGGAGGAGACTGCTGAGATGTTGGGGTCTCATACTCAACATACCTAGACTCTAGCATGTAATGTTGGGTCGAGTATGGACCATCCAAATGGTAAATATTGGTCGAAGCCTCATATGATGGAGTCAATGAAATGGGGACTGATAAGTCTAGCTCATGAGTCCAATCTTGTGAATGTTTAGGCTCTCCGAATGTGTGATATGAAGGTTGGTTAATGGAAGCTTGATCACTAAAGTCAATCAAGTCTGGGAAATCATGACGTGCAGGTCTTTTCATTCGGGTTGTTCGATCGACCATCTTATGCCCTAAGGTCAAGTCGGGATGCGTATATGTAAATTGTTTTCTAGTCCCTACTTGAGGTGAGAATGAAGTATGTGGGGGTGTATAATTTTGGCAATCATCTGTCTCAGTAGTGGCTTGCTCTTCATTCGATTCTTTGATTCCTGCAAGCTCTCTAGAATAAGGACAGCCAGCCCAAGATGGAAGTGGATTCGGGGTGTTGGAATATGGAGTAGGTGAGAAATGCGAAGAAGTGCGAAGTTCTGACTTCGTAATCGGATTGAGGTGGAGCTGACCACGAGTAAGGTTTTCCCGTGGGTTGCGGAGGATACATGGAAGAATGAGAAGGTGAAGATGATCGGTATATGGTCGATGAGGAATGACCAGAGGTTTCAGGGTATGGGGACCAATATCCCGACATCTTGGAGAGGAAAGGATGAATGTAAGTAGATCGAGGTAGAAAATGTGCAATCACACAGGATAACGCACGGACGGACACAAAGACAAATGCAAGAGCATCCCCCGAGTTCACACTCAACACGATGAAGGACCCGAAACCGAGTCTGATTAGTCTGATTGATTTTAAGTGTGAATTTTCAGACAAGTAGCAAGAAGTTACGCGGCCTATAGGGGAGTCGGTTAAAAGCCGGATGCATCTCCCCTGTTTAACCTGTCGCCTAAGATACCACTGGTCCTTCCTTTCTTCGCTCCTATCCCAAGTTGGTGGATTCAAAGACCTGCCCCTATCTACCTACAAGCAAGCGGAGGTTGAAAAGGTCGGAACTTCACCCCGGGAGGTTACTTGCAACTTGTCACGAAGTACCGCAATTTCGCCCCTATCTACCTGAGACAGGCGGAGGCTACTTGGTACTAGTCTGTGAACCTGAATAATTCAACTTGTGATATTTGCTAGGATCAGTAGGAACGTGATATGGAAGGCGGGGATTTAGGCTCTGCCTTAAGGTGTTCACACACATTCAAGTAACCTCACTCAGCTTGAAAACAAGGTCGGGGTAATCTCTCGCAAACAAGGGTTAATTTTAGTTAATTTTTTGGTCCAATTCAATTAGCAGTCCTGATTTTAAGGATTAGTTGTCACTGATATTAATCCACACGAGAAATCACGTCTACCATCCAGTCCCAATTCATTTATCCTAGGTTAGAAAGCTGAGTGAGAGAATCGGAAAAAGCCGATGCAATCGAGAAAATGATGATGAATTCTTGAGTAAGAATACTTACAGTGCCTCCAGCTCTCTACAATGAGGGATGCAAGACTGAATTGAAATTTTACACTAAATGGAATGCAAGCGATGAAAAGCAGCTCCTAGACAGGCAGTTCTATTAGCGAGTGAAGAACAGATTATGTTTGGCTAAGTCCTGTGGTCTAAGTGTGTCTTTTATGTGTGAAGTGTGGTCCTAAATTTTACGAGCACAAACAATCCTAGGAAGCTCTAAGAGCCGCAAGTGCAGGTCCTATTCTACGTAAAGCAACCACACAGCACACGGGGACACATTTTATTATGACTTACACGTGCGAGATCCCAAACGGGAACCACTGGAAATGCAGACACTTTTTTTACAAGTTAAAAAAAACAAAAATCTTTCTGGCATCTCAATAGATGACTTGATCCACGAATCATCGGCCTCCGATGCACTTCGAGATGCGTCGACTTCAAGAAAGCCGCTCCAAGTCCACCGGGCCCTCGCACAAAAAGATACAAAAATGTCAGAGAGAGAAAAATAAATAGAAAAAAATTAAAAAATGAAATAATTACAAGGTGGTTCGGGACTCATACTACCCGAATGATTGGAAAACCTAAATCTAATTTTCAAAAGTGATGCTAAGCCGTTTGCCACCCCGGCAACAGCGCCATTTGATAAACCTCGGATCTACCCTTTTAATATTATATAATTGATTATTTCGTTGCAGTCGGATAAATCCGGATCGATCAAAAATTAACCGCACAAATCGATGAATCGTCGAATGAATTAACGCACGGTTTTATGTTTATTTAACCTAGGCAAGCCCCAGGGTCGACTCAAGGAGGCAAAGGAACAACTCATGATCAAGTTAGAGGTATTAGATTGTGGTTTTCCTAGTGGGATTTTTTTGATATTTTTTAAGGCAATAAAAATGACAAATGCAGATTATGAATTGGATTAAGTTAATACGAAAAGAACCGACTTAGCCAAATTTAATTTTAATGTAAAATAAATTCAAATTAGCCAAGTGATATTTTTCCTAAGAACCTAATCCAATAATGAATGCAAAATGTATTTTTTTGAAATTTTTTGATTTAAAATGCACAAATGAAAAATACACACTTTTTTGGGGTTTTTATGCAGTTTTTCATGCAAATGCGATGAAAAAATTATGAAAAATTTACTAGAAGATAAACATGATGAAATTAAGTTACACTAATGTTTTTAGAATTTTCTGACACTTTATAAATTTTTTTTTGATTTTTTAATTAAAACAGAGTTACTGCTAGTATTTAATTCCTAATTAATCTACAAAATCAAATTTTCTAGAAAGCTATTTATCTCAAATATCAATTTCAATAAGGAATACAGGAGAATTGAAATTTCTCAAAAATCTTATTTGTGGAATTAATTAAAAATCAATTACAGAAATCACTTTATAATTTATTTTATGCGCAAGACAACTCCTAATTGAACTAAATTTGGACTGTAATTAAAGCAAACTTAGAGGCATCATTCACAATTTGTTCACAATTTTTAGAGCAATAAACATGACTATGTAAATTTCAGGGCTCAAATGGGCAAAATATCTTTGATTTTCAATCTCTGATTTTTAATAAATAATCTGATAGTCACAAAAATGAATATAAATAGCCATAAGGTAAAGAATTAGTTGCTCATCAAAATGATATTTTTCATTAAAATAAATGATGCAAGATAACTGTCCAAATAAATGCATAAAGTCAGGGATATCTTCGCAGTACAGAAATTGAAATGAATAAATTGTACTATGCCTGAAGGCACTTTTGAAATTAACAAAACATGCAGGAACAAAACTGTAAATTTCACAAAAAAATAACCATACAGGGTTCCAACCCACGCCTAGGAAGGGCGGCGCGGCTGCAAGGTGGAGGCGGTGGCCGTCGCGCGCGGGGAGGAGGTTGAAGCGGCGACAGGGGCACGTGGTTATGCAGCGAGGTCGGCGAAGGGTGGGCAGTGGTGCATATCAGCGCGGGGGCGCGTGGCGGCGTAGGGCGGCAGGGCGGTTGGCGGCGGGGGGCTGGTCGCGCGAGACGCGTGGCGGAGCGCACGCGCGTAGGGGGCGGCATTGGGGCGCATGGCACTGGGCATGCAATGGAGCCGGAGCCTTGGAGGCAGAGGCGGGGGCGCGTTACGCTAGGCGCGCAGTTGCAGGAGGTGGGCGGGGCGGCTCTAGCAGCAGCGGGTCTGCCTGCGCGGACGCGTGGCGGTGCAGCGCCTGGGCGATGGCTGACGTGTCACAAGGGCGGTAGCCACGGGCGGAGGGCGTTGGGGCAGCCGCAGCGAGCGGTTGGACGTCCGCGACTGGAGATCAGAAGTGTGGGCGGCCAAAGAAGTTGTTGCGTGGCACAGGCATCGCGTACTGCGCGCAGACGCGTGGCAGCGAGGGGAACTCCGTGGGCGGACGGCGGCGCACACTGCCGATTTGTGCGACGGTTGTCCAGCGACGCACCGTGCTGGGATGCGCATGCCGCACTGGCGACGGCGGCCTGGAGGGGCAGTACCGGCTGCGAGGATGGGCGGTGCAGGGGCGGCCACCGTGGACCTGCAACCTTTTTTTGTTTTGTTTTTTTGTAATTGCTTTTTATTGTAATTTAAACAGAAGGTGAAATGAACGGGGGTGATGATGTATGGTTTATGATGGGGATGATAATGAAAGAGATGAATATGATTGTGGTGGTGTTTAAATAAAATGATGGTGCAAATGTAATGAAGATATGGTGGTGATGATGACTGTGCTAGTGGTGTTTTTTTATGAAACTATTTTGGTGATGAACAAGGAAAAATGTTAGATAAAAATATGAAATGAAAAGATATGATAGAAAATATACATGTGTGGTCGTCGAAGGTGGACCTGCGATGTGTGGCTCTCGTCGTCGTCTCGAGGAGATGGCATGTGCTCCGAAGCTTGAGCAGCTTGTGTGGAAGCTGCAATAAGGAGTTATGAGGCTCCTTGGATCTCACCACAGCTGAAGATAGTCGAGCTCGTTGTCTCACAGATCGTCTCGTCCGTGTTGTCACCAGGAACAATACGAGGGCTGGCGCTCTCTCTCTCTCAAGATTGGTGGATGAGGAAAAATGGAGAGGGAGATGAGAATATAAAGAGGAGGAAAGGAAAGTTGGAGAAGGGATGGATAAGATGTAGGAGGTGGTGATAGTGGTGGCTTGGAATGGAAGGCAAGTAGAGAAGAAGAAGTAAAAGAGAATAAAATAAATAAATAATAAAATAATAAAAGTAGGCTACTAAAAATAAAGATGAGAAAATAAAGGTAAAATAATAAAGTAATAAATAAAAAGTAAAATAAATTAAAATAAATAATTAAATGTATATAAATAATTAATTAAAATAAATAATAATAAAATCCGAAATTAATAAAAAAAATAAAAAATGGGGTGACATGTGCTCCTAGAAAATTCAAAAATTAAATGTAAATAAAAATAAAAAAGAATTAACAAAAGGGGTTAAATCAAAAAGTGGTCAGAACAAAAGTTGTTCGTCTCTACGAGATCTACAACTTTCATGAAGGGCCGAAAATCAAAGGAAAGCATCTTTATAAAGTGTATTTTTGGGTGGTACCTTATAGATATAAAATACCGCATTTTATCTTTTGTAATTTTTTTGTCATTTTTTAATTAAGAGAAAAATTAAAATAAAAATAGAGAAAATATAAAAAGAATATTTACAACTTAATATATTTTTTTTGATTTTTAATAAAAGGATAAAATGCAAGGGCATTTTGGTCAATATGTACAATATACAAAAGGGGCCCAAAACCCAAGTTTTGCATACGAGCTCCGATTTTAATGAAATTGGTCTTGTTTCAAAGGTCTTTGAATGTATATTACTTTAAAAGTGAGTAGACCTAATTCGGAGGTTGTATGAGAGCGATATGCGCATTTTAAGGCTCCTAGTTTCAAACTTGGATTGGGGTTTTATTGGTCAATTTTATAAGTTAGTATTTTTTTGATATTTTTCTTTTATTAGTGTTAGTAATATGTACACTATGGAGTTGGTTTTATTGGATTCGGAATTAATATAAAATATATACAAATAGGTGAAATATGGTGAATATTTACGAGTGAAATTGGCTTCTTATTTAATACAAATATGAATGCTAAAATGTAGATATTATCTTGCATGCATGAATGCTAATTGTGCAAGATAAGGAGAAATATGCTGCTATTTACTTGGGAACAAAGCTCTATTTTCAACTTTTAGAGTGATGAATCACATATTCATCAGATCTCTGCGGGATTAACCCTGCCTTGTGCTCACACCATATTTACCTTAAGGAAGGTGTGAGACTCTCTCATGAGTTCTAGTGCAGACTGAATCCAAACTTACAGGATGTTGTTAAGAAAGAAGTAGGGAAATGTTGTGATGCATGGTTCATATATCCCATCTATGCTTCCAAGTTGGTGGCACCACTTCACGTAGTCCCTAAGATGGTAGGATTCCAACAGTCACTAACTCAGAAGGAAAGGAAACTGTGACACGAGTACCCATGTCATGGCACATCTATGTGGATTGCAAATACCTGAATGTCACGATGAAAAAGGATCATTTCCCCTACCATTCATTGATCAGATCTTGGAGAGACTCGTGGGGAAACAATTCTTTTGCTTCTTGGATGGGTACTCGGGCTACAATCAAGTAGCCATTGCTCCTGAGTACTAAAAGAATACCATCTTTACATGTCCATTCGGTACTTATGCATTCAGGTGCATGCCCTTTGGGTTATGCAATGCACCGGGGATGTTCCAGCGGTGCATGATTGCAATATTTGTAGATATGGTAGGTGATTCCTGGAATTCTTTACGGACGACTTCTGGGTCCACAAGGATTCATTTGAATCTTGTTTATCTCATTTGGATCAAGTCCTCAATAAGTATAGTGAGGTGAATCTGTGCTCTCTTGGGAGAAGAGACATTAAATGGTCCAAGAGGGTATTGTGTCAGGGCATGTGGAATGGAGGTTGACCCTACCAAGGTGGATTTGATCAAGAAACTTCAACCACCAACCAACATCAAGTAAGTACGATCATTCCTCGAGCATGTCGGTTTACCAAAGATTCATAAACGAATTTTCAATTGCCCAACTGTTAACATAGCTCTTAGGAAAAGACACGGAGTTCCTTGTAAATCACAAGCATCTTGAGGTCTTCGAGCTCCTTAAGAGGAAAATCATGGATGCCCCCATCTTACATGCCCCATATTGGTCTCCCCCTTTGAAATCATGACTTATGCCTCTGACTTTGTAGTTAGGGTCGTGTTAGAACAGAGGAGAGAAGAAATACCATATGTTGTCTACTATGCAAGCAAGGTTCTCGATCAAGTTCAAAGGAACTACACTATCACAAAAAATAAAATGCTTGTTGCAGTGTTTGCTTTGGAAAAATTCAAGTTATATCTTTTAGGATCCAAGGTTACTGTGTTTACGGATCACACAACCATCATATACTTAATGGAAAATAAGGACACGGAGGCACATCTTCTTAGGTGGATTCAACTATTCCAACTGATTTGCAAATCAAGGACAAGCTTGAAGTGAAGAATGTGGTGGTTGATCACCTCTCCAACATCAAATTACAGAGTTCCCCTAAGACTGTCCCTATCAAGGACTCCTTCCCTGACGAGTCGATCTGTTATGTTGAATATTTCCATGGTATGCCAATATGGTGAACTTTTTGGTGTCTAGGACAATTCTACATGATTGTCCCAAGAGCATCATTGACTGACTTAAGTCGGAATCCAGAAAATACCATTGGTAAGATCCATTCCTTTTCTTAAAGGACTGAATTATGTTTGGTAGAGGTGTATTCCTCAAGAGAAATACATGAGTGTCCTCACATACTACCATTCCTTAGAGGCAGGAGGAAATCACTTTGGGAAGAGAACCGCTTGGAAAGTGCTTCAATATGGTTTGTATTGGCCGACCTTGTTTCACAATACCTATGCATTTGTTTGGTAGTGTCCAATATGTCGGAAAATGAGAGGGATCATTGGTTCCAAAGATGAAATGTCCATGCAACCTGTGATAATGGTAGATGTTTTTGATGCATGGGCATATACTTTATGGGCTCATTCTCGAACAGTCGTAGTTAGGAGCACATTCTATTAGTGGTTATCTAGGTGGGTGGAGGCTATCCCTGGCCAAGCCATAGATAGCAAGACTGTCTACATGTTCGTGAAAGATCTCATCATTTCATGGTTCGGGGTCCCCAAAGTCATCATATCTGACGAGGGTAGCCATTTTGTTAATAGGGAAGTGAAAAGGTTAACAAAGGACTACAAAATCGAGCATTGTGTCGCTAGCCCATCCCACAATCAAATGTCATGGTAGAGGTGTCGAATAGAGAGGTGAAGAGAATTTTGCAGAAGTTAGTCCAAGCTGATGGGAAGAACACATACCAATTCTTAGACCAAGTTCTATGGACATGTTGGACTGCTTATAAGACCCCGCATGGAACCTCCCCATTCAAGATGGTATATGGGAAGTCATGCCACGTTCCCATTGTGTTGATTCACGATTCCGAATGGGCATTAAAGAAAGTGAACTAGAGTAGACATGAGGGATAATAGATTAGACAAATGGATTTAAATGAGCTTTTATAGAACAAAAACAAGGCATACGATAACATCGTGATCTATAAGGACAGAATCAAGCATTGGCGTGATAGGCATATCAGGTGCAAGAATTTTGTCCCATGTCAGAAGGTATGGTTATCAATGCCAAGTTGAAGATTTTTCAGGGCAAGTTCAAATCCAAATGGATGGGACCCTTCATTGTTAGAGAAGTACATGAGAACGGCATCTTAGAGATTTCAGATCTTATAGATGATGCGCGATCATTCCTTGTGAACATGCAACTGCTTGAGCATTTCATAGGATCCGATGAGCACTTGGCATGTGTAGAAGAGATCTCCCTCATGCGTATTCTAGAATCTCATGATCCACTCGTACGAAATGCAGGACACCTCACTACTCCCAACATCTTCAGGTATCTCATCTTCTTATCTCCATTTCTCTATATGTTCCCTGATCACGTCGGTTGTCACACTTACTCCTGCTTCTATGCTAACTAGATCCTAAGTATAAGGGGGATCGATGCTCACCTTTTTGACCTTGATCGCCATGTTTTTGTTCTTTTCTACACTTAGGCTTATTAGAGCCAAAGTATAGGGGGACAGCGACTTCTATACTTCCATTCTTTTCACTCTCTTATGCTTAGCACAAGTTATGTCTTTTTTTGCTTTGAGAGCATAGCACACGCTAAGTATAAGGGGTGTGTATATATTACATATATACTTTACCCAAAGCTCGTACTTTCACATATTTTATGTATATAATATTCAATAAATACGGGATGGGTATCCACTTACGTATAAAGTTGAGCCAAAAAATATATGTAAAATATGTGCAATTTATAAAATACATGTGAAATTTGTGTAATTCTTGTAAAGTTTCTACAAATTGTATAATATATATTGTATACATACTTTATAATTTATATAAATTTGTATAATCTTGTGTAAATAATACTCTTTTTGTAATATTGATGTAAAATTGTTGTAAATAATACATGTGTTTTAAGTTTGTGTAAAATTGGGTGTATAATAAAAATATTTTAATAAAAATGGCTTCTCATTCATTCATTCATTCAAAAAAATCCTTTGCATTTCATGCATCTACATTTCATTAGCATATCATGCATATACATAAAGTGAAAAGTCATCAGGTTCTAAACTGAGTCATGAGTAAAAACTGAGAGTGAACTTGACATGACCTTAATCCACTTAATATTCAGAGGAACTTCAATGAGAAATAGGATTTTAGAAACTTCAGGTCATAGACTTAATTGTTCAAGTTTTATAAGATAGTGTTCATATTTTGACTCTTAGTGTCTAACATGGTCATCTCATTCTAAGTATGATTCTTGAATAGGGAACTAATCTATACTCTAGCACTATGCACTTAGCTCAACTTGGATGGGATGTTGGATGACTAAGTGGGCCTATTTTTGGTAGTGTGGACATCTAATGGCTGGAGTAACAAGTTGAAATAAAGCTTCAGATATGGAATGAACTACTAGCGTAATTTTTTCAAAGACCCCAAAATATGGGTGGAAAAAAAAGATTATACATCTGTTGGGGCATAAAAAGATAAATCAGAGCAACCATAATTCATACAAAAAAGAAGCGAATTCCTGAAGTACATCATTGACCACAAATGTCCAAGCTTCAGATAGCATGCGTATCTTGGTGGAGACTTGGCTAAACTGACCAAACTTCACATGAGATGTGACTATGCCGGTCACACTCTGGTTCTTTTGTCATTCTTCTAAACTTCTTCCACCATATTCATTGTGAACTAGCACGTGCCTGGACTTAGAAGGAAATACTTGATTCCCCGAGGACGAGTTATTGGAGGAGAGGTTTACACAGTAGTCCAGCATTTCGAATGGGAAGACCTAACACCCCTTACACACCATAGACAAGTATTCAATGTTCATGTAGTACGCTTTGGAACGGATTGATCTAAGATGACTTCTAAGTCAAACCTGGATTATGACTTGTACAGCTTAGAGACTGTTGGTTTTAAAACTCTAATTCTTATAAGGAGTTCTGCCACGGTATTAATCCAACGGTCAAGTTGAGCTCCATTTTCACATTTTGTTCATGACCTTGGTATGGAACCCAATCTCATTTCACTTATGCATTCATTTTAGTTGCTCAGAAATAAGTAAGATTTAAGTATAGGGGTTGATGAATCTATAATTCATCACTTTAAAAGCTGAAAACAGAGCTTTGTTCCTAGGTGATTGATGAATATGTGATTCATCACTCCAAAAGTCAAAAATATATCTTTGTTCCGAAGTAATTAGATGCATATCTCCATTTATTGTGCATTATTCACATTCATGCATTCAGAATTAAGGTTCACATTTTAACATGCATATTCGCATTAAATAAGAAGCCAAATTCATTTGTACATATTCACATGTATATTAGCTAACTTCACCTAGTTGTATCTATTTTATACAAACTCCAAATCCAATAAAATCAATTATATAGTGTATATATTACTAACAAGAATAAAAGAAAATAATATATAAAATACTAACTTGAAATGTTGACAAATAAACCGAAATCCTAATTCTCCGAAATACGAACGAAAATGCACATATCTCTCTCACACAATGTCCGATTTAGGTCTATTCACTTTTAAAGTAACAAATATCAAAGACCTTCAAAACAAGACCAATTCCACAAAAATCAGAGTTCGCATGTGAAAGTTGAGTTTTGGGCCCCTATTGTATATTATACATATTGACCAAAATACCCTTTATTTTACCCTTTATTTTATTAAAAAATCCAAAAATATTAGCTTTAGTTGTAAATATTCCTTTCATATTTTCTCTAATTTTATTTTGATTTTTCTCTTATTTAAAAATGAAAAAAATCTGTAAAAGATAAAAATGCGGTATTTTATACCTATAAGGTACCCCTAAAAATACTTTTTGTATGTGACTTCTTTTGATTTTTAGTCCTTCACAAAAGTTGTATATCTCTTCGATAAGAACAACTTTCGTGTTGACCATTTTTTGATTCGATCCCTTTTGTTATTTCTTTTTAATTTTTTTACATTTAATTTTTGAATTTTCTAGGAGCAACACGTGGCGGCTCTTGTTGTCGTGTCAACCCCTTTATTATTTATTTATTTTATTATTACTTTAATTATTTATTTATCTTTATTTTAATTATTTTAAATATATTATTATTACTTTACTTATTTATATTTATTTATATTTATTTTAATTTTTATTACTCCACCATGTGGTCATGTCCTTGCACGCCACGTGGTACCCCTCTCTCCCCTTCATCTTTTTCTCCCACCTTCCCCCCTCTCTCTTCTCTCTTTCTCTCTCTATCTCACTGATGAATCTGCATTTTATCATCTTTATTCATTTATTTTAGCTTAAAATCTCTTATAAAATACATGTATATAATACTAACTCCATATTCTCATTAACTTGCATCTGTGTGTAAATATTGTACACTTATTACCATTTTAACCTAAAATAAATAAAGAAAGAAAGAAAGAAAGGAAAAATAAAGAAAATAAAAAAAAAAGACTGTATATATGTAATAAATATAGGCTGACCTGAACCCCGAGAGAAGGTCAAGACTTGACCTGATCGATCAGGAATAAAGTAGGGGAGATAGGGTCATTAACCAAAAAATCCAAGAAAAATGGTGTTGTGTATATTTGTATACTACACTATTTTATTTGTACATAAATTGACCTCAAACAAAATAACGTTCAAAATAAAAGTTGTAAATAAAAATGTGTCCTAAATAATAAAAGGGAAAAATGGAGCTGCCCCCACCCCATTTTTCACAAAATTTTTTTATTTTTGAGAAAAATATCACCATATATATTCATCCCTATATCCCTCATATATGCCATTCGAATTTCGTCAGAAATAGAGACTCCTACGGCCTCCATCCAGACGTCATTTTTTTAACGGTCGCAGGATTTTTTAAATTGACCCGATCTGGATGGAGGTCGTAGGAGTCTCTGTTTCCGAAATTCGAATGACATATAGGAGGTATATAGGGATGAATATACATGACGATATTTTTCAAAAAAATAAAAAAAATTGCCAAAAATTGGGGCGGGGAAGCCATGTTGGCTGCCCCCAAGGGGCAGCCCCATCAACCCCATAATAAAAATAATTGCATAATCAAATCTTGTACAGAATAAAAGCAACCACACTTGGAAAAAGCCACTAAGCGATAATTGAAGGACCAATTCTGGCTCCATATGAACTCAAATTGAACCAAACTCACCTCCATTGTATTCTAAATTAAATTATCTTTAAAATGGTTGTGATTTCATAATTTTTGGAGTTATGATTGAAAGGTCAATTTTCTGGGGTGGTATGTACAATTTTACCATTTATTTGTACATATTATATTTGTAAATATTTGTAAATATTTTTACTAATTATTTAAAACAAAAATAAAAATAAAAATTTTAAAACAAAAAAACTAATTTCCTTATTTAACTATGTATATAATGTACCATATGCATATAGTATATGTATATAGTTGCTATTCTTAAATAACCACCATAAAAAATAACATTTTTAATTAAAATTAATTAAGTAACAAAAATACAGAAAATAATTTTTGTAAATAATTTTACCATTAATCTCTTTCTTATCTCTATCTCATTTCAATTTTTCCTTATCGCTTTATCTCATTTCAAATTTTTGAATTTCAAATTATTACCTTTTCTATTTATATGGCTCTTTCTCTCTCATTTCAACTAGATCAATCTTTGGTGAGAGGAGTCCGATCTCCAAGAGTCTTCTTGTCGTAGAAGGGTGCCTAGCCTCCGATCCATCTGGTGACAGTGAGTCGGCCTTCGTCGAGGTGATCAAGGTCTTTTCCACTCCTAAGGTGAGATCCATTTTTTCTTCTCTTTATTTTTAACTTAGATTAATCTTAGTTTAATTTCTCGCATCTTTATTTTGTCGTTATTTTTTTATCTAGTTCTGAGAATCCATTACGATTTGATCCGCCACCAACTCAATTTTTCATCTCACTTTCTCGATCTCTACGCGTTCTTTTCTACCTCGTACGATCTCTCGCCTCCGACCATGCACGGTGGTCAGAGATCTGGTTTTATCCGCCATTTTCCTCAAAACCGCACTCGTTCATGTCATCCATTTTGATTTTGGGATCGAGTCGTCAAGTTCGCATCCTAATTGTTTAAAAATAAAAAAAATCACACAAAAAACCAAGATAGTTTGCCTTTGAGATTCCTACTTTTTCTCTTAATTGAATTTCTTTTGATTAATTGAATAATCCTCAGGAATTATAGCCTCCCTAAGTTCAATCATGTTCGCTATACAAGTAAATAAGTAGTAAAAATTTATGTTGCTCCACCTTATTCTTTGTAATTATTTTTGTACTTGAGAAGAAAAAATTTTATTTGTTTGTGCTGGGAATTTTGGGGATCACAATGACAACTTCATATCTATTAATAATTATCACTCCTTGAAAATCCTGTCTCAACAAAATGGTGACGTTGCCGAATAGGCACGGCGAGGGTAGTTAGGTTTCTCTATTGACCTGCTATTCTTAGTTGTACATATTTGTTTATTTTTTCCACATTAACTCCATTGTTCATATTCACTGCATTTATTTCATTTTTCTTACTCATATTTCATAATCGTGTTTCTTACACATTCTCTCTTTTCTTTTTCTTGCAGGGGCCCGCGAGCGAAGGAGGTGATCTTAGGAGAGTCGAAGCACCCAAGTAAAGCGGTGGCGGCTTGATTCTTCAACGAGCCACAGGATAGCGTGAGAGGAGGAGAAGAAGAATTGGAGACCAAAAAATAGGTTTTTTATTTCTTTTTTTAGCATTTGAACTCTTATAAAAAGGACATTCATTTGTTGCGGGGTCTGTTTGCCAAGTGCCGGTGCATTTGGGAGACCTCACTGATTTTATTTTCATCGCCTTATTTTTTCTTTGTTTCATGCAGATTTCGTAAGCTACCTATTGATTGCTTTAATTAATTTGCTTGAGCCAGGTAATTAATTAGGTCCAAATACCCTAAACAAGAATTTTTGTACCTATAGAATAAAGTGTAATTGGACTTAGTCAAAGTAACATGTTCTTGCATGTTAATAGAAGCTATTGATTAGGATAGTTCACTTGCATTTTCATATAGGTTAGTTTATTTTTCTGTATTTAAATTATGCACGGATCACCCTGCATGTAGAGTGATGGCGACAAGGTACGCATCTCTAACCCCTACATGCATCATTGTGTTAAATCGCGTATTGGTAATTCCGATCTCCTTCCTTATTTTCACACACATAAGTTAAAAAGGAAATTGGACACTCGGTAGGCGATTCATTGAAAATATTCAAACCAATTGATAATTGCCTAAAATTTGGGACTGTTAAAGAAAACTCGACCCTAAAATAAATATAAGGAAAAATCATTGTTTTGGAGAGAGTAACCCCCTCCTTGTTTAATTTATCTGCAGCAAGAGAGCGACCCGCACACTAGGATAGAACCATACCCGAACTCTCTTCAGACTATTGTCTTGTGATTAGTTGTTCTCCAGTATGGACTTCATCGGGTAGCCGGTAATCGATCCAAGATTTCCTTAGCAGAGTGGGCAGATCGGGTAGCCGGCAAACATTGGGAAAAGTAGTTGCGAGATTGGGACAGTCTCCTGAGAGCATTGGGTTCCTAACAGCTCGCTTTAACCGCTCTGATAGATTGTATTCTCACCAAACTCTAAAAATTGATAAGATAATTGATCGAACCTTCACGGTCTTCACATTGCGTTGAGTTGGTGAACTGGGGGTTTATTTTGTGTTTGATTGCTTGTGTGCATACTCGATCCTTATGCGCATTTGTACCTTTTTCTCCACATCTTTTGGCTTGACTATCATGTTCTCTCGATCCCTCTCTATTGTTTTGGAGATTGCCGACTGGAGTTATTTTAATCCGATCTTCTCGGACTTCTCGCACTCTCCAGCCGATCCACCTTCCTTTTTCCAGGAGGACTTTCCTTCTGATTTTTGTGCATATCCGCCTAACCCATTATTTCAAGAATCGGATGATGATTTTCACCCACCCTCATTCCACTCACCTGACCCTATGATTTTGGAGTCACCTTTCATGGTGTCCACACTTGGGACCCTGAACTAGATGATGGAGCATATGAATTCAAGAATTACCAATCTATTTAACATAAATAAAAGACAGAACGATGCTCCACTGTTTGAGGATATGGATTCACTTGAGGAGAATCATGAGAGCTTACAGTCGTCCAAAATACAAAAAATGGGAAAATTTTAAAAGCCAAAAAGATTTGGGAGACACATTGTTGATTCATTTTGTGAGGAGAGGGAACCCATGTCAACCCATTTTCCCACACAGTCATTCACCACATGTCCCACCTTTGACCCCGAGGATGCCACTGTACAATATGCTCTTGGCAATTGATGAATACTCATTCATCACTCTTTATTCTTTTCTTTTAGCTAAACATCTTGGCAAAGCATCATGTATATAGTTGTAAATATATTAAATTAGCAATAAGCACGTATTTATTAATAATTAATAATTAGCATGTATTTGTGTAAAAAAATAAAAGAATAAAGAATAAAAGAAAAAGAAGGAAATATTTAGAATAAATATTGAGTGACCTGAACCCAATAGAGGATCCAGTCTGGGCCTGATCGCCAAATGAAATAAGTAGAGAGAGATAGGGTCACTCTACCATATACATATTTATTACTTATGTATATAATTTATTTTTACAAAAATAAAAGAAAAAGGTATCTTTATCCTCTTTTATATATTTCTAAAAATAAAACAAAAATTAGAAAAATAAAATAAAAAAATAAAATTCTCTCTCTACAACCTTGTACATAATACATGTATATATATATCACTATCTATTTATTTTATATTAATAAATAAATAATAAAAATAAAACAAACAAAATTTTATACTCCCAATATTATGTTGTAAATAAATAAAAGATAAAATTGGGGTATTTGTACAAAAATAAGAAAATAAAAATAAATATACAAAATATATAGGTATTTTATACCTGTATATAATATAATATATTATATATAGAATAAATTATTGTTCATAAAAATAAATAAAAATCACAAAAATAGTTTAAAAAATAATAAAAAATTTATTTTTAACCCTTTTTAATTTGGAATCATTTTCTATTTTTAATTTATTTTACAAATCTTTTTGACCAGCTTTTTTCTTATTAGTCCAGGAGGGATGTTGACCCCGGTCAACTACCCCTCCTGGACCCTTGTGCGCATGGATCCGACTCATGCCCCATTTTCTCCCATTTTTCTCGATCGAATCATGCTTCCTCTTGCCTCGATTTTGACGCTCGTGCCTCCCCAGTGGATCAGTGATCCTCGCAGATCCCTAGGGAGTCGCGGATCAACCTCGGATTGTGCACCCTTGCCCGATTGCTCCGACCAATTGTGACATGCTATATATTCTTCCATCGCCTCCCCTGCTCAGCAGCTCACACCGCACACTCCCTTGAGACCCTAGAATCCTTTGCCTTGGTGACAGCAATTGGAGGACACCCTTGGCCATCAGAGAGGAGTGTTGCAGCCGACACTCAAGTCTCGTGGTCGGAGCACCGCCGCGACGAGCCTCCCCCGCCTTCCGTAGCGAGGTCGAGGCAATGACAACTACCGACAACACCCCCTGGAGCTCAGGATTCCACTAGGATCTTCAGGTATCTATCACGTAGTCCTTAGCTCCCGTATATGTTCGATCTTTAGTCATCTTCTGCCGCACCTCCGCCAGCTCCGACCACCCGGTCAGAGCCTTAACAGTCACCCACACCCATTCCGATCGACACACCCGCTCGTCGTCACCCTTCTTGCGCAACCTGATCATCCAAATCTTGGCTCGAGTAGTCAATATTAGGCACTAGGTCTTGACCGTCGTGTATGCAGGAGACCCCTTTCTCATTCACCGCCGCTTCCCTTTGCTTTTGGTCCAATAACCTCGACCAGAGCTTTGCTCTGAGTCTGAGGTTTGCCTTGCAAGTCTTTGCACACGTGGAGACACCTGATATCGCCATGGTCCACCTTCGCTGGAGCTCGCGTAGGTCTCAGCCACCGTCCCAGAGATCCGATCGTCTGCGAGCCCATTTGATACGTTCACCCGATGCGGAGGGACCCCTCGAGTCATTTGCCACCGCTCAATCGTTCATCGGAGCACTGGATCATCGCCTATGCTCTGGTGAACCTCGCCCAGGCGGAGTTCTTCCAGTGCCTCTCTCCGCCGTTGGATCGACTTCTTTGCCCATACGCCATCACAGTCGTTCAGGGCATGCAGCTGTCAGGACGTTAGATGTCAGACCTAACGGCCTTCGTACCGCACATGTAGCCGACATCTGAGGACCGTTGGATCTGACAGCTGCCAGCACCAGAGCCGCACGCCTTCGCCCATTCAGAGCGTGCCACCTGTCCGCCCCACGCGCAGCGCACGCGCTGCATGGGTAAATTGCTCTTCCCACCTTGCATTTATTTTCTTTTTCGTTTAGTCTATAAAATAAAAGTATATAGTGAGACTTTTTGCATCCTTGCCCTTGTAGTTTTTTAGATTCGCACTTTAGTCCTTCCTGTGTGGTATCACGTGCCTCGTCACGTGCATTTGTGGGTTAATTGCATTTATTGTTCTAGACTTATTCTCTGTTATGTTTTGAAGTTATAGTTTCATTATTTGCAGTTATACCCCTGTGCGTACTGATTTGGGACATGTGCTAAAATTCGTGGAAAAATTACAGATAGGAGCATGTAGTTTGTATGCATGTAATTTATTGGTCCAGAAACATGTTTTCTTTGCAGATTAGTCCATGCATGTTGTTTGTTATTTTCGATTTAATAAATAGTAAATATTATCCAAAATTCACGAAATTTTGAAACATGGATCCTGCCATGGTGTAGGAATTTCTATGAATTTTTTGGTTTATTTTGTTTCATATATTATTTTTAAAAATTAAAAAACCACAAAAATTATCTCTGTTTGTTTTTTAAAATCAACTAAAAATATTAAAAACACTTGAAAAATTCTAAAAAAAGTCATGTTTGTTTGTTTTGAGTTGTTTGTATTTCTATCCAATTTTGGTCCAATTCCCATTAATAAAAACTATAAAAATTAAAAAGACTAAAAACCTAAGAAAAATAATTAAAAATTCATAAAAATTCAAAAAAAATGTACTTCTTCTTCTGTAGTTAGATTTTTGCTTTGTAGTTTCACGTAAAATTGCCGCTTGACTTTTAGAGGCATTTTAAGCAATTTTAACTTGCCTTTAGATTCCAGATGTATAGTGCTTGTCATTTTGGCCTTGTTTGATTTTTAGAAAATTAATTAAAAATTAGAAAAATCTAATAAAACTAACAAAAACATTTGAATATTTTAAAAATCTAAAAATAGTTTTATTTGAAATTCTTGAGTATTTTTTAGGCTTAAAATAATTGTTTGATTGTGAGTTTTTGAGTTCTTTTAGCCTGAGTTCTTTTAGTCTTTTTTCTTAATATTAAAAAATCACGAAAAAATTTGAAAAATATAAAATCCACCAATTTCTTTTATTTTCTTGGATCCCCGACTACTTCATAGCATAAGCATCACGTGCTCCTTGTGTTCGACCCTGGTAGCTATACCATGTAAAATAAATTAGCAAGACCGCTTGACGAGTCCAAAATTACGCTTGTTAAAGATGATATTTATTTGTCGTGCATAAAAATAATTATTATCGTTTCGTTGTAGGCGGCAATCGGAATCGGTAAAGAAAATAACCACATAAAATATTTGTCAATTTTAATGAATGTGATTTTATGTTTATTTTACTTGGGCATGTCCCAAGGTCAAACACAAGGAGCAAAGGAACAACCTAGAGTTATGTCTATCAAAGTTCATTCACGATTTTCGAGGCGGTCTTTTTTGGAATTTTTAATGCAATAAAGGATGCAAAATGCAATTTCATCCTATTTTAGGGACTAAAATGTGAATTATTCTCAAATGATGTCCGAAAAATATGAAACTTGGCCATAATGCAAAATATGATGAAATGAATGTACTGTAATTTTTTTTGGAATTTTTGGATGCAATATGAATTTTTTATGAATTTTTAAATGCAAATAGAATGAATTTCGATATTTAATTGTAATAAATATTAAACCTAATTATTTTCAAGGAACAAAATTATCTAAGATCTATCACTAGATGATTGATCTCAGAAAAATCCTAAACCTCGAAAATACTAGTTTCAATACCTATTAAAAATCAAACACTGAAATATGCAAAATGATTTTTACAGGGCAATCTATGCATGCAAATACAATTCTTTTTTGGGCACAATATCAAGCACAATTAATTCTACAATCTACGATTTTTCAAGAATTTTTAGAGCAACGGTTAATCAATGGTAAATTTAAGAGTATAAAATAGGCAAAATACGTAATTTTCCACAGAACAAGTAATTATTAATTAACCAACGTCACAAAAATATCCACAATATGTCAGGCTGTAGAGAATTAAATGATAAACATCATGCTATTTTTGGATAAATAAAATAAGGCAATATAGTTGTTCAAAATAAAGGGGAAAGACAGGGGTACAGATGCAATAAAATAAATATAAATAAAATAAGCAGGGGGACCTAGATGTAATTACCAGTGCTGATGGGGGCCTTCTTGCAAAATCTCTAGAGGGGCACGTGCGTGGCATGTGCCCTCTGGTCAGCAGGGGCTGTGGCGTGAATACTAGAATCTTTAAGGGCCTGGTTGCAAATACCCCGCGGGTCACGTGGAGGTCACGTGCACTGGCGGTTTGGGTAGAGGCTCGGGCGCGGGCCTACACGTGTCGCTTCCTGTGTGCCTTGAGTTCCCCGAAGCTTTAGGCTTGGATTAGGCTCTGAGTCAAGCTCAGGGTGGATCTACACCGTTGATCCTTCCTTGATCTGACGGATGTGATTCGTTGAGGCTTCAACGGTGGGATCTCTAAGCTGCTGAGATCGGACGGTGCACGTTAGCTGACACACGACCGAGGGCCGTCGAAGGAGAGGCAGCACGGTGGAGTTCAACGATGGTCGATGACGAAGTAGGTGCGGTGAAGGTGGCAGTGTAGCATAGCTGGTCATCGATGTTGGTTGTCGATGGTCGAAGGCGTGGCGTTGACGGTGAAGCTTGAAGGTCGTTGGCGGTGTAGCGTGGTTGTGAAGTCGGTCGGAGAGGAAGGCGTTGTTGATGTCGTGTCGTGGTTGTAGTGGCTCCGGTGGTTGTCGAAGGAGAAAGGTTGTCGGAGGAGAGTCGTTGGCTCAACAGGGTTGGGCCTGGAGCTTAGGCAGTACGACGGAGAAGAGGTTTGGCTGTGTGCTGCGATGAGGGTCGGTAGACCCTCGGATCTCGTCGGAGAAGGGGGGGCTCGGGGCGTTGTCACCGCCGCGGGGTAGAATTGAAGTGCTGATTGGCGGATGATTGCGAACGGTGGCAGAGGCGCTTCTTAAATAGGGTCGGGGACCCAAGACCGGAGATGGCAAGTGGTTAGCGTTGGTGATTGGGATTCGATAGGGGTCGATTTATTCGAAGAGGAGATCGGGTCTTTGATTGAAGAGGCGATGGAGATTTAGGAAGATCGGTGATGGATCAGGGAGTGATTTGATGAGGGAGGGAGAGCGTTGGTGCGAGATCGGAGGAGGAGGAGACTAGCGAGATTAGCGGAGGAGAGACGGGATGGCAGAGGTTCCAAACGAGGGGAGGAAGAAGACGCACAGGCACCGTCCAATCGAGCACGATCGGACAGTTCCTGTGGCTCCACATGGCAGCAGGAGGTGGGAAAGGCGAGGCTCGTGCTTGGCGCGTGCCTAGGTGGCACGTGCCTCGCACGTGCGGTGGCGTTTTAATTTTTTTAAAAATGAATAATAAATAAAGCCAAAAAATGGCTGACACGTAGCAGCCGGTAGGAGCTGTCACGTATCAGCACCAGAAAATTCAGAAATTAAAGACTTTGTAAAATCAAAAATAAATAGCAAACAACCTCAGATCGAAAAGGTTTCTTTACGAAAATTGTCATCTTGATGAGATCTACAAATTTCATGAAGACATCAAAATCAAAATCGATCAAATGCACAAAGTGATATTTTTGGGGTATCCCATGTACATAGAATACCTAGATTTTTGGGTTTTATAATTTTTATGCCATTTTTAAACCAGATAAAAATCTGAAAAAAAATATGAAAAAATCAGAAATAAATATTTACACATTAATCTAATTTTTTTGGATTTTTATTAATTATGAAAAAAAAAGAAATAAAATAAAATATGAAAAAGACCTATTTTGTACAGTCGGTTAGTGAAGACTCGGACTCAATTTGTTTCTTTGATTTCAAGCTCAATTTGGATTTGGATTTTTACGCATTTCAATAAAACTTTTATCAAAGAAGACAAATGAAAAAGAAATGAACTGAAATAGGTTAATCATGTACATAAAATAATAGGTCAAAAATTGCTAAAATACAAAATGTACAAAAGAGGCCCAAAACCCAACTTTCACATATGAGCTCTGAATTACTTGAACTTGGTCTTGTTTTGAAGGTAATTGAATGTACATTAGTTCAAAAGTGAGTAGGATTAAAACATATACTGTATGGGGAAGATATGAGGTTTTTTTCAGTCCGGAAATCCTGAAACTAGGGTTTGGGTTTTTGGTCCATTTATTTGGGTTAGTTATGTTTTGTATTTTTCATTTATTCTTGTTAGTGATATGTACACAGTGGAGGTGGTTTTGGGTTATTCGGAGTTAGCACGAATGAGTTAAAAATTCGAAAAGTTAGGCTATTTACAGGTCATTTTTGGTTAAGATTTTTGGCTTCTTATTTTATGTAAAAATTAGTGCTAAAATGCAATTCTTATGAGAACATGCATGAATGCTAATTATGCAGATTAAATAAAGAAATGCTGATGATTTTGAGGGATTTGAGCTTAATAAATGAGATTTAGAGTGATGAATCCGAGATTCATCACCACTATTTTTGCTTAATTGATTGATTTTCTACTTTGGTTGTACTTCTTTTTCTTGATTGACTTAGCTTCGCGATTCGGGTCACAACGACCTTGATTATTACTTACCCCGATAGCAAAAAGCCAGTCATCAGAATGGCGTCGTTGCCGGGGAGCACGGCTTAGTAGTCGGTTTTCCCTTTTTCGGCTTTGTTTTTATTTTTATTTTTCTTCTTTCATTTTCTTTTCTTTGATTTCTTTTTGTTTTTGTTTTTGTTTTATTTCTTTTTATTCTATTTTATTTGTTTTTATTTTTGCATATATTTTCCTTTTATTTTATTTTCTATTTCTATAATAACTGTGGACTCACATAATTTTTGTTCTGACTTTCTTGTGAGGGCCCGACGAGCGAGGGCAGCTATCTTCAGAGAGACGAGGCACCTACGCAACTTGGAGGCGGCTCGTTTCTACATCGAGCTGCAGGAGAGCGTAGGAGAGGAGGAGCAGAAGTTCGGGAGTCGTAGCTATAGTGTAGTTTAGACTAAGGCTTAGTTCTACATTATTATTGTAATCACACAGGCTAGACTCTCAGACTCAGACTTGGCGGTTATCTCGGGGTCTGTTTCGTCGAGCATCGGTGTGCCCGGGGGACCTCACCGCGATTTTCATCGGTTTTGGTTTTTGACCGCTTTTCTTTTATTTTGATTCTCGAAGGTTTTGGCCATTAGACTTAGGATTTTTGCTTGCTTTGTGACGTAATTACTTAAGGCCCAACCCTAATTGATTGCATGTTCCTATAGATTGTAATTGGACCATATTAATTAATTCACCAATAAAAAGTTAACCTGGTCACCTGAGGGGTCACATGCCACTAGAGGTCGTATACAGCGCTGGCAGGATCCGTTGTGGCGGACACCGATCGGCATTAGAGACCGGACCCCGACTTCTCTTCTTGACCCATTAGCTACAGTTCTTTGCGAGTAGAAATTACGTGTCTAAGGCCTATTTCTTCTTGCATCATATAGATAGGGTTATTTCTACCTTTTAATTTATGCGCAGATCACTTTGCATGTAGAGAGATGGAGTCAGGTATGCATCTCTTACTCTGCATGCATCATCGTGTTTAGTTGTGCAACTGCTTTTTCGCTTTTTCCCCCTATTTTTGGACTTAAAATAACCAGGAGAATTGAAAAAATCGTTAGGCATTGTTTTATTTGAAAAATACCTAAAAAGAAAAATCATAAAATTGGGATTGTTTAAGCATACTTGACCCTAAAAGATACTTCACCTAAAAATCTGTCTTGGGATAGTAATCCCCTCATTGTATAGTTTGGATGAGCGAGAGAGTGACCCGTACACTAGGCTAGAGCTACATCCGACTTCTCTTCAGACTACTGGTTTTGGGTTAGTCGTTCTCCAGTGAGAATCACTCCGGTCTCCGGTAAAGTGGGACGTGATATCCTTAACAGAGCGAGTCGATCGGGTAGCCAGTAAACGGTCCGCGACTTGTACTGACTGGGAAAGATCTAACCTTGGATCAGGACAGTTTTCTGGGAGTGTTGGATTCCCAACAGCTTGCTTAATCATTATGAAAGACTGTTTGATCACCTAATAAAATCGACAAGATAAAAGACCGAACCTTTACGGTCATCAGCTCTGAATGCGTAGGTGAATCGGGGGTTTGCTTGACCGATCTTGTGTGCTTTTCCAGATCTCATCCGCCTCTACTCGCCACATCAAGATGATAGGTCGGAGGTCCCTTAGGCAGCCTCTGGATGCACCGCTTTTGAGCACTCCAGGCCGCTCATATAAGTTGGTTCGTGAGAGCCGAGACCCGCTCTCTGAACCCGAGTTCGACTCCGCCCTGTTCCCCCTCGACCACCCTTCTACCAGTCCTGAGATGCCCGAGCAGAGACCGTAGTAGACAGTTGATTTATCGGCACCTGAGTTTGGGTCTTTTGCCTTTGCAGAGACCATGGATAGCAGTGAGGAGCGCACCGATGGACCCAGCGGGACTCAGATGTACATATTGGATCAGAGTTCCATCAACAACACCCTGTTAGCCTCCCTAGAGACCATGCAGCGTCAGATCTGGTATTAGGGGTTTCATGGTGGATATGCGTCGGGAGATGGAGCAGATGAGAGCCGACAGAGAGCAGCGTAGAGCCGGTGGAGGAGGAGGAGACAACCGTGATAGAGGAGAGCCTGAGCAGCCAGCAGCACATGCACAACCGATGAGGGAGTTGCACAACCCTGGTGCAACTCCAACCCATAGATGGATAGTGCTACCAGCCATTTTGGGAGATTTGAATCTCCCACCTCAGACGATTCAGCTTCTACCCCGCTTCCACAGACTCGCCATAGAGGAGCCACACCTCCAACTTCAGGAGTTTGAGATGATCTGCAGTATTGACCACGATCGTCTTGTGGACGAGGATACCATCAGGATGATGGCCTTTCCATTCTCCCTTGTAGACAGAGCAGCCAACTGGTTGAAGCACCTAGGGAGATTTGTCACGATGTGGGAACAGCTCCGGAACGAGTACTTAAACAAGTACTATCCACTCGGCCGGACGAATGCAGCCAGGGACCTGATCAGCAACTTTTCCAGGCTCCCCAACAAGATTTCACGAGGCATGGGACAGGTTCAAGGAGCTCACAGACCGGTGTCCCCATCATGATATATCCAAGCCCAACCTTGTCCAGAGTTTCTTCTGCGAGCTTACACCGGAGTTGCAGGGGCTAGTCAATGCATCATGTGGGGGTTCTTATTTCACCAAGGATGAGGATCAGGTCTGGGCCATCTACAAGGAGATGGCAGAGAACTAGACGGTGATGTCCCAGACCTGATAATATACACAGGAGAAGCCCACATCACAGGCTGTATCCTATCAGAGGATAGCACGGCTTGATGCAGGTCTATCTACATCATCAGCAACTGCAGCACAGGCAGAGTTGACGGTCGTTGATATGAGGACTATCAGCGAGAAGTTGGACCGCATCGAGTTGATTGAGAAGAAGCAGTGCCAGGGCATGACTCAGATCGATCAAATGGCACAGACGCTGAGTGACCTGAAGACCGAGATCATGTGTCTCCAGGAGGCACAGACGGCTTCTCAGCCCCGTCTCAGGTCACGGGCAGATCCTAGCAGCAGCAGCTCGACCAGCCCTCCGCCCACTACCGATAGGTACATCATATTCAGACGGAGCCGTTCTAGCAGCAGCAGTAGTATGTCCAGCCACCACCATCTCAGGACATGCAGATGGTGGTTTACTAGCCAAATCAGCCTCTGGCAGTTCTTCCCCCACCTACTTACGAGTAGGAGCCGTTGATGGACGTCAACGGGATTTGGTATGACTGACCTCAGCCTGGGATCCAACAAGAGCATCCCGGATTCCATTGGTCGATCGGAGGTACCTCTTCCCGGCAGCAGCCTCCATTTCAGGGTGGGCAGTTCAGCCAGCAGCAGCAGCCTCAGCTCCCATCACAGCCACATCCACCATATCAGCAGCATGGTCCTCGTCCCTATCAGCAGGGACAGTCATGGAAGAAGCAGCAGCAGCCTCAGCAGTATCATCCCCAGTATCCCTCTCACTCTCAATACCAACAGCCTCACTTCCGGAGAGGCCACCCGGGCGGTTCTCATGGGCCTGCCTATGAGAACCCAGCTTTAGATGATCTAGCCCGTCTCATCTCTTATCAGCAGGCTACCTTTAGACGGGAGATGGATGAGTTCCATCAGGAGATGAGAGAGATAGTGAAGGGCAAGGCTGCCATACCCGCCCAGATTGAGCCAAACCCGAACAACCTCAAGAGGAAATCCGAGCAGGTAGTGTTTACAAAGGTTACCACTCCTAGTGATTCATTTGGTGATATTTTTGCATACACTTTTGATGCTGACTTTGTTACACTTAGGAGAGGTAGGATGCCAGCCGGCGGCGCCTCGTCTGAGCGACGACCACATGCAGACTCAGGAGCGCCAGACAAGGAGGAGAGCGATGCTGATGCCGCTCGTGGTGATAATGATGACGGTGGTGCTGACGCCACTAAGGATGTTGATCCAGCTAACAATACTGAGGTCGTCACTTCACCAGATGCAGGAGGTGGTGTTGATGCCACCAGATTTGATGCTGAGCTAGAGTGCGGTGCTGATGCTGTGAGTCCAGATGTCGTGGGTGGTACTGAGGCCACCACTTCTATTCCTGTTGCATTTCCTTCTGTCGTTGTATCTCAGGACTATTCTTGTAATAAAGGAAAGGGTTCTTCATTTGTGAGTCCATCTGTGTTACTTTGAGATGTTTGTATGGATTCTACTTTGCCACAGCAGCAGGGACCCGACCCTAACCCTGTATCTGGGGAGGGCCCAGCCATCCCCTTTCCCCAAGCACTCCGCTTGGCTAAGGGGAACAAAAAGGAAAACCCAAAAAAATCACAGCAGCTAGAGTTCAGCCAGCAGATGATAGACATATTTCAGATACAGCTGACTCTACACGAGGCCTTAGAGCACATCCCCCTCTTCCAGAAGAACCTTAGAGAGAAGACTACCATTCGCAGGAAGAGGAGGAACCACCACTCAGAGATCCATGTGCTCACTCGTGCCACCTATTTCGCCATCCAGAACCGTCTGCCCGCCAAGAAGCCAGATGCAAAAGCTCCCTATGTCAGATGCCACATTCATGAGCAGAGGTTTGATCAGACTCTATTAGACATCGATTCTTCTATCAACTTACTTCCGGCAGCCTTACTCGACCAATTCGAGTTTGGCCCTCTTCGACAGAGCAGGGCGGTCCTTCAGTTTGTTGATCGATCTATCAAGAGACCGAAGGGGTTGCTGAAGGATGTGGTCATCACAATTCAGGGCATGAAATTCCATGTGGACTTCGTTGTGTTGGACATGGAGATCCATGAGTCTGTGACCGATACACCCATCATTCTAGGATGCTCGTTCTTGGCCACAACCAAGGTAGTGTCCGATCATGATAGCAGGAATGTATACTTTTGCGTCGAGGGCAAGAGTATACAAATAGAGATGATTGATGAGACTAGAGCGTGAGATTCAGCTTGCTCAGAGCCGCTCACAGATTCAAAGCAGATGACAGAGGCAGAGTGAGACGTCCACCAAGAGTCCGATTTTGTGATTACAGATGATGAAGCAGCTTGGTCAGACCAAGTTTCACGAGCCATCCTCTCATCTTCAAATCCCGCTGATGCACAGATTCTAGCAGAGGAGAGCCTGGAGAGCGCATTCTTGGCACAGGATACATTTCAGGCAGCAGATCGCGTTCCGAATAGCGAGGCAGTTGATTTGTCTTTTGATTCAGATTCAGATCCCTCGGAGTCAGATATTGATTGGGCAGAGTTCGATGATATGATTCCATTTTTGATTTCCACAGAGCCAACATCTAGGGTGGAGACTAATCCCATTCAGAGCACAGGCATACCAACAAAGTAGTCTTTACCAGATTTACAGGTTCAGCGAGAGTTCTCCCATGCAGATTTGGTTGTGTTCACTCAGACCTTTCAGAGACCAGATCTGCCATCTCCCAGTTGTCCAGAACTGAAGCCCTTGCTGCAATCGCTGAAATATAGGTTCCTTACGGGCGAGCATGAGATGCACCTAGTCATTATCTCAGAGGATTTGACTGGAGAGCAAGAATCTCGTTTGATGGAGGTTCTTAAAAAGAACCGCAAGGTGATAGGATGGAGAGTAGCCGATCTCCAGGGGATAAGTCCGGCCATGTGCTCCCACCATATCTACCTCGAAGAGGATGACAAGCCGTCGTGTGAGTTCCAGTGGCAGCTGAACCCGAATCTTCAAGAGGTTATCATGAAGGAAATCTCGAAATGGTGGAGGGCTGATTTTATCTACCCCATCTCCGACTCCAAGTGGGTTAGTCCATTACATGTGGTGCCCAAGAAGACGGGCATCACTACAGTTGTGAGTGAGTCTGGAGAGGACATCGCTACTCGGGTACCCACTTCTTGGAGGGTCTGTGTGGACTACAGATGATTGAATCAGGCCACCAAGAAGGATCATTTCTCGCTGCCTTTTATTGATCAGATTATAGAGAGGCTAGCTGGGAAGAGTCATTACTGCTTTCTTGACGGGTACTCCAGATATAATCAGGTGGCCATTGCGCTTGAAGACCAGGACAAGACCACATTCACATGTCCCTTTGGGACATATGCTTTCAGACAGATGCCCTTTGGTCTATGTAACGCCCCGGCGACATTCCAAAGGTGCATGTTGTCCATCTTTTCGAACATGGTGGGTGATTTCTTGGAGGTCTTCATGGATGACTTTTCGGTCTATGGTGATGGGTTTGATGCTTGTCTTGATTGCCTAGACCGCATCCTTCAGCGATGCATCGAGGTCTATCTTGTGCTATCTTGGGAGAAGAGTCACTTCATGGTGACTCAAGGGACGGTGCTTGTCCACATCATCTCCAACAGGGGCATGGAGGTTGATCCGGCCAAGGTGGATATCATTAGGAAACTCAGTCCACCGTCCAGCCTGCGACAGTTACGGTCTTTTCTGGGGCACGTCGGTTTCTACCAATGCTTCATTCATGATTTTAGCATGATTGCCCAGTCTTTGACTGATCCGCTGACCAAAGACACCGAGTTCATTGTAAATGATAAGTGTTTTGTGTCATCTGAGACTCTCAACAGTCTAGTTGTTGAGGCTTCTGTCCTCCAGCCGCCTGATTGGTCTCTCCCATTCGAGATCATGATGGATGCCTCTGATTTTGCCGTAGGGGCCGTGCTGGGACAGAGAAGGGATGGAGTACCATTTGCCATTCACTACGCCAGCCGTACATTGGATGCTGCACAGCGGAACTACACTGTCACTGAGAAGGAGATGCTAGCCATAGTCTTTGCCCTAGATAAGTTCACATCATACATCATTGCATCTAAATTGACTATCTTTACAGATCACACCACCATCAGGTACCTCATGGCAAAGAAGGATGTCAAAGAGAGATTGACTAGATGGATCCTTCTACTCCAGGAGTTTGATATTGAGATTAAGGATAAGCCTGGAGTCAAGAATGTGGCGGCGGATCATCTCTCCTGATTAGAGCATCTTGAGGATTCTGAGCAGATTGATCCTATCTCTAAGACCTTCCCAGATGAGGTGATTCTTGCTATCGCTTCGCTCTTGTGGTACGTCGACATTGTGAACTATCTTGTTGCCAAGAAAGTTCCACAAGGTTGGCCCAAGCAGCGACTTGAGACTTTCCTCACGAAGGCCAAGTTCTACCATTGGGAGGATCCCGTCCTTTATCATGAAGGAGGGAATAGCGTCTGGCGTCAGTGCATTCCTCAGGAGGAGCACCATAGCAACCTCACTTACTGCTACAAGCTTGAGGCAGGAGGACATCACTCTGGGAGGAGAACGGCACAGAAAGTGTTCCAATCCGGCCTATGGTAGCCTACCCTCTTCAAGGATTCTGATGAATTCATGAAGAGGTGTATTGACTGCCAGAGGATAGGCACTTGTGGACAGCATGATATGATGCCGATGTAGCCCATTCATTTCTGTGAGGTTTTCGATGCATGGGGCATCGATTTCATGGGTCCATTCCCTAAGAGTCAAGTATTTGAGTACATTCTGTTGGCCGTTGATTATGTAAGTCATTGGGTTGAGGCCATCCTCGCCCGAACCGTAGATGCTAGGATTGTATGCAGATTTTTGAGGAAGAATATCATTCCACGGTTCGGGGTACCTAGAGTGTTGATATCTGATGGGGTCTCATTTTGTGAATGACAAGGTTAAGGCCCTTGCTAGCGAGTTCAGCATTGACCATCGAGTAGCCACTCCGTATCATCCTCAGATCAATGGTCTTGTTGAAGTGTCGAACAGGGAGATCAAGACTATATTGCAGAAGGTCGTCCGTCCTGACCGAAAGGATTGGTCACAGCTTTTGGACTCGGTCTAGTGGGCATATCGGACGTCCTTCAAGACGCCTTTGGGTACATCTCCCTTTCGCCTCGTTTATGGCAAGCCCTGTCGTTTACTTGTTGAGCTTAGACATAAGTCACTTAGGGTTGTCACAGACATACTTTTGGATCCAGTGAGTGTAGGAGACCAGAAGAGGGTAGAATTGGCAGCTCTGGAGGAGCTTAGAGATGCAGCCTTTTCGAGCAGCCTATAGTACAAGGAGAGAGTGAAGGAGTGGCATGATTCTCATATCAGCCACAAGCAGTTTGAGCTAGGACAGAGAGTATGGTTGTTCGATGCCAGGCTTAGATTATTTCCAGGGAAGTTGCAGAGCAAGTGGAAGGGACCATACCTGGTCCGAAAGGTACATGACAATGGAAGCCTTGACATATCGGAGATATCATATGAGTCTACCTTTCGTGTTAACGGCCAGCGGCTCAAACCATATCTAGATCATGAGCCACTGGTCATTGATGTTGCCCCTATTCATTTTACCTGAGATGTGGTCTTTGACTCACATCTATTGCATCTCGCGCCTGATTATCACTGTCTTCTGCCCTGTATAGATCCAGATGCCCATATCACACCATTCTTCAGTCAAACACCCCATTTGCATCTTTGATTATGCTATACTTAGGGTGTACCTTACCCTAAGTATAGGGGGTGTGAGACTTTTGATTTCCTTTTGATTCTTTCTACCTCTGTTTTGCTGCCTATACTTAGGGATATTTTACCCTAAGTATAGGGGAGGTAGATCCTGTACATTCTCCCATTTGGATTTCCCTTTGTGTACAGTTTGGTATACTTAGGATTACTTGATCCTAAGTACACGGGGAAACACCGAGATTCTTCTCCATTCTATTCTTTCGTTTGTCGTTGCAGTATAGGTTTCCTTTTCACTTCCCTATACTAAGCACGAGTTATGTCTTTTTCATCGCTCTTAATTCACTTTGAGGACATCGTTCGAGCTAAGTATAGGGGGTATCGTATATATTTCATATATACTTTAGCATAACTCGTACATTGTGTGAGTGTGTTAATAAATAAAATGGCTAAAATCCATAAAAATTTAAAATTTTTCCTGTACATAAAATTCTTTATTGCACATACATAGCTACCTACAAAATAATTTTTGTACGAATGTTTGTAAAAATATTTTGTGTGTAAAGAGCTTGTAAATACTTTGATATCAAAATTATGTATATAGTACAAAATTTTTGTAAAATATTGAAAAATAAAAAGTTTGCAAAAATCCTTTTATAAATGTGTGTAAATATTTTGCAAAACTTCTGCATTCATGCATGCATTCATTCATTCAAACATTTTTCAAAAATTTTGCACATTTTCAAAAACTTGCATGAAAGCATTTTTGTATATACCTGTACAGTTTTTCTTAATCATATTTGAAATTTAAACTAGCCTGGAATTAAATTGAAAAATGGAGCTTGGTTAAGACCTTAATTCACCTAATTCTAAGAGGAACCTTATAGGGCTTAGGGTTAAGACTTTTCAGGTCCATGGTGACTTAATTCTTTGAGTCCACTAGGCTATGATCATGTGTCATCTTGATGAGCCTAAGTAGAACACTTAACAATGCACACATGACTCTCACAGACAATGGCTTTACTTGCACCAGCACTTTACACCTAGCTCTCTACGGATGAGGTGGTGGGGAGGCAGTCTTCTTTGGCTTGGGGTAGCATATAAGGGTAGTACTTCTAGGCGGAACCTCTCTTCTTCTTCTAGTGAAGGAAGTGCGTCTCAACCTGGTCTGGTAGCATTGAGGTCTAAAGACAGGAGTTGTTGGTTGCAACAATGCTTCAAAAGAGGTATAGTCTACAGGCTCAAGAGGAAAAACTCCTTATGTATATATGATGCACCATGTAGATATGTTTTACATATGCACATCAAAAAAATGTGTGCAAAAGAAAAGAAAAACTCCAAAAAAGTGGTGGGTCTGATAGAAAATGAAATACCCACCGGAGTGTATATAGCCAAATAAAGCAAAGCTTATGTTACCCATGCCCATGTCATGAAGCTTGCAGCAGGGAGACTTAGCTACACTGGTTGGGCTCCCTATGATACATGGCTACACTGGCCATGGTCCATTCTCTTCTTCCTCATCTTCTTGAGCTGGTTGAACTTGAACTTAGAAGGGAATTCCCAGCTCCTCGAGGAAAGAGTTGCCAGACTAGGGCATTAGAGTTACCTTGTTGAGGGGGATGTCGCTTTGCCATTTCTGAGGTGGGGAGCTACATATCACTTACACAGTACAAGAAAAGATTCATGGTCATTAGAGTTTGTGTATGTAGACTTGTTCTGATCAGGATTGTTAAGGAGTCTTGACCATAGATTGGTGGAACTTAGAGGTTGTTGATTTTAAACCTAAGTCCAAATAAGGTTCTGACAAACTAATAATTCAAAGGTCTGACCGAGCTCCATACTTCAATTTAATGAAGATAAGTTTAATAATCAACCTTTATTCACCTTCTTTTTCTTTCTCTTTTCACTTCTTTTTCAAAAAAGTGTTTGCTAAGGGATTAGAAAAAGTAAAGTATAGGGGGTGATGAATACTCATTCATCACTTTTTATTCTTTTATTTTAGCTAAACATCTTGACAAAGCATCATGTATATAGTTGTAAATACAATAAATTAGCAATAAGCATGCATTTGTTAATAATTAATAATTAGCATGTATTTGTGCAAAAAATAAAAGAATAAAGAATAAAAGAAAAGGAAGGAAATATTTAGAATAAATATTGAGTGACCTGAACCCAAGAGAGGGTCCAGCCTGGGCCAGATCGCCAAATAAAATAAGTAGAGAGAGATAGGGCCACTCTACCTTATACATATTTATCACTTATGTATATAATTTATTTTTACAAAAATAAAAGTAAAAAGGTGTCTTTATCCTCTTGTATATATTTCTAAAAATAAAACAAAAATTAGAAAAATAAAATAAAATAAAATTCTCTCTCTACAACCTTGTACATAATACATGTATATATGTATCACTATCTATTTATTTTATATTAATAAATAATAATAATAAAACAAAAATAATTTTATACTCCCAATATTATGATGTAAATAAATAAAAGATAAATTGGGGTATTTGTACAAAATAGGAAAATAAAAATAAATATACAAAATACATAGGTATTTTATACATGTATATAATATAATATATTGTATATAGATTAAATTATTTTTCATAAAAATAAATAAAAAGCACAAAAAATAGTTTAGAAAATAATAAAAATTTTCCATTTTTAACATTTTTTAATTTGAAATCATTTTCTATTTTTAATTTATTTTACAATTCTTTTTGACCAGCTTTTTTCTGATTGATCCAGGTGGGATGTTGACCTCGGACAACTACCCCTCCCGGACCCTCGTGCGCGTGGATCCGACTCATGCCCCATTTTCTCCCATTTTTCTCGATCAGATCCTGCTTCCTCTTTTCCTGATTTCGATGCCCGCACCTCCCCAGTGGATCAGTGATCCTTGCGGATCCCTAGGAAGTCGCAGATCGACCTCGGATTGCACACCCTTGCTTGATTGCTCCGCCACCTGTGACGTGATATATATTCTTCCATCACCTCCCCTGCTCAGCAGCTCATGCCACACACTCCTTTGAGACCCTAGAATCCTTCTCCTTGGTGACAGCAATTGGAGGACACCCTTGACAATCGGAGAGGAGTGTTACAGCCGATGCTCAAGTCTCGTGGTCGGAGCACCACCGCGACGAGCCTCACCCGCCTTCCGCAGCGAGGTTGAGGCAACAACCACTACCGACAGCGCCCCCTAGAGCTCAGGATTCCACTAGGATCTTCAAGTATCTATCCCGTAGTCCTTATCTCCTGTATATGTTCGATCTTTAGTCATCTTCCGTCGCACCTCCGCCAGCCCCGACCACCCGTTCGGAGCCTTATTAGTCATCCCCACCCGTTCTGATTGACACACCCGCTCATCGTCACCCTTCTTGCACAACCTGATCATCCGAAACTTGGCACGGGTAGTCAAGATTAGGCACTAGGTCTCGACCATCACATACGCCGGAGATCCCTTTCTCATTCACCGTCGCTTCCCTTTGCTTTTGGTCCAATAACCCTGACCGGAGCTTTGCTCCGAGACTGAGCTTTGCCTTACAGGTCTTTGCAGGCGTAGAGAAACCCAATATCACCTTGGTCCACCTTCGCTGGAGCTCTCCTAGGTCTCATTTATTGTCCTGGAGATCCGACCGTCTGCGAGCCCATCTGATCCGTTCACCCACGTGGAGGGACCCCTCGAGTCATTTGTCACCGCCCGATCGTTCATCGGTGCGTCGGATCATCGCCTATGCTCTGGTGAACCTCGCCCAGGCAGAGTTCTTCTAGTACCTCTCTCCGCCATTGGATCGACTTCTTCGCTCAGATGCCATCACAGCCGTTCAGGTCCTGCAGCTGTTAGGCCGTTAGATGTTAGATCTAATAGCCTTCGTACCGCACACGTAGCCAACACCGGAGGACCGTTGGATCTGACAGCTGCCAGCACCAGAGCCGCACGCCTTCGCTCATTCAGAGCGTGCCACCTATACGCACCACGTGCAGCGCACGCGCTGCATGGGTAAATCGCTCCGCCCACCTTGCATTTATTTTCTTTTATCATTTAATCTGTAAAATAAAAGTATACAGTGAGACTTTTTGCATCCTCGCCCTTGTAGTTTTTCAAATTCGCACGTAAATGCCCTGGACATATTCTCCGTTATGTTTTGAAGTTATAGTTTCATTATATGTTGTTATACCCATGTGCGTACTGATTTGGGACATGTGCTAAAATTCATGGAAAATTGTAGATAGGACCCTGTAGTTTGTATGCATGTTATTTATTGGTCCAGAAACATGTTTTCTTTGCATATCAGTCCCTGTATGCTGTGTTCGATTTTCTATTTAATAAATAGAAAATATTGTCCAAAATTCACGAAATTTTGACACATGGCTCCTGCATGGTGTAGGAATTTCTATGAATTTTTGGTTTTATTTTGTTTTCATTTATTATTTTTAAAAATTCAAAAACCACAAAAATTATCTCTATCTATTTTTAAAAATCGACTAAAAATATTAAAACCTTGAAAAATTCTAAAAAAAATCCTATTTGTTTGTTTTGAGTTGTTTGTATTTCTCTCCAATTTTGGTTGAATGCCCATTTATAAAAACCATAAAAATTTAAAAAGACTAAAATCCTAAGAAAATTCATTAAAAATTTATAAAAATTCAAAAAAAATGTATTTTCTCTTTTTGTAGTTAGATTTTTACTTGTAGTTTCACATAAAATTGCCGCTTGAATTTTAGAGGCATTTTAAGCAATTTTAGCTTGCCTTTAGATTCCATCTGTACACTACTTGTCATTTTTGGCCTTGTTTGATTTTTAGAAAATTAATTAAAAATCAGAAAAATCTAAGAAAATTAATAAAAACATTTGAATATTTTAAAAACCAAAAAATATTTTTATTTGAAATTCTTGAGTGTTTTTTAGGCTTAAAATAATTGTTTGATTGTGAGTTTTTAAGTTCTTTTAGCCTTTTTCTTAATATTAAAAAATCAAAAAAATGAAAAATATAAAATCCACCAATTTCTTTTATTTTCTTGGATCCCCGACTACTTCGTAGCGTTAGCATCACGTGCTCTTTGTGTTCGACCGTGGTAGCTATACCAGGTAAAATAAATTAGCGAGACCGCTATTTTTGCTTAATTGATTGATTTTCTACTTTGGTGGTCCTTCTTTTTCTTGATTGACTTAGCTTCGCGGTTCGGATCACAACGACCTTGATTATTACTTAACTCGGATAGAAAAAAGCCAGTCATCAGCAATCCTCGTGTGTATATTGATTCTTATCTCCTCTCTTATATGGAGGAGGTCCAAAAATTCAAAAAAATGTTGACTAAACCTGAAGTGATGGCCACCATTCATGAGATCATTAAAACCCCACTTCACCAGGCCATGACCCATTTATCTTCTCCTCAACACAAGAAGAGAAAGCGGAAGAGCAGATCTGAGCGTCACATCTTGACCATGGCTACTGCCTACGCCATCTTACACCATCCACATTTTAAGAAAGGGAACACTGCCACACCTTTTGTGAGTTGCTCCATATCTGACTATTCATGCGATAACACTCTCCTTGGTGGCAGTTCGTCAACCAATATAATACCCCTCTCTATGGTACCGTCTCTTCATCTTGGGCCTCTCAAGAAAACCAGGATGATAGTTCAATTTGCTGATGGATCTATCAAGATGATGAAGGGTATCTTAGAAAATGATTTCATTCTTATTCAGGGCATGAATTTCACCTTGGATTTTATCGTATTGTCCATGGAGACCTCCACCCCTGTGGAGCATCCTCCTATCATCACGGGACGACCTTTCCTCGCTTATGCGAGAGCCGTTATTGATTATGGATCAGGAGAGATTCGATGCAGGGAGCGATGTGATGATCACAACACCCATTACTGACCAGTGACTTGCATTCCATGAGAGCCAGCCCGTGTTAGACAACCCCAAGGAATTTGACCTCGATGATAATATTAGAGATTCCTGTTGTATGTTGGATGATAATGAAACCCAAGAATTCCTCTTCAAGGAGGAAGAATCAGAAAGCATAGACCTTGGAGTTTCCCGTTCTAGTATGTGGAGATGCATTGATGACATTCGCGGGATTTACACGATAGATACCCTAGAACGTAAGGCATACTCTGAGACTAGACAGGACGGACATGAGTTGACTACTTCCACTAATGAGTATGTTCCTATTCACCCTGATTTAGATGAGAACAATAAGGCCAAATTTGATTCGATTGCTTTTATAAAGGAATTTAGGCCTTTTGATAAAGATGATGATCCAGTAGAGACTCACAAGGCTGAAATTGTTCCTACTTTTTTTTATAATGATTTCGAGCCTTTTTATTTTGATATTCGCGAGACTTCCCAAGCAGGACATGACCACACTACTTCCACTAACCGATTCTTGCATGCACACTCTGAGACTACTGAGGATACATTCTTGGTCGATCCTGATTAGTTCATGTCTAACGATGACCCCAATATCGACCTACTACTTGTTAGATCCATACCTCATCGGTCTCGCAAGAAGGTTCGCTTTCGACCTTCTTGACCTTTGTACATCCATGCTTTTGTATATCCTTTTGTTTCATTCCTTCTTCTTCCATTTTATCATTCTCCCCTTTTCTGTGTGTGTGCTATACTTAGGATGTGCTTTATCCTAAGTATAGGGGGCGAGTGGTTTGTGTTGTTCATATTCGTCCTGTTCATCACTCTTGTTGTTGCATATACTTAGGGATACTCTACCTAAGTATAGGGGGTGATGTTGTTCATATCGTCTTTTTTGTTTTTTATCTTTGAGTCTGCATGTTCTCTGCATCGGTTTTCCCCTTTTGTACAGTCTTCTATACTTAGGATTACTTGATCCTAAGTATAGGGGGGATCACCAACTTCCCTTTTCTTTGAGTCATTGTAGCATAGGAGTCTTTTAACTTTTCTATACTTAGCACGAATTATGTCTTCCTTTGTCGCTCTCTGATCACTATGAGGACATAGTTCGAGCTAAGTATAGGGGGTGTCGTATATATTGTATGTATACTTTAATGTAACTCGTACTTTTAAATATGTTTATTTTTGGGGATATGTATATAAATTCATAAAATCCACGTGTGTGTGTGTGTATATAGACTTTAATCACCTTTCAAAAAAAACAAAAAAACAACAGCAAAACAAAAACAAAAAAAACACAAAACAAAACAAAAGCAACAAAAAACAAATAAAAATAAAAACAAACAAAAACACATAAAAATCCAAAAAAATAACAAAAATAAAAAAATTCTTATATATACTTGTATATATTATACTAACCCCTTTTCCTTTTTGAAAAAAAAACTACAAAACCAAAAATCTATAAAAAGTTGCATAAAAAATTCACATGGGCATCATTTTTCCTTTCTTTTTCAAAAACCCGTAAAAAGTTCAAAATTAGAAAATTGTTTCAAAAAAATTGCTTTCTTTTTGCATTGTACATATATCTTGCATTTGCATGTGCCTTTTTCTGGATAGTATTGACATTTAAACTAATTCTGGAATAAAGTTGAAGAATGGAGCTTAGTTGGACCTTAATCCACTTAATTTCAGAGGAACCTTATAAGAATTGGAGTTAAGACTTTTCATGTCCTCGTGACTTAATTCTTTGAGTCCATAAGACTATGTTCACATGTCATCTTGTTTTGTCTAAGTAGAACATTTAACAACACACACATGATTCATTAAAACAGTGGCTTATCTTGGACAAGCACTCTACACGTAGCTCTTCATGGAGGAGCTAGTGAGGAGGCAGAATCTTTTGGCTTGGAGTAGTATACGAGGGTAGTACATCTAGGCAGAACCTCTCATCTTCCTCTGGGGAGATAAGTGCGTCTCAACCTGGTCTGGTGGCATTGAGGTCTAAAGACAGGATGTCGTGGGGTTGCAATAATGCTTCAAAAGAGGGATAGTCTACTAGCTCAAGAGGAAAAACTCCTTATGTACATGTTGCACCTTGTATGTATTTTCAAAAAAAAATACAGAATCTCCAAAAGTGAACAGTCTTGATTGAAAAGTAAAATGCTTGCCGGAGTGTATATACAAGGATAAAAAAATAAATTAATAAGAGCTTCAAAGTCAAAATTTTGTAAGCTTGCAGCTGGATGACTTGGCTACATTGGTCATGCATCCAAGGATAGGTAGCTACACTGGTTACCGTCCATTCTTTTCTCTATCTCCTCTTCGTGAGCCGGTTGTACTGAACTTAGAAGGGAATATCCTCGCTCCTCGAGGAAAGAGTTCCTAGATCGGGGAACTGTACTTCACTTACACCGTACAAGTAAAGATTCATAGTCATAAGAATTTGTGTATGTATACTTGTTCTGACCTGACTGTTGAGGAGACCTGAATAGGAGTCTTGTGACACTTAGAGGCTGTTAGGTTTTAAATCCATTTCCCATTAAGGTTCCGCGATATTAATAATCCAAAGGTCTGACAGATCTCCAAACTACAATTTTTTGAAGATAACTTTAATATTCAATGTTGTCCTAATTTCTTTATTTTACCTTTCTTTTTCTTTTTATTCACTTATCCTTTCAAATAAGTGTTTTCTAAGGGACTAGCAAAGGTAAATCATAGGGGGATGATGAATCTGCATTTCATCATCTTTATCATTTATTTTAGCTTAAAATCTCTTATAAAACACATGTATATAATACTAACTCCATATTCTTGCTAACTTGCATCTATGTATAAATATTGTACACTTATTACCATTTTAACCTAAAATAAATAAATAAATAAAGGAAAAATAAAGAAAATAAAATAAAAAAGAAGACTGTATATATGTAATAGATACAGGTTGACCTGAACCCCGAGAGAAGGTCAAGACTTGACCTTATCAACCGAGAATAAAGTAGGGGAGATAGGGTCATTAATCAAAAAAATCAAAAAAATGTGTGTTGTGTATATTTGTATACAACACTATTTTATTTGTACATAAATTGACCTCAAACAAAAGAATATTCAAAACAAAAGTTGTAAATAAAAATGTATCCCAAATAATAAAAAAAATTGACGATCAAATCTAGTACATAATAAAAGCAACCACACTTGGAAAAGGCCACTAAGCGATAATTGAAAGACCTATTCCGGCTCCAATTCAAATTGAATCAAACTCACTTCCATTATATTCTAAATTAAATTATCTTTTAAATGGTTGTGCTTTCATAATTTTTGGAGTTACGGTTAAAAAAATAGTTTTCAGGAGTGGTTGGCGCAATTTTACCATTTATGTGTACATATTGTATTTGTAAATATTTGTAAATGCTTTTACTAATTATTTAAAACAAAAATAAAAATATAAATAAATTTAAAAAAGCTAATTTCCTTATTTAACTATGTATATAATGTACCATGTGTATATACTATATGTATATAGTTGCTATACTTAAATAACCACCACAAAAAATAAAAAAATTAACATTTTTTATTAAAAATAATTAAGTAACGAAAATACAAAAAAATAATTTTTGTAAATAATTTTACCATTAATCTCTTTCTTATCTCTATCTCATTTTAATTTTCCTTATCTCTTTATCTCATTTCAAATTTTTGAATTTCACATTCTTATCTTTTCTATTTATATGGCTCCTTCTCCCTCATTTCAATTGGATCAATCTTTGGTAAGAGGAGCCTGATCTCGGAGAGTCTTCTTGTCACAGAAGGATGTCTAGCCTCCGAGCCGTCCAATGACAGCGAGTCTGCCTTCGTCGAGGTGATCAAGGTCTTTTTCGTTCCTAAGGTGAGATCCATTTTTTTCTCTTTATTTTTAACTTAGGTTAATCTTAGTTTAATTTCTCACGTCTTTATTTCATCGTCATTTTTTATCTAGTTCTTAGAATCCATCACGATTTGATCCACCACCAACTCAATTTTTCATCTCACTTTCTCGATCTCTACACGTTCTTTTCTACCTCACACGATCTCTCACCTCCGACCATGCATGGTGGTCGGAGATCTGGTTCCATCCACCATTTTCCTCAGAACCGCACTCGTTCATGTCGTCCGTTTTGATTTTGGGAATTAGTTGTCAAGCTCGCATACTAATTGTGTATAAATAAAAAATTCACACAAAAAACCAAGATAGTTTGCCTTTGAGATTCCTTCTTTTTCTCTTAATTGAATTTCGATTAATCGAATAACCCTTGGGATTTGTAGCCTCCTTGAGTTCGATCATGTCCGTTATACAGGTAAATAAGTAACAAAAATTTCTCTCGCTTCATTATTCTCTAGTAATTATTTTTGCAGCTTGAGAAGAAAAAAATTTGTTTGTTTGTTGACGCCTGATTGGGTTGCAACGACATTGTTCATAACTAATATAATTAAAATCCCTCAAAAATCTCGCCCAACACTCACTCACTCTCTCCCTCTCGTCTCTCAAGCTCTCTCTCATTTCTCTCTCTCTCCACTCCATCCTTCCTCCCTCCCTCCCTCTCTCTCTCTTCCGATTTCATACACATAACCCATGCAACCATGCCCCCCTTTCTCCATATTCTCTCTCTCTCTCTCTTCCATAACTGCACCCGCCTCTCCCTCACGCGCTCACTATTCCTCCCTCTCTCTTTCTCTCTCGACGCACATGCCCACCCCTGCTTCTCGCGCGAAACCACCCACTCATCCCCGACATCTCCCTCTTTTTCTCATGCAACCCACATCCCACCTCGACTCCCCTTCAAATAACTGACCACTGCGAGCCATCGGACCCATCTGCCGATAAGGGTCCAAAAGCGAGCTCTGGAGAAAGTATCTTCAGTGACAGCGAACGCCACCCATCTGAGAGACGACCTCCGCGCCTCGGTGAGATCCAAGGCCTTCCAGGTCTTGTCGCAGCCACTTCCAAAAGCTTCTCGAGCTCCTTCGTCACCGCGAATCAGAGCAAAGACCACGGTGGAGCCTCTGCTCCGACCGCACCCCAAGCACTTACTCTCAGGTATATCTCTATAGTCTCTTTCGCTCCCCCCCCTGAATTTCTACCTCCTCTTGATTTCTTCTTCTTCATTGCTCTATCTCCACCCTTCTATTCCGTTACATTACACCACCCATTACCACCGGCCATCCTTTCAACCTCGACCACCCAGCCACACTTCTGCGACTGCCGAGCAGCCATCACCGCTCATTACCGAACCCTTGCCCTCCATCGTCCGCCTACGCACATCGCCATGATCCTTCGCACAACATCGATAGTTACATCGATCCGCCTTGTGTTTCGACCCTTGCAGCCACATGAAGGACTCCCTCTCCTGCAGCACTCCAAATGCCTCAAGCTCTGCGCGTGACTTCGTGCACAGGGAACTTCGCCTCTAGCCACCTTCCCTTGCCGAACACCACATCCTCGCACCTCTAACGAGCACGAGCAACGCCTCAAGCCCTTCATCACCGTCACAACATCACCTCTGTCCTCTCATCAAGCAGCTCCAGAAACTCGTGCAACAGCTCTCCACTGCCTCGCTCCAGCTCCAACACGCTCCACCAACACCGTTCGCCCCTCGTCGCTCCACCTCCCGTCGTGTGTCGACGGAGGTGGAGACCTCCAGTTCCCCGTGCAGAAGAATGCCCCTCCCTGCGAACCTCCTCCTGCACCACCCAGGAGCACCGCACACGCTTACGATGTCAAGATCCAACAGAGTGGCCAGTATTGCCCTCTTCGGAAGGTACGTACCATAACTCCACTCCTCCACCTCAAAGTATGAGCCCACCGACCCTCCTTCACATACCCCGCACGTGGGGCGCAGGTTAATGCAACATCCGACCCCCACTCATCCAGAAAATAGTGTATGCATCCTCATTCAGCAGGGCACGTGAGGTGCACATGCCCACTTGGAAGATTTGCACGGAGGCCCCCTGGAGATCTTGGAAATTACATCCAAACCCCTATCGCTCAACAGGGAACGCACGTAGCGACCTCCTGGGGAATTATTCATAAAAGCCCTCAGGTGTTTAGGTAATTGTATTTTCATCCAGTTAGCATATTTCTTTTATTTCTTATTTAATCTGTATTGCATTTAGGCCCATGTGTTTGGACGTTAATTTGAACCTTTATTTGTTCTCATTTCATTATATTTAAAAATTGCACATTGTAGAACAACTGATGCTTAACATTGTGGATGTTAGTTTGATTTTTTATGAGACATGGTTGATTTAATTTAATTATTTTGGAGAAAAATTCAATATTTTCCCTCTGTGTGATCTTTAATTGATATTAAATTACTGTTGATCTAAAAAATCCCAAAAATTCATTGTAGGTAGGTTTTAAGTTGTTTAACATTGTGCCTAAATTTCATCTCATTTGCATGCATATCGAGCCTGCAATAAATGAAATGGTGAATTTAGTAATTGATTTTTAATAAAGTCCTCACTTAGTATCTATAGGAATCAAAAATTGTTTTGGATATCTCTCACATAAGCCAATTGATGATTCCGAGATTGCACTAGTTAAAAATATGTCGTGAATTATCGTTCGCTTAAAATTAATGATTTTTTATCATTTCGTTATAGGTGGGCAATCAGAATTCGTCAAGAAAAATTACCATAATTATTTAGTCAATTTTTAATCGTGTGGTTTTATGTTTATTTTACTTGGGCAAGTCCCAAGGCCGAACACAAGGAGGCAAATGAACAACCAAAAATTATGTCTATCAAAGTTCGTGCACAGTTTTCGAGAAGGTTTTTTTTGTATTTTTTATGCAATAAGGAATGTAAAATGTAACTTCGGCCTATTTTAAGGAGTAAAATGTAAATATCAATCAAACAATGTTCGAAAAATATGAAACTTGGCCACGATGAAAAATATGATAAAATGAATGCACAGTAATTTTTTTGGAATTTTTGGATGCAAGATGAATTTCTTATGAATTTTTAAAGGCAAACGATGTGAATTTCAATATTTAATTATAATAAATATTAAACCAAAATATTTTTAAGGAATTAAATTATCCAAGATCTGTCACTAAGTGATGGATCTCAGAAAAATCCTAAACCTTGAAAATATGAAATTCAATACCTATTAAAAATCAAATATTAAAATACATAAAATGATTTTTACAAAGGAAACTATGCATGCAAATGTGATTCTTTTTAGGCACAATGTTATACACAATTAATTCTACAATCTACGATTTTTCAGAAATTTTGGGAGCAACGGTTAATTAATTATAAAATTCAAAGTACAAGATAGGCAAAATGTGCAATTTTCCACAAAATAATTAATTATTAATTAACCGTTGATCACACAAATGTCAGGCATATGCCATAATGTAGAGAATTAAATGTAAAACAAAATTTCTATTTTTGATAAATAAAATGATGCAATGTAGCTATCCAAAACAAAGGGGGAATACATGGGTATTTATGCAAAACAAATAATTAAAATAAATATGAAAATGCAAAAAGGGGGCCTATGTGTAATTACCGAAAAGCATGGGAATCTTCTGCAAATTTGCCACAGAGTCACATGCGGAGCTCGTGACTTCTGGAGCTGGACTTTATTCCCAATTAAGTGAAGCTTCGGGGTGTTGCCTGATATTATCCCAGCGGTCACGTGGTAGAGATGCAAAAGGAGGGATCCTCCAGGGGCTTAGGCGCAAGGCATCCCCTCTCTCGCGTGCGTAGAACACGAGGAGGGTCTCCGGCTTAGGCCCAGCCGGCGGTGGCATCTTCACGGCGGAGGAGGGGAATCCTCCGGAGGTGCTGGTGGTTGCAGTTGAGTCGATGGCGCGCAGAGAAGGAGGTTTCCTGCTCTCCTCTAATTTGTGAAGAGTATGGTCGATACGAAGCGGCAGAACCCTCTTCAACGACGTAGGAGATGAAGGTGTAGTAGGTCGAAGTCGTTGGCGATGGATGGAGTCGCGGTTGGATGTCGAAGAAAGCTCGGAGCTCTGAGAAGCGTTGGCGGGGGTGATCGAAGAGCTCGGTGAAGATGAAGGCGTTGATGGATCATTGTTGGAGAAGGTGGCGTTGTCGGTGAAGATGGACGTTGGCTCTACGGCGATGGACACTGGAGCATGGCAGCACTGGCGGAGCAGCGCTGCAGCGAAGCTCGAAGGGCTTCGGATCTCGCCGCAGGCTGATGAGTGTTTGCCTGGAGCTATCACCTCCGGCGGGAGCAGCGAGACGGTGATAGGGCCACTGGAGGCTGAGTTGCTGGGGAAGAAAGCTCGACGAAGGTCGTCGTAGGAGATGGAGTTGCGTTGGAAGCGATGGTGAAGATGATCGATGACATTCAGGTGGTGTTGGATGTAAGTCAGAGATGGTGATCGGGAGAGATAGGTGTTGGCTCGACGGACACAGGAGGCTGGAGCAGGGCACTACGGCGGTTGAAGGTCATGCTGCAACGGCCACAGTTGACCAGATCTCATCGACGGTGAAGCATTGAGCTGTCAATACTGAGCTTCATCTAGGGCTATCGGCGGATGCGTTCGAGGGTTGGCGGCAGAGTCATTTTATAGGGTCGAGGGTTCGTCGAGGAGAAAGGTCATCGACGATTCACACGAGATTTGTGGGATTCAGAGAGATTTGGATGAGATCTGGTATGAGATTCGATTGAAGGAGGGCTGGAGATCAATTGCGAGAAGGGCGGCGTGTCGAAATCTATGGGTGGTAGGAGAAATTTGGGGGAAGCGGCGTTGAATCAAGAAAGACGGTTGATTGGGGATGATGAACAGTGGCGGCACGTGCTTGGAACGTGCACGGGAGGCATGCGCCCCGTACGTGCGTCGATTTTAATTTTTTTTAAGCGAATAAATAAAAACTCGAAAAATGACTGACACGGGTCAGCACCACAAAAAATCGGAGAATAAAAACTTTGTAAAATCCAAAATAAATAGTAAACAGATCGGATCGAAAAAGTTTCTTCACGAAAATTGCTTGTCTCGATGAGATCTACAACTTTCATGAAGACATCAAAACCAAAATCGATCAATTACACAAAGTTATATTTTGGGGGTATCCCATGTACATCGAATACCTAGATTTTTGGGTTTTATAATTTTTTTGTTATTTTAAAACCAGATAAAAACTCGGGAAAAAATGGTAAAATCAAAGATAAATTTTTACACATTAATCTAATTTTTTTATTTTTATTAATTAAGAAAATGAAGAAATAAATTAAAGCACGAAAAAGACCAATTTTGTACAGACAGATAGTGAAGACTCGGGCTCAATTTGTTTCCTTGATTTCAACTCAATTTGGATTTGGATTTTTGTGCATTTTAATAAAACTTTTATCAAAGAAAACAAATGAAAAAGAAATAAAATAAAATAGGTTAATTATATACATAAAATACTAGGTCAAAATCAGCTAAAATACAAAATGTACAAAAGAGGCCCAAAATCCAACTTTCATATATGAGCTCTAATTCACTTGAACTTGGTCTTGTTTTGAAGGTATTTGAATGTACATTAGTTCAAAACTGAGTAGGATCAAAATGGACATTGGATGGGGAAGATATGAGGGTTTTAGTCCGGGAATCCTAGAACTAGGGTTTGGGTTTTTCGTCCACTTATTTGGGTTAGTGAATTTTTTGTATTTTTCATTTATTTTTGTTAGTGATATGTACACAGTGGAGGTGGTTTTGGGATATTCGGAGTTAGCATGAATTAGTTAAAAATTAGGGAAGTTAGGCTATTTACAGGTCAATTTTAGCTATGATTTTTGGCTTCTTATATTGTGCAGAAATGCGTGCTAAAATACAATTCTTATTAAAACACGTATGAATGCTAATTATGCTGAATAAATGCAGAAATGCTTATGATTTCAAGGGATTTGAGCTTAATTAATGAGATTTAGAGTGTTGAATCTGAGATTCATCATCCCCTTATACTTAAACCATGCTCGTCCCTGAGCATCAAAAAGAAATGCCATGAGGTGAAATGAGATTGGGTTCCATACCAAGACCATGAGTTGAAGGTGAAAATGAAACTAGACTCGACCTTTGGATTATTAGTTTGGCGGAACTTCTGTGAGACTTAGAATTTTAAACTCAACAGCCTTCAAGTTCTACACATCCTTGTCACAGTTTCGGCCAAGAAGTCATCTTAGATCAATCCTCTTCCCAAAGCATACCCTATGAACATTGAACAATCGACTCATGTGTGTGAAAGGTTTTAGCTCTTCCCATCCAGAATGCTGGACTACCATGTAAATCTCCTCTCCAGTAACTCATCCTCGGGGAGTTAGGTATTTCCTTCTGAGGTCTGTCACACTGTGTTCACAATTGAATTAGGGGAGAAGTTAGAAGAAGGAGAAAAGAACTGGAGGGTGGACAGTGTAGTCACCTCTCCTTGTGAAGCTGGCTAGTGTAGCCGAGTCTCCACCAAGATCTGTAGGTTTCCTTGAAGCTTGGACCTTTTTGGTCAGATATTTATTTGGTAGTGGCTTCTTTGTATATGGATTTTTGGTGGTTCTACTCGGATCTTGTTGTGCCCCTACGGATATAGAATCTTTTTGTTTCCGTACATTTTTTGGGGTCTTAGAAAAAATTGTGCCCAGCCGTCCATCCTTTTCCGAAGTTTTATTTCAACCCGTACTCCGGTCTTTAGATTTCCACGCTACCAGAAAAGAAACTCACACAGACTTCCAACATCCCGTCTGAGTTGAGCTAAGTGCATAGTGCGAGAGTACAAATTGATTCCATATTCTAGAGTTGTACCCAGAATGAAGAGACCAGGTTAGACACTAAGAGTCAAACTTTGCACATTGTCATGTTGAACTCAAAGAATTAAGTCAAAGACCTGAAGCTTCTAAAATCCTATTTCTCAGTGAAGTTCCTCTGAAAATGAGGTGGATTAAGGTCAAGTCCAGACCACTCTAGGTTTCTTCTCATAACTCGGTTCAGAACCCAAAGACTTTTTACAGATGCAAATGAATGTAATGCTGGATGAAGTGCAGGTGTGTGAAATGCAGACACATTTTTCCTTTTGTGATTTTTTTTTGATTTTTTATGCAAGGGAATTTTTTTTCAAAAATGAATAAGAAGCCATTTTTTCAAAAAATTTGGTTGGACACAGTCAGTGTTAGTAGCAAAACTCTTTTTCTCTTTTTCTTTTTTTTCAAGTTAGTTACCCACCCCGTAAATACATATAGACTTACGTGAAAGTACGAGATATGGGTAAAATATATACACAGTATATATATAGACCCCCCTATACTTAGCGAGTGTTGTGTCCTCAGAGCACAAAAAGTGCAAAGAAGACATAGCTCGGGCTAAGCGTTAGAGAGTGAAAAAGAAAAAGAAAAAGAACAAGATTGGTCCGCCCCCCTATACATAGACTGTAAACAGTCTAAGTATTAAGAAGAGCGAGAAAATGAGGTGGTCGGGATATGTGGATGAAGAGAGTATATACAAATGGGCATCGGTTCCCCCTATACTTAGGCTCTGGTCAGCCTAAGTAGAGAAGAATGGTGAACAAGGAATGATCGTGAGATGGGTAGAGTGGTATATACAGATGGCATCGGTCCCCCCCCATACTTAGGCCTTGGCCTAAGTAAAGGAAGAAGCTGTACAAGGAGACCGATGTGGTCGGGAGGGAGGGTGGATAGCCGATGATTAAGGCGGTTTTCGGCCGATCTTTTTATGAGCCTATGGTGGAAGATCGTAATGATGAGAAGGAGATGAAGCATATGATTCTCAACGATTATCAGTGTTATCCTTAGAAAAGTCATGATGGATAGTAGATGAAGCCTATGAGTCAGATGAAAGGTAACCATCATCAGAGTTATCCTCAGAGGAATGGTATTTGAAAGTGGACACACTCCAGATATTCTTGTCTTTTTATTTCTTCAGTTGTTTTCTCAGAATTCGTTCCTTCTTGAGATCATGTGATTTGTCCTCGGATGAATATTCTGAAACACCAGTCTCAGTCAGCTCATAAGAAATAATTCTAGTGTATTTGATGAGAGCATGAGCATCATCTTTTGATGAATAATAGTTAGGAATGGGAGTTTTCCATCGGGAATCGAAGTTTGGATCCTTGCGAAGATATGGTTTTAGAACAGCCGAACAGACTTCACTCGTGTAGATTACCTTTTTCGAAACTGATGAGGGATCATCAGCTGATTCCTCTTCCGGAAGGTCAAAGGTGACTTTCTTTCTCGATGAAGGAGTAGTCTTTTTGTTTCGTGAAGGCGTAGGTCCACTTGAGTCTCCAGATGAATAACCATTGGAATTCTTCTCCTTGGTCGGTGTTCGTCCTGTGTGTTTGTTCTTAGTCTTCTTAATGCTGGTGCACTCTTGATTTGGGATTATTTGGTCAAGGTATTCAGAGTAGGTTGCCCCTGGGTGTGACCATGCATATGTTTCTGGATCATATACGAAACATTCTTCTATTTTGAGATCCGCGGCAATTTAAATATCGGGGGAAGTCTCTGCATATTCGTTCTCAATTTATTTGACATTGGAGCATTCTTGTGTCGTATACATGTGATCAAGGTAGTCAGAATAGGTTGACCCAGGGTGTGACCATGCAGAAGTCTCCGGATCATATGATCCATATACTTGATTCTCCATGGTGAGAGCAGCTGGGAATGGAGCAGGGGGGAGAGTCTCTAAACCAATAGTCTCATCAACAATCGCTATCTCAGATGTAGCAATGGGGTAGGGCTCTTTTACCGCTTCATGGTTACAGTTGTCAAGGACTTCGTGGGTTCCCTCAAAAAATTGTGGTTCTTCAAAGACTTGTTGAGATCGAAGTGCTCCCAATGCTGGAAAATTGATTTCTCGAGTCTCGCATTCAATAATTGTCTTGACCAATGCTAAGAATGGCTTTCCGAGAATAATTGGAGATTGGGAGAATTCTCCTTGATGCTCAATATCAATGATCGTGAATTCCACTTTGAGAAGAGCACCTTGGAATGTCATGATAACAGAAATGATTCCTCTCGGCCGCTTTATCGATCGGTCAGTCAATTGAACAATCTATCGTATCTTCCTGATCGGTCTGAGTTTGAGTTCATGAAATACAGAGGTCGGGAGGATATTGATCGGTGAATCGTCATCAATTCGAGCATGGGTGAAAATTGTGTCCTTGATTACACAGTCAAATATGGGCAACCGCTTTACTATGCAGCTCTTGGTTTTTCTCCTCAACACCAAGGATGAGGCCATTGACAAGATATGTCTTTCAGTCTTTGTTCTTATCCTACTCGAGTTTTTAATCATTAATGTATCTATTACGAATCCTTTAAGGTCGGGGAAGTGTTCAATGTCCTATATAAGGGGAAGTTTAAAAATCAATTTTCTTCAGTGCTTCCCGTACATTAGGATCCAAATTCTTCAGATCTTCTTCAGTTTCAATTTTTTTGAATTTTTCAAGCTTTTCTATTTTTTGGGTGTTTTCGAATATTCCAATTTTTTGGTATTTTCTGTGCGGTGTGGTGTGTTCCTCAAATGAGCAGGGGTTTTGATGTTCCGAGTCAGAGTCACAGGTATAGTCATTTCTAGGGGAATAATATGCAGAAGTGTCGTTGTCAGAATCATCCCTAGGTTTCTAAATGTCCTCAAACTTGTCAATACGAGCTCCAATCTTTTCCTCATCCATTTTTATATCCGAACTTCCAGAGAGAGAAATTAATCGGCCGGCAAACTATCAGAATCTATCCTTCATTAAATTAAATCTCTTGTTTATCCTCGAAATATCATCCTCCAAAATCATTTCATGACCAATCATGGGAGCAGTTGGGGTTTGTAATTGAGATTTAATAATTTCATCTTCCATTTTCCTTTATGTGCTAGGAGAAGAGTCTCTTAAAATATCCAATATATGATCGTTATTTTCTGAAAATTTCTCCTCAAAAATTATGGAAGGAGGCTGCTCATGTGATCCATGCATGTGGAGTTGGTCTGAGTAGATTCAATCCTTTGATCATGATTGGTCGGACCTTGATATTGTGGAGTCAGCATACATGGTTTATGTGTTTCTATGTAGTCAGTCCAATCCTCTGTATGAGTGTCATGTCTGAAGCGGGGGTTGTCATGGTCGATCCAAGATGATGGTTGTTCATTTGTATTCAATGGTGGGAAAGATGGAAGATGTGAAGAAGTGTTTAATTTGATCATGTGGTTATAATCTCCCATGAATGATGGATCGACATTTATCGAATATGAAGGATGAATTGTATGATCAGAGTAGAGTGGATTGGTATAAGAAAAAGTGGAGACCGCAGTCGGTTGTTGGTTTGTATGATTAGAATAAATAGGGTTGTCATTCATGAAGGAGATCGAATTTGTAGAGAATGTTGGATCTATTGGTGATTGAGAGTCTCTTGTGGAAGATGGATGGTGTGTAGTTGGAGGAGGTTTTGAAGTTTTGGGTCTAACCGATACGAATTCATTTTCATAGTATAGCTCTGATGGATTCTCGGATAAATGTTCCGCCATTTTTGAAAGAGATGAAATGAATGATGGTTTAGGTTTGTTCAAGATGAATTGATTTTCATGATCTGGATCTGGAGAGTTCTAGGACAAAAGTTCCATGATTTCCGAAGGAGGTTTATTGGTTGACAAAAGGAGAGTGATGGCACAAGTGTACGGCTTTTGATTTTCGAAATCGATTCATGCATGCAAAATCAAACACAAATCAAACCTCAGGTTCACCAACTCACGTAATGAAAATGTAAGAGTTCGACAATTATCTTTTCAATTTTAGTTGGTGATAAGACAATCTTGGAAACAATTTAGCGAGCTATTAGGTGCCAGAAATTTTCCTAATGACTGGCCCGAATTCTTACGACTAGTTGCACCTACTTTCAGCCAGTATGAGAGGAAGTACAGACCATAGAACAGCTACATGTTACTTGAGGATGGAGCCTTATGCAGTGTCCTCTAAACCACCCACTCTGCTAAGGAAATCCAGACCGTTTATCGGCTACCCGTTAGATCCTCATTGAGAAGTAGCTAATCATTTTTGGTAGAATCAGTAGTCAATATGAAAATCTGGGTTTGGGCTCTAGACTTAAGTGTCGTCTCTCCCTCACTCAGAAAAATAAAAGAATCCAAGGTCGGGGTTGCTCTCCCACAAAATTTCTTGATTGTATGGGTTAATTTGATATCATCTATATTTAGCAGTCCCAATTTTAATTAGGCGATCACTGAAAAATTAAGTGAGCACAAATACACATCTACCGTCTATTCCCATTTTCCTTTAAAATTATGTGACAAAACAAGAGGGAGAAACTCGGGAAAAGCCGATGCACGCGAGAAACTATGATGTATGCTCAGTTAGAAGACTTACAGTGAATCCTCGCAATCTCCATGTGGGATGCAATACAAGAATTGAAAGATTATTCTAAATGAATGCAATCCGATGAAAAATCGCACCTAGCAGAAAGTTCTATTAACGGGGAAGAATTGAGTTGAATTTGGCTAAATTGAACGGCCTAATGTGCGTCTCAATTAAAGTGAAGTGTGACCTTAGTCCTACGAGCACAATCAAAATTTTAAATGCTCTAAGAGCCGTATGTGCGGGTCTATCCTAAGCGCCACTCAAGTCGGGCCCCACCCTCACCGGAGAGTGAAACAGGCCACGACACACCACAGAAAAAGTTCAAGGTCTTTTTACACACCGAGAGTCCAAACGGACACTACTATAAATGAGCAATTAATTACAAAAATAGAAATTGCAGAAAATAAAATCCTAGACTCTACGCTCTCTCACAACTCGGCTCGATCTTAATTTAATTGCGGTTTTTTCGGAAGTCGGTGAAGATGCTTCGATTTTCAAAAACTGCTCCACGTACGTCAGGTACCTCGCAAGAAAAATAAGAGAGATGGTGTAAGCAAGTGACTCAAAAAATAAATCAAAAATAAGAAAAATAAATGCAGAAAAAAATGTAGAAAAAATGAAATTTACAGTGAAACATTCAGGGGTCAGACTACCCGAATGCGGAAAACCGAATAAAAAATTTTCAGACAAAAAACTAAGTCGTTTACCTCCCCGGTAACGACGCCATCTAACGATTCCGAGATTGCACCAGTTAAAAATATGTCGTGAATTATTGTTCACTTAAAATTAATGATTTTTTTTCATTTCGTTGTAGGCGGACAATCGGAATTAATCAAGAAAATAATCACAATTATTTAATCAATTTTTAATCGTGTGGTTTTATGTTTATTTTACGTGGGCAAGTCCCAAGGTCGAACACAAGGAGGCAAAGGAATAACCTAGAATTATATCTATCAAAGTTTGTGCACGGTTTTCGTGGTGATTTTGTTATTTTTTATATAATAAGGGATGCAAAATGTAACTTCGGCCTATTTTAGAGACTAAAATGTAAATATCGATCAAACAATGTCCAAAAAATAAGAAACTTGGTCACGATGAAAATTATGATGAAATGAATGAACTATAATTTTATTGGAATTTTTGGATGCAAGCTGAATTTTTTTATGAACTTTTGAAGGCAAATGATGTGAATTTCAATATTTAATTATAATAAATATTAAACCTAATTATTTTTAAAGGAGAAAATAATCCAAGATCTATCACTAAGTGATGGATCTCAGAAAATCCGAAATCTCGAAAATATGAGATTTAATACCTATTAAAAATCAAATATTGAAATATGTAAAATGATTTTTACAAGGCAAACTATGCAGGCAAATACGATTCTTTTTAGGAACAACGTTAAACAAAAATAATTCTACATCCGAGATTTTTCGGGAATTTTTAGAGCAATGGTTAATTAATTATAAAATTCAAAGCACAAGATAGGCAAAATATGCAATTTTCTACAAAATAATTAATTATTAATTAACCATTAATCACATAAATGTCAGACATATGTCATAATATAGAGAATTAAATGAAGAACAGAATGCCTATTTTTGATAAATAAAATGATGCAATGTAGCTATCCAAAATAAAGGGGGAATAAAGGGGTATTTATGCAAAATAAATAATTAAAATAAATACGAAAATGCAAAAAAGGGCCTATGTATAATTACCGATAAACCTAGGGATCTTCTGCAAATTTTCCACAGAGTCACGTGCAGAGCACGTGACTTTTGGAGCTGGACTTTAGTCCCAATAAGTGAAGCTTCGGGGTGCTGCCTGAAATTATCCCAGTGGTCACGTACGGAGCACGTGACCCTAGGGTAGAGATGCAAATGGTGGGATCCTCCAGGGGCTTAGGTGCAAGACGTCCCCTCTCTCACGTGTGTAGCATGCGAGGAGGGTCTCGGGCTTAGGCCCGGTCGGCGGTGGCGTCTTTACGGCGGAGGAGGGGAATCCTCCGGAGCAGCGGGTGGCTGCAGTTGAGTCGATGGTGCGCAGAGAAGGAGGCCTCCTGCTCTCCTCTGATTTGTGAAGAGTAAGGCCAAGACGAAGTGGCAGAACCCTCTTCAACGATGTAGGAAATGAAGGCGTAGTAGGCGAAGTCGTTGGCGATGGATGGAGTTGCGGTTGGATGTCAAAGAAAGCTCGGAGCTCTGAGAAGCGTTGGCGGGGGCGATCGACGAGCTCGGTGAAGATGAAGGCGTTGTTGGATCGTTGTTGGAGAAGGTGGCGTTGTTGGTGAAGATGGACGTTGGCTCTACGACGATGGACACCGGAGCACGGCAGCACTGGCGGAGCGGCACTACAGCGAAGATCGAAGGGCTTCGGATCTCGCTGCATGCTGGTGGGCATTTGCCTGGAGCTGACACCTCCAGTGGGAGCAGCGAGATGGTGATAGGGCCACTGGAGGTTGAGTTGCTGGGGAAGAAAGCTCGATGGAGGTCGTCGTAGGAGATGGAGTTGCGTTGGAAGTGATGGTGAAGATGATCGATGACGTCCAGGTGGTGTTGGATGTAAGTCAGAGATGTTGATCGAGAGAGATAGGTGTTGGCTCGATGGATGCAAGAGGTCGGAACAGGGCACTACGGTGGTTGAAGGCCATTCTGCAATGGCCACAGCTGACCGGATCTCATCGATGGCGGGCTGTCACCACCGGGCTTCATCTGGGGCTATCGGCGGATGCGTTCGAGGGTTGGCGGCGGAGTTGTTTAATAGGGTCGAGGGTTCGTCGGGGAAGGAAGGTCATCAGCGATTCTTGCGAGATTTGTGGGATTCAAAGAGATTTGGATGAGATCTCGTACGAGATTCAATTGAAGGAGGGATGGCGATCAATTGCGAGAAGGGCGGCGTGGCGAAATCGGTAGGCGGCGGGAGAAATTTGGGGGAGGCGACGCTGAATCGTGAAAGACGACTGATTGGGGACGATGAATAGTGGCAGCACGTGTGTGGCACGTGTGCGGGAGGCACGTGCCCTGCACGTGCTTCAATTTTAATTTTTTTTAAACGAATAAATAAAACTCAAAAAATGGTTGACACGTGGCGGCTCCAGAAGTAGCCACGTGTCAGCACCACAAAAATCAAAGAATAAAAACTTTGTAAAATCCAAAATAAATAGTAAATGCCCTCAGATCGAAAAAGTTTCTTCACAAAAATTGCTCGTCTCGATGAGATCTACAACTTTTATGAAGACATCAAAACCAAAATCGATCAATTGCACAAAGTGATATTTTTGGGGTATCCCATGTACATAGAATACCTAGATTTTTGGGTTTTATAATTTTTTGTTAATTTTAAACCAGATAAAAATCCAGAAAAAATATGGTAAAATCAAAGCTAAATATTTACACATTAATCTATTTTTTTATTTTTATTAATTAAGAAAAAGAAAAAATAAATTAAAGCACGAAAAAGACCAATTTTGTACAGACAGTTAGTGAAAACACGGACTCAATTTTATTTCCTTGATTTCAAGCTCAGTTTGGATTTGGATTTTTGCTCATTTTAATAAAACTTCTATCAAGGAAGACAAATGCAAAAGAAATAAAATAAAATAGGTTAATTATATACAAAAAATACTAGGATAAAATCAACTAAAATACAAAATGTACAAAAGAGGCCCAAAACCCAACTTTCACATATGAGCTCTGATTCACTTGAACTTGGTCTTGTTTTGAAGTTATTTGAATGTACATTAGTTCAAAAGTGAGTAGGATCAAAACAGACATTGGATGGGGAAAATATGAGGGTTTTAGTCCGGGAAGCCTAGAACTAGGGTTTGGGTTTTTGGTCCACTTATTTGGGTTAGTGAATTTTTGTATTTTTCATTTATTCATGTTAGTGATATGTACACAATGGAGGGGTTTTGGGTTATTCGAAGTTGGCACGAATTAGTTAAAAATGAGGGAAGTTAGGCTATTTACAGGTCAATTTTAGCTGGGATTTTTGGCTTCTTATTTTGTGCAGAAATGCGTACAAAAATGCAATTCTTATTAAAACATGTATGAATGCTAATTATGCAGAAAAAATGCAGAAATGCTGATGATTTCGAGGGATTTGAGCTTAATTAATGAGGTTTAGAGTGATGAATGTGAGATTTATCACCTATCTAGGATAAATTAATTTCTGGAAATATTAATGTTGGTATTATTAAAATTAATTAACTCAAAATCACCTAGTTGGCATTATTTAATTCATAATTATTTCATTTTGCATCCAAAAATTCCAAAAAAAATGCAGTAGCCTAATTTCATCACTTTTCACATTCTGGCCAAGTTTGAGGATTTTTAGACTTAATTTATTCGTAATTTGTATTTCAGATGGTCACCAACGAGGAGGGGGTAGAGATCGCGACATGATTACCTACGTCGTGGCGTGTTTGTGTCGACTACAAGTGCCTGAATACCACAACCAAGAAAGACCACTTTCCCTTTCCATTCATCCATTAGATCTTGGAGAGACTCGTAGGGAAAGCGTTCTTCATTCTTGACGGGAACTCAGGCTACAACCAGGTAGCTATAGCCCCTGAGGACCAAGAAAAAAACCACATTCACATGTCCATTCAGCACTTACGCATTCAGTCGCATGCCATTCGGGCTCTACAATGCCCCCATGCACTTTCTATAGGTGCATGATCGTCGTATTTACTAAGATGGTGGGATATTTCATGGAAGTATTCATGGATGACTTCTCGATTTTATGGTGATTCCTTTGATACATATTTAGTGCACTTGGATCGAGTCCTCAAGTGGTGTAGGGAGGTGAATCTGGTACTCACCTGAGAAAAGAGTCACTTTATGGTGATGGAGGGTATTGTGTTGGGGCATGTCATCTCCTAAAGGAGAATGGAGCTTGACCATGCCAAGGTGGAGGTGATCAAGAAACTTGATCCACCTACCAGCGTGAAGTCAGTGTGGTCATTCCTAGGGCATGTTGGATTTTATTGGAGATTTATCCAGGATTTCTCGAAGATTGCCCGCCCACTGACTGAGCTCTTAGGGAAAGACACATAGTTTATTGTAGATCACAAGTGTCTAGAGTCCTTTGAGATCTTGAAGATGAAGATTTGTGCCTCTCCTATCCTACAAGTTCCTGACTGCTCTCTCCCCTTTGAGATCATGATTGACGCTTCAGATTTTACTATAGGAGTTGTGTTAGGAAAACGACGAGAAGGGTCCTATTTGCTATCCACTACATGAGCAAAGTATTAGACCCTGCATGGAAGAACTATACCATGACTAAAAAGGAAATGCTCGTTGTAGTATGGGCCCTCAAGAAGTTCAGGTCGTATATATTGGGCTCTAAGGTGACAATCTACACTGATCCACATCCATTCGATATTTAATGGAAAAGGACATGAAGGAGCATCTTCTTAGGTGGATTTTACTCCTCCAGGACTTTGATTTGGAGATAAAAGATAAACCTATAGTGAAGAATGTTGTGGTTGATCATCTTTCTCGGATTGAACTTAAGGATTCTCCTGATTTTGAGCATATTAGAGAGACCTTTCTAGACGAGTGAATTTGAGTCATTGACTCACTCCCGTGGTATGCCAACATGGTGAACTTCCTTGTCTCCAAGAAAGTTCCCCAAGGTTGGAGTAGGAGCAGCATTGACGACTAAAGTCGGATTCGAGGAGATACCACTAGGATGATCCGTTCCTTTTTTTGAAGGGTCGGATTGTATTTGGAGAAGGTGTATTCCTTAAGAGGAATACCAGAGTGTCCTCACGTATTGTCATTCTCTTGAGGATGGAGGACATCATTCATGGAAGAGAACTGCTCACAAGGTACTCCAATGCGGATTGTATTGGTCGACCCTATTCAGAGATGCTATTGATTTTGCTCGGTCGTGCCCGATTTGTCAAGGGATGGGAGGGACTGTTACTCGGAGAGATGAGATGCCCATGCATCTCATGATCATTTGTGAAGTTTTTGATGCATGGGGCATATATTTTATGGTTCCCTTTCCCAACAGCCAAGGACACATGTACATCTTGTTGGCGGTTAACTATCTATCTAGGTGGGTGGAGGCTATCCCAATCCGAACCGCAGACAACAAGATTGTCTATAAGTTTGTGAAAGATCATATTATTGCTAGGTTTGGGGTGCCAAAAGTTTTGAAATTAGATGGGGGTAGCCACTTTGTGAATCGTGATGTGAGATCTTTAGCAAAGGAATATGGGTTTGAGCACAGAGTCACTAGTCCTTACCACCCACAGATCAATGGCATGGTAGAGGTTTCAAATAAAGAGGTGAAGAGTATCCTACGGAAGTTGGTTCGTACTGATAGGAAGAACTGATCCCAGCTCTTGGACCAAGTTTTGTGAGCCTATAGGACGGCCTACAAGATACCATTGTGCACTTCACCATTCAGAATGATCTATGACAAGCCATGCCATTTGCCCGTGGAGCTGAATCACAAATCCGAATGGGCAATTAAGAAAATTAATTAGAGTTGTCACCTACGGAAGCTTTTGTCGAGACTTGAATTTGAACGAGCTCATGAAAATCTAAAACAAGGCATACGACAACAGTCTGATCTATAAAGACAAAGTAAAGAGATGGCATGATCATCACATTAGGTGCAAAGACTCCGCCCCTGGGCAAAAGGTATGGTTGTTTAATTCTATGTTAAATATGTTCCACGGGAAGATCAAATCTAAGTGGACGGGTCCCTTTGTTGTCAAGAAAGAGCACAGGAATGGAAGTGTATAGATAGATGGTGCATAATCTCATGTGGTGAATGGACAACTTCTGAAGCATTTTGTAGATTCCAAGGAGCGGTTGGTCCAAGTCGAGGTCATCAACTTCATGCAGAGTGAGCACAGAGCAGATACATCAGACTACTCTCCGTGAAGATGCAGCATCAAGATTCATTCACTCATGTACATCCTCCCTTCTCTGTATATTCTCCAAATCTCATCAGTTCTCACACTCACTTTTGTCCTAGACTTAGTCTAACCAGAGCTTAAGTATAGGGGGGACCGATTCACATCAAGTATATATACTCATCCGTTTCCCCTCGTTACCTCGCCTATCCCGTTTTTGATCTTCTTATACACTTGGGTTGCCATAGCCTAAGTATGGGGGGGTGGGGGCAGATAGACTTCTATACATTTTGTTATTTTAGCTCTCCTACGCTTAGCACGAGCTATATCTTTTCTTCACTTCTTGCGCTCTGAGGATATAACACATGTTAAGTATAGGGGGAGTCTATATATTTCATATATACTTTACCATAGCTCGTACTTTTGCATATTTTTGTATATAGTATACAATAATTACAGGGTGGATAAATTTTAGTTAAAAAACTTTTTTGTAAAATTCGTGTATAATAAGTATATTGTACAATTTCTATAATACTTGTAAAATATGTTGTAAAATAGGAGGTATACCAGATTTTTGAAAAATAAAATAAAATAATAAATAAATAAATATAAATATAATATAAATATAAGCTTCTTATTTACTCTGCGTATCGTCTTTGCATTAAAAAATATGTCTTGCACTTTATTCATCTATATTGCATGTCATCTGCATTTCATCTGCATATCTAGCATATGTAAAGTGAAAAGGTAGTGGGTTCCAAATTATGAATAGATGGCGAGGATGGATTTGATTTGACCTTAATTTACCTAATTTCAGAGGAACCTTATAGGAACTGGAGTTGAGATTTTTTTTCAGGTCGAGTGACTTAATTCTTGAGTCCGCAAGTCTATGTTCACATGTCATCTTAATTGGTCTAAGTAGAATATTTCGTACACACGCATGATTCATTGATGAGGTGGTGAGGAGGTAGAATCCTTTGGCTTGGAGTAGCACACGGGTAGAAATATCCGTCCTCATTAGGGAGGGTAGTGCATCTCAACCTAGTCTAGTGGCGTCGACGTCTAACAACGGGATGTTGTGGGTTGCAATAATGCTTCAAAAGAGGGATTTAATTTGATAGAGAAGGAAACTCCTTATATACATGTTGCACCTTGTATATAGTTCAAAAAAAGAGAGAAAAAGAAAAGAAAAGAAAAGAAGAACTTCAAAAAATGGGACAGACCTTATTGAAAATAAAATGCCTGTCGGAGTGTGATATTTGCAAGGCATATGCTTCAAAGTCTCATACCAAGGAAGCCTACAACTGGAGACTTGGCTACGCTGGTCAAGCTCCACGAATATGTTACTACGCTGGTCACAGCCCATTCTCTTCTCTACCCCCTCTTCATGAGTCGGTTGCACTTGAACATAGAAGGGAAAACCCCGCTCCTAGAGGAAAGAGTTGCTAGACTGAGGAATTAGAGTTACCTTTTTAGAGGAGGCTATTTATTTGCTATTTCTGATGTGGAGAGTTATATTTTACTCACACAGTACAAGTAAGATTCATAGTCATCAAAATTTGCATATGAGGATCTGTTCTGACCTGACTGTTGAGGCGACTTGAATAGAGACTTGTGGAACTCAAAGGTTGTTAGGTATTAAATTCTATTCCCAATAAGGTTTTGTCACATTATTAATCCAAAGGTCGAGTCAAGCTCCATTTTCACCTTTTGTTCATGACCATGGTGTGGACCAAAATCATTTCACTTTTGCTTTCCACTTTAGTTGCTCAGTGACGAGCAAGGTTTGAGTATAGGGGATTGATGAAAATGTGATTCATCACTCTAAAGTCAAAAAAAAGAGCTTTGTTCCCGAGTAATTAGATGCATATATCCATTTATTATGCATTATTCACATTCATGCATTTAGAATTAAGGTTCGCATTTTAGCATGCATATTCACATTAAATAAGAAGCCAATTTCATTTGTACATATTCACCTATAAATTAGCTAACTTCGCCTACTTGTATCTATTTTATACTAACTCCAAATCTAATAAATTCAATTATATAGTGTTTATATTACTATTAAGAATAAAAGAAAAATATAAAAAATACTAACTTGAAATGTTGACAAATAAACCCAAAGCCTAATTCTCAAACAGACGGACGAAACTGCACAGATCTCTCTCATGTAGTGTTTGATTTAGGTCTGCTCACTTTTAAAGTAATATATATATTCAAATACCTTCAAAACAAGATCAATTTCATAAAAATCAAAGTTTGTATGTGAAATTTGGGTTTTGAGCCCCTATTGTATATTGTACATATTGACCAAAATACTCTTTATTTTACCCTTTATTTTCTTAAAAATCCAAAAAATAGATTAAGTCGTTAATATTCCTTTCATATTTTATTTAATTTTTTTTATTTTCCTCTTATTTAAAAATGACAAAAAATCTGCAAAAGATAAAAATACGACATTTTATACCTATAAGGTACCCCCAAAATACTTTTTGTACAAATGACTTCTTTTGATTTTTGGTCCTTCAAGAAAGCTATAGATCTCGTCGAGACGAGCAACTTTCGTGTTTGGTACTTTCTGATTTGACCCATTTTATTATTTCCGTTTTTCATTAAATTTTTGAATTTTCAAGAAGCGACACGTGGCAGCTCCTGGAGTACTACATGTCAACCTATTTATTTATATATATATAGTTATATCTTAATTATTATTTATTTTAATTATTTACTTTATTTATTTTGTTATCTTTATTTTAATTGTTTTAAATATTTTAAATATATTACTATTACTTACTTTACTTATTTATATTTCTTAATTTTAATTTAAATTTTTATTATTCTGCCACGTGTTGGCATGGGTTCTTTGAGGATGGGTTATTATTAGATATGAAATTCGTTATTGTTCCCAAAAAACCCGTGCTAAACAAATAATTTTTTTCTTCTCTCGCTGCAAAATAATTACAGAAAATAATGTGGAGCAAGAGAAATTTTTGCTACTTATTTACATGTATAGTAGACAAGATCGAACTCAGCGAGGCTACAATTCCTTAGGGTTATTCAATTAATCAAAAAATCAATTAAAAGAAAAGGCAGGAATCTCAAAGGCAAACTATCCTTGTTTTTATGGAATTTTTCTCTTTTTAATTTTTTTAATTTTTTTATTTCTAATTTTTTATCTTCTGATTTTCAAATTTTATTAATTTTAATTTTGCATTTTTTTATTTTCAAATTAAGAACAATATGCACAAAAGAAGAACTACACACACCAAACTCTTTTTGTATTTTAATTATATCAAAAATACTCAAAAAATCGAAGAAAATACTTTTGGGTTTTAAAAACTTTGAAATGTTTTTGGGATTTTTTAGAATTTTCAGATGTTTTTGTATTTTGTAAAAACCAAACAGTGGTGACAGTGAGAAGCAATGCACATCCTGGAGTAATTTGCAACTTAAAAATATTTTAAGTGCCAAAACTCCTAGCAATTATTTTTATGAAAAAATTTAAACAAATATCTGCAAATAGAAAGTGAAATCACAATTTTTGGATTTTTGTAGAATTATTTATGATTTTTATAAGATTTTTACTATTTTAATTTTTTTTGTTTTATAAAGAATTAATGCGTGAAATTTGGATAGAAATTAAAAGACAATGAAATAAAACTACTCTATTTTTTAGAATTTGTGGAGTAATATTTAAATTTTTATTAATTTTTGAATTTCAAAAAGAGAAAAAGACACTATTTTTTATTTTTAAATAATATCAAATGATGACAAAATGCAATGAAAAATTTATGCTAAAAAGATAACACATCGGGAACATAGCATCATTTTAGGAGATTTATTGACCAAAGAAAATATTTATTTCAATAAGAAAATCTAGCAAATAAAGGTCTGGAAACACATGGACTAAAATGTAAATAGTTCTTGTTTTTGCCTTAAATAAATAAAAAAATAAAGTTGTAGGGGAAAAGTTGTAAATTACCCAGATAAACGTGCAAAGCACATGCTTTGTATTGGAGCAGGGGTTCTTTTGGAATTTCATAAATGTGGGGAGCTTGCTCGCAACTTTTCAAAGTGCACGTACAACTCACGTGCTAGGCTCTAGAGTGCAGGGATATCTTTGCTATTTTGGTACCTTCAAGGAATACGGATGTAAATTGCCCATAAATATTTTTTTATCCCTGTTTAGGGTTTCTCGTTCCTTCATTCTCAACTTTCAAAGCCAAAGGCCCAAAGGGGGCACGTCTCCCCTGTTCTTCCTCAAGATGGTGCGTGGTGCGCCACCTTCCCTTCTCTCCAAGGCATGGGGCGACGATCGTTGCTGGTAGGTGGGCGAACGTCACGCGGTGGTTGTGTTGGAGGTGGCACAGTATCGCACGGACGGTGGAGGAAGGCCGGCCGAGCAGTGGCGATCCGGAGTTGATGGAGGGGCAGCAGACAGAGGTCGCCCGGGGCGAACGAGATTGCAACGGCAAGGCGGATGGTCAGTGGAGAGCGGGCTGAAGATCTCCGCCCGCGGTAGAGCGACGGTTCGAAGGGGCGATGACGGAGATCCTGGAAGAAGGGTCAGTGCCGCAAGTAGCTGTGGTGGATTCACGGTGGTTGACGGCTCTCAGAGGCACGGTGGCGGTGACAGATCTCCACCCAGGCAGAGGAGCGTGCTGAGCAGCGGCCAAAGGCGATGGCCAGGCGAAAGCTCCTCTCCAGAAATGGGCGGAGGGAGGTAGCGATGGCCCTGGCGGTCATCCGGTCAAAGGTGGGGTGGTAGTGAGGGCTTCGCCCCCATGCGGAGGAGATGGTGCGCCTGGGCGGTGACGGGGTCCGTCCTGCGTGAATTTTTTTAAAAAAAATAATGAATGTAAAAGGTTGCAGGAAAATAAAATATTTTTTATTTTTTGTAAGAAAGATACAACTGTAAATAATTTGTTTTTTTCCTATTTCTTTATTTTTATTTTTTGGTGATCATGCAAAACAAATGTTAGAGAAAAGTAAAAAAATATTTTTTTGTATTTTTTATATTTTTGTTCTTTTTATTTATAGACAAATTAGGATGTGAGAATGATGACTCAATCCCAAAAATCAAAACGGAGATGTGGATGATTGCGGTTCCGAGGAAAATGGCAGACGGAACCGGATCTCCGACCACCGTGGTGGTCGGAGGTGAGAGATCGTGCGAGGTAGAAACGAACGCCGAGAGATCGACAAAATGAGATGAAAACTCGAGTCGGTGGAGGATTAAATCGTGATGCTGGTGATTCTAAGATCTAGATTAAAAAATGATGACAAAATGAATAGTGAAAAAGGAAACTAAGGTTAATCTAGGATAAAAATACGAAAAAAATGATGGATCTCACCATAGGAGCGGAAAAGACCTTGATCACCTCGACGAAGGCCGACGCGCTGTCACCGGACGGCTCGGAGTCTAGGACCCTTCTATAACAAGAAGTCTCTCGGAGATCGAGCTCCTCCCACTAAAGATTTATCAAGTTAAAATGATGGAGATGTTAGCCATGGGAGCCCGAGGCGAACCATTCTTACAATAAATGTTATTGTAATAAATATGTTTTATCAATAAATATTATTGATTGTTTCACTCCCTTTCTGAAATTAAGTGAATGAATGCACTATAAGGTCCCTCTGTACAATTAGGGTTATGTACCATGGCCGTCTTGATAATCATATAGCTGTTGATTCATTAAATGAATCATAGAGGCTGGTGTTTGGATGAATATCTAATGAGTTAGATAGATGACTCATCAAGCACCGTCAAATGATTATTAAGAGATGATCTCCAGCCTGAGTAGGAGATGGCAATCCTTTCTCACATAGGCTGACATCTGACCGACCTCTTGATGTAGGTCCTCTGCATGGGAATAGTGATTCAGAGGTGTAGATTAGTTAAGTCAATGGGTTGACTTAGCGAGATCGCGATAACCTAAGTCCTATGTTGAATACTGTCACAGCATAGGCACACATCCTCTGACCAGAGACAGATGTGTTACTATATGTCTGAGTATGTACATTTGGCAGACCATTAGGTTGATGACCTAACCAAGGTCTATACACCGGCGAGCTGCTGTGCATATAAGGGCATATGAGTAATACAATCTCTCAAAGGGATCATACAGGTTCACTTATAAACCGGAAGACATGAGCTCACTCATGAGGTATTGGGACCGATCAAATTCCATGCATGGTCGTCGTGCTTTGGAAGCATGACAAGAATTTGAAGGTATGATATATGCTTTGGGAAAGCATATGATCGATACCAAATCCCAATGACCAAGATTGAGAAACTTGGTGATCAAACCCTGAAGAAGACATTGTAAAGTGGATCTTCATCTTCAGGTTGATCATTGGTCTTCCAGTATGTAGGATGTGCAGGTATTGGGAATACTTGAGGGTGATGTGATCATAAATGATTGTATAGCCATGACGCTTCCAGTCCGAGGGAGTGATGAAACATGTTTGGATTTTAGTGACACTTCTCAGTAGAGAAGTAGCTTGATCTTAGTCCAAGTGTTGGACATTGATCTGAATGTGATTCAGATGCAATGAGAAGATTAAGTATACGGACTTGATTTAATCAAGCATCTGTGGGAGGTCCATTAGATATGGATTTGGGATGAGATCTCAACATCCAAGTCACTATATGTGGAACAATACAATCGTCATGTCCTTATCTCCAAGTATATGCGGAGAAAGCACATTATTCTTGAAGGAGTTCAAGAATAATTCCTATGATGAATTTAGTATACAAGTAACAAGGTGTTGATGATTAAATGAGATTTAATTATTAAGAATAATATGAATAAGATTCATATTGTGAGAATGATTGTCCAAGATAATTAAATGAGATTTAATTATCAAGGAAAAGCAGATCATAGATAGTGTTATCCATAATATCTGTGTATATTATAAATATGATTTATAATATATATCAGAGAGAAATTTTGTAAATAGCATTTGTTAATTATTAATGTGGATTGGATTCACATTATTTAATTAATTGGAAATGTAATTTACAAATTAGTTTGGGTTGAGAATATGATTCACATATTTTTTCAATGGCATGATTGAATATTCACAAATTAATATGGAATTAATTTAGTGGATATTATTGCAATAAAATTTATTACAATTTATTAAGAAATAATATGATAAAATAAAAAGGAGACAAATCACCACCAAAAAGGGGTGGCGTCACCAATGACTTAGTCATAGGTGACGCCCCCTATTTTTTAGGGGTGATTTGTTGTCTCCCTTTTGGTTATCTTGTTATCTCTTAATAATTAATTTATGTTAAAATTAAATTGTGTTGATAATAATGTAACATATATTTAATTTGATATAAATTAATGTTGTTGGTTTTTAACCAACAACAATCACGGTCGTTGATTGATACATGGATCAACCTAGCCGTTGGATCTATGTATGCCATGGATTGAGATCCATTGGATCCCAAACTAATATATAAGGAGGACAACTCTAGCCCTTGAGAAGAGACACACACACAAGAGTACACGCTTACTCTCTCTCTCTCTCTCTCTCTCATTCTCGCCGTCCTCTCTCTCTCTCTCTCTAAGGTGGTCGTCCATCTTATATGTTGAGAGAAACCTTCTCGCCTTCGCCTTCGACTACTCGAGGATCTCCACATTCTTTGGGGTTGCTTGCTCTAAAGGAAGACGACGGATTTCGTTGGACGAAATCAGGGGATTTGAGGCTTGGATCTTCATCGAGGATTGCGGAAGTCACGCGTCTCATCATCGCGCCCGCAAGTGTTGTCTTCGTGGATCGGACTTGAGATAGGAGGATCTCTTGCTTTAGAGATCTTGTGATCGCAATCACGCTTCGAGAGGTATTTCTAATACTTTGTGGTTTGATGAAACGATCCAAGAATCATTCTTGTGATCATGTGGTTTCATCACATGTTTCTAAATTTTTAAAATTCCGCTGCACCTTGCGACTAGTGCGACTAGTCGCCTCGATCGCATAAGATACGACCGTCACGCTTCCGTGATGCACTTGAGGATTCCCAATATCCTTCAAGTGGTATCAAAGCCTTAGATCGGAAAAGGTTTTTGATATGATCCATAGACTTAGGACGACTTGGGTTTGAAAGGGTCGCGAAAGTTTTCATCGCATTTGAATTTTCGCACCTCTGTCTAATTGATTTTTTCGGCACTATTTAAATTGTTTAAACACAAAATATGAATTAGATTTTATTTCCCATTAAATAAGGAAACCATAGGATCTGAGTTTACTAAATGTGGATTTAATTTGCTCAAGATATGGCCTTTTGAATAAGCATGTATTCACTGTTGCGGGTACAACAAATCTGAACGTGATTAATAAGTTAATTACGATTTTCGTGTGCCTCAAAATACGTAAAATATCACTTAGGTTCTATTGTAAATCAAGTTGGCAATCTTAGAAAACTAACTTTGCGAATTTTAGATTTAAATTGATCAAGATAAGTTAATTTTAGTGATTAGGGGTCACTGCTGGAAATTGACATCATGAACCTTGTGATAGTCATTCAATTATATTGATGAAAATTAATTGTTAATTTTCTGAAATTGGTTATTGATAAATATTTGTGAAATATTTAAAGATGATAATCAATTCCTTTAATGACATCCCACTAACCATAATGATAAGATAGTTGATCTTGATCATTGATTAATTTGAAATCATCAACAAACATTGTTTGCATACAAAACCCTAGGTCGTCCTGCAATAGTTGTAGGACAACTTTTACATGCAAAACTCTATTGCTTGAATAGGATTGGGGATTTGTTTAGCAAATCTCCTTATAATATAATCAAAATTGTTTTGATGTATATTATATGGTATAATTTCGGTTGAAAGACCGATGAGCATCTCAAAGTACATGATGATATATATGGCATTATCCTTTCCTGAGGTGGATATGGTGTCTAGTCAGAGAGCATTGGGGTAGCGGGTTGCAACGTATGTGGTCTGTCCCACTCTTGCCGGTACTGGCCATGACAGCGGGTAGGGACTCGATAATGTCGGAGAAATCAAAGTGTATTTTTCTAATTATTAAAATTCAAAATAATATGTATTTTGAAATTATACCTATTATTCAAGTAAAATTCAAAGTTTGTTGATTGAAAATTAGATTGATAATTAATTTAATGTGATTAAATTAATTATATCCTATTAAAACACTCTATTATGAATATATGTGTATTTCCCTTGGAATAATTAATTATGTGAATATGATTCACGATAATTAATTATTTCAATTTGAATAAGAGGTGGAGGATCACATAAGTGACATCCATGGTCTCCCGTCAAGGCAAAGAATTTCGTCGTCAAAAGTTGTATATAGGAGACGCATGTCCGAAGTGACAGATCCTATATACAATTATTTGGATCGGGTTCTTTGCTTCTCGAAAGAGTAAGGCCGTATACGTAGTGACCCCAATATCGGGTCCTCATATTATTGGGGTGATATCGGATTGCGTATAGCGAGTATTAAGCCTGTTGACGGTCGGTTCAATTAGCAACGGGTCAACATCATCTTAGGGGTGGTGGACTTGGGTGTTAAAGACCGAATTGGGAAATGCAAGTTGGACTTGCAAGGCGGAATGTGTTCCCGCTTCTCTTTATTCGAGTCACAAGTTCTCATATTATTGGGATGTGATAAAGATAAAGAGGAGATCCCAGATCTTGCTTGCGATATAGCGGTAAGTTATCTCTTACTTTGAAAGACGATTAGGGAATAATCTTTCATCGTAGACATAGCAAGACAAATTTGATTTAAAATACCTTAATCAAATGTTTTAAAATTGGATATATAATTATTTATATATTCTAATATAGTGTAGTCTTAACTTCATGAAATGAAGTCCATGAACCCACTGAGCAGGCTCATGGAGGTCAATCAGTTGATCGGTTATTCGGATTGGAACCGAAATTTGGATCTTGTCCTATCTGCGGAGCGCATCTCATATGTGCTAACCAAGGACAAGATTGCATACCCTCAGACTCCGGAAGATAAATCATTTAATGAGAAATATGATGAAGATCGTAACTTGGCAAGGTGTTATATCCTTGGCTAATTGTCCAATGTGCTTCAGAAGCAGCATGTGGAAATGAACCACTGCCAAGAAATCATGTTGAATCTGAAAGAAATGTTTGGTGACATAAACCGCACATAGCGTTACAATGTGATGAAAGAGCTTATTCGCTGCAAGATGCAGGAAGGGACCTCTGTCAGAGAACACGTACTTAAAGTGTTTGGGTACCTATCTGAATTGGAAACCCTGGGAGCCTACATGGATGCTGATATGCAGGCTGATTTTATTCTCCCGTCGCTCCCTAAGTATTTCAACAATTTTGTCATGTCATATGACATGAGCAAAGTTGATTTCAGTAATGTTGGGTTGTTAGCTGCATTAAAGTCTGTAGAAGACGTAATGAAGAAGGACGGCCCCTCTGCTAGTGCAATGGTTGCACAAGTAAAAGGAAAGCACGGTCGGAAACAAGGTTCTCGGAAGGGCCCGCCCTAGAAGAGAAAGAAGAAGAATCGAGGAGTTGGTTCATCTTCCAGTGCTTCCACGTTAATGACATCGAAGAAGACCGATGTCTGTCACCACTACAAGAAGCCGGGGCACTGGCGGCGTAACTGCCTAGAGTACCTGAAGTCGGTTGACAAAGGTAAAGCCCCAACAGGTATGAAATCTACTTTCATCATTGAAACTAGCTTTCTCGTTGGACGAGATGGAAGTTGGGTTGTAGATTCTAATGCTTCTATTCACGTATGCAATTCGTTGCAGTTGTTTCAGGAAACTAGGAATCTTGAGCAAGGGGAGATAGTCATCCAGATGGGATCTGATGCAAGTGTTGCAGCAGTCACCATTGGGACCTGCCGACTATCGTTGTCTAGTGGTCGAGTATTAGTACTTAAAGAGTGTCTTTATGTACCTGAAGTCAAGAGGAATTTGATATCCGTATCTAAGCTTGTTAGACATGGATATTCCTTCCTTTTCTGTAATAAGTTTGTCATTAATCAATATGATAAATTTATTACGGATGGTGTTTTGACTTCTGGTGGACTCTATGAATTGTGCATTGATGAATGTGTCATGAATGTCACTACACTAATAAAAACCCTAAAAGATCCAGGGAGAATGGAAATCATTCAAATATGATTTGGCATCAAAGGCTTGGTCATTTATCTGTTGATAGGATCAATAGATTGATAAAGGATGGACCTTTAGATCTTCTACAAGTCCAATCTTTACCTACCTGTGAACATTGCATTCGAGGTAAAATGACCAGGATGCCTTTCCGTAACAAGGTTACGAGATGCGAAGGTATTCTTGACCTAATACATACTGATGTATGTGGTCCCTTCAGTACCGCACCTCGGAATGGATATCGATATTATTTGACGTTTATTGATGACATTCGCGATACGGGTTTATCTTCCTACTACGTCATAAATCTGAAACCTTTGAAAAGTTCAAAGAGTTTAAGGCTTTGGTTGAGAACCAAACAGATAGGAAGATTAAACGGATTCAATCTGACCGAGGTGGTGAGTACCTCTTAGATGAATTCAAGGGATACCTTAAAAGAGAATGGAATTGTCTCCAATCTCACTCCCCCTGGAACTCCCCAACTTAATGGTGTTGCTGAAAGATGCAACAGGACCATCATGGACATGGTCTGCTCAATGATGAGCAAAGCACGTTTACCTCTTAATTTCTGGGGATATGCAGTAGAGACTACTATATATATCCTGAATAAGATTCCTAGCAAATCTGTGCCTAAGACTCCTCATGAGCTCTGGTATGGAACCAAACCTAGTGTTAATCACTTAAGGGTTTGGGGTTGCTTGGTCCATGCGAAGAATGTGGATGCAAGTAAGCTAGAATCTCGCACTTGTGAGTGCTACTTCATTGGGTATGTTAAAGATGGTATTGGATATCAGCTTTATGACCCTGAGACCCAAAAGGTTTTTGCCTCTAGAGAGGTGAAGTTTCTGTAGGATGACTTCCATAAAGGTCAAGATAGAAATGAAATAGAGGAACTCATCGAATCCCCTAAGGATTCTGAGATTCCTGAACCAGAAACTGAAGAGATAAATGAAGATGAAACACCCATACCTCATCGAAGGAGTTTGAGGGTGGTTGCACCACCTGAAAGGTATGGATTCCATATTTCAAGTGAGACTGACAATGATCCTACTTCATTTGATGAAGCACTCGCGGATCATGACATGGATAGATGGATGCTAGCAATGAAGTCAGAGATTGACTCCATGCATAAGAATGGTGTATGGACCTTAGAGGATCCACCTAAAGGGGTGAAACCCAATGGGTGTAAGTGGATCTTCAAGATAAAAAGGGGACTTGATGGGAAAGTAGAGACTTTCAAGGCACGGCCCGTAGCCAAGGGCTACACACAGAGAGAAGGCATCGACTACGATGAGACATTATCTCATGTGGCTATGCTTAAGTCCATCAGGACACTGCTAGCTATAGTTGCATCTCTTGACTACGACATATGGCAGATGGACGTCAAGACAGCTTTTCCTCAATGGATACCTCGAGGAGGATATCTATATGGAGCAGCCCCATGGCTTCATAGTTGAGGAGGATAAAGTATGCAAGCTAAAGAAATCCATCTATGGGCTCAAAAAAAGCTTCTCGTAGCTGGAACATCAGATTTGACGAAACCATAAAGAGTTATGATTTTGTGCAGAATCCTGATGAACCTTGTGTGTACAAGAAGCTTAGTGGGAGCACCATTGTGTTCATCGTGATTTACGTAGATGATATCATTATCATTGGGAATGATACAGGAATGATGACTAGTGTAAAGATTTGGCTATCCCATACCTTCGAGATGAAAGATCTTGGAGAAGCCTCTTACATCTTAGGCCTGAAGCTGTTCAAAAATCGAGAAAAGAGGATATTTGGATTATCACAACATGGATACATTAAGAGGATTCTTGAACGATTTCGTATGGATAGTTCCAAGAAAGGATTCCTCCCCTTAAGACATGGTATCCATATGTCTAAAGGGATGGCTCCTCTAAGTGTTGAGGAAAAGAAGGCCATGGCTGGATGCCCCTATGCATCAGCTGTAGGAAGCTTAATGTATGCCATGATGTGTACTAGGCCAGACATCTGCCATGCAGTGGGAGTGGTAAGTCGTTACCAATCCTGCTATGGAGAGCAACGCTGGAATGCAGTAAAGAACATATTCAAATATCTAAGACGGACGCAAGATTACATCTTGGTCTATGGAGATGGTGATCTCCAAGTCTTGGGATATACAGATTCAGACTTCCAATCGGATATTGATGATCGAAAATCGACATTAGGGTTTGTATTCCTGTTGAACGGTGGTGTTGTGAGCTGGAGAAGCAAGAAGCAGGACCCTACGGCGGATTCAACGACAGAAGCCGAGTGCATTGCCGCATCAGAGGCTGCAAAGGAGGCGGTGTGGTTGCGCAAGTTCATCTTGGAGCTTGGTGTAGTTTCCTATGATACTCCCATCCCGTTACTCTGCGATAACACGGGAGTCATTGCCCAAGCAAAGGAACCCATATGGCATCAAAAGAGCAAGCACGTGGAAAGAAAATATCACATCATTCGGGAGATTCAAAAGTGTGGTGATATCATCATCACCAAGGTGGCCTCTGCCGACAACGTTGTTGATCCTCTTACCAAACCTCTGACGCAGAAGGTTTTCGACCAACATGTAATGAGTATGGGTTTAAGGACTGTTCTTGAATGGTTCTAAGTGCTAGTGGGAGATTGTTAGCCATGTGAGCCCAAGGCGAACCATTCTTACAATAAATGTTATTGTAATAAATATGTTTTATCAATAAATGTTATTGATTGTTTCACTCCCTTTCTGAAATAAAGTGAATGAATGCACTATAAGGTCCCTCTGTACAATTAGGGTTATGTACCATGGCCGTCTTGGTAATCACATAGTTGTTGATTCATTAAATGAATCATAGAGGCTGGTGTTTGGATGAATATCTAATGAGTTAGATAGATGACTCATCAAGCACCATCAAATGATTATTAAGAGATGATCTCCAGCCTGAGTAGGAGATGGCAATCCTTTCTCAAATAGGCCGATATCTGACCGACCTCTTGATGCAGGTCCTCTGCATGGGAATAGTGATTCAGAGGTGTCAGATTAGTTAAGTCAATGGGTTGACTTAGCGAGATCGAGATAACCTAAGTCCTATGTTGAATACTATCACATCATAGGCACACATCCTCTGACCAGAGACAGATGTATTACTATATGTCTGAGTATGTACATTTGGCAAACCATTAGGTTGATGACCTAACCAAGGTCTATACACCGGCGAGCTGGTGTGCATATAAGGGCATATGAGTAATACGATCTCTCAAAGGGATCATACAGGTTCACTTATGAACCGGAAGACATTAGCTCACTCATGAGGTATTGGGACCGATCAAATTCCATGCATGGTCGTCGTGCTTTGGAAGCATGACAATAATTTGAAGGTATGATATATGCATTGGGAAAACATATGATCGATACCAAATCCCAATGACCAAGATTGAGAAACTTGGCGATCAAACCTTGAAGAAGACAGTGTAAAATTGATCTTCATCTTCAGGTTGATCATTAGTCTTCTAGTATGCATGATGTGTAGGTATTGGGAATACCTGAGGGTGATGTGATCATAAACGATTGTATAACCATGACGCTTCCAGTCCGAGGGAGTGATGAAACAGGTCTGGATTTTAGTGACTCCTCACAGTAGAGAAGTAACTTGATCTTAGTCCAAGTGTTGGATATTGATCTGAATGTGATTCAGATGCAATGAGAAGATTAAGTATATGGACTTGATTTAATCAAGCATCTGTGGGAGGTCCGTTAGATCTGGATTTGGGATGAGATCTCAACATCCAAGTCACTATACGTGGAACAATACAATCGCCATGTCCTTATCTCCAAGTATCTGCGGAGAAAGCACATTATTCTTGAAGGAGTTCAAGAATAATTCCTATGATGAATTTAGTATCCAAGCAACAAGGTGTTGATGATTAAATGAGATTTAATTATTAAGTATAATATGAATAAGATTCATATTGTGAGAATGATTGTCCAAGATAATTAAATGAGATTTAATTATCAAGGAAAAGCAGATCATGGATAGTGCTATCCATAATATCTTTTTATATTATAAATATGATTTATAATATATATCAGAGAGAGAGAAATTTTGTAAATAGCATTTGTTAATTATTAATGTGGATTGGATTCACATTAATTAATTAATTTGAAATGTAATTTACAAATTAGTTTGGGTTGTGAATATGATTCACATATTTTTTCAATGGCATGATTGAAATATTCATAAATTAATTTGGAATTAATTTGGTGGATATTTTTGCAATAAAATTTATTGCATTTTATTAATAAATAATAGGATAAAATAAAAAGGAGACAAATCACCACCAAAAAGGGGTGGCGTCACCAATGACTTAGTCATAGGTGACGCCCCCTATTTTTTAGGGGTGATTTGTTGTCTCCCTTTTTGTTATCTTGTTATCTCTTAATAATTAATTTATGTTAAAATTAAATTGTGTTGATAATAATGCAACATATATTTAATTTGATATAAATTAATGTTGTTGGTTTTTAACCAACAACAATCATGGCCGTTGATTGATACATGGATCAACCTAGCCGTTGGATCTATATATGCCATGGATTGAGATCCATTGGATCCCAAACTAATATATAAGGAGGGCAACTCTATCCCTTGAGAAGACACACACACACATAAGAGTACATGCCTACTCTCTCTCTCTCTCATTCTCGTCGTCCTCTCTCTCTCTAAGGTGGTCGCCCATCTTATATGTTGAGAGAGACCTTCTCGCCTTCGCCTTCGACTACTCGAGGATCTCCATCTTCTTTGGGGCTGCTTGCTCTAGAGGAAGATGACGGATTTTGTTGGACGAAATTAGGGGATTCGAGGTTTGGATCTTCGTCGAGGATTACGGGAGTCACGCGTCTCATCATCGCGCCCGCAAGTGTTGTCTTCGTGAATCGGACTTGAGACAGGAGGATCTCTTGCTTTAGAGATCTCGTGATCGCAACCACGCTTCGAGAGGTATTTCTAATACTTTGTGGTTTGATGAAACGATCCAAGAATCGTTCTTGTGATCATGTGGTTCCATCACATGTTTTTAAATTTTTAAAATTCTGATGCACCTTGCGACTAGTGCGACTAGTCAACCCGATCGCATAAGATGCGATCGTCACACTTCCATGATGCGCTTGAGGATTCTCAATATCCTTCAGGAGAAGGAGCCATATAAATAGAAAAGGTAATGGAGTTAGAAATTTGAATTTTTTTTTGAATTTTTTGATGAAGATAAGAGATAAGAAAGAAAAATAAATAAGATATAAATAAAGATAGATAAAAATATTTACAAAAATCAACTAATTTGTTTGTATTTTCATCACTTTATTTTTTTTGAAAAATAAATGTCAATTTTTTTGTGGTAGTTAGTTAAGAAAATTAACTATATACATGTGTTATATACATATACGGCAATATACACATGGGTACATAAGCAAATTAGTTTTTTTGTTTTAAAAGTTTTTTATTTTTATTTTAAATAATTAGCAAAAATATTTACAAATATTTACAAAATACAATATGAACAAAATACATGGGATAATTGCACAAACCACCCTAGAAAACCAACTTTTCACCCGTAACTCCAAAAATTATGAAATCATAGCCATTTTAAAGATAATTTAATTTAGAATACAATGGAAATGAGTTTGGTTTGATTTGAGTTCATATGGAGCCGGAATTGGTCTTTGAATTATAGGTTAGTGGCTTTTTCCATGTGTGGTTGCTTTTATTTTTTACATGATTTAATTGTGCAATTATTTTTATTATTTAGAAAACATTTTTTTACAACTTTTGTTTTGAAAATTATTTTGTTTGAGGTCAATTTATGTACAAATAAAATAGTGTTAGTTTATAAATATACACAGCACACAATGTTTTTGGATTTTCTGAATAAAGATCCTATCTCCGCCTACTTTATTCCTGGTCGATCAGGACAAGTCTTGACCTTCTCTCAGGGTTCGGGTCAATCTGTATCTATTACATATATACAATCTTTCTTTTTTATTTTATTTTCTTTATTTTTCCTTTATTTATTTATTTTAGGTTAAAATGATATACAAATATACAATATTTACACACAGATGCAAGTTAGTAAGAGTATGGAGTTTGTATTATATACATGTGTTTTATAAGGGATTTTAAGCTAAAATAAATGAATTAAGATGATGAATCGCTGATTCATCATCCCCCTATGCTTTACCTTTGCTAGTCCCTTAGCAAAGACTTATTTGAAAGAATAAGTGAAGAAAAAGAAAAGGAAATAAAGAAATTAGGACAATATTGAGTATTAAACTTTTCTTTATAAAATTGTAGTTTGGAGCTCTGTCAGACCTTTGGATTATTAGTGTGTAGGAACCTTAATGAGAGATGGATTTAAAACCTAACAGCCTCTAAGTTCCACAGGACTCCTATTCAGGTCACCTCAACAGTCAGGTCAGAACAAGTCTACATACACAAATTCTTGTGACTATGAATTTTTACTTGTACGGTGTAAGTCAGATATAGCTCTCCATCTCAAAAGTAGCAAAGAAACAGCCTCCCTCAACAAGTTAACTCTAGTTCCCCAGTCTAGCAATTCTTTCCTCGAGGAGCAGAGATATTCCCTTCTAAGTTCAAGTACAACCAGCTCAAGAAGAGGGGATGGAGAAAAGAATGGATGGTAACCAGTGTAGCTATCTATCCTTGGATGCATGACCAGTTTAGTCAAGTCATCCGCTGCAAGCTTACAAAAATTTGTCTTTGAAGCTCTTATTGAATTTTTTTAATTTTATTTTTTATCCTTGTATATACATTCTGGCAGGCATTTTACTTTTCAATCAGGCCTGTCCACTTTTAGAGATTCTGCATTTTTCCATACTTTTGTTTGAAAGCATATACAAGGTGCAACATGTACATAAGGATTTTTCCCTCTTGAGCCAGTAGACTATCTCTCTTTTGAAGCCCCTACAGCATCATGTCTTTAGACCTCAACATCGCTAGACCAGGTTGAGACGCACTTCCTTCCCTAGAGGAAGACAAGAGGTTCTGCCTCGATGTACTACCTTCGTATGCTACCCTAAGGCAAAAGATTCTACCTCCTCACTACCTCATCCATGAAGAGCTACGTGTAGAGTGCTTGTCCAAGATAAGCCACGGTCTGAAAGAATCATGCATGTGTTGTAAAATGTTTTACTTAGACTAATCAAGATGACATGTGAACATAGTCTTATGGACTCAAAGAATTAAGTTGCTAGGACCTGAAAAGTCTTAACTCCATTTCTTATAAGGTTCCTCTGAAATTAAGTGGATTAAGTCCCAACTAAGCTTCGTTCTTTAATTTTATTCCAGATATAGTTTAAATGTCAATACTATCCTGAAAAATGCACATGAAAATGCAAGAAAATATGAACAATGCAAGGAAAAGCTCTCTCTTTTAAAAAATGATGCACATGTGAAAAGAACAATTTTTTTTAAACAATTTTCTAATTTTGAACTTTTTATGGATTTTTGGAGAAAAATGCATATGTAAAAGAAAGGGTTCTTTATTTATGCAAGTTTTTATAGATTTGTGGTTTTGTAGTATTCTAAAAGGAAAAGGTTAGTAAAACATATAAAAGTATATACAAGAACTTTTTTTTGTTTGTTGTTTTTGTTGTTTTTTGTTTGTTTGTTTTTTGTGTGTTTTTTGTTTGTGTTTTTTTTGCTTTTTTTGTTTGTTTTTTTGTTTTTACACACGTGGATTTTACAAAATTATATACATATCCCCCAAAATAAACATATTTAAAAGTACAAGTTATTCTTAAAGTATATATACAATATATACGATACCCCCTATACTTAGCTCGAACTATGTCCTCATAGTGATCAGAGAGCGACAAAGGAAGACATAACTCGTGCTAAGTATAGAAAAGTGAAAAGACTCATATGCTACAACGACTCAAAGAAACGATAAAAGGAAGAGAAGTTGGTGATCCCCCTATACTTAGGATCAAGTAATCCTAAGGATAGTAGACTGTAAAAAAGGGGAAAACCGATGCAGAGAATACATACTCAAAAACAAAAAAATACGATATGAACAACATCACCCTCTATACTTAGGGTAGAGTATCCTTAAGTATAGGCAACAACAAGAGTGATGAACAAGACGAATATGAACAACGCAAATCATTCAACCCCTCCCATTTGGGATAAAGCACATCCTAAGTACAGCATACATACACACACGGAAAAGGGGTGAATGATAAAACAGACGAAGAAAGAGTGAAATGAAAGGATATACAAAAGGAGTAGATGTACAAAGGTCAAGAAGGTCGAAAACGAACCTTCTTGCGGGACCGTTGAGGTATGGATCTAACAAGATGTAGGTCGATATTGGGGTTATTATTAGATATGAATTGATCATGATCAACCAAGAATGTATCCTCAGCGGTTTCAGATTGTGCAGGCCTAAACCGATTAGTGGAAGTAGTACGGTCATGTCCGGCCTGGGAAGTGTCATAAATATCAAAGTAAAAAGGCTCGAATTCATTATCCGAAAAAGTAGGATCAATTTCAGCCTGGCGAGCCTCTACTGGATCATCATCTTTATCAAAAGGCCCAAATTCCTTTATAAAAGTAATCAAATCAAATTGGCCAGATTGGTCTCATCTGAATCAAGGTGAATAGGAATGGACTCATCAGTGAAAGTAGTCAAATCATGTTTGTCTTGTCTAGTCTCAGAGTCTGCCTTCCTATCTACGATGTCTATCATGTAAATCCTGCGGATGTCATCAATGCGTCGTCACGTACCAGAAGGGGGAACTCCAAGGTCTATGCTTTCCAAGTCTTCCTCCTTTAATAGGAATTCATGGGTTTCATTATCATCCAACATATAACAAGAATCTCTGATATCATTATCGAGGTCAAATTCCTTGGGGTTGGCTAATACGAGCGGATTCTCATGGGATGCAGGTCTCTGGTCAATAGTGGGTGTAGGATCAACACATCACTCCCTACATCAGAACGAAAGTGAATCTCTCATGAACCATAATCAATAACGGCTCATGCAGAGGCAACGAAAGGACGTCCCAGGATGATTGGAGGATGCTCCACAGGGATGGAGGTCTCCATGGGCAATACAACAAAATCCGAAGTAAAATTCATACCCTGAATAAAAATGACAATGTTTTCTATAATACCCTTCAGCCTCTTGATAGATCCATCAACAACATGAACTATCATCCTGATTTCCTTGAGAGGCCCAAGATGAAGAGATTGTACCATAGAGAAGGGTATTATATTGATTGAAGAACCACCGTCAAGGAGAGTGTTATCACAAGAATGGCCAGAGATGGAGCAGCTCACAAAAGGTATAGTAGTGTTCCCTCTCTTAAAATGTGGACGGTGAGAGATGGCGTAGGCAGTGGCCATGGTCAAGATGTGATGCTCAGATCTTCCCCTTCGCTTTCTCTTCTTGTGTTGAGAAGTAGATAAATCTGTTATGACTTGTTGAAGTGGGGCTTTAATGATCTCAAGAATAGTGGCTACCACTTCAAGTTCAGTTAACATTTTTTTGAATTTTTGGACCTCCTCCATACAAGGGAGGAGATCAGAATCAGCATATACACGAGGATTGCCAAGAGCAGTCTGTACAGTGGAATCCTCGGGGTCAAATTTGGGACATGTGGTGGATATATGTGTGGGTAAATGATCGGGCATTTGGGTCCTCTCCTCACAAAATGAATCAACAATGTGTCACCCAGAATCTTTTAGGATTTTTATTTTTTTTCATTTTTTGTATTCTGGGAGATTGTAAGCTCTCATGATTATCCTCAAGTGAATCTATACCCTCAAACAGTGAAGCAGCATTATGGCTTTCATTTATGATAAATAGATTGTTAATGTTTGAATTCATATGCTCCATCATCTGGTTCAGTGTCTCAAGTGTGGAAATCATGAAGGTGACTCCAAAATCCCAGGATCGAGTGGGTCGAATGAGGGTGGGTGAGAATCAGAATACGTCTCCTAAAATAACGGGTTAGGTGGATATGCCCAAAAATCAGGAGGAAGGTCCTCCTAGAAAAAGGAAGGTGAATTTGCTGGAGGGTATGAGGTATCCCGCGAAGATCGGATTAAAATAACTCCACTCGACCATCTCCAAACAAAAGATGGGATCGGGAGAGCACGAGGGTCAAGTCAAAAGATATGGATAAAAAGGCGCAAATGCACAGAAGGATCTAGTATGCACACAAGAAATCAAACACAATACAAACCCCCAGTTCACCAACTCAACTCAATGCAAGTGATACACGCAGAATTTAAATACAGAAAAATAAACTATCATATATGATGCAAGTGAACCATCCTAGATGATATCTTCTATTAACGGGCAAGAACAAGTTAATTTGACTAAGTCCAAATTACGCTCTACTCTATAGGTACAGAAATTGTTGTTTAGGGTGTTTGGATCTAATTAATTACCTGGCTCAAGCAAATTAATTAAAGTAATAAATAGGTAGCTCACGAGATCCGCTGGAAACAAAGAAAAATAAGGCGATGAAAACAAAATCAGTGAGGTCCCCCAAGTGCACCGGCACTTGGCGAAACAGACCCCGCAATAAATAAATGTCCGTTTACAAGAGTTCAGATGCTAGAAAAAAATATCTCTCTTTCTGTCTCCTTCAATTCTTCTTCTCCTCTTCTCACACTATCCTGCGGCTCGGTGAAGAATCAAGCCACCTCTACGTCGCTTGGGTGCTTCGACTCTCCTAGGATTGCATCCTTCGCTCCGCGGGCCCTCGCAAGAAAAAACAGAGCGAATGTGTAAGAAACACAATTATAAAAATATGAGCACAAATAATAAAATGAATGCAGTGGATATGAACAATGGAGTGAAGGGCAAAATGTAAACAGATATTTACAACCAAGAATAACATGTCAAAAAGAGAAACCTAACTGCCCTCGCCGTGCCTCCCCGACAACGGCACCATTTTGTTGACACGTTAGTCTCGAAGATTGATAATTAATAGGTTCTTCGAGGATGGGTTATTATTAGATATGAAAGTCATTGTTCCCAAAAATCCCATGACAAACAAATAATTTTTTTCTTCTCTCGCTGAAAAATAATTACAGAAAATAATGTGGAGCAAGAGAAATTTTTGCTACTTATTTACATGTATAGCCGATAGGATCGAACTCGGGGAGGCTACAATTCCCGAGGGTTATTCAATTAATCAAAAAATCAATTAAAAGAAAAGACAAGAATCTCAAAGGCGAACTATCCTTGGTTTTTGTGGAATTTTTCTCTTTTTAATTAATTTTTTTATTTCCATTTTTATTTTCTTATTTTCAAATTTTTAGTGATTTTAATTTTGTATTTTTTTATTTTCAAATAAAGAACAATATGCGCAAAAGAAGAACTACACACACCAAACTCTTTTTTTATTTCTCAATTATATCAAAAATAATCAAAAAATCAATAAAAAATATTTATGGGTTTTAAAAACTTTGAAATGTTTTTGGGATTTTTTTTAGAATTTTCAGATGTTTAATATTTTTCTAAAAATCAAATGACGGTAACAATGAGAAATAATGCGCAGCCTGGAATAATTTGCAACTTAAAATTATTGTAATACCCAAAACTCTTGGAAAGTATTTTTATGATAAAATTTAAACAAATATCTACAAACAGAAAGTGAAATCACAATTTTTAGATTTTTGTAGAATTATTTATGATTTTTATAAGAGTTTTACTATTTTTCAATTTTTTGTGTTTTATAAAGAATTAATGTGTGAAATTTGGAAAGAAATTAAAAGACAATGATATAAAACTACTCTAATTTTTTTAGAATTTTTGGAGTAATATTTAAATTTTATGAATTTTTGAATTTCAGAAAGAGAAAAAGACATTATTTTTATTTTTAAATAATATTAGATGATGATAAAATGCAATGAAAAATTTATGCTAAAATGATAAGCACATCAGGAACATAATATGATTTTTGGGAGATTTATTGACCAAAGAAAATATTTATTTCAATAAGAGAAGCTAGCAAATAAAGGTTAGGAAACGCAGGGACTAAAATGTAAATAGTCATTGTTTTTGCCTTAAATAAATAAAAGAAGTAAATTTGCAGGGGATAATTGTAAATTACCCAGATAAACGTGCAAAGCACGTGCTTTGTACTAGAGCGGGGGTTCTTTTGGAATTTCAAAAATGCGGGGAGCTTGCTTGCAAGTTTTCAAAGTCCACGTGCAACTCACTTGCTAAACTCTGGAGTGCAGGGACATCTTTGCTATTTTGGTAACTTCAAGGAATGCGAATGTAAATTTCCCACAAATATTTTTTTATCCATGTTTAGGGTTTGTCGTTCCTTTGTTCTCAACTTTCAAAACCAAAGGCCTAAAGGGGGCATGTCGCCCATGCTCTTCCTCAAGATGGTACGTGGTGCACTGCCTTCCCTTCTCTCCAAGGCACGGGGCGGCGACCGGTGCTGACAGGTGGGCGAATGTCACGCGGTGGTTGTGCTGGAGTTGGCACAGTATCGCACTGGCGGTGGAGGAAGGCCAACCGAGCGGTGACGATCCGGAGTTGATGGAGGGGCGGTGGGGGGAGGTCGGCCTACGCGAACGGGGTTGCAGCGGCAGGGTGGATGGTCGGTGGAGAGCGGGCTGAAGATCTCCGCCCGCGGTGGAGCAGCGGTTGGAAGGGGCGAGGACGACGATCCTGGAAGAAGGGTAGGTACCGCAGGTGGCTGCCGTGGATTCGCGATGGTTGACGGCTCTCAAAGGCGCGGTGGCGATGGCAGATCTCCGCCCAGGCGGAGGAGATGGTGCGCCTAAGCGGTGGAGGGGTCTGTCCCGCGAGAAGGGTTTTTTTAAAAAATTTTTACTGAATGTAAAAAGTTGCAGGAAAATAAAATATTTTTTATTTTTATTTTGTAAGAAAGGCAGAACTGTAAATAATTAGTTTTTTCTATTTCTATTTTTTGGGGATCCTGCAAAACAAATGTTAGAGAAAAATAAAATAAATATTTTTTTGTATTTTTATATTTTTTATTCTTTTTATTTATAGACAAATTTGGATGCGAGCATGATGACTCGGCCCCAAAAATCAAAACAAAGATGTGGATGATTATAGTTCCGATGAAAATGGTGGACGGAACCGGATCTCCGACCATTGTGCGTGGTCGGAGGTGAGAGATCGTGCGAGGTAGAAACGAACGCGGAGAGATCGAGAAAATGAGATGAAAACTCGAGTCGGTGGCGGATTAAATCGTGATGGTGGTGATTCTAAGATATAGATAAAAAAATGACGACAAGATAAATAGCGAAAAAGAAAATTAAGGTTAATCTAGGATAAAAATACGAAGAAAATGGCGGATCTCACCTTAGGAGCGGAAAATACCTTGATCACCTCGACGAAGGCCGATGTGCAGTCACCGGACGGCTTGGAGGCTAGGCACCCTTCTACGACAAGAAGACTCTCGAATATCGGGCTTCTCTCACCAAAGATTGATCAAGTTAAAATGACGGAGAAGGAGCCATATAAATAGAAAAGATAATGGAGTTTGAAATTTGATTTTTTTTTTTGAATTTTTGGATGAAGATAAGAGATAAGAGAGAAAAACAAATGAGATAAAGATAAAGAGACATAAAAATATTTACAAAAATTAACTATTTTTTGTATTTTCGTCACTTTATTATTTGAATTATAAATGTCTTTTTTTTATTTTTTTGTGGTAGTTAGTTAAGAAAATTAACTATATACATGTGTTATATACATATAAGGAAATATATACAAGGGTACATAAGAAAATTAGTTTTTTTTTGTTTTTTTAATAATTAGTAAAAATATTTACAAGTATTTACAAAATACAATATGTACAAAATACATGGGAAAATTGCACAAACCACCATAGAAAACCAACTTTTCACCTGTAACTTCAAAAATTATGAAATCACAACCATTTTAAAGATAATTTAATTTATAATACAATGGAAGTGAGTTTGGTTCAATTTGAGTTCATATGGGGCCGGAATTGGTCCTTCAATTATCGCTTAGTAGCTTTTTCCAAGTGTGGTTGCTTTTATTTTGTACATGATTTAATTGTGCAATTATTTTTATTATTTAGGAAACATTTTTATTTACAACTTTTATTTTGAAAATTATTTTGTTTGAGGTCAATTTATGTACAAATAAAATAGTGTTAGTTTATAAATATACACAGCACACATTTTTTTTTTGGATTTTCTGAATAAAGACCCTATCTCCCCCTACTTTATTTCTGGTCGATCAGGTCAAGTCTTGACCTTCTCTCATGGTTCGGGTTAGCCTGTATCTATTACATATATACAGTCTTCCTTTTTCTATTTTATTTTCTTTATTTTTCCTTTCTTTCTTTCTTTATTTATTTTAGGTTAAAATAATATACAAATATACAATATTTACACACAGATGCAAGTTAGTAAGAGCATGGAGTTAGTAGTATATACATGTGTTTTATAAGGGATTTTAAGCTAATGACAAATCGCATATTCATCACCACGTAGTTGCGTCCTCGCATGCCATGTGACATCCCTCTCTCTCCCCTCCGTCTTTTTCTCCCACCTTCCTCCTCTCTCTTCTCTCTTTCTCTCTATCTCACGCACTCTCTCTGTATCGTTTCTCTCTCTCTCTCATCTCTCTCTGTCTCCCCTCCATCCTTCCTCCCTCTCTCTCTCTTCCCATTTCATGCACGTAACCCATGCAGCCACGACCCCCTCTTTCCCTCTTCTCTTTCTCTCTCTCTCTCTCTCTCTCTCTCTCTCTCTCTCTCTCTCTTCCACGACTGCACCCGCCTGTCTCTCACGCACTCACTATTCCTCCCTCTCTCTTTCTCTCTCCACGTGCATGCCCACCCCCACTTCTCGCACGAAACCATCCACTCGTCCCACACCCCATGCCATGCATGCCCCCGGTCTCTCCCTCTTTTTCTCATGCAACCCACATCCCACCTTAACTCCCCTTCAAATAGCCGACCACCGCGAGCCATCGAACCCATCCGCCAATACGGGGCCAAAAGCGAGCTCTGGAGCAAGTGTCTTCGGTGATAGAAAACACCACCCATATGAGCGATGACCTCCTCGTAACCTAGTGAGATCCAAGGCCTTCCAGGTCTTGCCGCAACCACTTCCGGAAGCTGCGCGAGCTCCTTCGTTGACACGGAGTTGAGAGAAGGCCACGGTGGAGCCTCTGCTTCGATCGTACCCCAGGCACTTCCTCTAAACTCTCAGGTATATATCTCTAATCCCATCTCTCCCCCCATGAATTTCTTCCTCCTCTTGATTTCTTCTTCTTCATTGCTCGATCTCCACCCTTCTGTTCCGTTACACCACACCACCCATTACCACCGGCCATCCTTTCAACCTCGGACGTCTAGCCACACTTGTGCGACTATTGAGCAACCATCATCACTCATTGTTGAACCCTTCCCCTCCATCGCCCGCCTACGTGCATTGCCACGATCCTCCGCTCCTTCACACAACATCGTCAACTACGCTACTCCGCCTTGTGTTTCGACCCTTGCAGCCACAAGAAGGACTCCCTCTCGTACAACACTCCAAACACCTCGAGCTCTGCGTGCGACTTCGCGCCCAGGGCGCTTCGCCTCCAGCCGCCTTCCCTTGTCGAACACCACTGCCTCACGCCTCATCCAAGCACAAGCAACGCCTTGAGCCATTCATCATCGTGGGAGCATCACCTCTGCCTGCTCGCCAAGTAGCTCCATGACTCATGCAGCAGCTCTCCACTACCTCGCTCCAGCTCCAGCACGCTCCGCCAATGTCGTTCGCCCCTCGCTACTCCACCTCCCGTCATGTGTCGACGGAGGTGGAGACCTCCATATCCCCGTGCAGGAGAACACCACTCCCTTCGAACCTCCTCATGCAACACCCAGGAGCACCGCACTCGCCTCCGACGTCGAGATCCAGCAGAGCAGCCAGCGTTGCCCTCTTCGGGAGGTACGGACCATAACTCTGCTCCTCCACCGCGGGGTACGAGCCCGTCGACCCTCCTTCACGTGCTCGGCACGTGGGGCGTGTGTTAATTGCATCCGACCCCCCACTCATCCAGCAAATAGCGTATGCATCCTCATTCAGCAGGGCACGTGAGGCACACGTGCCCACTTGGGAGATTTGCACGAAGTCCCCCTGGAGATCCTAGAAATTACATCCACACCCCCGATGCTCAACAAGGCACGTGCGCAATACCCCTCTTCCAGGGAATTTTGCAAAAAAGCACTCAGGTGTTTAGGTAATTGTATATTCGTCCAGTCAACATATTTCTTTTATTTCTTATCTAATCTATATTGCATTTAGGCCCTTATATTTGGACATTAATTTGGACCTTTATTTGTCCTCATTTATCATTTTAAAAATGTACGTTGTAGAACGTCTTATGCTTAACATTATGGATGTTTGTTTGATTTTTTATGAGATATGGCTGGTTTAATTTAATTATTTTGGTGAAAAACTCAATATTTTACCCTCTGTGTGATCTTTAATTGATATTAAATTATCTGTTGTTCTAAAAAATCCCAAAAATTCATCTTGGTAGGTTGTAAGTTGTTTAACATTGTGCCCAAATTTCATCTCATTTGCACACATATAGAGGTCATAATAAATGAAATGGTGAATTTAGTAATTCATTTTTTAATTAAGTCCTCGCTTAGTATTTTTAGGAATTAATAGTTCTGAATATCCCTCACATAGACCTATCTAGGATAAATTAATTTCTGGAAAATATTGGTGTTTGGTATTTATTAAAATTAATTAACTCAAAATCACCTAGTTTGCATTATTTAATTTATAATTAATTCATTTTGCATCCAAATTTTCTAAAAAAATTGTAGTAGCCTAATTTCATTACATTTCACATTCTGGCCAAGTTTGAGGATTTTGGACTTAATTTATTCTGACCAAGTTTTAGAATAAATGCAGGCTGGCTAAAGTGGAGAGGAGCCTCTGCTATTCTCTGTGATAAGAAAATTCCTTTAAAAATTAAAGGAAAATTTTACAAAGCAGCCGTGAGACATGTTATGCATTATGGATCTGAATGTTGGCCTGTGAACCATAGATATGTGCAGAGAATGGCTGTAGCAGAAATGAAAATGCTAAGATGGATGTGTGGACATACACGTAAAGATCGGATTCGGAATGATGCAATCAGAAAGAAAGTTAGTGTAGCTCCGATCGAGGATAAGATGCGAGAAAATCGCTTAAGATGGTTTGGTCATTTGCAAAGAAGGTCAGCTGATGCACCGGTTAGGAGATGCGGGTGTTGGGATGTTGAGCCGGCTAAGAGAGGGCGAGGACAGCCCAAGAAGTATTGGAAAGAGACTATACGAAGGAATCTTAGTTTTTTGGATATTAGCCCAAGATTGACCCAAGATAGATCTGAATGGAGGCGAAGAATCCATGAAGCCGACCCTACTTAATTGTGGGAAAAGGCTTTGTTGTTGTTGTTGTTGTATTTTAATCCTTGAATTCACTAAACTTACATGTCACCCATTTACTTCATTTAAAATACAAAAAAACACCTCTTTGAAAACCTAATATCTACATCGACTGAAAACCAACCTAAGGAGATAGTGGCCTCCCTGAGTTTGACCTTGGGCTTGTCCAAGTAAAAAATTGACCGCTCGCTTTAATTGGAAAATCATTAAATTTACGGTTTTGATTAATCTAAATTTACCCGACTGCAAGGAACAAATTTAGATGTTAATTCCGTATGATTAACTAAGGGTGATTATGGATTTATAGATTATTAATTGTATTTAGGAATTAATAGTGCATTATTAGCATTCATGCATGTGTAAATAATATCCATATTTTATCACTCATAATTGCATTAATAAGAAGCCAAAAAATGTATGTATATTATCACTTGAAAATTAACATAACTTCCCACATTTTCAAAATTTTATACTTATTCAAAATCAAATAAAATCAACTCAATTGTATACATACTATTACAATAATAAATGAAAAATACCATAAAAATACCAACTTGTATATACGACAAATAAAACCTAACCCTAGTTTTGAGACACAGTAAAGTCAAATCTCTCACAAACAATCTCCTATGATCCTCTACTCACTTTTGAATTAGTGTACATTTAATTATATACAAATCAAGATCAAATTCAAAAGAATTAGAGTTAATATATGAAACTTGGGTTTTGGGTCCACATTGTATATTGTATATTTTTGACTAACTTGACATCATTATTTTATGTCCAAAATTAACTCTTTTTAATTTATTTCATTTTCTTTTATTTTCTTTGATTTATACTTAAATAAAAGTATGCAAAAATCCAAATTTAAAATGAATTAAAGATCAAATAAAATGAACCATTGTGAGTCGGTTTATATGGCCCGTACATAAGTCTCATTCCCTTTATTTATTTAATTATTAAATACTAAAAATATATATTACTATGTAAATATTTCCTTTATAATTTATTTGGTTCTATTTTAAAATTTTCCTTAATTAAAAATCACAAAAATTGCAAAACTTTAAAATACCGTATTGGATGTGCATAGAATACCACGAAAAAATTACTTTTTTTTACAAATGTCTTCTTTTGGTCTTGGTCTCTTTATAGAAGTTGTATATCTCATTAAGATAAACAACTTTCATAGATATTTCCTTTTGATTTGAGTTCATTTCTTATTTTATTTCTATTTATTTATCTATTTTATCTTTTTAAATTTTCTAAAAACGATACGTAGTCACTCCAGGAGTCGCCATGTGTCGCACCCTTACTCCAACCACCTTCCATTTGGGTTGTTGGGTCATGCCTAAATCCAATGGTCTAGATTATTCCTCTTTATTATCATTTATTTTATTTTATCTTTTCTTTTAATATATAAATGCCACGTGGTGCTATCACAGTTGTTTCATCTCAGTCGATCAAACAACTGTGCTCTGTCTTTCTCCCTCCGCTTCCTTTGCCCGAACCCAGCAACCCGTGACGCCTTTGCCATTTCCTCTCCATCGACTCACTTTGCCTTCTTTGCCCTCTCCTCCTTTCACTCCATATCGACAACCTCATGCTCTCTTCGCTAGCCCTAACAAACCATCAACAAAATGACGAGCCCCTCGCTGGATCTCACCATCCATCATTATTCACGAGAGAAGTCTAGTTCTGAGTGTCCTTTAGGTGACATCTGCAACATCATACATTGAGCGACGATGGCCGATATCACATCTTGCGGGCGTGATCCATGGAGGAACCTCCATGTTGTAGTTCTATTCTTCGGAGTTGCTTGAGCATCGAGATGCACATCCTAATGTCAACCGAGGTGAAGATCAGGTCAAGAACCTACATTCTTAGCCACACTCTTTAGGGAATCTCATCAAGTAAACCCTCTTCCTCCCTTTCGTCTTATTTTTTCCTTGTTGTTCTCCTAGTTTCTTATTTTGATGTGATTCTTCCCAAATGCTATCTTTTGGATTCACTAATCGCACCCAAAACGACACCATCGATCGACTATCACCACCATCTCTTTGACCACCCCACTTCTTCTTCTACCTCCTACATCCTCCATCTCTAATCTCACATAGATCAGAGCCACGCTTTGTCTCCTCCATCTTCCGTGTAGGAGCACCATCACTCGCCTCTTCCTTCGCACATCACGACATGACCAAGGCTTGGAGCTTTGGGCCCTCCACCTGTAGGTATTAGAGGTCTGGTAGAGTCTTCATATAATAGAACCTCCATCACCAATCAACGCCATTGAGCAAGCCATTTCAACTAGAGCATCTTGCTCGCGCAACTCCATACGACAGTAGGTGGGGAACGGACCTTTCCCCCAACTTCAACCCCTATCGAACCTCCATGAAAAAGCTCCAGTTCAACCCATTGACCTCCATATTCAGCATCACTACCTCGCATCCCTCCACCACGAGCCACCTCTGTTTGCATTCTCCTCAAATTCACCTCCAAATCATCAGAAGAAAGGAGAAGGAAAGGGAGAGGCATGGCCTACAACTACCGTCTGATTCTCATCGAGTGGTCGTCCATGCGCCACACGCACCGCGTACGCTCCATCCGATCCTTTATCCCAACTACTAGCTTCGGAATCCCCAATGAACATCAATGTTCCATGTGGAACATCAACTCGAGAGCACATCCCAAACCTTGTAAGCACGTGCATCACGCATGGATGAATGGACATGTAGTGCCTCACGCCCTCGGGGCATCCTGGATATGCACTTGAACCCTTGCCAGCCAGAAGCTCATGTGTGTCTGATGAATCTGTGATTCATCACTTCAAAATTCAAAAATAGAGCCTTGTTCCCGAGAAAATAGATGCATGTTTCCCTTTATATTGCATAAATAGCATTCTTGCATACATTCATAATTCATACATGTTAGCAGTCCATTTGCATTTAAATAAGAAGCCAAAAATCACTTGTAAAATACCCATTCACTAAAATAATCTCTTCTCTATAATTTGTACTCCTTAGTTAATCATATAGGGAAGAATGCCAAAAATCCCTCTTGTAAAATAGCCAATAAAGCCTGAGAACCCCTGTACACTAAAATGCACATAAAGCCCTCATACAAACTCCGAATTAGGTCTACTTACTCTTAGAATACTACACATTAAAAGACCTTTAAAATGAGACTAATTTCATTGAATTTGGAGCTTGTATGGGAAAGTTGTGTTTTTGGGGCCACTTTGTAGACTACATAGGTGTATAATTGTATCTTTGTATTTATGTATCATATTTGACCTCATCTCCGTCTTTGGTCAACATGAAACTTGTAGATCTCATCGAGATCTACAACTTTCATGTTTTGAGTTTTTCCAAATTCGGCCCCCTCTTCTCTTTACACGTGTATCTTCTTCCAGCCACTCACAGCAGGCCACGTGGCGCCCTCTGGTTGCGCCACGCGGCCCGCTCCCCTTGCCTCATCCGCCTCATCTTCCAGCCGTTGGATCTCCTCCTGAGATCCAACGACTCCAGGTATTCCACGCACGCCCTTTGTCTGGGCCGTCAGATCATCTCATGCCTTCAATCCACACCATCCGCTCGCGCCTCTTCCAGAGCTAGCCACGTGGCGGCAGATGAACCATCTGATCGAGCCCATCACAGCCGCTCCTCCGTTGGCATTCCTCGTCCCTTCGATCCTCTCCATCTCCTCATCCAAGCCGTTCGCCCGCGCTTCGCCCAGCGCCCTCCACGTGGACCGCTTCGATCATCACCGTTGGATCACCAGATCCAACGGTGGAGCTTCATCGTCTACCTCTGGACGCCACTCGCCCACGATCTCTCCCCTTGCGAAACAAGCCGCCCCCTTCCAATTCTTGGCAGCACCTCATCCACCCTCTCCGACCACCAACACCACCACGATGGAGAGCACTCCTCCCTCACCCTCGCCAGCTCCCTCGCTTCCCACGACTCCCACCAGAGTCGCCCCACGTCGACCACAAACCTCACCTCGTCACCAGCCAACCCACCAACTCCATCCTATAAATACGCCACCACCGGCCAACTTCAGCCGCATCCGCCACTCCAGAGAGCTTCCCTGAGCTCCGAGCTTTCGATTGGTGACAGCAATTCGACGATTCCGTGAGCGACGAAGGGCTTCTTCTCTGGCGAGATCCACGGCAACTCCGCCGTGTCGCAGCGACTCCTCCGAGCAGCTGCTGGAGCTCGGGACATCACCGGTCCCTCGAGCGACGACCTGGACCCCAAGAGAGAGGTCCAATCCCCAGGTGAACCCCTCTATCCATCTCCGATCTTTTTCTTAATTTTCTTTTGTCTTCTCCGATTTTATTCGCCGCCACCGATCAACCTCTCGCTTCCATTCCATCTCGTCGAGCTTCGCGTCGAAGCTCCCATCCTCGCGGTAGATTTCATGACCCCCGATGACGCACGTCAACCTTCATCAGCTCAGCTCCGCCACTTGGCCGGAGCACCATCGCCTACCCATCTTCCGCACGCCTTAGGCCTCGCCGACTACCTCCACCTCTCCACAAACGCATGCACGAGCTCCGGCTCTCTCTTTAACACTTGCAGGTACCCCGCGTCTCATTGAACGGAAGCTCGCCGGAGTCATCTTTGAGCTTCGTCGCCAGCAACCTCCGACGGCCCTCTCTCACTCCTGAGTTCACCGGAGGCTTCGTCGACCATCCGCGCATCTTCCGAGATACCTCCGACTCGCCATCGACCTTCACCGACGACGGGAGGGAAGGGCGGAGCAAAGACAGCAACGTCGGAGCCCTGCCTTCTCCTCCGCAGGAGGCGGAGGGCCGTTGAGGAAGAAGCCCCAGAGGCCGTTCGATCATCTCGATCGAACGGTTCGCAGTCAGCCACGTCGCCCGCCCACTGGAGCTTCCAACGACCGTCGGATCATCATTGATCCCACGCTCAGGAGAACGCCATGTCATCATCTTCAGCCTCCATCGACCACCGTTAGATCTATCCAGATCTAACGGATTCTGATCTCGCCACGCATCATTACCGCCATCCTTTGGATCGATCTTGATCCAAAGGCCCGCAGCCAGCCACGTCGACGAAGACCGAGCCTTGCCCTTAACCATAGGCTCGGACGACCCGAGGCTACACCGAGCCTCACTCCAGACCTCCACCGTCGCCCGAGCCACGGCCCAAGCCTCCGCAGCCATCCGAGCCTAGGCCGCCCACGTGAGGAGCACGTGCGGCCTGGGAAAATTACACAGAGGCCCCTGGAGCTTTCCATATTTGCAAAAAGGACCCTGTGAAGCTGAGCCCACGTGAGGAGCACGTGCCCTGTGGAGAATTTGCACTCAATCCCCCAGCATTATAGGTAATTGCATTTTAGTCCCTGTCCGCATATTTGCTTATTGTATTTTTATTTTTCTGTATTGCATTTACACCCCTGTGTTTGCACGCATCCCTAGGTTGCATTTTACATCATTTTGCAAATCTAAAAATTGCATTTTGTTGAGAAACTTGTCCTCTGTCTATTGGTCCACGTGTCACATTTTTGTAATTCCAGTAGAATTATTAATGAATTAATTGGTGCAATTTTGAAATATTTTGCCCAGTGACACCTTTTAATTTGTGGTTAATTCTTTGTACTTCCAAAAATCATCAAAAATTCATAGTAGCTTAAGGACAGTATTCTTAACATACCATAAAAATTTTATGTCATTTGCACACATATCGAGGCCTAAATAAATTGTTGAGTGATTTTCTTATTTTAATTTTAATTAATTCATTTCACAGTGAAATTAAGATCTGTTAATTTTCCTGGATCCCTTATCATTAGTTCTATCTAGGATAATTTTAGTTCTTGAAAAAATTGTGGTTTGCTATTTATTAAAAATTAAATATTGAGAATCACCCCGTCTGCATATTCAATTTCCAGTAAATCCATTTAGTGTCTGAAAAATCCAAAAAAATTAGGGTAACTCATTTTCATCATAATTAATCATCTGGCCAATTTTTAGAATTTTTGGACTTCATTTGATATCTTAATTAAATTAAACGATAAATTGGCCTGCATGTTTGCATAAGTCTGCATAGAAATTGAAAAGGACAAAAAAAAGGTACTCCCTCGAAAATTCAACACTTAGATACTTGCTTAAAATTGACCTAAGAAGACAGATGCCTCCCTGAGATCGACCTTGGACTCCACCAAGTAAAAAAAAATATCTGCCGCTTAAAATTAACTTAACATTAATCGATAAGCGGGTTTTTGACTAGCCTCTCGTATCCGACTGCAACGAATTACTAACATTAATTTGGACATTAATTTGACCGGATTAACAAAGGGTGCGGGACAGTTATCAAAATGGCGCTGTTGCCGAGGAGGCACAGCTTAGGTTAAATTTTAGCGAATTTTTGAGTGTTTGATTTTCCTTCCCCGTGTAGTCTGACCCCTGGTTTCTTGTAATTATTTTTCTCTCTCCTTTATTTCTTGCATTATTTTATTTTTGTGCCACTCTCTGACCTCAATTTATTTTTGTGCGAGGACCGCGAGGAGTCGACGACGCTTCGAAGACTTAGCATTTAAATTTTTCTTGAGTGGAAGAGAGGCTTTGTATTTCATTTATTTCTTTTTCTTTTTCGCATCATTTCTAGCGGTTCCCGTTTGGGATCTCGCGTGTGTAAGTATAGTGGAACCGTGTCCTGTGTGATGTGTGGGTGAATGTAAATCAGCTTGCACTAGCGGCTCCCCGAGCCAATCTAGGAATTGTTTGTGCTCGTAATCCATAGGACCACACAATACACTTAAAAGACGCACCTAGACCGCAGTACTTAGTCAAATTAAACTGTTCTTCACGCTAATAGAACTGCCTGTCTAGGAGTGGCTTTCATCGCTTGCATTTGCATGTAGAGTAAAAAGCTTTCAATTCTGTATTGCATCCTGCATAAAAAAAGCGAAGGGATCACTGTAAGTATTCTCTACTCAGCATACGCATCATCGATTTCAACTTGCATCGGCTTTTCTCGATTTCCCCCTCTGATTTTCTCATTTAAATTAAACAGGAAATTGGGATTGTCTGATAGGCGTGCTTTGTGGACTTAATAAGTGACAACCTAACTTTAAAATCGGGACTGCTAAACAGTATTGACCAAAAAAAAGAATAAAATTTGAAAATTATTTGCGGGAGATTAATCTCCGACCTTGTATTCAGGCTGAGTGAGGGTACTTGAGTGTGTGTGAACACATTAAGGTAGAGCTCAAATCCCCGTCTTCCATATCACGTTCTAACTGATCCTAGCAAATATCACAAGCCGAATAATTTCAGATTCTTTGACTAGTACCAAGTAGCCTCCGCCTGTCTCAGGTAGATAGGGGCGAAATTGCGGTACTCTGCGACAAGCTGCCAGTAACCCCCCGGGGTGAAGTTCCGGCGTTGCCAGCCTCCGCCTGCTTGCAGGTAGATAGGGGTGTGGTCATTGAATCCATCGGCTTGGGATAGGAGCGAAGAAAGGAAGGAGCGGCGGTATCTTAGGCGACAGGATAAACGGGGAAGACGCATCCGGCTCTGAGCCGACTTCCCTATAGGCCACATAATCCTTGCTATTTTTGCTTGAAAAATCACACTTAAAAACTACAAGATTAATTGGACTCAACTTTGAGTCCTTCACTGTGTTGAGTGTGAACCCAGGGTCTTGGATTGTTCTTTTTGCTTGCTTCAGGTAGGAGTAAAATCATATCTTCTTCTCGCTCCATCAAGATGAGTGACTGGGGAGATCTCGACGCATTATTCACCGATTTCTCTATGAGTCCCCCAAGTAACTCATCTTTATCGGTCCGAGCGCACCTTGGACCACCCAGGACTCATGACCCTCTTGAGTCCTGGTTCTCTCATGCTCAGGGTGGTTACTCTCAAACCAACCCTTTTATCTCCTCCAAGATTGCCGAGGAAGACCATCGCCTCGGTAATCCCTTCCTTGATTTGCCCTCTAACACTGATCTTATTTCCCAATCCCCAGAACTAGAGGACAAGATACCGCCAAGGATGCCACCTGATGAGGACCAGATACGACAGATTCTTAATCGCCTCGCCGAAGCCGAACAGAAAAATGCAGATCTCACGGCGCGGATGGGACAGATTATAGTAGCTGGAGGGATCGACCGACCAATGGTCGATACCTACAACCCGACGGAGAACGAGATCCAGAACTGGTTAGCACCCGCAGTTCCCGCTCAGGCATTCGAGCTGAAGCCCCACTTCCTTAGTCTGCTTCCGAAGTTCAACGGAAACCTCAGTGAAGAACCATACACTTTCCTCTGTGACTTCGAACTGGTGTGCAACAATCTTAGCCATCCCAATGTTGGCCAAGATTATATCCAACTGAAGGCCACCCCGTTTGCCTTAGGAGATAAGGCTGCTCATTGGTTGAAAAACTTAGGGGTGGTATGTACTACCTGGATGCAGTTCAAGGATCTTTTCTTAAAGAAGTTCTACCCTCTCAGTAGAACTAACCAGATGAGAACGAAGATCGCCAGCTTCGCTCAAGGACCTAGTGAACCTTTCCATGAAGTGTGGGACAGGTTCAATGATTTAGTGCAGAAATGCCCATGCCACGACATTTCGAAGGCGATCTTAGTCCAGACCTTGTTCTGTGGTCTAACCCCGGAGATGCAGGGGTTAGTCAGCGCCGCCTGTGGAGGAAGCTATCTGAACAAGAACGAGCACGCTGTATGGAAGATCCTAGAACAGATGGCGGAAACCGGCAGGTCACAGGCCACAAGGACCTATCAGTTGTCTCCCTCAATCCTATCCAATGAGACAACTCTAAGGACTGTAGCAGATCTGACTGAGGACCTCATCCCCAGCATGGGGATGATTGCCGACAAGCTTACCATGGTCGAGCAGATCCACAAGAGAGACGCAGAGATGGAGTCTCTTTTGAGCCTTCCAAAGAAAGTGGAGGAACTCTCTGAAAAGGTAGCTAAGATCAAGCTACCTGCCCCTTCTGCACCACCTGTACCTGTACATCGAGTCCATCTTGTACAGGAACAGGCACCGGGGTCTCAGAGCAGCTGGGATCAGACTTATACCCAGCAGAACCATCATGCACCCCCACAAGTGGAAACGGAATACGAGGAGCCTCCGCCAGTATACGAGATCAACGGGCTTTGGTATAGCCGTGACCCGATAGTCCGGCAAATCGAGATGGGGAAGGATCAGCCACACCGCCCATCCCCAGTCTACCAAGAAACCAGGCCCGTCGCCGTCCCGCGCTTCCAGTCCAGGCCAGAACAGGGGTACCAGCCGCAGCAGCGCACCTACCAGCAGGGGCCAGCACCGTCCCATCAGTAGCAGTATCGGCACGGCCAGCAGGGCCAATACAGGACCGCATCTGCACAGCAGCCAGCCCAGCCCATCGAATTGGAGTCCCTTACCTTGGCGATCCAGACCCTGTCTGATAGGGTCCAACAGATGCAGAATGACTACCTGGACATGAGGACCGACATCAATCGGGTCTCTCGTAACCAGGACCAACAAATGGCGCCAAGGACTCCAATCCCCGCACAGGTTCAGGCCAACCCGAACAGCTTACACCAGGGCCAGAACCGACCTCGAGATCAGGTATTTCATTCAGATAATTATTTATCTGAACATGAGATCCTTTCGTACGATAATGTCAATCATATATCCCTCAGGAGCGGAAGGACCGTGACCATACCTGATCGGGCACGGGCACAGAAGGAAGGAGCCTCTGAGACTCTACCTGAGGAGAACTCGGAGGAAGAAGAAGAGGAGCATCACCACCACCATCGCCAGCGGAAGAAGAGGATTTCTGAGTCCTCGAAGCAGCATTCTCGCATTTGCATAGAGTCAGACGACACCAATGAAGAGCCCGCACCTCCATCTGAGGAGGATCGTCCAGAAGAAGCGGAAGAAGCATCACCGGTTTCGCCTCAACATTTTCCTTTTAGTCAGAGTCAGAGTCCGAGTCTGTATCAGAGTCAGAGTCATGTTAAGAACTCAGTTCCCGAAATTAATGAGAAGATTTCAGTTTCCGAACCTGAGTTGGAGTCAATAATCCCTTTCCCCCGAGCTCTCAAAGGTGGAAAGAAGAAAACAAAGAAAATCCAAAAAGATGACCTTGAGATGGCTGAATTTTGCAATAAACACATCAAGGTCACAATCCCTTTTGACAAGTTCGTGGAAATGACCCCTGCGTTCCAAAAATACCTTAAGGTGAGATGCACACCTACTAAGGTTAGCAGGAAGACCAAAAGCCGTGTTGAGAAACACGTTTTATCAGTAGCCACGACTTGTGCAATAAAGAACTCGTTTCCTCGGAAACGAAGAGACATGGGTGCACATTATGTAGTGAGTCATGTTGATGACATCGCGTTTGCACGCACTCTCCTGGACAATGGTTCCTCGATCAATTTGATGTCCACAGCCCTCTATGAGCGGCTTAATCTCGGACCTCTTAGGAAATCTAGAGCTCTTCTACAGTTCGCTGACAAATCTACTAAGAGGTCCCAAGGAGAGTTAAGGAACATTGTGATCGAAGTCGAGGGGCAAGAATACATGGTGGACTTCACTGTCCTGGATATGGAAACCCCTCGTAATTGGAGAGATTCCCAGATCATTCTAGGTAGGCCCTTCCTTAGAACAGCAGGGGCCTTATTTGATTATAAGAATGGGAAGATTCAGTTCCAAACTCCAGGCGGAGATGAGGAACTTGAAATGAAGCAGACAAGATGGCAGAGACCGGATTCTGAATCCAGCACCGAGTACTCTTCTACCGGAACAGACTGCGAGCATGTAGACTTAGTTGGGCCATGGAGACAGAACCCAGCCAGCACCAATGTGTCCATCTCCTTCGAAGATGATCCAGTGCATGAGTCAGTCTGCGAGATCCTCAGGAACGAGTACAGCTCTGAGCCTGCATCGCCCTACATCTTCGATGACGTAGAGGCCCAGTTGGGCCTGTCAGTCCTTACATCTTTAGGACAATCGGAAGATGAGGATGACGAGTCGGACGAGGCGTTTGCCGATTGTATGGAAACTTTTGACGATCCGACTCCAGAGCCGCGCTTGGTGGCAGCTATCACAGAACACGATCCAGCCACTTCCAACACTGAACCAGAGCAGATTGAGCCAGATTTCTTAGACGATCACACTATTCCTGAGCTCAAACCCCTACCCACAACCTTGAAATATGCCTTCCTTGCGGGCCAAGACAAGAAATTTCCGGTCATTATCAGTTCGCAATTGACCGAGGAGCAGGAATCTCGCTTGCTAGAGATCCTGGAGAAAAACCGCAAGGCGATAGGCTGGAGCATTTCCGATCTCCATAGGATAAATCCCGCTCTGTGTTCGCACCATATTTACTTGGAGAACAAAGCCAAACCCTCTCGTGAATCCCAACACCGGTTGAATCCAAATTTATGAGAGGTCGTGAAAAAAGAGATAGAAAAATGGTGCGACGCGGGTTTCATTTACCCAATCTCCGACTCTAAGTGGGTGGCCCCAATCCATGTTGTCCCGAAGAAGTCAGGAATTCAGACGACCACCAACGAGAACGGAGAGGAGATCGTGACGAGAGTACCCACGTCGTGGCGCGTCTGTGTGGATTATAGACGCCTGAATGCCGCGACGAAGAAGGATCATTTCCCCCTACCGTTCATTGATCAGATTTTAGAAAGATTAGCGGGGAAAGAATTCTTCTGCTTCCTAGATGGGTTCTCGGGCTACAATCAAGTAGCCATAGCTCCGGAGGACCAAGAAAAGACCACGTTTACATGCCTCTTTGGTACCTATGCTTTCAGGCGCATGCCTTTTGGGTTATGCAATGCTCTAGGTACTTTTCAAAGGTGCATGATTGCTGTATTCGCCGAAATGGTCGGCGAATTCCTGGAAGTCTTCATGGATGACTTCTCGGTCCACGGCGATTCTTTCGATTCCTGTCTTAGGAATCTGGACCGAGTCCTCAAGAGATGTTGTGAGGTTAATCTGGTGCTCTCCTGGGAGAAAAGTCACTTCATGGTGACGGAGGGCATAGTGTTGGGGCATGTCATCTCCAAGAGAGGAATGGAGGTTGACCCTGCCAAGGTGGACGTGATCAGACGACTCCAGCCACCAACCAACGTAAGACAGTTGCCCGACCGCTAACTGAGCTTTTAGGCAAAGACATGGAGTTTATTGTAGATCACAAATGTCTTGAGGCCTTTAAGCTTTTACAAGGAATGATCATGGACGCACCCATCCTACAAGCCCCAGATTGGTCTCTACCTTTTGAGATCATGACGGACGCCTCTGATTATGCTGTTGGGGCTGTATTGGGACAAAGAAGAGATGGCGTCCCGTTTGCAATTCACTACGCAAGCAAAGTGCTTGATTCTGCTCAGCGTAACTATACAGTTACAGAAAAGGAAATGCTTGCGGTAGTGTTTGCCTTGGACAAATTCAGATCTCACCTAATTGGATCCAAGGTAACTGTGTTCACAGACCACACGGCACTACGGTATTTGATGGAAAAGAAGGACGCGAAGGCGCGTCTTCTTCGTTGGATTTTACTTATCTAGGAGTTTGATTTGGACATCCGTGATAAACCTGGAAAGAAAAACGTAGTGGCTGATCATCTTTCTCATCTCGAAGATCTTAATACTTCCGAGGTTTCACCAATTCGAGACTCCTTCCCTGACGAGTCGATTTTTGTTATCGACTCACTCCCATGGTACGCCAATATCGTGAATTATTTTGTCTCCAAGAAAGTTCCCGAAGATTGGCCCAAGAGCCAAATCGACCGACTAAAGTCGGACGCAAGACACTACCATTGGGAGGATCCGATCCTTTTCTTTGAAGGACCGGATTGTGTCTGGAGATGTTGTATTCCTCAGGAGGAATACCAGAGTGTCCTTTCTTTATGCCATAGCTTAGAGGCACGAGGACACCACTCCGGGAAGAGGACCGCATGGAAGGTACTTCAGTGTGGCTTCTACTGGCCGACTCTGTTTCGCGATGCCACCGCCTTCGCGAAGTCGTGCCCAGTTTGCCTGAGAATGGGAGGAACCGTTGGTTCCAAGGATGAGATGCCAATGCAGCCGGTCATCATTTGTGATGTCTTTGACGCCTGGGGCATCGATTTCATGGGCCCATTCCCTGTCAGCCACGGGTTCGAATACATCCTCCTTGCGGTAGATTATCTGTCCAGATGGGTGGAGGCTATCCCGACCCGAGTCGCAGACAGCAGGACTGTCTGTAAATTCATCAGAGAGCATATAATCTCTAGATTCGGGATCCCCAAAATGATGATATCAGACGGGGGTAGCCACTTTGTGAATCGGGAGGTGAAGAAACTCCTGAAGGACTACGGCATCGAACACCGTGTCGCGAGTCCTTACCACCCACAAACCAATGGTATGGCTGAGGTGTCAAATAGGGAGGTGAAAACCATATTGCAAAAGCTTGTCTGCCCAAACAGGAAGGACTGGTCTCAGATCTTGGATCAAGTCCTCTGGGCGTATAGGACGGCTTACAAGACACTGTTAGGCACCTCCCCGTTCCGAATGGTATTCGGAAAGCCGTGCCATTTGCCCGCAGAGTTAGTGCACAAATCAGAATGGGCAATCAAAAAGGTCAACTGGAACACACACCTGGGTCAGAAGCAGAGAGACATGGATCTGAATGAGCTTGTGGAAGTCAGAAACCGCGCATATGACAACAGTTTAGTGTACAAGGACAAGGTAAAGCGTTGGCATGATAGATATATCAGACGAAAGACCTTTGTTCCTGGACAGAAGGTATGGTTGTTCAATGCTAGGCTGAAGATTTTCCAAGGAAAGTTGAAGTCTAAGTGGACAGGCCCATTTGTCATCCGTACGATGCATGATAGTGGATGTGTCGAGATCTCAGATCTTGCAGAGGACGCACCGACATTCCTAGTGAATGGACAGCTGTTGAAGCACGTCGTCGAATCCAATGAGCAGTTAGTCCATGTTGAGGAGATTGTATTCATGCGCGAGACAGATACAGCAGATTCACATCGAGCCGCGTATGAGACCTTGCAGCAATGAACTCCAGCCATCAGCAGCATCTTGAAAGATTCACACCGACTCATCTGTGTATATCATCATTCTTGTACATCCTACCCTTTCTCCCGTGACTTCAGCAACCCATCCCCGCCTCATCAGAGCACTATCTTGGACTATACTTAGGATAACCAGATCCTAAGTATAGGGGGGAAGGGTCACCTAAGTCGGCTTACTGTACATTCTCCAGATCACATTGGTCCTCATACTCATTTCCTACCTATACTTAGGCTGACCTAAGCCTAAGTATAGGGGGGACCGATGCCCGCATTGTATATTCAGCCACTACCCATCTTTCCCTTGCCCGCCCCATTTCTGATCTTCTTCTACACTTAGGCTGCCAGAGCCTAAGTATAGGGGGGCGAGACGACTTCTATACTTTTTTGTTCCTTTAGCTCTCCTACACTTAGCACGAGCTATGTCTTTTTCCTCGCTCTTCGTGCTCTGAGGACATAGCACACGCTAAGTATAGGGGGCGTGTATATATTACATATATACTTTACCCATAGCTCGTACTTTCGCGTATTTTCGCATATTTTTTTATATATTTTACAATAATTACGGGTGGGTAAAAATCAAAAAAAATGAAAAATTAAAATGAAAAGAGGCTTCTTATTTACTCTTGCATATCATCTTTGCATCCAAGAAAAAGAAAAAGAGTCTTGCATTTTCATAGCATGATATCTCATCTCATCTGCATAACTTTGCATATGCAAAGTGAAAAGCTAGTGGGTTCTGGACCAAGTTATGAGTAGATATTGAGGATGGACCTGATTTGACCTTAATCCACCTAATTTCAGAGGAACCTTATAGGAACTGGAGTTAAGACTTCTCAGGTCAAGTGACTTAATTCTTTGAGTCCGCAAGTCTATGTTCACATGTCATCTTGATTAGTCTAAGTAGAATATCTCGTGCATACGTAGGATTCTTTTAGATAATGACCTAACTTGGACAAGCACTATGCACGTAGCTCTTCATTGATGAGGTGGTGAGGAAGTAGAATCCTTTAGCTTGGAGTAGCACACGGGTGGAAACATCCGTCCTCCTCTAGGGAGGGTAGTGTGTCTCAACCTAGTCTGGTGGTGTTGACATCTAAGGACAGGATGCTGTGGGTTGCAATAATGCTTCAAAAGAGGGATAGTCTACTGACTCAAGAGGAAAAACTCCTGATGTACATGCTGCACTTTGAAAAAAAAAGCAAAAACTCCAAAAAAATCAGACAGGTTCAAGAAAAAATAAAATACCTGTCGGAGACTGTATACCAGTAAAGAAATGCAGCTGGATGACTTGGCTACACTGGTCAGGCATCCCGGGATAGGTAGCTACACTGGCTACCGTCCATTCTCTTCTCTACCCCCTCCTCTTGAGTTGGTCGCACTTGAACTTAGAAGGGAATACCCCTCTCCTCGAGGAAAGAGTTACTGGACCCGGTTATTGAGTTACCTCGTTAGAGGAGGCTGGTTCCGAGCCATTTCTGATGTGGAGAGTTACAAATCACTTACACAGTACAAGTAAGAATCATAGTCGTCAGAAATTTGCGTTTGAGGATTTGTTCTGACCTGACTGTTGAGGAGTCTTGAATAGAAGACTTGTGGAACTTGAAGTCTGTTAGGTCTTAAGCTCAGGTCCAAATAAGGTTCCGCCACACAACTAATCCAAAGGTCGAGTCAGGCCCCATTTTTAACTTTTGTTCATGACCTTGGTATGGAACCCAAAATCATTTCACTCTTGCATTTCATTTAGTTGCTCGGGGACGATCAAGGTTTAAGTATAGGGGGTTGATGAATCTGTGATTCATCACTTCAAAAGTCAAAAATAGAGCCTTGTTCCCGAGAAAATAGATGCATGTTTCCCTTTATATAGCATAAATAGCATTCTTGCATACATTCAAAATTCATACATGTTAGCAGTCCATTTGCATTTAAATAAGAAGCCAAAAATCACTTGTAAAATACCCATTCACTAAAATAATCTCTTCTCTATAATTTGTACTCCTTAGTTAATCATATAGGGAAGAATGCCAAAAATCCCCTTTGTAAAATAGCCAATAAAGCCTGAGAACCCATGTACACTAAAATGCACATAAAGCCCTCATACAAACTTAGAATTAGGTCTACTTACTCTTAGAATACTACAAATTAATAGACCTTTAAAATGAGACTAATTTCATTGAATTTGGAGCTTGTATGGGAAAGTTGGGTTTTTGGGGCCACTTTGTAGACTACATAGGTGTATAATTGTATCTTTGTATTTATGTATCATATTTGACCTCATCTCCGTCTTTGGTCAACATGAAACTTGTAGATCTCATCGAGATCTACAACTTTCATGTTTTGAGTTTTTCCAAATTCGGCCCCCTCTTCTCTTTACACGTGTATCTTCTTCCAGCCACTCACAGCAGGCCACGTGGCGCCCTCTGGTTGCGCCACGCGGCCCGCTCCCCTTGCCTCATCCGCCTCATCTTCCAGCCGTTGGATCTCCTCCTGAGATCCAACGACTCCAGGTATTCCACGCACGCCCTTTGTCTGGGCCGTCAGATCATCTCATGCCTTCAATCCGCACCATCCGCTCGCGCCTCTTCCAGAGCTCGCCACGTGGCGGCAGATGAACCATCTGATCGAGCCCATCACAGCCGCTCCTCCGTTGGCGTTCCTCGTCCCTTCGATCCTCTCCATCTCCTCATCCAAGCCGTTCGCCCGCGCTTCGCCCAACGCCCTCCACGAGGCGCGATCACGGCCCATCATCTACGCGCCTTGATCTAATCACCCACGTCCCATACCGCTTCGATCATCACCGTTGGATCACCTGATCCAACGGTGGAGCTCCGTCGTCTACCTCCGGACGCCACTCACCCACGATCTCTCCCCTTGCGAAACAAGCCGCCCCCTTCCTATTCTTGGCAGCACCTCATCCACCCTCTCCGACCACCAACACCACCACGATGGAGAGCACTCCTCCCTCACCCTCGCCAGCTCCCTCGCTTCCCATGACTCCCACCAGAGTCGCCCCACGTCGACCACAAACCTCACCTCGTCACCAGCCAACCCACCAACTCCATCCTATAAATACACCACCACCGGCCAACTTCAGCCGCATCCGCCACTCCAGAGAGCTTCCTTGAGCTCCGAGCTTTCGATTGGTGACATCAATTCGACGATTCCGTGAGCGACGAAGGGCTTCTTCTCCGGCGAGATCCACGGCAACTCCGTCGTGTCGCAGCGACTCCTCCGAGCAGCTGCTGGAGCTCGGAACATCACCGGTCCCTCGAGCGATGACCTGGACCCCAAGAGAGAGGTCCAATCCCCAGGTGAACCCCTCTATCCATCTCCGATCTTTTTCTTAATTTTCTTTTATCTTCTCCGATTTTATTCGTCGCCACCGATCAACCTCTCGCTTCCATTCCATCTCGCCGAGCTTCGCGTCGAAGCTCCCATCCTCGCGGTAGCTTTCACGACCCCCGACGACGCACGTCAACCTTCATCAGCTCAGCTCCGCCACTTGGCCGGAGCACCATCGCCTACCCATCTTCCGCACGCCTTAGGCCTCGCCGACTACCTCCACCTCTCCACAAACGCACGCACGAGCTCCGGCTCTCTCTTTAACACTTGCAGGTACCCCGCGTCTCATTGAACGGAAGCTCGCCGGAGTCATCTTTGAGCTTCGTCGCCAGCAACCTCCGACGGCCCTCTCTCACTCCTGAGGTCACCGGAGGCTTCGTCGACCATCCATGCATCTTCCGAGATACCTCCGACTCGCCATCGACCTTCACCGACGACGGGAGGGAAGGGCGGAGCAAAGACAGCAACGTCGGAGCCCCGCCTTCTCCTCCGCAGGAGGCGGAGGGCCGTCGAGGAAGAAGCCCCAGAGGCCGTTCGATCATCTCGATCGAACGGTTCGCAGTCAGCCACGTCGCCCGCCCACCGGAGCTGCCAACGACCGTAGGATCATCATTGATCCCACGCTCAGGAGAACGCCACGTCATCATCTGCAGCCTCCATCGACCACCGTTAGATCTATCCAGATCTGACGGATTCTGATCTCGCCACGCATCATTACCGCCATCCTTTGGATCGATCTTGATCCAAAGGCCCGCAGCCAGCCACGTCGACGAAGACCGAGCCTTGCCCCCAACCCTAGGCTCGGACGACCCGAGGCTACACCGAGCCTCACTCCAGACCTCCACCGTCGCCCGAGCCTCGGCCCGAGCCTCCGCAGCCATCCGAGCCTAGGCCGCCCACGTGAGGAGCACGTGCGGCCTGGGAAAATTACACAGAGGCCCCTAGAGCTTTCCATATTTGCAAAAAGGACCCTGTGGAGCTGAGCCCACGTGAGGAGTACGTGCCCTGTGGAGAATCTGCACTCAAGCCCCCAGCATTATAGGTAATTGCATTTTAGTCCCTGTCCGCATATTTGCTTATTGTATTTTTATTTTTCTGTATTGCATTTACACCCCTGTGTTTGCACGCATCCCTAGGTTGCATTTTACATCATTTTACAAATCTAAAAATTGCATTTTGTTGAGAAACTTGTCCTCTGTCTATTGGTCCACGTGTCACATTTTTGTAATTCCAGCAGAATTATTAATGAATTAATTTGTGCAATTTTGAAATATTTTGCCCAGTGACACCTTTTAATTTGTGGTTAATTCTCTGTACTTCCAAAAATCATCAAAAATTCACAGTAGCTTAAGGACAGTATTCTTAACATACCATAAAAATTTCATGTCATTTACACACATATCGAGGCCTAAATAAATTGTTGAGTGATTTTCTTATTTTAATTTTAATTAATTCATTTCACAGTGAAATTAAGATCTGTTAATTTTCCTGGATCCCTTATCATTAGTGCTATCTAGGATAATTTTAGTTCTTGAAAAAATTGTGGTTTGCTATTTATTAAAAATTAAATATTGAGAATCACCCTGTCTGCATATTTAATTTCCAGTAAATCCATTTAGTGTCTGAAAAATCCAAAAAAATAGGGTAACTCATTTTCATCATAATTAATCATCAGGCCAATTTTTAGAATTTTTGGACTTCATTTGATATCTTAATTAAATTAAACGATAAATTGGCCTGCATGTTTGCATAAGTCTGCATAGAAATTGAAAAAGACAAAAAAAGTACTCCCTCGAAAATTCAACACTTAGATACTTGCTTAAAATTGACCTAAGGAGACAGATGCCTCCCTGAGATCGACCTTGGACTCCACCAAGTAAAAAAAAATCTGCCGCTTAAAATTAACTTAACATTAATCGATAAGCGGGTTTTTGACTAGCCTCTCGTATCCGACTGCAACGAATTACTAACATTAATTTGGACATTAATTTGACCGGATTAACAAAGGGTGCGGGACGGTTATCAGTGTCCCACAAGTCCCTCTAGAATATTTGCATAAATACCCCACCAGGTACAGGTAATTGCATTATAGTCCATGTTTGCATTTGTTTCTTTTATTTTTTGGTTTATAATTGCATCTAGATCCATGTGTTGGAGTAAACATTTGAACCATTATTTGTCCTCCTTTTGAGATTCTTAAAATTACGTCATAGTGCATTTAATTCCTTATCTTGTGAACATTGAATGATTTTTTATGTGCTAGCGTGGATTTATCATAAATATTGTGGTAGAATTGATTTTTTACCATTTTACGATCCTTAATTCATAGTAATTCACATAATGCTTTAAAAATTCATGAAAAATCATATTGGTTAGAATTAATTGTTTCCTGATATATGCCCCAAAATCACATCATCTACATGCATATTCCTCCTTCACCAACAACAACAACAAAGCCTTTTCCCACAATTAAGTAGGGTCGGCTACATAGATTCTTCGTCTCCATTCAGATCTATCTTGGGTCAATCCCGGGCTTATATGCACAAAACAAAGATCCCTTCGTATGGTCTCTTTCCAACACTTCTTGGGCCGTCCCCGCCCTCTCTTAGCCGGCTCAACATCCCAACACTCGCATCTCCTAACTGGTGCATCAGCCGATCTTCTTTGCAAATGACCAAACCATCTTAAGTGATTTTCTTGCATCTTATCCTCGATCGAAGCAACACTAACTTTCTTTCTGATTGCATCATTCCGAATCCGATCTTTACGTGTGTGTCTACACATCCACCTTAGCATTTTCATTTCTGCTACAACCAATCTCTGCACATGTCTATGGTTCACAAGCCAACATTCAGATCCATAGAGCATAGCATGTCTCACAGCTGCTTTGTAAAACTGTCCTTTAATTTTTAAAGGAATTTTCTTATCACAGAGAACATCAGAGGTTCCTCTCCACTTTAGCCAGCCTGCATTTATTCTATTAGTAACATCTCCAGTCCCCATCATGTTGCAAAATATATCCCAGATATCTAAAAGAATCTCTCTTCTGAATGTTATCATTACCAATCTTCACCTCAATTCCTTCACCATTGCTTCCATCAAAGGTGCACTCCATATATTTTGTATTAGCCCTACTTGTACGAAATCCTTTACTCTCCAACTCATGTCTCCAGACCTTAAGCTTCTCATTTACTCCATCTCTAGTCTCGTCAATCAACACAATATCATCAACAAATAACATACACCAAGGTAACTCATCCTGAATGTAACTTGTCAACTCGTCCAGAATCAAAGTAAAAAGAAATGGACTCAAAGCTGAACCTTGATGTAAACCAATGTTGATGTCAAAATAGCCAGTCTTCCCAGACGGGGTCCTCACACAAGATAAAGCCCTATCATACATGTCCTTTTATGAGGTTAATGTATAGGATAGGCACTTGTCTCTTCTCCAAAGCTCTCCACAATATCTCTCGTGGGACTGAATCACAAGCCTTCTCCAAATCAATAAAGATCATGTGGAGGTTCTTCCTTTTAGCTCTATAAATCTCCATTTTTCTCCTCAGCAAATGGATGGCTTCAATAGTTGAGCAACCTAGCATGAATCCGAATTGATTTTCTTTTACGTTGGAAACTTGCCTCGATCTTCTTTTGATCACACGTTCCCAAATTTTCAACTCATCAGCTTGATACCTCTGTAATTTGAACAATTTTGAATGTCTCCTTTATTCTTATAAAGAGGCACCATGATACTCCTCCTCCAATCTTCAGGCATTTTCTTGCTTCTCCAAATAACATTGAATAGATTCATAAGCCAAGTCAAACCACGCTCACCTAAAACTTTTCATACTTCTACAAGAATGTCATCCGGTCCTACACTTTTCCCAGGTCTTATAACCTTCAAAGCCTCCTCTACTTCCTTTCTTTGTATCCGTCTATAGCTTGCATGATTCAAGTAACTTTCACTACAAGCTAGATCACCCAAAGTGATCTCTCTATTTCCTTCCTCAATGAAAAGTTTATGGAAGTACTGCTCCCATCTAGTCTTTATATCTTTCTGAGTAACAAGCACGCGACCTTCCTCATCCTTAATGCATCCCACTTGAGAAAGGTCTTTGGTCTTTCTTTCTCTTACTTTGGCCAACCTGAATGTATCCTTCTGGCCCTCCTTAGAGTCGAGATTTTTACACAAAACTTCATAAGCTTTTGACTTAGCTTCGCTTACAGCCTTCTTTGCTTCCTTCTTCGCTATTTTGTAGTTTGTGACGGTTTCCTTTGTTCTATCCTTAGACATAGCTTTAAAGCATGCTCTTTTAATTTTTAGCTTCTCTTGCACCCCTTCACTCCACCACCAAGCCTCCTTTTGACCTGGGGCTCCTCCCTTTGACTCACCTAGAATCTCTTTGGCTACCTTTCGGATACAAGATTCTATTGCCTCCCACATCTCGTTTGCATTTCCACTACAATCCCAAGATAAGTCTTCTGAAACCTTCTCCCTGAAGCTCGATTTCTTCAGTGGAAGATTTCACCATCTAGTTCTAGTGATCTTAGGAACCCTCCTTTTCTTTACCATCCCTTTTATTTGTACATCCAAGACTAACAAGCGATGTTGGGTTGCCAAACTCTCTCATGGGCTTACTTTGCAGTCTTTACAACACAACTGATCTCTTCTCCTCAGCGCAAAGTAATCTATCTGTGTTCTAGTTGGCCCACTCTTATAAGTAATTAAATGCTCCTCCCTCTTCTTGAAGAGAGTGTTTGCTATGAAAAGATCATATGCCGTTACAAAATCCAAGATGACCTTTCCCTTTTCATTTCTATCCCCAAAACCATGTCCTTCATGAACACTAGCATACCCTGAAGCATCTTTTCCCACATGTCCATTAAGATCTCCACCTATGCAAATCATCTCTCTTTGTGGGATTCCTTGTAAAATCTTATCTAGATCCTCCCAAAAAGCTTGTTTAGCCATTTCATCTAAACTAATTTGCGGTGCATAAACTGAGGTTATATTCAGAATTTCTTCTTCAAGCACCAATTTTAGCAAAATAACCCGATCCCCGAATCTTTGCACCTCAACCACACAATCCTTCAAATCCTTATGAACAACCACTCCAACACCGTTTCTACCCTTATCTTTACCTGAATACCAAAGTTTAAACCATGTCTTCTAGATCTTCCTTGCTTTCTCTCCAACCCATTTAGTCTCTTGAAGACATAGTATATGAATCTTCCTTCTTTCCATCGTATCCACTATCTCCATCAATTTTCCAGTCAAAGTGCCAATATTCCAACTACCAATCCGCAACTTCCGTTGCAATCTCTTTTGGGCTAACTTCTTTACTCGCATGCGTCCATTATGCGAGAACCCTTGTAAATTTTGGACTGCATCCGGGCGGTGATGCAGCGGAACTTGCTTAATTACCCGCATGCGTTCCTCATGCGAGAACCCTTGCAAAGTTTGAACTACATCCAGGCTGCGATGTAGCAGTCCTTGCCAATTTTTCAATGCATTCGGGCGATGCAACACGTCGTAAGTAGGGAACGCCTCAACGAAATCTGTATGTTTGCTTAAATCCATGTTGAAAAGATTCGACTGTCATGAGGCAACTTCCTAAATAGTATTTTTTTTAAAAAATATATTATTTATGGGGATTTTTCAGCCATAGAGACTAGAGAGGCAATCATTAGGGATGCCAGCTGGCACCACCATGGCCTCAAATTTCAGCGAAATTCGGTCGAATTTCTGTTGAATATCGATATCCAGTCGAAATCGAAATTCGACCTAAATGATCGAAATGACCGAAATATGGGGGTCCTAGTACAAAAAATGACCGAAATGACCGAAATTTCGGCCGAAATTCCACTGAAATTCCATCGAAATTCTGTTTTGGTCGATACCGAAATGGTGACCGACGAAACCGACATTTAGGGCCTTAGGCACCACTACCTTTTGTTTTGGTGGCGAATGCCCTACCGTGATGGTTATTAGAACGGTAGATGGTGGTTTCTTCTCTTGTTTAGTGTTGTTGATATTTTTTGTGGCGATCCTGTAGTATGCCGACGGTAACATTTTCTTCGTGGAGGGAGATGTTGGTTCAATAGAGGGAATCCATATGGTGCTCGAGCTCTTTGTATGGTGTCCGGTGCTCTTAATTGCATATCAATAATGAGAAGTCAGCCTTGGCTCCTTTTGGGATGTGCGAGGACGAGGTGGTAGGTAGGGCATGTGACACCACTTTAGAGGCAACGAGGAGCACTCCCAATCTCTTATTTGGGTTTGCCTTTGGTTGGGGCAAGTTGAAGTTGGTTGATTTACAGTCTCTTATGGAGAAGATGAATGGGCTGGTAGGTCTCTTGCTTATCTAGGGGTGGCCATCTGATGCTTTTGAAGGTAGTCTTTTTTGCCATCCCTATTTATTTTCTTGTCCATGCAATCGTGATGCTTATGAATGTGGATAGGGGGCTTGGGGTTCTGTGTTTGGGGAGATGAATAGGACACTGTTGACCAAGTGGGTGACATGCATCTGGGCGGCGGTTTCGATATGCTGAGTAGGTTGGTTCGTAGCATTTTGCGGGGTCACCATCATAGATGTTAAGGCGCACGCCTAGGCGCCCAGGCGCCCTAGCCTGTGCGCCTTGAACATGCGCCTTGCTTTTATTAAAAGAAGCGACGCCTTGGGCCGCCTAGGCGGCCGCCTAGGCACGCCTAGGCGCCTAGGCACGCCTAGGCGCGCCTATCTATCTATCTTTTCATACACACAGTTTCCATGGTATGTAGGTATCTATCTATCTTTTTAATGATGATGTTTATTATAATTGGAAACTGTGTGTTCTGTTGTGTTGGAAGTTGGAAATTGGACTTATGGGGAATAGCAGTGGTTGAGATCATGTGTTTGTTTTGTAATGAGGGACTTTATATGGTCTTCTTTGTCCATTAGTTTGCGAAAAAAGAGTACCGATCACCTCTTCTCTTTTCCAGCAACTGTAGTCTTGTGAAGGACTTCCCCCCTGTCCCCCCTGCTCATCATGTTTCATTATCATGTTTCTTGATTTCTTGATCACCTCATCAGTTTATTGATTTCTTGTTACAGGTTTGTGGAGGAAACTATCAGGATTAATGCTAATATCTTTTTTTTTTGTTATTGGGATGCTAATCTCATCCTCTCTTATGGGTCAGTTCCTTTTTTTGGGTGCTTGATTTAAACTTAGCAGATCTCTGGTTTAACCATGTTGTTCGTTGGATGTCTGACACTTTGGTTTCCTTCTCCCATTTAACTATTTTTTATTGGTAAGTTATTCTTCTATATCCTACAATGAGAAGTGGGATTGCCCTTCTTTGAGCATTACAACTAGCCAGAGAGGAGTTAAGAAATTAAATAATGATAAAAAAGGGTTTCTCAGGAAAACGCCTAGGCGCGCCTAGGCGCCCAGCTTTAATGCCTTGTCGCCTTGCCGCCTTAATAACCATGGTCACCATAGATCTTTCAGTGCAGGTGGGGGCTATGTGTGTCATCGTACTTGTGGAGAGGCTTCTATTTGGTGTTGCCTCATGTTTCTTCGCTTATGCGATGGCTGGGCTTTTGTGCATAGGTTTCGTGCTGGTCCATATGTTCATCCTCTCCTTCAATATGTAGATGACACGATCTTCTTCGTTGGGGGGGATTCGTGAGGCAAAGGGGATCATCGCAGCCCCCTTGGTGTGAAGGAGGTGGAGGTTGAGGCTTGCTGGGTCTCTTTGACGTCCCAAGTTCCAAACACAGAAATCTCTCGCTTAGCTAATTGGGTTTTCCCTTGGTCAGTGGCCAGTTTCATCAAGCTAACTTATAGTGGAGAAGGTTGAGAGACGGCTAGCGGGTTGACATATGTCGTGCCTATCCCGGGGGGGGGATTCTTTTCCTACTTAAGGCGATCTTATCTACAATCCATGTTTTTTTATCATCGCATTTGTTCCTGTGGGGGTTCGAGAGAGACCTTAGTATTTGATATGGAGGTTCATTTGGTCGGACGTCAGTGACACATATGGCATCCCACTAGGGAGTTGCAAGTCAGTAGTTTCGTCTGAGCATTGCGATGGTCTTGGGGTCCTTAGACCGGAGGTGATAAACAAGACACTTCTTGCGAAGTGGGTTACTTGGATTTGAGGTGACGCCTCAAACTTGATGTGCATTTTCCTATATAAGCTTTGTGGTTTTTTGATCCTCTGCTGGTTTTCCCTTGCAACCAGGGATGGTGCAAGCTCCGTCGATCTTCTGGAGGGTGTATGTTCTGTTCGTAAGGCTTACAGGGTGCTTTATGCTTCTATGGTTTTCAATCCTGGGATTGATAAGGTGGAAGACAAGCAGATTTGGAGGTGGAAGATCCTCCAGACGGTGAGGTTTTACAATGGCTATTGGGTAATGACGGATGCTGATTGGAACGCAACGCACTAAGTTTATCCTGAGGGTGGATGGCTCCTGTTGGTGCTGCTCTGAGGGTGCATAAGATGCTGATACCATGTTCTTTGCTTGTGGCACCTCGAGGGACATCTTGGCGGAAGCCAAGCGTGAGGAGGTATCAGTGGAGGATGCCCATGCATGTTAGGATTCCATTGGTCTGTCTCATCAAGTGCTCGTGACTGTGAAGACAGTAGCAACAGCCATCCTATGGGCGATTTGGCTTGGTCATAATGGTGTGATCTTCCTTAAGCAGAGGTTGGAGGTTTTATGTATAGACTGTACTTGATCATGCCAGGATCATATGGGATTCCTATAACCTTGTTACTGGACCTGTGAATATAAGGTGTTCTGGGTGTTCGTCTTTACGACATTGCACCCTTCTTTTAAGAAAAAAGACACATGCCGACTTCCTGATAGTGTCAACCTCCTTATGCACTATAAGTTTGAAATGCTTTCGGCCATTTGATGTGCTAGGGATGAGGTCATTTTTCACGGCCAGTTGTTCTATACAGAAAATGTACTTGAACATTGCAGGGCCCTTTGGCTCGGTCTGGTCGCAGTAGGTTTTTTCATTATTAATTTAATCTAAGTCCTGCGGTGTGTCCTAGATCGGGATAAAAAAGCCTGGGAAGCGTAAGCCCGGTACGAATCAGCAACAATCTCAGACGCCATAACCAAGCAATTTGCAATTTGCCTCCCCGGTACGAAGGCCGACTGAAAAGGGGAAACAAAGTGCTCCAACATCCTACTCAATCTAGCCGCGAAGACTTTAGCAACTATCAAATATAACGCGTTGGAGATAGCAATAGGCCGTAACTCCTCAATCCTTTTAGCACCGTCCCTCTTAGGAAGGAACACCACCAGAGCTTTATTAACACGCTCAAAACCTACATTGCAACGGCAACATTCCACCACCACATCGAGCACCTCCCTGCCGACCAAATCCCATAAGTCTCTGTAAAAATAAACGGGGAAACCATCCAGGTTCGGCGCGCCATCGCCGTTTAGATTCCACACTGCCACCTTCAACTCTTCCAAACTCACCGCCTGAGTTAAGCTAGATGCATGAGCGTCCGACAACTGCGCGGCTCTCTAACCATTCCATCTCCAACGCCTGCCTGCCCCCCTCACGGAAATTTCCTGAAAATGGTCCGCATCCGCTCTCCCCAACTCCCTGTTACCCTCCACCCACACTCCACCAATGATCATCGACCTGATGGCGTTTCCCCTCCGCCTCCCACTAGCAACTCTGTGGAAGAAGGCCGTATTCGCGTCACCCTCCCTGAGCCATCTGTGCCTGGATCTCTGCTTCCACTCGGCGACTCTCTTCCTGTCTTCATCAATAATCTTCCTCTGCACCTCCGCTCTCTGCCTCAACTCGTCCTCTGCCAGCGGACGCTCATCTTCCAAGGCGTCCAGCAGGCTGACCTCGCATTCAGTCGCCCCTCTGACCGCGTGGCGGGCCTTTCTCGAATCCCTCTTGAACGCGCGTAGCCGCGCCCGCAAGGAATCCAGCTTCTGGCCGAATCTCACCGCCGCCAAGCCAGTAACAAACACCGAAGACCAGTGCGAAACCACCAGGTCCCTGAAGGAATCCTCGAGCAGGCAAACCTTTTCGTAGCGGAAGAAGCCACGCGGAGGCGAGAGTTCACCGGAGTCCCACAGGATGGGCGTGTGATCCGACCTAGTTCGAGGCCTGGCAGTAACAAACGCCAGAGGGAAGACCTCCAAAAGCTCTGTCGAAGCCAGAAACCGATCCAGATGAGATCTGGAGCCAGTGCTCCTCCAGGTATACTTTGTGCCTGCAGAATCCAAAACCTCCAGCTCCAGCGAATCCACCACCTCCACGAAGTCTTCAGAGCCGGGGTCCTGACCACCCCTCAATCTCGGCCTGTCCGAAGAAAGCAACGTAACATTAAAGTCCCCTCCCATTAATCAGGGGATGCTTGTGAAAGCCTCCCTAGCGGCCCTAAAATATGCCCATAGCTGATGACGCGCCGACGCCTGACACGGACCGTACACGCAGGATAGCGCAAACATCTCACCCGAGCAAAGGCACTCTAACAGAACCATGAGGACATGGGTTCCCCTTGCTTCCGCCCGTAGAGCGAAAGCCGAACCCCTCCAGGCAACAAGCAACCCACCCGCAAAGCCAACCGCTACAATCAAGCTGAAATCAGAGACCGATCCCGCACCAAATGACTGCCAATCCATGCTCGTGATCGAATCCAACTTAGTTTCTTGCAAGAAGACAACATCACAACCCCACTCCATGAACATCGACCCCAGTACTCTCCTCTTCTCCGGGTCGCCCAGACCCCTTACGTTCCAAGTGAGAATCTTCATTAACATCAACATCTAATATAATATAACCATTTTATTTGTAAAAGATAAGTAATGGTAACTGTTGGAGTATTTGGTTGTGCACCTATTATGTTGTAGATGGGTAAATGGATACCTCTAGGATCCATTTACCCCATCCTGTTGTTTAGTCCCACATCTACCAGTTTGGAGATGCGGAAACTCAATGGGGGCTATATATAGACTCCCACACCCTTGTAGTCCATTGAGAAAAAAAACAATGAAGCATATGCCCCTTTGAGGGCTTCTCTCGTGGTTTCGTCCCGCTCTTTAGGGAGTAGGGTTCCACGTAAAGTTTTTTGTGTTCTTCAATTTCTTTATCTTTATTTCTGATTCCACTTCCGCTTCTTATTTTCTAACATGGTATCAGAGCGAGTTCGATTCTCGAGGATTCTTGTTATGTTCTTTATTTTTGTTTTCGAGTTTCGAGATACAAATCTAGGGTTTCTATTGGAATCCTAATTGTATTATTGAAGAATATTACGAAGATCTATGGTTATGTTCAAGTTTATGTCAGAGATTATTCAATATTTTGATTTGATTCATCAAGTCCAAGAATGATAGGGTTCTATCAAAACCCTAAAATCAATGTGGAGCCGCTCCTCAGACAGCACGAGACGAGATGGGGGCACATGATCCAACCAACAAGTGCAGTCCAGACGATCTGCCTAGGCATCCAGGCTTCACGTCGCTACTTCTGTAGCAGGCATAGCCCTAGGCGGTGAAATCCCTCCTGACGATGACATCTTGAAGCCATTAGTATTGAGGGACGAAGCATTGCTCCCAACTGGCTGCTCTAGGCAATAATCAATCGCATCTTGAAGCCACACCTCCTCTGTATCGATCCAATAGGAGCCCTATAGCAGAACTCCGTTGAGCAGGTCTCCACATCATCAGGTGGCGCCGCACAACCGCTGGCGAGATTCTCCGCTCCTGCACAAACCCCCGATTCAGGGGCTTCATTGGGAGCCCTAAATCCAGGCGATGCAGGATCGCGCGTAGTGGCAACACCGCACCTCGATCCAAGGCTCCAGGCTCAGGCGAAGCCCTCCATCTCTCATCGCATGTTCAGTGGCGTAGGCGGCGCGCGGTCATCGCCTAGGCCTTCCGCTCGTCTGACGACACCTCCTCCAGAGCGGCGGCAGAAGCCCTCCAGGCGGCTCCTCCCATCCTGCCTCACCTCCCTTGTACGCATCCGCTCCTCCGGCTCCATCGCTTCAGCGGCGGCCTCATCGCACGAAACAACCTAGATGCATCAACCCTCCTCCTCGCGCCACACCCATTCGCGGCGATGCCTCCACTGCGCCTCCAGGCTGCTCCAGTGCTGCCGGTGCGAGGCGACACCCCAGAATCGAAGCAACGGTCCTTTTGGTGTGATGGGTTCCCGCAAGTGGGAACCCTAAAAGAGGGGTGACACACGATTTATTGGGGCCCTAAGGGGGCCGATAGCCCTCTCTTATTAAAAAAAATATTGCTGCTGTTGAATGGCCCCGGTGGGCTACGACTGCCTCATTAAAAAGAGAGAGAGAGTGAGGGCTGATTAAGAAAAGGGGAATGAGCAGGCTGATTGAAAAAAAATTATAGCTCCTGGTTAATGCCCAAGGGGGCAGGTTAAAAAAAACCTTACGCAAAATATTTTTAAAAAAGGGAAGCCGTAAAAAAAAGTCAACAACTTATTGGTTTTTCCGAAAAAAGAGTTTGGGCAGCTTATAAAAAATGAAGAAAAGCCGCAAAGAGTTTTTGAGAGTGATTCATGTTTCTCCCATTCTTCATGTCTTCTCCCAACTTTGTCGATGTTGATGTTCCGACCAATATGAGAGAAAGGGGGAGTATATGTAGAGTCACATGTCTATTCAGAGTCATATTCTCCAGAGACAAATATTCCAGACTAGTCGGGTTGTTCAGATACTACAGTTGTTCAGACTCGACGTTAGATGTTTCCGAATCTCCACTTTCAGACATGCACGCGTATGCGGATTTTTCAGATGTGCACATGTATGCCATCATTTGTCATGGTCCCCATCATTCTTGTTGTTGTTAGACCAGAGTTTTCATGTGAGCCATAGGGACTCCATAGCAGAGGACCATTCCCTATGCCATGTGGGCAAGGGTTTTCATGTGGTATCATAGGGACTCCAGAGCAGAGTACCATTCTCTGGGACAGATGTGAGAGATCCAGTTCCACAACGAGGAGACTCCAAGTGTAGTTTCAAACTCGATAGTCAGATTCCGAGTCCTCAGTTTGACTCACACTCCAGCTCGTTCGTCCTCATCACCTGCATGGCATGAGAAGCAACGTCCTCGACAACAGCCGACAGTTGTGCGCGTTGAGTTGATATTGTCCGTAGTGTCCTATAGCGTGAGTTGAGTTTCTTTCTGTTTGTCCAAGCTGAGCATTGCATGCTCCAGCTTGAGGGGGAGTGTCAGAGTATTTGGTTGTGCGTCTATTATGTTGTAGATGGGTAAATGGATACCTCTAGGATCCATTTACCCCATCCTGTTGTTTAATCCCACATCTACCAGTTTGGAGATGTGGAAACTCATTGGGGGGCTATATATAGACCCCCACACCCCTGTAGTCCATTGAGAAAAAACAATAAAGCATATGTCCCTTTGAGGGCTCTCCCGTGGTTTCATCCCGCTCCTTAGAGAGTAGGGTTCCACGTAAAATCTTTTGTGTTCTTCAATTTCTTTATCTTTATTTCTGATTCCGCTTCTGCTTCCTATTTTCTAACAGTAACAAAGCTATTTTGGATTCTATTCTTTTTCATGGTGTCGAGGGATGCACCACTGAGGTCTTTCCCACTTTGGTTTCTTCTAACAGCTTGTTGTGCATACAATATGCACAGTAAAATGACGAAGCCTTCTTTTTAGAAAGCCAGAAACAGGGGGAGACACTCGATGGTGTTCGCCTCATAATTTATTTATTAAAAGAAAACAAAAGAAACAAGTACACAAGTGACATGAACAAAAAGACCAATTACAGATCCCATTCCTCCACTAATCTCGCTGCATGACTCCCCACATTTTCTTTGTAAAAGCATTGCCCCGAGAAGAGTACAACATTCCTCTCCAGCCAAATGGCCCACAGAATGGCGATTGGATAGATTAGCTCCCTCCGCACCCTGCTCTTATTAGCCACCATCGATCCGCAAAAAGACGTCAGATCCACAACGTATAGCCAAGGTAGCCTTGCGTTGGACATGCGAGCCCACGACGAGCCATTATGCAATAAATGTTATTGCGAATATCATTCCCTAATCTGAAATGAAGAATACATAATTTGCATAATATGTCCCTTAGTACAATTAGGGTTATGTACCATGGCCATCTTGATGATCATACAACTGTTGATTTAATTATTGAATCATAGAGATTGGTACTTCGATGAATATCTAAAGAGTTAGATTGAGGACTCATCAAGCACCGTCAAATGATTGTTAAGAGATGATCTCCAGCCAGAGTAGGAGATGGCAATCCTATCTCAGTTAGGTTGATATCTGACCGACCTCTTGATGCAGGTCCTTTGCGTAGGAATAGAGATTCGGAGGTGTCAGATTAGTTAGGTCAAAGAGTTGACTTAACGAGATCGAGATAACCAAAGTCCTATATCGTATGCTGTCACGATACAGGCACACATCCTCTGACTGCAGACAGATGTGTTACTATATGTTTGAGTATGTACATTTGGCAGACCAATAGGTTGATGACCTAATCAAGGTCTATACACCGGCGCGCTGGTGTGCATATAAGGGCATATGAGTAATACGATCTCTCAAAGGGATCATACATGTTCAGTTACTGAACCGGAAGACCTGAGCTCACTCATGAGATATTGGGAAGAATCAAATTCCATGCGCATGGTCGTCTCGCTTTGGAAGCTTGACTGAATTTGTAGGTTTGATATATACTTTTGGAAAGTATATGATCAAGACCTAGGTATGATATATGCTTTTGGAAAGTATATGATCGATACCGACTTCCAATGATCGAATGAGAAACTTACTGATAGAACCCTGAAGTGGACAGTGTAAAGTTGATCTAATACTTCGGGTTTATTCTGAGTCTTCCATTATGCAGGATGTACATGTATTAGGAATACCTGAGGGTGATGTGATCATAAACGATTGTATAACCATGACGCTTCCATTCCTAGGGAGTGATGAAACGGGTCTGGATTTTAGTGACTCCTCTCAGTAGAGAAGTAATATGATCTTAGTCCAAATGTTGGACATTGATCTGAATGTGATTCTGATGCAATGAGAAGATTAGATTTGCGGTCTTGATTTAATCAAGCATCTATGGGAGGCCCGCGATCTGGACTTGAGATATGATCTCAATGTCCATGTCCCGATACGTGGAACAATACAATCGCCCTGTCCTTATCTCCAAGTATTCGCGGAGAAAGCGCATTATCCTTGAAAGAGTTCATGGATAATTCTATTGTTGATATATGTATCCGAGTATTGAGAAAATGGATAATTAAATGTGATTTAATTATCATGAATAATATGAATTTGATTCATATTATAAGGAGAGTTATCTTAGATAATTAAATGTGATTTGATTATCAAAGATGTAAATAATGTGAATGTGATTCATATTATTTGAACACATGAGAATAAGTTATCCACTATAATTAAATGTGATTTAATTATTATGGATAAGAATAAAGTGGATAGTAATATCCAATTATTCATAATATATTATAAATGTGATTTATAATGTATTAAAGAGAGCTAATTATAATTTATATTTGTTGATTAATTATTATGTGTATTGGATGCACATTGTGTAATTAATTGATAATATAAATTATATGTTGTTTTGGGTTGTGAATGTGATTCACAATTTTCCAATGTCAAGATTGCAATATTCTCAAATATAATTGTGAATTATTTTTTGAAGAATAAAATTCCAACAAATAGTTGTTGGAAATAAGTAGAGAGAAATTCAAGGAGATATGCAATCTCATGGATTTCCATGAGATTGCCCTCCCCATATGGAAGGGGTGGGCGGCACCCAATTCCCTTGTGGGATTGATGGCCGTCCACTTCCTTTTATGGGGATGGATGATCTCCTTTGTATTTCACTCCTTATTTGATTGATTTAATTTTGGTATTAATATATATTTGATTTATCAAATATATTTTAATCTAAATTAAATCACAAGTTGTTGGCTTTTAACCAACAACAATCTTGACCATTGGAGCCTAAAAAAAAAACAATCTTGACCATTGGATTGACATAAATCAATCTCATCCATTGATTTTATATGTCCCATGGATTGAGATCCATGGATCCCAAAACCCTATAAATAGAGAGGCTTACCCATGCTCTCTCTTGACACATAATGCTTGAGAAGCATATCTCTCTCTCTCTCATTCTCTCCACACGTCTACTCTCTCTCCCTCTCATATGGCCGTCCACCATGGATGCCTTAGAGGGAATCTCCATCGCCGCAACGTCGTCATTATGCTGCCCGATCGTCTGTTCATGGATCTCCGTCTACTTCGGTGCGCCTCGCTCGTGAAGAAGACATCGGATCTCGTGTATCGAGATCAGGAGATCCGCCGCTTGTATCATCAACATGGATTGCGAGAAGCACACGGTTCATCCCCGCGCTCGCAAGCGTCTCCTCCGTCGGATCGGACTTGAGACAGGAGGTCTCTTCGTTTAGAGACTCGATCGCAACCACGCTTCAAGAGGTAATCCTATTACTTGTTTGTGGTTTAGACGAAATGATCCGAGAAGTGTTCTTGGATCATGTGGTTTCGTCGCATGAAAATTTTTTAAATTCCGCTGCATCGAGCAACTAGTGCGACTAGTCGCTCCTCGTTGTATTCGATACGATGCTCACGCTTCCGTGATGCGCTTGAGGATCTAACCATATCCTTCACGTGGTATCAGAGCCTTAGGTCGAAGGTTTTGGATACGATCCATAACCGAAGGCGACTTGGGTTTGTTAGGGTTGTGAAAGTTTTATCGCATTTCATTTTCGCATCTCTGTTTAGTGTAATTTTTCGACCCTGTTTAAATTGTTTAAACACGAATATAACACTTGGATTTTATTCCCCATTAAATAAGGAAACCATAGGATCTGAGTTTACGTAATTTGGATTCCGTTTGCTCTAGATATGGTTGTTTTAATGAACATGTATTCACTGTTACGGGAACTACGAATCTTAACATAATTAAAGAGTTAATTACTGTTTAGAGACGCCTCGAAATGCGTGCAAATCACATAGGTTCTGTTGTAAATCAAATTAGCAGGAAACTTACTTTGCTTAATTTGGATTTAGATTGATTGAGATATGCTAATTTTAATAAGTAGGGGTCACTGTTGAAATTACTTTCCTAATCAAGAAACATGTGATTGTTAATTAGTGAAATTAATTGTTAATTTCATGAAAAAATTATGGAAAATATTTGAGAAATATTGGATGATGATTATTTCCTTAATTGACTTGGCCTCAACCAACTAATTGATTAGGTTTGATCTAGATCATAATTGGAAACACAATCATCAAACTCCTTGCTTGAATTGGATTGGGAATTTGTCTAGCAAATTTTCTTATAATAAAAAATTGTTTTGATTACTATACTATAATTTCGGTTGAAGAACCGATGATCATGTCAAGTACAAATTGATCAATTTGGCATTATCCTTTCCCGAGGCGGATATGGTGACTAGTCGGAGATCGCTGGGTTAGCGGGTTGCAACGTATGTGGTCCATCCCACTCTCGCCTACACTGGCCATGACAGCGGGTAGGGCCGGGATAATGTCTGAGGGATTAAGTTGTATTTTTCCAATTATTAAAATACGAATTTATACGTACTTTGAGAATAATACCATATATATTCAAGCATAACAATCAAGTTTGATTGATTGAATTGGATTGATAATTAATTTAATGTGATTGAATTGATTATGTCCAATTGAAATACTCTAATATGATTAGAGTTGATAATTCCCTTGGAAGAATTAATTATATGAATGTGATTCATGATAATTAATTAGAATTTGAATATGATATGGAGGATCACAAAAGTGACATCCATGGTCTCCCGTCAAGGTGAAGGGTTCCATCGCCAGGGATTGTATATAGGAGACGCCTGTCCGAAGTGACAACTCCTATATGCAAGCGCATCTGGATCGGGCTCTTTGCTTCTCGAAAGAGTAAGGTTGTATGCGTAGTGACACCAATATCAGATCCTCATATTATTGGGGCGATATTGGATTGCGCATAGCGAGTTCTATTCCTGTTGACGGTTGATTCAATTAATGACGGGTCAACATCACCTTAGGGGTGGTGGGCTCGGGTATTAAAGACCGAATTGGGAGATGCGGGTTGGACTTGCAAGGCGGAATGTGTTCCCGCTTCTTTTTATCGGAGTTGCAAATTCTCATATTATTGGGATGTAACAAAGATAAGGAAGGAGATCCCAGATCTTGCTGAGATATAATGGTAAGCATATCTCTTACATTGAAAGTGATTAAGTGAATGAACTTTCAGTGTTGACAAGGCAAGACAACTTTGATATAAAAATTCCTAAATCAAAGTAAATTAAATATTTATATATATTTATGCAAATTTCTTATTTCAGATAATCCTTCATTAATCCTACTCAATGTTATACTCAATAATAATCAGTAGAATATCATGGATTGGACCTACGATCCAGATATTGTACTTGCAATTGGATACATAATGTATGTGGTTGCAATGTGCAAGTTTCCTCATAATAATGAGGAATGACAATTAAATAGACAATAGATCTACAACCCTAGGGTTTGTATGTCTCTATAGTCTTGATCTCTCATCGAATGCACTTTGGAAGTGACATGTCGATGATGATCGCAATTGTCAAATAATCCTTATAAAATCAATGAAGATAGGCATACATATGTGCTCTTGACATTTAATCATGAATGACATGGTTCTCTGCATCATGTAGAATGCTAGCTCTATAAGAGATGATGTATTCAAATTGTTTGAGTACCTACCTGAACCTATGTTTTTTTAAGAGATTAGATGGATGTAGATGATGAGTGTCATCATTCTACTGTCTATACTCTAGTCATTCATGAAGCTTCATAATATTCATATTGTATGAATTGGGTGAAGCATGTATACATGTCGAAATGCTCTTAGATTAAATTCTTTTGAATTTAACATAAGAGGTCCTTAGTCTTAAGCAATGGCTGTTTATAGATAAAGGGAGCGCAGTGGAAGCATGGGTTGAACCCAAGCAAGAAGTATAATCAAAGAGTTGACTGTACTTCTGTGACTTCCATATGACATCCAAAGAGTTGGATGAATGCCAATACTGCAATATGCTGATGTGTTGATAGTATGACTATCAAATCTATCTAGAATCCTTAAAGAAGGAATCGAATAATACATCAGAATAACCTACATATAATCATTGAAATTGACTTACTTATTTGATAAGGTAAGCCTAATAATTGTATCTCAATCTTCTAATGACACTTGCAATTGGTTGCATATGTATTAGAGTATGATCTTAAGGTTTATTGGTCATCCATGTTGAAAGTGATGCAAGTGTTGCAACAATGTCCATTAGATCAATATACTTCATATTTTCAGTGGGAGCCCTTAGTCTTAGAGAATGTCTCTATGACCTAGATATTAGAATACACTCATTGTTTATTTCTAATTGTTGGATATAAACATGAATTTTGTAATAAATCTATCATAAAGAGTTATGATGGAGATATTTCAGATAGTAATCTAAAATCTAGTGGACTCTATTAAATTAGAAAATAAATGAATGGTTCATTAAGATTTCTAATACTGAAAATTAAACCTTTAAAGATCAATAGGAGGATAAAGATCATTTGACAATGATCTGGCATCAAGTTTTGGACATATGTCTTTTAATGAGATCAATGGACTAGTAAGACATGAAACTTTAGATTGTCTAAAGATTCAAATCTCACATACTTGTGAATATTGTATTTAAAGTAAAAAATGTCCAATACACCCTTCTTTGGGAAAGGTGTAAGATGTTAAGGTATTCAAAATCTCATACATATTGATGTATGTGAATCATCTATATCAGAATAAACATTATGGATATGTGATATCTATTAGTGATTATTTGTGATATGAGATTTCTTCTCTTCACTTAGGAAACTTTGAAATGTTCAAAGATTTCACAATTTTGGTTTAGAACCAAAGTTTGAAGGAAGACGAACTGAATTTGATCTAACCAAGGTAGCCTGTACCTATTAGATGAATTCAAGAAATACCTTATGGAGATATGAATATCATTCCTATCTCAATCCTCCTAATGAACCTTAACTCACTGGAGTTGAAGGGAGATACAATTGATCATGTGTGACATGATTTAATCAGTGATTAATCCTAGCATAATTATCTCTTAGTTTCCAAGGTATATATGTAGTAGAGACTGCATTATATACTTAATAAGGTTCCATGCATGTAAGCTGGAATCTAGCACTAGAGAGTGCTACTTCATTAAGAAAATAAAAGATGGTATTGTATACCTACTTTATGACCATGAGATTCTTAAAGGATCTCATCTCTGAGAATGTGATTCTTAGAGGATGACTCTCTTAAGAATCAAGATAAAAATGAAGTAAAGGAACTCATTTATTCTTGAGAAGATAATGAGGCTCCTAAAAATTGAAAACTAAAAGGACAATTAAAGATGAAACACTAATACCTCTTCAAATGAGTTTGAGGATGGATTCCATGTGTCAGAGAAATCTGACAATGATCGGATTTCATATGATGAAATTCCTGAGGATCATAACATGGAAAGATGGATGTTAGCAATAAAGTCTAAAGTAGACTTCATATACAAGTGTTGTATATGGACCCTCGAGGATCCACCTATATGGGTAAGACCCATTAAAGTTTAAATGCATCTTCAAGAGAAAGAGGGAACCTGATGAGAAGGTAGAGACCTTCAAAGTACGGTTCGTAGCTATGAGCTACACACCGAAGAGAAGACATCACTTGTGATGAGACTTGCTCTCCAGTGACCTTGCTTTAACCCATCAGAATATTGCTAACCATAGCTACACTCAAATAAGCTTCTTGTAGTTGGAATATTGGATTTGATGAAATCATAGATGTTATGGTTTCAGATAAAATCTTGCTAAACCATATGAAGCTTAGTGGGAGTACCTTTGTATTCATCGTGCTAAATGTAGATAATATCGTAATCATTTGGAATGATATAAGGATGATAATAAGTGTTTTATAAACTGGCTATTCCATACCTTGAAATATGATTTCAAAGATACCTCTTAGATCTTAGTTCTGAAGTTGTTCAGAAGCAAAGAGTAGAGGATATTGGGACTGTCACATTTGTAGTGCACCTTGGACATATTCTATTCTTAGAAATTCCAAGAAAGGCTTCCATCCCTTAAGATATGGTACTGACCTATCTAAAGGGATAGCACCTCAAAGAGTTGAGGAAGTGAATGCTAGAACTGCTTGCACTTGTGCATCAGTTACGAGAAGACTGAGTGTATGTTGGATGTGTACGAATACCAGATGTCTTCCATGCAGTGGGAGTAGTAAACTGTTACTAATCCCACTATGGAAATAAAACACTTGATTGCAGTAATAACAAAATCTTCATAGATGATAAGATTTTTGAGATAGTGATCTCAAAATCTTATCTTCAAGTACTTAAGACTTTATAGATAGTGATCTAAAAGGTCTTAACTTTGGAAACCTTTAGAGATAGTGATCTCCAGGGAAAAAGTTATTCTGATAAGGATTATGGAAATACTGGTTATAACAATTATTAAGCTATAGTGTCAAGGACCCTATAATAGCTTTAACAAAATTGAGTATTGGTTGCATGAGATGCAACATTCGCATTAGATGCGAACACTGTTACTAGTGATATGCAAGTACCGTAAAAGGACTTGGCGTAGTCTCGCGGGAACAGAGTGACTGATCAACTTACCTAGCTATTTTCTTAATAACCTATATTTGTCACATGAGTGTGGGTTTAAATGATTAGCCCATTAATGGCTCTTTGGGCTAGTGGAAGATTGTTGGACATGCGAGCCCACGACGAGCCATTATGCAATAAATGTTATTGCGAATATCATTCCCTAATATGAAATGAAGAATACATAATTTGCATAATAGGTCCCTTAGTACAATTAGGGTTATGTACTATGGCCATCTTGATGATCATACAACTGTTGATTCAATTATTGAATCATAGAGGCTGGTGCTTAGATGAGTATCTAAAGAGTTAAATTGAGGACTCATCAAGCACCGTCAAATGATTGTTAAAAGATGATCTCCAGCCAGAGGAGGAGATGACAATCCTATCTCAGTTAAGCTGATATCTGACCGACCTCTTGATGCAGGTCCTCTGCATAGGAATAGAGATTCGGAGGTGTCAGATTAGTTAGGTCAAAGAGTTGACTTAACGAGATCGAGATAACCAAAGTCCTATATCGTATGCTATCATGATACAGGCACGCATCCTCTGACCGAAGACAGATGTGTTACTATATGTTTGAGTATGTACATTTGGCAGACCAATAGGTTGATGACCTAATCAAGGTCTATACATCGGCGCGATGGTGTGCATATAAGGGCATATGAGTAATACGATCTCTCAAAGAGATCATACATGTTCAGTAACTGATCCGGAAGACATGAGCTCACTCATGAGATATTGGGAAGAATCAAATTCCATGCGCATAGTCGTCTCGCTTTGGAAGCTTGACTGAATTTGTAGGTTTGATATATACTTTTGGAAAGTATATGATCAAGACCTAGGTATGACATATGCTTTTGGAAAGTATATGATCGATACCGACTTCCAGTGATCGAATGAAAAACTTACTGATAGAACCCTGAAGTAGACAGTGTAAAGTTGATCTAATACTTCGGGTTTATTCTGAGTCTTCCAGTATGCAAGATGTACATGTATTAGGAATACCTGATGGTGATGTGATCATAAACGATTGTATAACCATGACGCTTCCATTCCTAGGGAGTGATGAAACGGGTCTGGATTTTAGTGACTCCTCTCAGTAGAGAAATTATCTGATCTTAGTCCAAATGTTGGACATTGATCTGAATGTGATTCTGATGCAATGAGAAGATTAGATTTGCGGTCCTGATTTAATCAAGCATCTATGGGAGGCCCGCGATCTGGACTTGAGATATGATCTCAATGTCCATGTCACTATACGTGGAACAATACAATCGCCCTGTCCTTATCTCCAAGTATTCGCGGAGAAAGCGCATTATCCTTGAAAGAGTTCATGGATAATTCTATTGTTGATATATGTATCCGAGCATTGAGAAAATAGATAATTAAATGTGATTTAATTATCATAAATAATATGAATTTGATTCATATTATAAAGAGAGTTATCTTAGATAATTAAATGTGATTTGATTATCAAAGATGTAAATAATGTGAATGTGATTCATATTATTTGAACACATGAGAATAAGTTATCCAATATAATTAAATGTGATTTAATTATTATGGATAAGAATAAAGTGGATAGTAATATCCAATTATTCATAATTTATTATAAATGTGATTTATAATGTATTAGAGAGAGCTAATTATAATTTCTATTTGTTGATTAATTATTATGTGTATTGGATACAATTGTGTAATTAATTGATAATATAAATTATATGTTGTTTTGGGTTGTGAATGTGATTCACAATTTTCCAATGTCAAGATTGCAATATTCTCAAATATTATTGCGAATTATTTTTTGAAGAATAAAATCCCAACAAATAGTTGTTGGAAATAAGTAGAGAGAAATTTAAGGAGATATGCAATCTCATGGATTTCCATGAGATTGCCCTCCCCATATGGAAGGGGTGGGCGGCACCCAATTCCCTTGTGGGATTGATGGCCGTCCACTCCCTTTTATGGGGATGGATGATCTCCTTTGTATTTCACTCCTTACTTGATTGATTTAATTTTGGTATTAATATATATTTGATTTATCAAATATATTTTAATCTAAATTAAATCACAAGTTGTTGGCTTTTAACCAACAACAATCTTGACCATTGGATTGAAATAAATCAATCTCATCCATTGATTTTATATGTCCCATGGATTGAGATCCATGGATCCCAAAACCCTATAAATAGAGAGGCATACCCATGCTCTCTCTTGACACATAATGCTTGAGAAGCACATCTCTCTCTCTCATTCTCTCCACACGTCTACTCTCTCTCCCTCTCATATGGCCGTCCACCATGGATGCCTTAGAGGGAATCTCCATCGCCGCAGCGTCGTCGTTATGCTGCCCGATCGTCTGCTCATGGATCTCCGTCTACTTCGGTACGCCTCGCTCGTGAAGAAGACGTCGGATCTCGTGTGTCGAGATAAGGAGATCCGCCGCTTGGATCATCAACATGGATTGCGAGAAGCATGCGGTTCATCCCCGCGCTCGCAAGCGTCTCCTCCGTCGGATCGGACTTGAGAAAGGAGGTCTCTTCGTTTAGAGACTCGATCGTAACCTCGCTTCAAGAGGTAATCCTATTACTTGTTTGTGGTTTAGACGAAACGATCCGAGAAGTGTTATTGGATCATGTGGTTTCGTCGCATGAAATTTTTTAAATTCCGCTGCATCGAGCAACTAGTGCGACTAGTCGCTCCTCGTCGTATTCGATACGATGCTCACGCTTCCGTGATGCGCTTGAGGATCTAACCATATCCTTCACCTTGCCCCCCCCCCAAATCTGGATTATCTTGGGGCATTTAAAGAAGATGTTCCACAGTCTCAATCGCCTCGTCGCAAAGAAGGCATCTATCAGAAATGGTACCCAGAAGTGTAGCGCACCTGTCCCTCGTCATCAACCTTTGTCTATGTAGCGGCCATAAGAAGAAACCAATTCGCTCGGCAGCCTGAGAGCCCAAAAGAACGTGCAATCGCGAATCACAATCTCCGAGCGAGATGGCGGAGGTCTGCAAATTGCCCCAAAAGCCTTCTTAACGAGAAAGGACCCGCACGCCATCCCCATTGGTCCCTTCCCTCCGTTGGACGCCCCACATCCTTAATAGAATCCAGTAGCGCAAGGAACTCCTCCAGTCTTTCCCACTATAAGTAGGGTGGACTGCATGGATTCTTGCTCAAATCCATGTTGAAAGATTCGACTATTTCTTATACTGGTTGTCGACTACCTAACGCAACCCCCACAAGGGGGGATTTGAATCCCGTTCTTTTAGGTGGTAGGCACACTGCACTACCACCAAACCATTTAAGTGGGTATACAACATGCATAACAATGGTAAAATTTCAGGTTTTTTATGTCAACAAATTCATAGTCGGCATATGGTAGCAGTAGCACCATTGTGTGTGCCAGTTTATGCTTGCGGGTCCATTACTTAGATGGCTTATACATCATAAAGCAACATATGGTATGCCACTAGGATTGTGCTCCAATGCACTGTTTGCTAATATAACACAAGGCTTGTCTCAAACTCCACCTATGAACACTTCTTACGGCTGCCCATATTTCTGATGTGTAATGTCTAGTGCACGAGTTGTGCGCATCTAGTTTAATGCTCAGTTTTCTCATGCGCCCTAGTTTTCTTTTGCTTGGACCATCAATTGCTTTTTTTAAAGTTTGAAAACAGAATGTTCAATATAGATGCAAATAATCTCAAGAACTTAGTTCTTGTGGCATGTAAGTGGTGGATGGAGCACTGGTGGAGGCCTCAGAGGTTGGAAGCGCGGGAGGTCTCGCTACATGGGGCTTCGTCGGTGAGAGGCTCGTCGCAGGAGGGAGGTGGGAAGACCTCGGCGCGGGGGGCCGATGTTAGGGTGGCGTTGGAGCGAGGGCTGTGAGAAGGAAGCTCACAGCGGGACATTGGCTGGGGGAGCTTGCAGGGTCTCGGGGAAGGGGAAGTCGGTAGTGTGCAAGGAGGACGGCGAGAGGGTTGTTGGCGGTGGTGGTGCGAAGCCTACCGGAGGGGGAAATGGGGAGTGGGTGCATGTTTCACACAGGAAGCTGTTGAAGCGGTGTTTTCGATGTGGAGCAAGGGGGAATGTTGCTTCGTTCTGTCCCTCCCCGCCGAGATGCTTCTCCTACGGAAGGCCTGGTCACCGCCGAGCTACGTGCATGGCTTCTGGTGGGAAGGTTGAGGTTGGGGGTCCTGCGAGGGGGGATGGGCTCTTCATCGCGGGCACCACAGCTCCGGTGCATCATCTGTTCGCCGGGGGGGGGGGCTATCTTCGCCGAGGTGGTGGAGGGTGTGCACAAACATGCAAGTGCAGCTCAACGTGCAGGTATACCGGTGCACACGATGGCAAGGTTTTAAAAAGCGCGAGGCGGTCCGAGGCGTTTTCTCTAAAATTGAGGCGAGGCGTAAGCCTCGAGGCGGTCGAGGCGTAAGCCTCAATTTTTGGGGAAAAAATTAAAATTAAAGCAAAATACATTGAAAAAAGTATATAATATCATTAAGCTTTGCCAAAAACACATTCAAGAATAATTTAAAACTATTAAAAGATACAATACATAAGCGATGGTGGCATTAAAAAAATGTACTAAGCCTTCTCCCACTATAAGTAGGGTCGGCTACATGGATTCTTGCTCAAATCCATGTTGAAAGATTCGACTATTTTTTACGCTGGCCGTCGACTACCTAACGCAACCACTGCAACAGTGGGATTTGAACCCTGGTCGATGAAGGCATTGAAGTTCAAAAAAACTAATAGTAAGCCAATATTATACGGAATATCAAGTTCTAACTCCAACTTCAATGATTTTATATAAGTATTGAACTAAGATATATACTTAATAGTTAATAGTAAAGTACAATAGAAACCATTTTTTTAGTGTTCAAAGTAAACAAAATAATAATATGCCTTGAATCCCAAACATTTGTCTTGCTGGACGTAGTTGGAGAACCATCATTTTTTTGAGTAAAGGAACAGGGGAGCCCTCCCGAGGCGGGAGTCACCACACCAAATCATTCATTAATAAAGAAAAGTGTACATCAGTTAGATAACCAGAAATTGTACAAAACATTACAGTGGGCTACAACATTCTCCGAGTAAAACCGCTGCCCTTGAAGATTGTATCATTCCTACCAAGCCAAATAGCCCACAGTGCGGCAAAAGGCTTGGAGACATCATCGGAAGACCCATGGCCGACCCGACGAACCGACCGCCAAAACTGATCATCATCAAAGGGCCCGGACCCACGTGAGCCCCAATGACTCCCAAACCTCAGCGGAAGACCGGCAACCAAAAAAGATGTGGTCCACATCCTCCAACTCGTCCTCGCATCTGTCACACTTAAGATCTGTCCCACCCAGCAATCTGCCTCTTCTCACTTTGTCACAAATACGACCTCTCCTCATACACCAAAGGAATACCTTCACCCGCGTAGGAATCTTGGCTGCCCAAATCATCTTCACGTCAGAACACAACTCCTCATCACGCTCCACCAAAGCCGCAGTAACCTTCCGATAGGCCGCCTTCACCGAGAACCTACCACCAATCCACTCAAAACGGTCCGGGTCCCCCGACAGGTCCCCGACAGGGGGAATCTCAGACAACATCCTCAAAAACTCCTCCAACCTCTGATCCGAGAGATCCGTAAGGAACCTCGGCATCCACGTCCCAGCCTCGACGACCTCCGCCATCCGCGCTCCCCTATCAACTGCCAAAGCCATCAGCCGAGGGAAGCGGGAGGCCAGGGTCCCATCCCCCGTCCAGTCATCCAGTCAAAATCGGAACTGGAGCCCATCCCCCAAAATCGGCCTAAGAAGCGGCCGAAGCACCGGAAGAATGGCACGGATCCCAGTCCACAAGGAAGACTCATGACGCTTCCTGTCCGCCACCAACTCCCCGGTAACACCATAAATCTTTCTCAGCAGCTGCAAGACCGACGACTCGGACGAACCCCAAATGCGCACCACCCACTTGGCAAGCAGAGCTTTGTTCATAGATTCCACGTCCCTAACGCCAAGGCCTCCCTCTGCAACCGGAACAGCCAGGTCCTTCCAAGCCACCAGGTGCAACCCCTTCTTTGCCTGTCTCCCATCAGACCAGAAAGAGGATCTCATCAAGGTCTCAATCCTCCTTCTAACACCAACATGCATTAATCTCGTCGAAAAGAAAAAAGTTGGGATGGCCGGAAGAACATGCTTCAGCAATGCAAGCTTCCCACCCTTGGACAGAGTGACGGCCTTCCAACCTTCCAACCGCTCCTCCATTCTGCGCAGCACATAATCCCAATCGACCTTCCTCAGCCTGCCCTCAACCAGAGGCAAACCCAGATAGGTTATCGGCAGTCTCCCCAAGGGGCATCCTGCCCACTCCGCCATATCATACCCCGACAAGTTGGAGAACCATCATATGCATCCTCTCCTGCCATAGCATACCCCAACAAGTTGGAGAACCATCATTTTTTAGTGATAACTATTCTAAGATTTACAACTCATACAACCAAATAACAACATTAAGTTGCAAACTTGAACTAATATAAAATAATTATTACAATTTAAACTCAAATCTATGTGCAATAGAACTAGTATATGTAGGTGTATGATAAATTGAATATTATATACACAAGATCATGATCTTCTTTCGTTTCAGACGATTTTTTCTTTTTCTTTTTTCATGGTAGAAATATGCAACTATGCAAGGTTTAACATGAAAACATTGACACAAACATAAAAAAATAATGCTTAGGTAAAAATAGGGTCGAGCGCAAAACAAATAATCAAAAAGTATAAAAAAAGCCTCCAGCTCGAGGCTTACGCCTCTGCCTCGCCTCGACCGCCTCGCGCCTCGAACGCCTCAAGCTAGATCAAGGCGTACGCCCCGACCCATGGACCTGAGGCGTGCGCCTCGGGGCGATTTTGGCGTGCCTCGCCTCGAGGCATACGCCTTTGCGCCTCAAGGCGTCGCTTTTTAAAACTATGCGCGATGGGGGGTGCTTCTTCGCTGGCCCCGGAGGAGGTGAGGGAGGGTGCTCGGGGGACCGACGTGCATGCATTGATTGGGTTCGTGGTGAAAGGTGCTATCATGTGGGAAGATTAGACGACCCACCTCTATGGGTTCCTGGGGTCGAGGTTCTCTGGCGATATTGTGAAACTTGATGATCGAAGGTGCTGTGTCCGTGGGCTCTCAACATTCCAGAGGGATCGCCTTCTCCAGAATGGCAACATTGGCAATGTCTGTTGGAGAAATTTTCGTTCTACCGATGGTTCCTGTGCGGAGGTGGAGATCTGTGTTGCTAGGGTGACGGGAGTTCCGTTCTTATCCCGGACGGTGGGCTGCCTGCGGAAGGTCATGAGGCGGTGGGGCACTGTTCGGGAGGTGCTTGAAGACGGACTCAAGCTTGGCTCGCAGGTGAACGACACGGTGGTGCTATTGGAATGTAATCGGGCCTTGCTGGACGAGATTGAAGGTCGGAGCCCTTTCGCGGAGTTGGAGGTCGGTTGCTACACGTTCTCCATCGAGCTGCAGATCGAGGTGCCTCCTCCACCGCCGGAGTTTCCAAGGGAGAACGTCGGGGCTTGAACGGCGACGATTCGCGTTCTGTGATGGCGGTTGGTTTTCCGAGGGGAACTTTGGATGGAACGGCGCGCGAGGTTGATTGCATGCGCCCGTTCGCGGGCACGTCTCGGGTCATGTGCAAGGCTTCATTCCCGTTGCCTGATGACGTGGAAACATGGATGTCTGTGTGGTACCCGCCCCGCTGCTCTTTGACTCTGGATGTGGGTCCGAGGACCCGGGTTACACGCGCGAACCCTTGTGTGGATTCGGCTACACCTTTCACTCTTTATTTGGGTACGAAAGGCCTTTCAGATCCGGCTCTTGCTCGGGTCTTCTGCACGTCGCCGGCCTCCGTTGATCCCTTGTCGTTCGTGGCGTTCTCGGCTTCGTCGGCTTGGTCCATCCCTTGTGGTGGATTCGGGGCTTCGTCATGTGGTTTTCCCCAGCAAGCGTCATCCCCCTTGTGCTTCCCTGTCGTGGTGGAGGTGAGGACCTGAACCCAGCCTTCGCCATCTTTCATTCCTGCGCCTTCCTCCTCGACCGTGTTCGCCCTTGATCCTTGTCCTGAAGGTGTTGCCGATACCTCAACCTTGCTACCGAGCCCCAACACGAGCATTGGTCTCTCTTCTGAGGGGACAAGTGACAGGAGGGCGGAGAAGAGATACAGGAGGAGTAGATCCAAGTCTTCACGACTGGAAGCGCAACCGGGCGTGACTCTAAAGGATATCGTTGCGGTGGCCGCAGGGGTGGTCCGCATTGAGGGGAGGCAAGATGGTCCCAAATGAAAATTCTTTCCTGGAATGTTCGTGGGCTCGGAGACCCGAGCAAACAGAGGACTTTGGGGTCGAGATTCGTTGAGTGGGGATGCGACATCATTATGCTACAAGAAACAAGGCTTCAATCTATCACAGATGACATATGGCAATCTTTTGGTATGGGGGCCATTGATCAGTTCAGAACGATGGATGCTGAAGGCTCTGCTGGTGGGATGCTGGTTGCTTAGAGATCTTCGGCTTTGGCTTTTGAAGCACTTATTCGTGGGAGACACGTCCTGACGGTCCTGCTGGTATGTACGGATTCCTCTTTGCCGCTGGCTATCTCTTGTGTTTATGGTCCTTGTTGTAATGTCTTACGGGAAGAGGTATGGGAGGATCTTCTTGAGGTGGGCAGGACGATCTCGGAGGTCCCTTGGCTCATTGGGGGGATTTCAACGTTACGTTACGGACGTCTGACAGGCCCGAGAACAGGGGGGCAAGACCCGAGGTCGGTCGACTTCGCCGACGCTATTGACTCCCTGGGCCTTGAGGTTATGAATGCTGAGGATGTCGCCTATACGTGGAGATGTTCCAACTCGCGGTTACGTATTGATCGTTTCTTGGCTTCACCAGAGCTGTTGGAGTCTTTCGCTCTTTCCTTTGTGAGGGCCAAGCCACAGACGCTTTCCGATCACGCTCCAAGTTTGTGGGATTCCGGTGATGCTCATGTGCAAAGGGGTCTCTTCCGATATGAAAAGTGCTGGCTGATGGAGGAAAACTTTAGGGAGGTGGTTGCCTCCCATTGGTCTAGCGTGGCTGTTGCTGGGTCTGCCGCATCTCGCTTTGTCCAGAAACTTACTTCTTTACGTGTAAGACTGTCGGCGTTCAAGAGGGAATCTCGGGCGACCAGATGTGCGGCGAGGAAGGAGGCTGAGGAGGTGATTCGGAGTTTTGATGTGTTGGAGGACCAGAGAGAGCTCTCGGTGGACGAGTTGGCTTGTCGCGCAGCTGCCCAGAAACAGGTCCATCGAGGATTGCAAGCGGGTCACGGAGTGGAGGCAGAGGGCGAGAAGTGTTTGGTTGCGAGAGGGGGATGCGAACACATCTTATTTTCATCGTGTTGCAAGTGGGAGGCGCCGGTCTAATGCGTTGCGGTCGATCTCGTTTAGTGGGGTCCGCGTGGAAGGGAACAAAGAAATGTGGAGAGCTATTATCAATCACTTTAAAGACGTCTCTTCGAGGAATATTCCGAGGATTTAGAAGTGGCTGGGCCTGGGCACAACGCCTGTGGCGACCTCCGCTTGCGACTTGCTCACTCGCGTTGTGACTCTGGAGGAGATTAAGGATGCGGTCTGGGACCTGAATGCGGATGCCGCTTCTGGACCTGACGGTTTCCCGATTTCTTTTTATAAGGACTTCTGGGATTTGGTTGGCACTGAGGTGTTGGAGGTCGTCTCTGAATTTTGTTTGGGTAATGCGGGCTTTGAAAGGGTCAACCGTGCATTAATCATCTTGCTACCCAAGTCTGCGGCGTCGGATTCTATTGATGATTACCGCCCTATTGCGGTTTCTAACGCGTTATATCTGATTACCGCGAAGGTCTTCGCCGCTAGATTGAGTTGTGTTCTTCCTTGCGTTATCTCCCCGCTGCAGTCAGCCTTTATTCCGGGGAGACAGATCTCGGATTGCCTCACGCTCGCGTCTGAGATCATTGCGGACTGGCGGAGAAGGGATAAAAGCGGTGTTTTGTGGAAGGTGGACTTTGCTAAGGCTTACGATAGCCTGGACTGGAGGTTCTTTTGGTCAGTATTGCGAAGGAAGGGGTTCCCGGAGAAATGGATTACATGGATGAGGCGTTGTGTAACAACGTCTTCTTTTACGGTCATGGTGAATGGTCGCACGGAGGGGGGCTTCTTCCAGCCTCGGAGGGGGGTGCGTCAGGGGTGCCCTCTTGCTCCTATGTTGTTTGTCCTTGCGGCTGATGTCCTCTCTAGCATCGCGATTCGCGTTGTCAACTGTGGGCTCTCAAGTGGCTATTCGAGGGAGGGATCGCTGGTTCCGCTCCTACAATACGCCGACGATACTCTATTCTTCATTGGGGGGGGGTTGCGGAGGCAAGTGGCATGGCTATGGCTCTGGAAATATTCAGCGAATTGTCTGGGATGTTCAATAACGCTGATAAGTCGAAGGTCGTCCCTATAGGTCTCTCAGTGGTGGAGGCCGATGCTTGGGCTCAGACGTTGGGATCGAGTTGCAGCTTTTTGCCGATGGATTATCTGGGGATGCCCTTGGCTACGGGCAGAACGAGGACGAGAGATTGGCTCAGGGTCGTCGAGAAGGTTGAAGCGAGGTTGGTGGGGTGGAGGTCGGCTGCTTTGTGGGGGGGGAGCGGTTGGTGCTCCTGAAGGCGGTCCTTTCCTCCATCCCGATCTTTTACCTCTCCAACTGGCGTATTCCAAAGGGTATTAGAGATCGATTGGAGAAGAGGATGCGTAGCTTCTTATGGGGAAATCTTAGGGTGGGGGGCGAGGGGCATCCACCTTGTTGGGTGGGAGGACATTACGGTCAAGAAGAATCAGGGAGGTATGGGAGTAAAGTGTCTCCAGCAGATGAACGAGGCCTTGCTTCTTAAGTGGACGAGTAGACTCTGGGGACCTGGATAGGATCTTGTTTGTACCGTGCTGCGTAAGATATACGATGTTACAGGGGCGCCTCCGAGGCCGGATGTTCAGATGGACTCTCCGACTCCATTCTGGAGGGGGGTCGTGAATGTTTTCTCCAAAAACTTATCTTTGTTCAGATCGATCCTTGGTGGGGGCGAATCTTTGGCTTTTTGGTTGGACGATTGGACGGGGGAGGGGGGGGGTTTGCTCGCGGTTCCCACGGTTATTTGCTCTCGCTGATGACAAAATGACGACGGTTGCAGCTTGTTGGTCGGATGGAAATTGGTGCCCGACTTTTGCCTCTAATTTCTCCGACCAAAGACTGGAGGGTTTCCTGGACCTGCTGGATGCTATCAAGGAGGTGGGGCGCCCTTCGGAGGGGAGAGACCACTGGGGTTGGCAAGCCGGTTAGTTTTCGGTTAAAAAGGCCTTTGGGGCTATTTGCAGGCCGTCGTCTTCTCGTTCGGAGATTTTGGTCTGTGATTGTGCATTCCTCTGGGCGCTCAAGCTTCCTGAGCATATTGGTTTCTTCTTATGGCTGCTTTAGAGACAAAGGCTGATGACGAGGGACCGGTATGCCAGGCTTCTTGGATCCACCTCTAACAGGTGCCTACTCTGCGAGGAGGCGGTTGAGTCCGCCAAACATCTGTTCTTCAAGTGCCCCAAGGTGATTCAGTTTTGGCAGGGGACGGGTTTGGCTTGGTGTTGCGTAGAGGGTCTCGAGACGTTTTGCGGCTCGCTGGTGGCGAATAGGACTAGATCTAGGAGGGAGTTGATCTATCCTCTGGCCGTCCTATGGGCTATTTGGCTGGGGAGGAATGCCTTGTTGTTCTCAGGGCAACGCTTTTATAAGGAAAATGTGGAGATACATGCCAAGTGTTTGGTGGAGGATTGGGTGATGTAACTGGTCGCTCCGTCGGTTGTACTTTCTGTTCTTTTTTCTTCTTTCTGTTCTCGCTTTTTGAATAAAAGATGGGGCGAACACCAACGACTGTCTCCCCGTATTTCAGGATTTTTTTTAAAAGACCTTAGTTCTTAAGAGTCCTCTATGAGAGGACTATGTAATTAGGTTATATGGGTAATTTATTTCTTCGACCGTCCCTTTTTATTTGATTCAAATAATCCCACGTCAATTATACCCATGTGCGGTTTATTAAAATTTTCTTGTACTACTTATTTTTAGGAAAATGTGGGTGGGGGTGAAGTCCTGAGTTGGGACCCACCACGGTAATTTCATTAAAGTGAAACGATTTGAATTATGAGCGTTGAGATAAATGTTTATGTTTGTTCTTTATTTATATTTACTTATTCTTTTGTCTACTTTATGTAATTTTCCCATAGGATTTTTCTCGTATATAAGAGAACCCTAGAGCTTCAATGGAATCAATCAACTCTTTTCCCTTTTTACATGGTATCAAAGCGACGGTCCTAGACCGGAGCATGTGCCCTAGCTGCTCCTCCTTGCCTAAAACCCTAAGGGAATGCCACTTTTCCCTTCTCGACAGCAACATCGGCAGCCACACGTTGTCACCATCGTCGTGAAGCAGTAGCAACAACTTGCTGTGCTGCAGCCGTCATGAAGCAGTAGCTTGCTGCTGTGCCGCCACCGCCATAAAGCAACAACGGCTTGCTGCTGTCGTTGCCGCACCAAGAAGGAGCTCCTAGCAGTGTCTATCGTTGTTCATAATCTTTGGAGGTTTCCGTCAATTCTTGTGGTGCCCTAGAGGTCATCTTTATCGTCCGTTGAGACATAGAAATCATTGCCAAGAGGGATTTGGTTCATTGTTCAGCCTGATTTTGAGGTTTCTGAGGTGGTTTTGATAATCTAAACTGCTTTAGTTACTCGGGGAAGTCTCTAACAGAGGGAAAAGGTTGTAGTATGAGTCTACACCCATAACTATCTTCCTGTATGCCTGTGTAGACACATTCATCCTTGTCTACAATCCTAGTCTTTGTAGCGGTTGTCATCATGTCAGACAACAAGGTTGACTTCATTTAAAAAACAAGATCGACTTCAAGGTCGATGTCCCATCCTCGGGTGCCTTTAAAGGTACAACACCCATTGCCAAGATTGATGGGACTAGTTATGAGTTATGGGCTATGCAATTCATGAGCCTAATGCAGTGCAACGATAAGAATCACATTCTGACGCAGGACGAACCGATTGACAAGACTGGGGTCAATGACTTGTGGGAGGCAGATGACGCATATGCGTGTATCTGGCTATCTAGGACGGTGTCCGTGGAGATAGCCAATGATATTCTGAGTCAGCATGTTGCAAAGGCGATGCGGGACATCCTCGCTGCTACTTACTCGCATGCGAAGCATGAGGCGAAGATATAGCAACTACAACATGATATGTTCACATGAAAGCAGAACTGACGTCCTCTTCATACCCTTTACACTTTGATCATGGGTATGTTTGAGAAGCTCCATAGTTTCATTCCCTTGACTGCTTCGCCAGAACAACTCAAAGCTTATAGAGATTCAGTGATGACTGGAGTTTTCTAGCAGCTCTTGATCCTGAATATGATGCAGCTTGGTCACAAATTCTTACTGATTCCACTCTACCTCCAATGGAGGATGCATACCGCAGATTGAGCAGGCTTTCTATAGCACCCGGGGGTGCTACTCAGCAGTCACATACCTCCTTGACTATGGCAACATCTTGTGGTAGAGGGGGTTCTACACAGTTCAGAGGGTACCCGTGGCATGGGAGGGGGTAGTCGTTACCGTCAGCCGTGTACTTTCTACCACAGAGTCACAGACCATGTCATTATGAGGATACATACTACTCCAAGTATGATTTTTGCAGAGCAGAATCAACCACTTGGTGCTTCTCTGCCGGCATTTGATCAGAGGTTTGATGAGGCTGTGGGCTTGTGGCAAGACTGAGAGAGATTATACCCGTACCTAGGTCGTCAACTGCTCCATCAGGATCTTCAAAGGTAGCTGCGTCAGCATACGACACCACATCAGGTACTACATTTGCATTTACTAGCTGTTACAAAGTAGTTTTGTCAGAATGTTTTCGATGGAGCGTTGGTGGAGGGTGCGAGGTCCGAGAGCGCACGAGGCTTCGCTGCCGGAGGTTACACGAAGAAGAGGCTCGTCGCAGGGGGGAGGGGTGGAGGCAGAAGCGAGGTATCAGAGAAGGGGAAGTCGGTGGTTCGCTGGGATGAGAGGGGGAGCCTGGCCGTCGATGTCGATACGGAGCCTCGTGGAGGGGAAGGTGAGGAATGGGTGCATGTATCTCACAGGAAGCCGGAGAGGAGGTGTTTCCGGTGTGGAAGTAGGGGACACATTGCATCTTTTTGTCCTACTCCGCCGAGATGCTTTTCATGCGGGAGGACTGGACACCGCCAAGCTACATGCAGGTTTGCCTCTAAGTCTCATGCAACACTTGCTCCTGTGCATGGCTCGGCTCGTCAACACATGCGACGCCTTTCTTCTACGCCGATTGTTCGCCAAGAGGGTCCTAGCTTCGCCAAGGTGGTTGCGAGTGGCGCGTGAGCTGTGAGTGTGCCTCAACCTGTGGGGGGGGGGTGTTCATCCAAGCCCGATGAGGCGGTAAAGGGAGAAGGTCGGGGGTTCGAGTTGCATACGTTAATTGGTTTCACGGTGCGAGGTACCATCTCGGTGGAGAGTGTGAAGTCTCACCTCTGTGGTTTCCTTGGGTCGCGGTTCACGAGCGATATAGTGGCGCTTGATGATCGGAGATGCTGCGTTCGTGGACTCTCCACAGTGCAAAGGGATCGTGTGCTTCAGAATGGCGATGTGGGCGAGGTCTCATGGCGACCTTTACGCTTTGCGGATGGTGCGTGTGAGGAGGTGGAAGTTTGTGTTGCAAAGGTTAGGGGCGTTCCTTTCCTATCCAGGACGGTTCGCTGCCTGCGGAGGGCCCTTTGCCGTTGGGGAACAGTCTTAGTGGTGCTTGAAGATGGGCTCAAGCCCGGCTCGGCTGTGGAGGATACAGTTGTGTTGATGGAGTGCAACAAGGGTTTCTTGGATGGTCTTTACGACAGGAGTTCTTTCGCGGCGATGGAGGTTGGCCGCTTCACGTTCAGAATCGAGCTGCAGGTCGTTGAGCCTCCGCTACCGCCGGAGGGTCCAAGGATGGCCGACGTCGCTTCGCTTCCCGACTTGACGGTTGGTTTTCCAAGGGGCGCTTTGTTTGGATCGACGCGCGAGGATGATTACACGTGACCTTTGACTGGTTCTTCTCGGGTAGTGTGCCTCGTTCCCAAGAAATTCTCTTTGTCTTCTGATGTGGGAAGGGAGATAACTGTCTGTTCGACGCAGCCGTACTCTTTCCCACTACATGTGAGTCCAGATATCCGATTAGCGCGTTCCAGCCTTTCCGTGGATTCAGTCCCTCCGGAAACCTTTTATTCGGATATCAAGGGCTTCTCGAACTCGGTTGTTGGTCGGTTCTTCTCAACAGTAGTAGGCCCCTCTGCTCCCTCAGTTTGTTTGGCCCAGTCTTCCTCATGGGCTTTCTCCCTCCCTCTTGATGGGTTCTGGGTTTCGCCTCATGGTAATCCTCCACGGTCTTCTCACTTCGGGGGCGACCCCTGGGTGTCGGAGTGGAGGGTGTTGACTCAATCCAATCAGTGCTTCGGTGGTGATCTTCCGACCGTGCCCGTTGTGGTGGATGGCGTTTGCAGGGATATTATCTCCAGTACTACTCCCGTGATCCCGAGCATCCTTATGGGCGATGATCAACCCTCTGAGGGGATTGCTAGCAGGAGAACAAGCAAGAGATACAGGCGTAGGAACAGATCCAGGTCTTCGCGCCCTGAGCCACAACCTTTCTCGACCTTAAAGATGGCCATTGCAGAGGCCGCCGGGGTGGTCTGAATTCAGGGGCAGCAAGAAGGTCCCAAATGAAAGTTCTTTCATGGAATGTTCGGGGGCTCAGGGACTCGGGCAAGCGGAGGACTCTGGGCTTGAGATTCTTGGAATGGGGATGCGGCATGATTTTGCTACAAGAAACGAAGATCCAATCTTTCACGGATGATCTGTGGAGGTCTTTTGGTGCGGGAGGCATTGACCAATTCAGAGCATTGGATGCGGTGGGCACTTCTGGTGGGATGCTGGTGGCTTGGAGATCTTCGACTCTGGCCTTCAACTCGATTCTTCGGGGGAGGCACGTCCTATCGATCCTCTTGGTATGTACGCTTTCCTCTATGCCGTTGGCTGTCTCTTGTGTTTACGGTCCTTGCTGTCATGTGCTGCGTAGAGAGGTTTGTGAGGATCTTCTCAAGGCGAGTAGGACTTTCAAGGATGTCCCTTGGCTCATTGGGGGGACTTCAATGTTATACTCCAATCGCCGGACATGCTGGGGTACAGGGGAGGTCAGGTCCCGGGTTCGGTCGATTTTGCTGACACTATTGATTCTTTGGGCCTCGAGGTTTTGGATGCGGGGGATGTCGCATACACATGGAGGAGCTCCAACTCTCGGTCCCGCATCGATCGTTTTTTGGCATCGCCTGAGCTCCTTGATTCATTCGTGCTATCCTTTGTGGGGGCTAGACCTCGGACGCTTTCCGATCACACGCCAATTGTTTGGGAATCCGGTGATGCCCTTACGAGAGGGGGCTCTTTAGATATGAGAAGTGTTGGCTATTGGAGGATAATTTTAGAGAGGTGGTGACCTCTCATTGGTCCAACGTGTGTGTTTCTGGCTCGGCTGCGTCCTACTTTGTTCAAAAGCTTACATCCTTATGCATAAGGTTGTGTGATTTCAAGAGGGAATCTAGAGCTGTCAGGTGCGCTGCAAGGTTGGAGGCTGAGGACGTGGTTCGGAGGATGGATGCTCTGGAAGATGGTAGGGAGCTCTCGGTGGACGAATTGGCTACTCGCTCTGCTGCTTAAAAACTAATTACGTCTGAGGATCGGAAGCGAGTCACGGAATGGAGGCAGAGGTCGAGAAGTGCGTGGCTTCGGGAGGGGGATGCTAACACCTCTTTTTTTCATCGTGTTGCTAGTGGGAGACGACGCGCAAATGCACTGCATTCGGTTACGATAGGGGGGTGCGCGTAGAGGGGATTAAAGAAATGGAGAAGGCTATTATCAAGCACTTTAAGTACATCTCGTCAAGGGCTATACCGAGAATATGGAAATGGTTGGGTCATGGGGCCACGCCCTTGACGCCCTCTTTTTGTGATATGCTCGCTCAAGATGTTTCCTTGGAGGAGGTTAAGGCTGCGGTTTGGGATTTGAGTGCAGATGGGGCTCCGGGCCCGGATGGCTTCCCAGTGGCTTTCTATAAAGACTTTTGGGATTTGGTCGGCTCTGAGGTGGTCGAGGTCATTTCTGAATTTTGTATAGGCAATGCGGGCTTCGAAAGGATTAACCGGTCTTTGATCATTCTGCTTCCCAAATGTTTGGCGACAGAAAATATTGACGACTTTCATCCCATTGCAGTTTCTAACGCACTTTATCTGATTGTCGCGAAGGTGTTCGCAATAAGGCTGAGCCGTGTTCTTGATAGCATTATTTCCCCGCTGCAATCTGCATTTATTCCAGGTAGACAGATATCGGATTGCCTCACTCTCGCCTCGGAGATCATTGCCGACTGGAGGAGAAGGGGTAAGCTCAGTGTGTTGTGGAAAGTGGACTTTGCAAAGGCTTATGATAGCCTTGACTGGAGGTTCCTGTGGTCGGTTCTGAGGAGGGGGTTTTCGGTCATGGCCTCAAATTTCGCCGAAATTCGACCGAATTTCGGTCGAATTTCGGTTTCGGTGGGTCACCGAAATGTGACCGAAATGGCCTATATCGGCCGAAATTTAGGGGCCTTAGTTCAAAAAAACGACCGAAATGACCGAAATTTCGGTCGAATTTCGACCGAAATTCGGCCGAAATGTCGTTTCGGTCAGTCACCGAAACGAAACCGAAATCCGACTTTTAAGGCCTTGTTTTCGGTATGATGGATCTCTTGGATGAGACGATGCGTGACTACATCTTCTCTCTCGGTCTTGGTAAATGGACGCCCGCAGGGCCTCGTCGGGGAGTGCGTCAGGGGTGCCCCTTGCTCCTCTGTTGTTTGTTCTCGTCACGGACGTCTTGATGCACATTGTTCTTCGCGTAATAAATTGCATGCTCTCAAGTGGCTACGAGAGACGCGGGTCGTTGATCCTGCTTTTACAGTATGCCGACGATACTATCTTCTTCATCGGGGGGGGGGGGGGCAGCGGAGGCTGATGGCATTGCCATGGCCTTGGATATCTTCAGTGAACTCTCCGGTTTGTTCAAGAATCCTGTTAAGTCAAAGTTCGTCCCTCTCGACCTTTCTGTGGATGAGGCTGGTGCTGGTGCGCGAGCTTTGGGGTCGGATTGCAGCTCTTTGCCGATGGATTATCTGGGGATGCCATAACGGTGGGAACAGTGTGCAGGATTGGCTCAGAGTTGTGGGAGAAGGTGGAGGCGGGGCTGGCGGGTTGGAAGTCGGCCGTTCTATCGAGGGGGGCGTTTGGTCCTTCTAAAGGCGGTCCTGTCCTCCATCCCTGTCTATTTCCTTCCCAACCGCCGCTTGCCGAAGGGAATTCGTGATCGGCTTTAGAAGCTTATGCGTCGGTTCTTGTGGGGGATGCATGGGGAGGCAACAAGGGGCATTCACCTTGTTGGATGGGAAGAAATTACGCTCCCCAAGAATGAGGGGGGGCTGGGGGTCAAGCGGCTGGATCAAATGAACGAGGCCTTGCTTTAAGTGGGCAAGCAGAATTTGGGGCCTGGGGAGGATTTTTGTTCATCCGTGCTGCGCAAGATCTACGATGTTGGGGGGGCACCACCGAGGCCGGGTGCTCGCTTGGACTCTCCCACTCCATTCTGGAGGGGGGTGGTGGATGTTTTTTCCAAGCATATCTCTCTGTTTAGACCGATCCTTGGCAGTGGCGACTCCTTCGCTTTCTGGTCCGATGACTGGACGGGGGGGGGGGGTCCCCTTTACGTGCGCTTCCCGCGCCTGTTTGCTCTTGCGGATGATAAAAATATGATGGTGGCGTCTTGTTGGTCAGATGGAAGTTGGTTTCCGGCTTTTTCATCTAGCTTCTCCGACCAGAGACTCGAGGAGTTCCTTGCGTTACTGGATTCTATCAAGGATGTGGGGCGTCCAACGGAGGGGAGGGACCATTGGGGCTGGCGTGCGGGTCCATTCTCGGTTAAGAAGGCCTTTGGGGCAATTTGCAGACCTCCGCCATCTCGCTCGGAGGCTGTGGTTCGCGGATTGCGCGTTCTTTTGGGCTCTCAGGCTACCCGAGCGCATTGGTTTCTTCTTGTGGCTGCTACGTAGACAAAGGCTGATGACGAGGGACATGTGTGCTACACTTCTTGGTACCATTTCTGATAGGTGCCTTCTTTGCGAGGAGGCGATTGAGTCCGTGTAACATCTATTCTTTAAATGTACCAAGGTAATCCAGATGGGGGGGGATTATAAGGTTATGTACTCTGGATCTGGCGTCTTTTTGCGGTTCGATGGTGGCTAATAAGAGCAGGGTGCTGGAGGTGGAAGTTCCTTTGTCAGGTGGCCCCCTAGTGGTTTCGTTTGTAAGGTCATCGAGTTTTTCGGTTGACCTGGAGGGGTCGGTTTACTTTTTGCTCTTCTCGGGACAAGGGCCCTGCTTGGCTGACATGGGGATCTTTGTTTTGCGTTGTTAAAGCGTGGAGTGTTGGGTGATGTAGTGGGTCTGTTTTGCGGCGCCAGGTTGTGCCCTTCCGCTTCTTGTTGTACTCTTTTCTTCTTTTTCTTGTGTTAATATACTTTTGGGGTGAACACCAGTGAGTGTCTCCCCTCTTTTGGCTTCAAAAAAAAATAAGAGCAGGGTGCGGAGGGAGCTAATCTATCCAATCACCATCTTGTGGGCCATTTGGCTGGGGAGGAATGCTGTACTCTTCTCGGGGCAACGATTTTACAAAGAAAATGTGGGGAGTCATGCAGCGAGACTAGTGGAGGAGTGGGAACTGTAATTGATCTTCTTGTTCTTGTCACTTGTGTATTTGTTTCTTTTTATTTTCTTTTAATAAATAAATTACGGGGCGAACACCATCGAGTGTCTCCCCCTGTTTCTGGCTTTCAAAAAAGAAGTTTCATGGATTCTGGAGCTTCACACTACCTATGTTTGATAGAGGGAAGTTTAGTGCATGCAGATCGATTCAACCAGGCAGATCTGTAGTTATAACAGATGGGACCCACTCTCCCATTGCTAGACATGGGGAGGTGCAGTTTACTTCAACAATGCATCTACAAAATGTTCTTCATGTACATGACTTTTCTATGAATGTTTCTATTATTAGTCAAATCACCAAAGATTTACATTGTCATGCCATATTTGATCCATCTTCTATTGTGTTTCAGGGCATTAATACGGGCTGGGTGATTGGATCTGGCCGTGAGCAAGGGAGGTCTGTATAGACTGGTCCAGTCCCCATATGCTGGTCACCTTCCTCTGCGAAAGCTGTGTCATGTCCTTCCTCAGGATTTCTCCTCGCTCTACCCTCCATTGCGAGGCTTGCCATCCTGGGAAGCATCACCGCTCTACTTTTCAGAGTCGCCAGGGTCGTAGTAGTCATAGTTTTTTTAAGTTGATCCCTCTCTATCAAGGTTGCAGAAATCGGTTATCGGTACTCGGTCGATTAAAGGGGAGTAAAACAAAAAGCGGATTCGGGCCTTGCATACTATATGTAATTATAGTACCATTCGTGAGAAAGAAAAAGTAAGGCCATTCCATTTCGACAAAAAACCCATACCCAAGTTTGCGTCCGCGACCCCGATCATGATTTTTCTACCCCCAGAGGTAAAGGTCCTTCCCTTTTGGACCGATTGTGGGCGAGGAGGGATTCGAACCCCCGACACCGTGGTTCGTTAGCCACGTGCTCTAATCCTCTGAGCTACAGGCCTCACCCCATCTCCACCGGAAATCGGTAGTCGGGCGACTAATCGGATTTAGTCGACCATTAGTCGGTTTTGATTTTTTAAATTATTTTAAATATATAAATAATTTTTTATACATATATTCTTATATATTTTCATAGTTTTGTACATTTTCTGTACTATCATAATGAGACAAAAGAAGTAATTGACTTTAAATATAATATTAGAATAAGTTTGATTTTTAAAAAGCAAAAAAAATTAACATTAAAAAATCTCAATGTAAAAGTCAGCTGAGTAATCGGCCACTAGGTCGACTAGTTGGCCCGATTAGTCGGGTTGATCGACTAATGGCTGACTAGGCCTAGTTGATTCAGCTACCCCCCGATTCGACTAGTCGGATCGACTAGTCGGATTGACTAGTCAGCCTAATCGGCCGACTTTACAACAATGATCTCGATATTTGGGGTCCGAGTCATGTCCCAGACCATCAGGGCAAATTTTATCTTGTTGCTATTGATGACTTTTCCAGATTGTCTTGGGTATTTCTATTTAAGAATAAGTCTGATGCTGGTTATGTTATTCAATCTTTTATTAATTGTTGGGAAAAAGAATGAGAATTGTTTTTTCCATGAACCATAGGACTCTCTTATATAAAAGAGAGACCTACGAGTAAATTACATAAGATAGACACGAATAAAGTAAATTGAGAAAACATTACAGAACATAAATATATCTTTACACTCCCCCTCAAGATGAAGCATAGATGCCAATCATGCTCAGCTTGGATGAACGCTTCTGAAGGTCCTCTGAGCAAGGCCTTGGTGAAAATATCTACAGTTTAATCTCCTGACTTGACATGGAAAGTAGAGATAAAGCATTTATGGATCATGTCCCCTATATAGTGGCAATCTACTTCAATACGCTTAGTTCTCTCATGAAAGACAGGATTGTTTGCATAAATGAGGCAGCTTGATTATCACATCGTATTGCATAGGAAGCGGTACATCTATATATAAGTTTTGCTAGCACTGCTCGGACCCGCATCATTTCTGTGCTTGCTTGTGCCATAGCCATATATTCTGATTCAACACTTGACCTGGCAACCACAGTTTGCTTCTTACTCTTCCAGGAAACTAGAGAGCTGCCAACAAATACAACGAAGCATGAGGTAAACTTCTTGTCCTTAGGACATCCTGCATAGTCTGCATCTGCACATGCTGTAATATTAAGAGTTGCTCCTTTTCTAAATAGTAATCGTGCACTTGGAGATGATTTTAGGTACCTCAAGATCATATATAATACATCCATGTGTACCAGTCAGGACTCGAAATTGCTCCATGAACTAACCCGACTAACAACACAGGAAATATCTAGTCTAGTGATAATAACATAGAGAAACTCTCATCAATTCTCTGTATCTTCTCTTGTCTACATCATTTGTATCATCATCGTATAGTCTCATGCTGGGATCCATAGGAGTAATAGCAGGTCGACACCCAAACATGCCTGTCTAAACTAGCATGTCTGTAACATACTTCCTTTGAGTCATCACAAGAACACTGTTGATTCCTGGCAAACTATAATCCCAAGAAATACCGTAGAGTGCCAAGATCCTTAGTAACAAACTGTCGAGACAGGAATTCCTTTGCTCTCTTGATCCCTTGTGCATCATCTCCTGTAACAAGTATGTCATCAACATAGACCATGATAACAACTGTACCTCTGGGGGTTCTCTGTACAAACAGTGAATGATCTGCATTTGATCTTTTGAATCCCTGCTTCTCAATTAGATCCGAGAGCTTCTGAACTATGCCCTTGGACTTTGCTTCAAGCCCATATATTGCCTTGTGAAGTCTACAAACCTACTGACACTCCCCCACACCAACAAACCCCGGATGTTGCTGCACGTTGACTTCTTCCTGGAGATCACCATACAAAAATGCATTTTTAACATCAATCTGGAATAAAGGCCAATCACATACCACTACCATTGAAATAAGAACTCGTAGAGTGGAGTGGCGAGCAACATGAGAAAATGTGTCCAGATAATCCACCCCATAAGTCTGAGTAAATCATCGTGCAACAAATATGACCTTGTAACAATCAAGACTCCCATTTCATGGTGTTTTACTGTAAACACCTATTTGCAACGGACAATAAACACCCCATTGGGAGCGAGGACCAACTCCAGGTACCACGCGACTGTAGTGCAACCATCGCTTCTTCCATGGACAGATGCCATCGAATGTCTCTCAAGGCCCCATGGTAATTCCGTGAGATTTCCATGACAGATAGAGCAACATCGAATCTCCTGAAGTCCCTAGCAAGCAATCAAAGGAAACCTGGGAAGCAAGAGGATATGAGACATAATTACGCTTCTACTTCCGAAGTGCAATAGGTACATCCAGGTCATTGGGAATCTCTTCAATATGTACGTGTTGGGAAACGTGAATGAGATAATAATATTCCATAGCCCTAGGCTCTCTTATATAGGAGAGTAGCCTATGGGTAAATTACATAAAGAGACTAATAAGAAAAATGAAATAACAAAGAGACACAGTGACTCAATATGCGTCAACACTCCCCCTCAAGATGGAGCATAGATGTCAATCATGCTCAGCTTGGAAGCACACTTCTGAAATGGACCTCGTAACAATGCCTTGGTGAATATATCTGCAGTCTGGTTCTCTGAAGTAACATGAGCTGTGGCAATGAATCCTTTCTGGATCATATCACGTATGAAGTGACAATCCACCTCAATATGCTTGGTCCGTTCATGAAATGCAGGATTGTTTGCAATGAACAAAGCAGCCTGATTATCACACTCCAAGTTCATAGGAAGTGGTACATCTAAGCATAAATCTGTCAGCACCGCTTTCACCCACATCATCTCTGTAGTAGCCTGGGTCATAGCCCTATATTCGGATTCAGCACTGGATCTAGCTACCACAGTTTGTTTCTTGCTCCTCCATGAGACTAGGGCATCTCCAACATAGACAGCATACCCTGAGGTGGACTTCCTATCCTTAGGACATCCTGCATAGTCTGCATCTGCGCATGCTGAGATAGCAATCCCCTTTCCTTTCTTGAATAGGAGACCTTTACCTGGAGCAGATTTGAGATATCTAAGTATCATGTGTATTGCATCCATATGCACCTGGCGTGGCTGCTCCATGAACTGGCTCACACGGCTCACTGCAAATAATATATCTGGCCTAGTGATCGTGACATATAACAGTTTGCCTACCAGTTCTCTATATCTTCTTCTGTCCACCTCCTCTGTGTCATCATCATACAGCTTCATGCTAGGGTCCATTGGTGTCATAGCAGGTCGACACCCTAGCATACCTGTCTCACTCAGTAGATCTCTAACATACTTTCTCTGTGACATGACTAATCCATATGAATTTCTGGCAAATTCCAGCCCCAGAAAATATCTAAGGTCTCCCAGGTCCTTGGTGACAAACTCGGTCCCCAGCCTTTCCTTTGCCTGCTTAATGCCCTGGTCATCATCACCTGTAATCAAGATATCGTCAACATAAACCATGATTACAATAATACCTCTCGCCGTCTTCTGTACAAACAAGGAATGATCAGCGTTGGAGCGTTTATATCCTTGTTTCTCAAAGAGATCTGACAGCTTCTGGAACCATGCCCTGGGGCTCTGCTTAAGGCCATAGATGGCCTTATGTAATCTGCAAACCTTGGAACACTCCCCCTCAACAGCAAAACCTGGTGGCTGTTGCATGTAGACTTCCTCCTGCAAGTCTCCATACAGAAATGCATTCTTCACATCTAGTTGATAGAGTGGCCAGTCTCTAGTAACTGCAACTGATAACAGGATCCGCAGAGTGGAATGACGCGCCACAGGGGAGAACGTGTCAAGGTAGTCTACACCATATGCCTGTGTGAATCCCCTTGCAACTAGGCGTGCCTTGTACCTGTCAATGGAGCCATCTGCATTATGTTTCACTGTAAACACCCATTTGCAACTCACCGGGTTGACATCTGGAGGTATAGTAACCAAGCTCCATGTTCCTCTAGACTGAAGTGCCGCCATCTCTTCCTCCATTGCTAGCCGCCATCTAGAATCCTGCAAAGCCTCATGGTGGTTCCGTGGAATGTCTGTAGCTGAAAGTGCCAATGCAAACGTCCTGAATTGTCCAGATAGCCTGTCAAAAGACACAACTGCTGATACTGGATATTTGGCACAACTTCTCTTCGGCTTGCGTAGAGCGATTGGAACATCCAGATCCTCTGTGGTATCACCATGCTCCTGTAATGCATCCTGATGAGAAATATCGTCAGATCCATCAACGTTAATATTTTCATTACATACCATAGGCGAGCTAGTTGACTGGTCAGGACCATGAGCTGGATGCGGCCTGCGGGTGTAATGGAATGGTAACGGGGATACTGTTGATGGCGGTGGTGGTGGCGGTGGTGGTGGTGGTGGTGATGGTGGTGTCGGTTGTGATGTTGGTGGTGCCATGAATACGGTATCAGGAGATATAGGTGGTGGCTGCATGTTCCCGGATTCTGAAAAATACATAATGGATTCAAAGAACGTAACATCTGCACTGATCATATACCGCCGACGCACAGGGTCAAAACACTTGTACCCCTTTTGAGTTCTGGAGTACCCCACAAAGACGCACTTGACAGCCCTAGGAGAGAGCTTGTCAGAACCAGGCAACAACTGATGGACAAATGCGACTGACCCAAACACACGAGGGGTAAGAATGAACAGATCCTTGTCTGGATAAATAAGTGAAAAAGGAACCTGTTCATTCAAGACAGACGAGGGCATACGATTTATAAGATAACATGCAGTGAGGACTGCATCACCCCAGTAGGAATACGGAACATGACTCTGAATGAGAAGTGACCTTGTGACATCAAGTAGGTGACGGTGTTTTCTTTCTGCAACCCCATTTTGTTGAGACGTATGAGCGCAGGATGTTTGGTGAACAATTCCTTTAGATGAGTAGTAGTTGGCTAGATTGTTGGTGCACAACTCTAAGGCATTGTCACTTCTCATAATTTTGACAGTTGTGGAAAAAAACATTCTGAATCTCATTTAGAAAGTGAATAATAATATTTCCAGCTTCAGACTTATTTTTCATTAGAAATACCCATGATGCTCTAGAAAAGTCATCCACAAATACAATATAAAACCTGTGCCCCTGATGATCAGGAACACGACTCGGACCCCAGACATCGACATGAAACAACTCAAACTTGGAGTTACTACTCCGACCTTGACTGCTGGGAAAAGACGACCTGTGATGTTTCCCCAACTGACATGCCTCACACTGGATAGGTGTGTGAGAGAGACTATAGGGTAGGACAAGACGCAACTTCTGAAGGGGTAAATGACCAAAACGCAGATGCCACAGGAGAGGAGATACTTGTTCAGCGGGAGAGGCTGTGATTCCGGCAAACGGTGTCTGGTTCAGACGATAAAGGCCTCCTTGCTCATAGCCATGACCAATCACTTTGCCCGTACGGATGTCCTGAAAAATCAACGAAGATGAATCAAAAATAGCTCTACAATGGAGGTCCTTCGTAATCTGACTAATCGATAAAAGATTCATAGAAAAATGCGGTGCATGTAGGACATTCTTGAGCTGCATGGAAGACGTCAGTCTAATCTCTCCCTGACCCGTGATAGGAGAATGCGTGCCATTGGCAATAACTACTGTCCGTCCTGGAGGAATCTGAGTGTATCCTGTAAGTAGACTCTGGTCGCCACAAAGATGATGTGTAGCGCCCGAGTCCATGATCCATGGCAATGTATTAGATCTACTACTGTGGAGTGCAAGTGTACTACCTGAGGTACTGGTGGAGGCAGAGGCAGAAGCAGCAGCATCAGTGTGACTCTCTGTAGTTGGTGCTGGACCAGATGGTGGGATAATACCCCTGAGGCGGGCAACCAGGTCATCAAACCGCTGATCCAGTGAAGCAGCAGACGGGGGCTCTATCTGCTCCGCGGCTCGTGCAGATGCAGGAAATCCATGCTTCGAGTAGCATGTGTCCTCGGTATGTCCGATGCGGTGACAATATGAACATGTTGGCCTAGTGCGACCACCCCTTCCACGAGGGGTACGTCCACGGCCCTGATGATAAAAGCCACGACCTCTGTTGGCCGCCATAGCTGAGGGATTCTGATTCGCTGCTGCTGAAGGTACTGTGATCCTGCTCAATCTGTGAAAAGCTTCCTCCATGGGAGGAATAGTCGAGTCTGCCAGAATCTGTGAACGTGCTGCCTCATACTCTGGGTCAAGTGCTGCGAGAAACACACCCACCATCGTTGCATTTCTGTATGTCTTCTGCTGTTCTGGTGTGGCAGTAAGAGGCATGAAGCTATAGAGCTTCTCGAACATCCCTCTCAATGATGTATAGAGAGAATGTAAAGGACGACCATTCTGCTTTATCGTGAAGATATCATGTTGTAGTTGCAGGATTTTCGTCTCGTTCTTCGCTTGAGAATACGTTGCTGCCAGGATATCCCACATGTCTTTGGATGTAGGTTGATGTAGAATGTCATTGGCGATTTCAATAGCCAATGTGCCAGATAGCCACACCTTGGCATAAGCATCATCGGCCTCCCATGAGGTATGAACTCCAGTCTTCTCTGCAGGCTCGGGCTCGGTAAGAATATGCTTCTTACCCGTAGACTTCATCATACTCATGAACTGCATTGCCCACAGTTCATAGTTCGTACCATCCATCTTGACGATGGGCGCTGGACCATGAAATGCGCCCATAGATGGGATATCTGCCTTGCTTTCTGACATACTGAAGATGGAAGACTGGAGTGACCGAGAGACAACAATCTTTGTCTACAATGACATAGACGGGATCGGTTGCGTGTGTAGACGTCAAGCAACCAACCCCATATATATCACGATCTGTGCCCTAGAGTGTTAGGGCTTGGAGCACGCAGGCACGTGCAGGAAGCACGTGCGAGCGAATCTGGATGCAGGTGCAGGCGCTGGATCAGTGGCGCACGCTGCGCGCAAAGCGCTGGATCAGGGGCTGGAGGATGCGCGCAGTCGCTGGAGGATGCGCGCTAGGCGCACATGCGCTGGAGGCGCGTTAGGCGCTGAAGCCGCGCCACACGTTGCGCGAGATGCACTGCGCGCTAGATGCCGCTGCGCGCTGGAGTGCAACTGGATGCACGTTGCGCTAGATGCGCTGGAGGCACGTTGCGCGCTCGATGCGCTGTGCGAAGATCGGCGAGAAGCGCGCGAGAAGAGGCTCTGAAGGGCGCCACAGGTTGGCGATCGGATCGGATCTGCGATTGGAGAGAGGAGCGGCGCCGAGAGGGGAGAGAGAGAGGAGCGAGGCCGGCGGGTGGGGCGGGTTAGGGTTAGGGTTTCGAGAACTCCGGTCTAGGACCGTCGCTCTGATACCATGTTGGGAAACGTGAATGAGATAATAATATTCCATAGCCCTAGGCTCTCTTATATAGGAGAGTAGCCTATGGGTAAATTACATAAAGAGACTAATAAGAAAAATGAAATAACAAAGAGACACAGTGACTCAATATGTGTCAACAGTACGCTATCCTTCTGTAAAGGTTCCTGCTTAGACACATCTCCAGACCCATCGTTAGAAACTTTGTATTCAGAACAAACCTGAGACGTGCTGGATGATAGGCAATGACCATGAGCAGAAGCATGCCTACGAGCATAGTATTGTGGCAAGGGTAAAACATGGACTATGAGAGGTGGCGGTACAGAAGGAGGTGATAGAGGTGGTGAAGGTGGTGATGGGCTCATAGGAGGAGGTGGCATGCAGGTCTCATCATCTGAATCTGATGAAGTCAACCTATCACCTGTAGGAGAAAAATACATCACCGACTTAAAAATGTGACATCAACGCTCACATAATATTTTCTACGTAATGGATCATAACTTCTATTCCCTTCTGCATCCTGAAGTACCCAACAAAAATATATTTGACAACTTTAGGAGAATGGTTGTCAAGACATGGAGACAATTGATGGACGAAGGCAATCGAACTAAGGCAAAAAACACGAGGAGTGGGAATAATTCATTCTCTGGAAAAACCATGGAGAAAGGAAATTTCTCACCCATTACAGACAAGGGCATGCGATTCATAACCACATCACCCCCGAACGAATGCGGGGCACGACTCTGGATCAGAGGAGTTCGAGTAACATCAAGTACATGGCGATGCTTTCTTTCTGCAACACCATTTTGTTGAGAAGTATAAACACATGCTGTCTGGATGAACAATATCACGAGATGAAAAGAATTGTGGGATTGTATGAGTACAGAATTCCAATGCATTATCAGTTCTCACAAATTTGACAGAAGAACATTCTGCACTTCATTGATAAAAAGTTGTAATCGCATTCCCAGCTTTAGATTTATTCTTCAATAAAAAGACCCACGATAGACAAGAAAAATAATCAACACTACTAGGTAAAACCCGTGTCCTTGGTGATCGGGAACACAACTAGGACCCCAAGTGTCAAAAATGAAAGAACTCAAAAAGGGAGCTACTGCTCCGACTCTGACGGCTGGGAAAAGCAGACATATGGTGCTTTCCCAACTGACATGCCTCGCATTGGAATGATGAGCAAAGTGAGATCTGATGGAGAACTTGACTCATCTTCTGAAGGGGAAGGTGACTAAAGCGTAGGTGCCAATGGAAAGGTGAATCTGGTCTTGTAGAATGAGAGGATAGACCAACATATGGAGTTTGGATCAGTCGATAGAGACTGCCCTTGCTCACGGCCACAACCAATCACCCTGTTCGTAAGAATACCCTGAAATATAAAGGCGATGGGTCAAAAATAGCATGACAATGTAAATCCTTCGTAATCTGACTAATAGATAATAAATTTATAGAAAAGTCAGGCGCATGCAACACATTCTGCAGACGCATCGAAGGCGTCAAACCGATCTCCCCTTGTGCTGTGATCGGGGAATTGATGCAAAAATAAAATCGGCGTCGACGAAAATAATAATTTGTTATGGTGAATTTTTGGTAGAAGAAAATAGAAGGGTTGAGAAGAAGAACTCGTCGGGAATACGAGAGGTTGAGGGAGAAGAACGCGAAGATTGCGGGAGGAGAGAGGAGAGATAGAGAGAGATAATGAGATAAATTCAAATTTTCTTAATACTTCACTGATTAAAAACATTGGACCCTCATCCCTTTATATAGGAGGGATGACATTACAAAAATAGAAATTAATTTAAATTGACAACCAATTTATCCTAAAATAACTCTAACTAATTTGAAATTCAAAATCGACAACTAATTAATTGAGATTACATGCAATCTCATTTATTTAATTAGAGATACGATAATTAAAAAAATATAAATAAAATTGACCACTAAATTAGTTAAAAATCCGGCCCTATAATTTGAGGTCACGCTGCATCAACTCTCCTCCGCTTTAAAAATTCGTCTCCCGACGAATTGCTTGATCTGCAGGCTTGGAGGACGAATCAGCGTGCTCATTTATCTTCTGGAAGAATTTGGTGTGGAGCGAACGACGGAGTCCATACGCGAGCGTGGATGACGCGACCTTTGTGGTTGAAGAACATGTGTGGCGCGAACGGCGGCTTCTCCTTGATTGTTGTCGTCCCCTTGTGATGGTCGAAGAATTGATGAGGCATGAAGAACATGGTCTTCGGAGCATCCATAGCGAAAGAATGACACAAGGAGAGGAGGGGAGGAGATGTGTCCAAGGAATGAAGCCATGAGGTCCTTATATAGGGGAAACCCAAGGTCCTAGTCCTATTTAGATAAGGAGGGTCTCCAGATTTCTGCTTTGTAGCCCCCTTTTTTAAATATCTCTGCCGTCGGGGGTAAGGGTGGAAATTTTGCACCCTTTCATCCTTTCTGAATTTCTTTCTGCAAATAGGGGTTTCATGAGGGCTTCTTTTGCAAAATTTTCCAATTAATCTCCAGCCCCACAATTCGTGGGATTGACATCCCCTCGAATTCGGGCCCTCCATTAGGGTTTGCTCACATTCCTCGCGCATATGGCGAGGCCTGGGGCGGCGGCTGCTCGACTGCAGGTGGGGCCGGTGCGGTTCTGTGGGGAGGCAGGGGTCAACCGGGACTTCGCGTGGGAGGCGCGTCACTGTGGGCGCTGAAGAGGGCACGAGCAGAGAGGGTGGTGCTGCGGGGTGTTGACGGGGCCGCGGAAGCGGCTGGAGTATGGGAGGCGGGGAGGAGCGGCGCGGGGAAGGGTGAAGGACCGTGGGGGAAGGGGTGGTGGGGAAGAGGGAGTGGCAGGGCGAGGGAACTCGGAGGGGAAAATCGGCGAGAGGGAGAGGGAGGTCAGGGGAGGCGCTGGGCGCACGAGAGGGTTGTTGGTGATGGCGGGATGGGAAGGGAGGATGCGGGATGGTGGCGGGGCTGGTTGGGTCGGTCCTGGGTGGTGAGGCGGGGGTGGGGAGTAGGAAGGATGGCGAGGGAGGGGCTATCGCGGGGGGGGGGGGGGTTGGGGTGGTGCTGGCAGGGCCGAGAGGAAGGCGGCGCAGGCGCGGGGGGAGGGTGTTGGCGTGGACGAGCTGTAGGCGAAGGGGGCGAGAAGGAGGCTCGGGCAGGATGGCTGGGAGGGTCGCGGAAGGGGCCGTCGACGAGGCTGGTGGGGGAGCCGGGGAGGAAGGCGGCGAGAGGGAGATAGCGGAGAGGCGGGCGGCGGAGGCTGGCTGGGGACGAGGGAGTGCCCAGCAGTTGGCGAGAACGGAAGAAGGGCATCCTCTTGTACCGTAACTTCAACCGCGAACTCGTCGAGGAGTTCAGATTTTCCATCTGCGAGCTCTTCATCGAATATGGGCCCTGAATCGTCGTTTTCTTTACATTTTAATCCCTGGACAGCAACTTCGACTTCGAATCCAGATTCTTTGTCCGTACCTTTGTTTTTTGCTTCGAAATCGGATTGAACAACGGTTGCACAGATCTGATTTTGGTCGTTGGTGGTTGAATCTTCGTCGATTAGCGCGTCCATCCATGCTTGAACCTTGGTGCACGATACAAGTCGCTGCCGGAACTTCTTTGAACGTGAATGCGTGCGCGAACCATGAGCTAGATGGCTGAGATTAAACTTTAAACGCCAATACTCGACTGGATCGTCGAATCGTAGGGACGATTCGGTTGCCATGCTTTGATACCAAATAATGCAAAAATAAAATCAGCGTCGGCGAAAATAATAATTTTTTATGATGGATTTTTGGTAGGAAGAAAATAGAAGGGTTGAGAAGAACTCGTCGGGAATACGAGAGGTTGAGGGAGAAGAACACGAAGATCGCGGGAGGAGAGAGGAGAGATAGAGAGAGATAATGAGATAAACTCAAATTTTCTTAATACTTCACTGATTTAAAAACATTGGACCCTCATCCCTTTATATAGGAGGGATGACATTACAAAAATAGAAATTAATTTAAATTGACAACCAATTTATCCTAAAATGACTCTAACTAATTTGAAATTCAAAATCGACAACTAATTGATTGAGATTACATGCAATCTCATTTATTTAATTAGAGATACGATAATTAAAAAACGTAAATAAAATTGACCACTAAATTAGTTAAAAATTCGGCCCTATAATTTGAGGTCACGCTGCATCAGGAATGAGTTCCATCGTCTATGACAACCATTCTCCATGGAGGAACTTGTCTCTTGTCTGTAAGCTGCAAGCTGATCTCTGTCTCCAAACAAGTGATGTGTCACCCAAGACTCCATAATCCATTCTGTAATATCAGATCCATGCCGAGTAGTAAGAGCATAAATGCTACCTGAGGTACTGACAGTGGCAGAGGTAGGAGCAACAACATTTGAGTGGTCTACTGGAGGAGGCGAGGAAGCAATGGGACCAGCGGGAGGCATAATATCCCTCAATCGAGCTACTAGGTCATTAAACCTCTGGTTCGAAAACGGAGTTGTAGGAAACTCTACCTGCTCTGCTACACGAGCTGATGTAGAAAACCATGCTTGGAGTAGCATGTATCTTCCGTGTGCCCAGGACGATGACAATAAGTATAGGACTGACGAATATGATCTCCTCTACTACGAGGTCCACGTCCACGAAACTGAGAAGAGCCCCCTTTACCGTAGGAGTCTGCCATCGTAAGAGAAGTCTGAATAGAAGCAGGTGATGAGCCATTGATTCGGTTACGTCTAGGGAAAGATTCCTCAATGGGAGGTGTTAGAAAATATAATGCGGAAGCGTATCACATATATAAAGGATAAAGAATTGAAAGAACTCATGATTTAACATGGAACCCTATTCCCTAAGGAGCGGGATGAAACCACGGGAGAAGGCCTCAAAGGGCCATATGTTTCATTGAATTTTCTCACTGGATACAAAGGGTGTGGGGCTTCTTATATAGCCCTCACTAAGTCTCCACATCCCACAATTGGTAGATGTGGGAATAAACTCCAGATGCGGTAAATAAATCTTGGAAGGATCCATTTAACCATCTTACATGATAATGACACATACTCTAACACTCCTCAAGATGGAGCATGCAATGCTCAGCTTGGACAAACAGAAAGAAATCTCAACTCACAATACAAGACACTATAGACAATATCAACTCAACATGCACAATCGTCAGCTGCTGTTGAGGGCATTGCTTCTCATGCTGTGCATGCGATGAGGATAAACAGGCTGGAGTGCGAGTCAAATTGAATCTCCTCGTCAGAGAGCATGTGCCTTGTACTGCGCATGTCATAGTCACTGAAATTGGAAATGAGTCTCCACTTGAAGAACTCTGGTCGGCACATGTGGAAAACTGCTCCACTGAAAGGGTCGATCTGAAAAGCGGTGGAGATATCCTCATCGGAGTCCACGGTCGCTGGACAATGGAGTCTGAAAAAATCTCCTCGTCGGAGAACCGTGTCTCTCCCATACTGGCTCAGAGAATAGGATTTCTACTCTGAAGTCCCTATGAAACCACATAAAAACCCTATCCCACATGGTATAGGGAATGAGATCTCTACTTTGGAGTCCCTATGGAAAACATGAAAACTCTAAGCCGGCCAGAAACGATGGGGACCTTTGAGCTGATGATCACAAACATGCGCTAATTAAACTGAAGACTCGAAATCTGATCGTCGAGTTTGAAACTGAACAACTATAGAGTGGTTGGCCTGGAATATGGAATCTGAATATGGAACAGACCTGTGACTGTACACATACTCTCCCTTTCTCCCATACTGGTCGGAATAACGAATATCGACCAAGTTGAAAGAAGACAACAAAGATGGGGAAAACATGAATCACATAGGCGATAATCATAATATTTTTTTCTTCGGCTTTCTCAATTAAATTCTTTTTAATCATCATTTTCTCGGCTACTCCATTATTTTATAGCCGTCCTTTCATTTTTTTAAATAAGCCGTTCACATATATATTTTTTGACTTTTCTTGTTCTTTTTCTCTTTCTTTTGCAATTTTTTAGCATGCAGCTTTTCTTTTGTACGCGCCTTTTTTTGAATAAAGAAACTTAGCCCACTTGGGCCCTGGAATATGCAACAACCCACTGTTGGGCTCTTTCTCCCCCCCTTTTATTTTTCACTCTTCTTTTTTTTAATACACAGCAGATACCTCCCCTTTTCCTCTTTTCTTTCGGCCCACCTGGGCCCTTACAAGATAGTTTTTTAAATAAAACCATCGGCACACCTAGACCTTTCTATTTAGGGTTCTCCGATGGAACCCTTCTCATCACTTCCGCTCTTGGGGCACGATGCTGGAGCTCGAGGGCGCCGCTAGAGATGAGGCATCGTGCTGCCTACGTTGGGATTTGCACCGCTGCCTTGTCCAGGAGATGCCTGAATCGTCGTCGCCTATATGATCTGGGAGGAGGAAGGTCTTGATCTGCATCATTGTGAGAGATGGAGGTCGGCTCGCTCCGCCAAGAGTGAGGAGCACCCCCATGATCGGGTTCTGGGGCAACCGTCAACAAGAGGGAGAAGCCTCGCGCCGCCTGCGTGAGAGAGGAGACGAGGGATTAGGGCTGCATCGTCGTGTGGGTGGTTTAGGGCTTGCCTCTTGGAGCCTTAGGGCTCACAGCCGTTGAAGTATGCGTCGCCTCAGCTTCATGACGGCCTGGGCTTGAGGAGGATGGGGCGATGCCGCTCATTGGAGATGTGCGACTTCAGAAGTACCTTGGAGGAAAACCCCATGGAGAGGGATTAAACGAGATCCTCTCCAACAAGTAGGGTCGATATTGGAGGGCTGGTGGGCTGCCTGGAGGCTAGGGCTGCCACCAAGGAGGGCTGCCTCGAGCACGAGGCATGATATGCCGCCTGTGCGAGAACCGTAAAAACATCGCCATCGTGATTAAGGTTCCCGAAGTGTGCGTTTGGTTCGTTAGTTATCTGGGGGAGGATAACCCATTTTTGTGTTTGTGTGTTTGGTTGGTGGGTTAAGGGTTGGGAGGATTTGTGTGTTGTGATTGTATTGAAATTTGAAAAGTAGGTAGTTATTATGATATGATTGTATTAAAATTTGAAAAAGTGGGTAGTTGTTGTGATGTGATTGTATTAAAGTTTGAAATAGAGTAGAAGTTGAGTGTTTTATGATTTCTAGATGATATGATGGTATAATATATATTTTTTTTGATGAAAAAATGGTAGACCCCACTAGTGGGTTAGTAGGAATATGGGTTTTGGGGGTAACCCACCCAAAGTGGGGATAACCCCCCAACCGAACACACCCGAAGAGTCCTTCTGTACATGAAATTAGGGTTCATGAAATTGAACCCTAGATCTGAACTGGAGATAGAGATCGGCATTGACGATGACCGTAGAAAATAGGGTTTCAAGAAACCCTATATTTGAATATCGACCTTGATCACGGACATAATACTAATCTTTAAAAAAATCTCCAATAACCAAGAATCGAATCTCGAACAAATCATGAACATGTAGTAAATCTTCGAGAATCGAACCCGCTCTGATACCATGTTAGAAAATATAATGCGGAAGCATACCCGATATAATGGATAAAGAAATGAAAGAACTCGGGATTTAACGTGAGACCCTACTTCGTAAGGAACGGGTTGAAACCATGGGAGAATGCCTTAAAGGGACATATGTTTCATTGAACTTTCTCATTGGAGACTGAGGGTGTTGGGCTTCTTATATAGCCTTCACCGAGCCTCCACTTCCCATAACTGGTAGATGTGGGACTAAACTCTGTATGTAGTAAATGGATCTTAGAAGGATCCATTTACCCATCTTACATGATAATGACACATACTTTAACAAGAGGAATAATAGCATCTGCTAGTATTTGTGAACGATCTGTCTCATACTCTGGATCAAGTGCTGCGAGGAATACACCAACCATAGTGGCATTCCTGTAGGTCTTCTGCTACTCAGGAGTAGTCGTAAGAGGCATAAAAATGTAGAGCCTCTGAAAGCGCTTGTGGCATTGATATCGATTTTGTTCTCTAACATATTGCTGGATAAAGAACATTAGGGTTTTGTAGACCAATAGAAATACATCTACACAAACATATGGGGATCTGAGTGCATGTATAAACTTAGGATGCAACCAAATCCATCACCAGTAAATGGATCGCGACACGGGCGAAGACAGAGGCCTCGAGGAGCCGTAGAAGAGACCTGTGACGATGGTGGCTCGTATGAGATCTGCGTTCAGTGGCGACATAGGAGAGTGCCAGCGGTAGCGAGCGACAAAAGAGAGAGAGAGAGAGAGAGAGAGAAAGAGCCGGCGATGGAAGAGAGTAAGAGAGCTGCCACCGACGACGGGCAGAAGAGATGGAGAGGGTCGGCGACACGTAAGAAGGGCTGGCGGGTGGGATTAGGATTTCTCAGGTACAAGAGCCTCAGTCTAGGACCGCCACTCTGTTATCGTGTTGGGATAAAGAATGAGAGTTATTTATTCCATGAATCCTAGGGCTCTCTTATATAGAGGAGAGACCTTTGGGTAAATTACATAAGATAGACATGAATAAAGTCAACTGAAAAAATAATACAGATCCATAAGTATATTCGTTCTGACAATGCATTAGAGTTCTGTAGTTTATAACTCTCACAGTTCTTTAGAACTCTTGGTATTGTATATCGAAATTCATGTGCGTATATATCCCAATAAAACGGGGTGGCTGAACGCAAAAATCATCACCTTTTGGATGTCACAAGAAGCCTCTTAATTCAGAGTCGTGCTCCTTATTCCTATTGGGGAGATGCGGTTCTAACTGCTTGCTACCTGGAGAATTGTATACCCTCGTCCATGTTGAGAGAGAGGATTCCATTCTTGATTGCGTTTCCTGAGAAGGATCTTTTCTCGCTCACTTCTCGTGTGTTTGGGTCAGTTGTTTTTGTTCATCATATTATATGTCTCTTGGCCATGACAAGCTCTCTCCTAAAACTGTCAAGCGTGTCTTTGTAGGGTATTTTAGGACTCAAAAGGGATACTGCTGTCTTCATCCTGTTCGGCGAAACTATTATGTTAGTGCGTATGTCACTTTCTTTGAGTCTATTATGTTTTTCTCTCCTACACGTGACAGGTTGATTCCTTCAGATTCTGGAAAAGAGGTTTACCGTATACATACCTCTATCTCTGATTTTGTCTATCTCACCTATGGCTCCTACCCCTCACACTCCATCGCCACCACCATCATCACCACCACCTCCACCACCTCCACGAGCAGCCTCCATCTTTTTACCACAGGTTTACATGCACCGACCTCGTGCTTATGAGCATCCTCCATCATCCAACACGCCCCAAGTATGTTCTGAGCACTTGGTTTCTACTGATGGCACTGCTGATTTGCATTTACAACAGGATGAGCATGTAGCTATAGATGTTCCTATCTTGGTTATTGAGGAGGCTGAGTACCTTGACGTGCCCATTGCTTTATGGAAGCAGAGGCGTACATGTGCTACGTACCTTTTTACTTCCCATGTTTCCCTTACACGTCTGGTAGAGGAGTTTCAAATGTTTGTGGTTGGATTATTTCTCGTAAACATACTACGTACATATCGGGAGGCATTACAGATTAGTCAGTGGCGCCTTGCTATGGATGAAGAGCTGGCCGCGTTACAGTCTCGTGGCACATAGAGTATTGATCCTGCTCCACCCGATGTATCTGTTGTGGGGAGCAAGTGGTTGTTTACGGTGAAGTACCATGTAGATGGTAGTGTGGATAGATACAAGGTCAGGCTTGTTGCTCGATGGTTCACTCAGACATACGTGGTGGACTATCTAGATACATTTTCTCCTGTCTCTTGGTATTCTACATTGATGATTCTTATTTCTTTTGCTGTGGTACGTTATTGTCCTCTCTTTCAAATAAATATCAAGAATGCATTCTTGTATGATGACTTGCAGGAGGAAGTCTACATGTAGCATCCCCCAGGTTTTGCTGCTGAGGGGGAGTCTCATATGGTTTGTAAACTTCACAAGGCTATTTATGCAGAGTCTGAGTACCTGGTTCCAGAAGCTCTGTGAGTTGATTGAGCAGCATGGATTTATCAGATCGACTGCAGATCATTCTCTTTCGGTTCAGAGATCACAAAGAGGTACTGTTGCTATTTTGGTTTATGTGGATGACATCATTGTTACTGGGGACGATAAGCGGAGTATTAATGCAACTAAGGACTTCCTTAGTTGGTAGTTTGTGACCAAGGACCTTGGCAATCTTCTTTATTTTCTTGGCCTCGAATTTATGAGGAAACAACGTGGCATGGTAATGACGAAAAGGAAGTATGTTACTGATCTCCTAACTGAGACAAGTATGACATGATGTAGGCCTATTATTACTTCTATGGATCAGAATGTTAAACTCTATGATTTTTTTTGAGAAAAATAAAGGATGACCTCCCAAGCCGGGATTCACCTCAGTGTATGTATTTATCAAAAAGTTAGGCACTGCATCGAATTACATTTGCCAAGATAATCAGAGTGCCCTACGACGCTCCATTACATTCTCACTATAAAATATTTGCCCCCGAAAAATGGCCTTGTTTCTGACGCACCAAATCGACCACACCAAAGCAAATGGGTACGAGCTGTCCTCATGTCCAAAGCTGCAAACCGATCTAATATCTCGCCAGAAGGTGGGACAATCTTCCCTGTAAGCCATGCGAGATTGGCTCCGTTCCACACCTCAACTGGGAGCGAACAAGAGAAAAACAAATGATCTGCATCCTCCAGCTCTGACCCGCATCTACCACACGACACATCCTCCGTGCTCAGCAGCTGCCCCCGGTGACCTTTAGTTAGAATCCATCTAAGCCTAAACAGCCAGAGGAAAACCTTAACTCAATTTAGCACCGTTGGGAAAAAGAAAATGAAAGTTATATTTCCTGGGAACCTTAGGCTCTCTCATATAGAGGAGAGGCCTATGGGTAAATTCCATAAGGCGAACATAAATAAAGAACAATAAGGAAAAAGGTACAAGAGTATAAAATATCTCTACACTCCCCCTCAAGATGTAGCATAGATGTCAATCATGCTCAACTTGGATGAACAATTCTGGAATGGTCCTCTTAGCAAAGCCTTGGTGAAGATATCATTAATTTGATTTCCTGAACTAACATGAGAGGTAGAAATCAATCCCTTCTGAATCATGTATCTTGTATAATGGCAGTCCACTTCAATGTGCTTTGTCCTTTCATGAAATGCAATATTGTTTGCAATAAATAAGATGACTTGGTTATCACATTGTAACTGTATAGGAAAGGGTACATCTATATGCAAGTTTGCTAGCACTGCTCGAACCCACATCATCTCAGTACTTGCTTGTGCCATTGCCTTATATTCAGATTCGACACTTGGCCTAGTAACAACAGTTTGTTTCGTTCTTTTCCATGAAACAAGAGAACTGCCAACAAATATATCGAAAACTAAGGTAGACTTCCTGTCCTTAGGACACCTTACCCTGCATAGTTCGTATCACACATGCAGAAACAGAAAAAAATGCTTCTTTCTTGAATAACAGTCCGGCACATGGAGAATACTTTAGGTACCTCAATATCATATATATAGCATCCATGTGTACCTGTCACGACTGCTCTATAAATTGACTCACCCGATTTACTATGAAGGAGATATCATGTCTAGTGATAGTAATATAGAGAAGTTTTCCTACCAACTCTCTATATCTCCTCTTGTCAACCTTATCTGTATCATCATCGTATAACCTCATGCTATAACCTCATCCTCTTGTCAACCTCATCTGTATCATCATCCTATAACCTCATGCTATGATGAGAATGATCGTATAACCTCTTGTCAACCTCTTGCTGTGGCGGAGGCCGTGGGGGTGGTGAAGGCGCATGGGCGCTCCGGCGGTCGCAAGTGATGTTTCGGTCGTGGTTTGTTCGTGGTTCGATGGTCCGGGTAAGAGCTGGTTCGGGAGACACAGAGCTTTTGAATGGGGATGCTTCAGCGGTTTGTTTCGGGCGACGATCTGCAGGCTTTACCGGCTGGCTTGGTGGCGTTTCGGTTTCGGTTAGTTTGGCTGCCTGGGGGTCGGAGGCTTCTGTTTCGGTTCCGCTGGTTCAGGTTGTTGTACACCTTCGCGGACCGCTGTTTGTTTAGATGTGCTTCGTTAGGGCCCGTGGAGCACTCCTTCCACCTCAGGTCCTCTGGAGCGCGTTCTTTTCTGTCGAGGTTGGGCTAGAGGTGGAAGTTCCTTTGTCAGGTGCCCCCCTAGTGGTTTCGTTTGTAAGGTCGTCGAGTTTTTCGGTTGACCTGGAGGGGTCAGTTTACTTTTTGCTCTTCTCGGGACAAGGGCCCTGCTTGGCTGTCGTGGGGATCTTTATTTTGCGTTGTAAAGCGTGGAGTGTTGGGTGGTGTAGTGGGTCTGTTTTTCGGCGCCAGGTTGTGCCCTTCCGCTTCTTGTTGTACTCTTTTCTTCTTTTTCTTTTGTTAATATACTTTTGGGGTGAACACCAGTGAGTGTCTCCCCCTCTTTTGGCTTCAAAAAAAACCTCATGCTATGATCCATAGGAGTAGTAGAGGGTCGGCACCCACCCATACCTGTCTCAACAAGTATGTCTATAACATACTTCCTTTGGGTCATCACAAGACCCTGCATGTTCCTAGCAAACTCTGACCCTAAGAAATACCTCAGGGTGCCAAGATCCTTGGTGACAAATTGATGACCCAAAAATTCCTTTGCCTTCTTTATCTCCCCGCACATCATCACCTATAACAAGTACATCATTAGCGTACACCATGATAACAACTGTCCTTCTGGGTTTTCTCTGCACGAATAGTGAATGATCTGCATTTGACCTTTTAAACCTCTGCTTTTCAATCAGATCTAATAGCTTCTGGAACCATGCCCTCGAACTCTGCTTAAGGTCGTATATTGCCTTGTGTAGTCTATAAACCTGCTGACACTCCCCCTCACCAGCAAACCCCGGAGGCTCCTGCATGTAGATTTCCTCTTGGAGATCATCATACAAAAATGTATTTTTAATATCTAGCTGATATGAAGGCTAATCACGTACCACACCAATTGAAAGGACACGTAGAGTGGAGTGACGGGCAACATGAGAAAAAAGTGTCCAGATAATCCACTCCATAAGTCTGTGTAAATCCTCGTGCCACCAATCTGACCTTGTCGCGGTCAAGGCTGCCATCAGCACAATGTTTAACAGTAAACAACCATTTGCAACTAACAACAGATGCTCCATTAGGAGCAGATACCATGCTCCAGGAACCACATGACTGTAGAGCATCCATCTCCTCTGCCATAGCAAGACGGCAACGATTGCCTCTCTGGGCCTCCTAATAATTCCGCGATATGTCCACGACAGATAGAATAACAACAAACCTCCTAAATTCCAATGTAAGACGATCAAATGTAACCGAGGAAGCAAGTGGATATGAGGCGCATGTACGTTTCTGCTTGCAAAGCGCAATAGGAATATCCAGGTTATTGGGAATTTCCTTAACTCGTATATAATTCTCCTGCATCTGTCCCTATGCAGACATATCTCCAAACCCATCGTTAGATATAATGTATTCATAACATACCTTAGGCACGCTGGCTGGCGGGCGATGATCGTGAGAGGAAGAAGGTCGAAGTGTATAGAATCGTGGCAATGGTGGAGTGATAATTATGGTAGATGGTGTAGCTGAAGATGGAGGTGGTGGAGAAGCAACAATAGATAGTGTAGGTAGAGGTGGTGTAGGTGGTGCAACAACAATCGTGGGTGTATGCGGTGGCAGGTTCGTAGGAGGAGGTAGCATATAAATTTCATCATCTTAGTCGGATGAAGACAACCTGTCACCTGTAGGAGAAAAATACATCACCAACTCAAAAAATATGACATCAGCACTAACATAATATTTTCTTTGCAGTGGATCATAGCATCTATATCCCTTATGCGTTCTAGAGTAACTGACGAAAACACATTTGACAACTTTAGGAGAGAGCTTGTCAAGTCTTGGAGACAACTGGTGAGCAAATACAACGGAACCAAAGACATAATGAGTAAGTGACAATAATTTCGTTGTCTGGGAATGCCATGGAAAAAAGAATTCTCACCTAGAACAGACGAAGGCATATGACTCACAAGATAGCAGGTTGTAAGAACATCATCACCCCTGAACGAATGTGGTGTACGACTCTGAGTAAGAAGCGTGCGAGTGACATCAAGAAGATGACGATGCTTTCTCTCAGCAATACCATTTTGCTGAAAGGTATATGCACAAGATGTTTGAATAATACCGCGAGATGCAAAAAATTATAAGAGTACATGGGTACATAATTCCAATGCATTATCAGTTCTAACAATTTTGACAGAAAAAGAAAAAATATTTTGTACTTCATTGATAAATCATGTAATAACATTTACAGCCCAACAAAAATACACATGATAGACGTGAGAAATCATCAAGTGCAACTAAATAAAACATGTGTCCTTGGTGATCAGGTACACAGCTTGGACCCGAAATGTCAACATGAAACAACTCAAAAGGAGAGCTAATGCTCCGACTCTGATGGCTGGGAAACATAGAACGATGGTGTTTTCCCAACTGACATGCCTTGCATTCAAAGGTAGAACGGGGTGAGATCTGAGGAAGGACTTAACGTAGCTTCTGGAAGGAAAGATGTCCAAAGCGCAGGTGCCACATAAAAGAGGAGACAAGTCCTGTAGAATGGGAGGATATGCCAACATAGAGTCCTCCTTGCTTACGACCACAAACAATCACCCTGCCCATAAGAATGTCCTAAAATATAAGAGATGATGGGTCAAAAATAGCTCTACAATGCAAATCCTTCGTAATCTGACTAATACACAATAAATTCATAGAAACGTCAGGTACATGCAACACATTTTACAGATGCATCGAAGGCGTCAAACTACACTCCCATCGACCGATGATCGGGGAGTGAATCCCATCAACAATGACATCTGTCCTCCCTAGAGGAATCTGTCTGTAAGCTATAAGCTGATCTTTGTCTCCACACAAGTGATGCGTAGCCCCAGAGTCCATAATCCATTCTGTAATATCAAGTTCTTGATAAGAGGTAAGGGCATAAATGCTACCTGAGGTATTGGCTGTGGCAGAGGTACTGGCAGAGCTGCAACATTTGAGTGGCCTCCTGTAGTTGGCGAAGAAGCAAGGGAACTCCAAGAAGGCATAATGTTCCTCAATCGAGCAACGAGATCATCATACCTCTGATCCGAAGAAGCAGTAACGCAAGGGTTTGCTTGCTCTGCTACACGAGCCGATGCAGGAAAACCATGCTTGGAATAGCATGTATCCTCAATGTGTCCAGGACGATGACAATAAGTGGAAGGGTAACGAATACGACCTCCTCTTCCACGAGGTCCACATCCTCGAAACTGAGAAGAGCCCCCTCTACCTCGAGAGGCTGCCATCGCAGAAGAAGTCTGACTAGAGGCAGTAGATGGGACAATGATCCTGCTGAGTCTGTGGAAAGCTTCCTCCATGGGAGGAATAGTAGCATCCACCAGTATCTGTGAACGAGCCTCCTCATAATCAGGATTAAGTGCTGCAAGGAATACACCGACCATGGTGGCATTCCTATGTGTCTTCCGCTTCGTCTATCTCTTCTCCGCCCTCCCCCAAGAAATGGTATGCTTTTTTCACTGTGAACCTCCCATTTCTCTAGACAAAGCACATAAAAAAATCTCTCTAGACATAGTGATCCTTGCCTAAAGATGGCCCCTTGCTTTCCATCAACTCCGTCTACATTGCAATGAACTCGTCCACCCCTTGTTCTGACAAGGCCTAAGATAGCACCGGAGACCACGTCCCACAGTCCCACACATGCTGCACCTGCACCTCACTGTCCATTACCAAGCTCAAGAGCTGTGGGTAGTGCTCCCCCACCGTCCCATCTCCCGTCCAATCATCCAACCAAAAGCAAAACCCCACTCCATCCCTAAGCACTGGTCGCAACTTAGTATGTCACTCCGGTAAAATGTCAGTAATCCCTTTCCACAAAGAAGATGACAACCACCCAGGGACGACCTCCAGTGACAAAGATATACAATAAATCTTCCTCAGCAGACGACACACCATGTCCTACGATTTCTCCCATAGGCGAGCCACCTATTTCGCCATTGTTAAAGTATGCGTCACTCATATAGATGGGTAAATGGATCTCTCCAGGATCCTTTTACCACATCCAATGTTTAGTCCCACATCTACAAGTGGTGGCACTAGGAGGGCCTGTAGAGGCTATATAAGAAGCCCCAAACTCCTTGTATCCAATTAAAAAAGTTCAATGAAACATATGGCCCTTTGAGGCATCCTCAGTTGGTTTCATCCCGCTCCTTAGAGAGAAGGGTTCCACGTAAAATCCTGTGTTCTTCATTGTTCTTATTCTATTATTTCTGATTCGCTTCCGCATTATGTTTTCTTATACGGTATCAGAGCCATGTTTATTTTCTAACATGGTATCGGAGCGTGTCGATTCTCGAGGATTTTTTATGTTCTTTATTTTTATGTTCGAGATTCTTGATACGATTCTAGGGTTTCTATTGAATCCTTAATTATTTTATAAAGAATATTATGAAGATCTATTGTTCTAGTCAAGTTCATGTTCAAGATTATTCAAGATTATTCCAGTTCGTTTTGATTCAAGTCCAAGAATTATAGGGTTTCATCGAAACCCTAAAAATCCACGACAGAAGCAACAACCTAACTTGGTGCCTGTGTATCACAGAGGTTCTCACGCGAAGGGATCCACGAGGGTACAAGCGGCGTGACTAAACTTCTCGATTCTGGCAACATCCAAGCAGAGCGCCGCACATCCCATTCCCTGGCGACGCTCGTAGTTCCAGGGAGGACCCTCCAAGCCGCCTCTCCCTCTAGGCGATGAAGATCATCCCCTCTTCTCCCAGCGATGAAGATAAACCCCTCAACTCCAGGCTGCACACAACAACAACACAAAAAATTACCGATCATGGCGCCAACTCTGCTGCTTGATGGATCACGGAAGATTCATTTTGCAGACCCATCTTTCGATGTTCCAAGTGGAGCATCTCCCCTCCGATCGAGTCCCAGCGATGGTGGCACCCGCATCCTCCGTGCACGAAGAAGCCCCGCTGCATATGGCGGTACACCTTTGATCAAATCATCAGCGGTATCTAGGGACGACGACTCTTGCTAACCTCAAGGAGCGGCACCTCCCCTTCGATCTCTTCAAGCCGACCCTCCTCCAAGCTGCGACACTACTTATCGAGCAGGGGCCCTTCATCGCCTCCAGGCAGAGCTCGAGCCCCTTCTACAACAAGCGGGGGCGACGACTTCCTCTCCAGATCGCCGCGTGACAATCAACAGCCCCATCGGGGCGGCGATCCTTTGTACGATGGGTTCCCGTGAGGGGAACCCTAAATAGGCTTAGCCCCAAAGGGGGTAACATGTTATTTAAAAAATATTGTAAGTGCCCAAGTGCTCTGAATGTTGTAAAAATAGAAGGGAGAGGGAGAAAGGGTCCAAGTGGGCTGACGGTTTTATAAAAAAAGAGGAAGAGTGGACGAGAAAAATGGCCTCAATTGCGAAAAAAACTTTTGAAGAGGAAAGAGGGAAAATAACTGAGAATTTTTTTTTTTAAAAAGAGAAGCCGAAAAAGAGATCGGCTTATGTGATATTTTTTCCCCATTTTCTTGTCTTCTCCCAACATTGTCGATGACATTGTTTTCTAACAAGTATGAGAGAAAGGGGGAGTATTGTGTAGAGTTACAGATCAGATTCAAATTTCTAGATTTTTCAGATTCGAGACCAGCTAGATTTTCAGACTCTATAGTTCAGTTTCAGACTCTGCGAATTGGTTTAGAGTTCGAGTTCGAGTCACTTCATGTTTGAGTGATCCATTTTCTTCGAATTATCCAGAGAGGCTCATTTTTAGATGTGCACATGTCTGCCATCATTTGTTGTGTTCTCCATCTTTTATTTTGGTCAGAGTTTTCATGTGTTCCATAGGGACTCCAGTGTAGAGATCTCATTCCCTATGCCATAGGGGCTAGGGGTTTCATGTGCTTTCATAGGGAGTCCAAAGTAGAGATTCCATTCTATGAGCCAATATGTGAGAGACCCAGTTCTCCGATGAGGAGATTTTTCAGACTCCATTCTCCAGCGACCATGGACTCCGACGAGGATGTCTCAGTGACTTTTCAGTTCGGCCCTTTCAGAAATGGAGCAGTTGTCCACATTATTGTGTTGGGCCAAAGTTCTTCAAGTGGAGACTCATTTCTAGTTGCAGTGATTCTGACAGGCGCAATACAGAGCACATGCTCTCCGACGAGGAGATTCAGTTAAACTCACACTCCAGCCCATTTGTCCTCCTCACCCGCACGACATGAGAAGCAACGTCCTCGACAACATCCGATAGTTGTGTGCGTTGAGTTGATATTGTCTGTAGTGTTTGTTGTGAGTTTGAGATTCTTTCTGTTTGTCCAAGCTGAGCATTGCATGCTCCAGCTTGAGGGGGAGTGTTAGAGTATGCGTCACTCATATAGATGGGTAAATGGATCTCTCAAGGATCCATTTACCACATCACATATTTAGTCCAACATTTACCAGTGGTGGGACTTGAAAGGTCTGTGGTGGCTATATAAGAAGCCCCAGACCCTCTGCATCCAATGAGAAAGTTCAGTGAAACATATGGCCCTTTGAGGCCTTCTCCCGTGGTTTCGTCCCTCTCCTTAGAGAGTAGGGTTCCAAGTAAAATCCCGTGTTCTTCATTGTTCTTATTCTATTATTTCTGATAAGCTTCATCAATTTATTTTCTAACATGGTATCAGAGCCATGTTTATTTTCTAACAACCATAAAAGCCTTTTTCATCTCCCCCATCCGTAACACACCCAATCCACCCTTTTTCTTTGAACATGTCACCTTGGCCCAGTCCACCAAGTGGAAGCCCTTCTTGACCTGTCGCCCATCCGACCAGAAAAATCTTCTCGTCACATCCTCAACAATCTTCGTACGCAGCCCAATAGGCATTAACCTTGTGGAATAAAAGAAGTTCGGGATGGTCGAGAGCATGGTTATTAAGGCGGTGATGAATCTGTGATTCATCACATCAAAAGTCAAAAATAGAGCCTTGTTCCCAAGAAAATAGAGGCATATTTCCTTTTATCTTGCATAAATAACACTCATGCATGCATCCATAATTCATGCATTATAGCAGCTCATCTGCATTTAAATAAGAAGCCAAAAATCCCCTGTAAAAGACATCTTCATCAAAATAACTTCTTCTCTATACTATATATATATTCATTAATAAAACAGGGAGGAATCACCCTTGTAAAATAGCCCAAGTATCCTGAGAACCCCTGTACATTAAAACACACATAAAGCCCTCATACAAACCCCTAATTAGGTCTACTCACTCTTAGAATACTACATATTAAAAGACCTTTAAAATGAGACTAATTTCATTGCAATTGGAGCTTGTATGAGAAACTTGGGTTTTTGGGTCATTTTGTATACTACATATGTATATTTATGTATCCTTGTATTTATGTATCATATTTGACCTCATCTCCGTCTTTGGTCAACATGAAACTTGTAGATCTCATCTAGATCTACAACTTTCATGTTTTGAGTTTTTCCAAATTCGGCTTCCTCTTCTCTCTACACGTGTTTCCTTCTCCAGCCATTCACAGCAGGCCACGTGGCGCCCTCTGGTTGCGCCACGCGGCCCGCTGCCCATCGCCTCATCCGCCCGCGCCCTCCGCCGTTGGATCTCGCTTCAGATCCAACGGCCCCTCTGTGACCACGTGCGCTCATTCTCTCAGCCGTTCGATCTTCATCCGCATTCAGATCTGTCCGCTCGTTAGCGCCTCAAGCAGGGCTCGCCACGTGGCGCGTTGACGACCGATCGATCGCATCTCAGAAGTTGCATCTCAGCCACTCCTTTTCTTGGTGCCTCTCAACCGCTCGATCGGCCTAAGCTCTCCATCATCACCGTTCGCTAGCGCCTCGCGCACAGCTTGCCACGTGGCCGCTTCATCGACCATTTATCTCACCGCCTCAGATCTAATCTGGCCCGTCGCTCCACGCTCTAATCTCCATCGTTGGATCACAAGATCCAACGGTGGAGACTTCGTCTCCTACCTCCAGGCGCCCCTCTCCCCCACGTCCCTTGCCTTGCGGGAGGGGCGCCCCCTTTCCTTTTCTGGGCACACGTCAGCCTTCTCCTCCGGCCGCTGACCTCGCCACGACGCTCCCCACTCGTCCCTCTCCCTCGCCAACACCCTCAATCGCCACCACCTCCACCGTATTCGCTCCACGACGACCATCAACTTCGCCAATCCACCAGCTAACCCATCAACTCCACCTTATAAATACGCCATCACCAGCGACCTTCACCCCCATCCGCCACTCCAGAGAGGAACCTAGAGCTCGGAGCCTTCGATTTGTGACAGGAATTGAGTGAATCCTTGAGCGAAGACGGCCCTTCTTCTCCGGCGAGATCCACGGTGCCACCGCCGTGTCGCAGCCGCCCTCCGCGTAGCTGCTTGAGCTCGGGGCCTTACCGACCCCTCGAGCGACGACCTGGAGCTCAAAGCTGAGCCCCAATCCCCAGGTAACCTCCTCCATTTCTCCTCCGATCATTTTCTTCTTTTTCCTTCATCTTCGCCGATTTTATTCTCTGTTCACGATCATCTTCGCACCTCGCCTTCACGCCGATTAGCTCCGCGTCGGAGCTCTCATTCTCGCTGACCTCTCCGCATCATCAGACGCTCCACTCCACCAGCCAGCGACCTGTAGCTCCGCCACTTGGCCGGAGCAACGTCGCCCGACCACTTCACGTCGCCTTAGGCCTCGCTGATCACTCCACCCTCTTCCACGATCACCTGCACGCCTCGGCTATACTTCTAACCTTTTGCAGGGACTCAATTCATCACTGGCCGGAGCCTCGTCGGAGCTTTCCTCGAGCTTCATCGACTCAGAGCTCCAGCCCTCCTCCAGTCATCCAGAGACCACCGGAGGCTTCGCCGCGCACTTGCGATTCTTCCGAGCAAGGTGGGAGCTGACGAAGCTCACTACCGGAGCTTGACGACCGAGGCGGAGCTCGGCTGCTTTCATCGGAGCGCAGCCCTCTCCTCCGCAGGCGGCGGAGCATCGATAGAGAAGAAGGAGCAGCAACTGTTCGATCCTCTGATCGAACGGTCCTCGCCTCGCCACGCGTCCTTTCGCCGCCATCGTCCTCGACCGTCGATCACACCTCGGATCGGACGCCTCACCAGCCGCCACGCGCCTTCACCGACACCCCTTGGATTCATCTTGATCCAAGGGCCTTCAAGCCGCCACGTCGTCTTATCCGAGCCTCGGCCTCCCAAGCCTAGGCTCGGGTAACCCGAAGCTGCTCCGAGGCTAGCCCGAGCCTCCAGAAGACCCGAGCCTCGCTCCGAGCCTCCGACGCCCTCCGAACCTAGGCCGCCCCACGTGAGGAGCACGTGCGGCCTGGGTTATTTGCATAGACGCCCTTGGAGCTTTCAGAAATTGCAAAAAGACCCCTGTGAAGCAGACATCACGTGAGGAGCACGTGGTTCGTGGAGAAATTGCATAGAAGTCCTGCATAGTATTGGTAATTGCATTTTAGTCCCTGTCAGCACGTTTACTTATTGAAATTTTATTTTCCAGTATTGCATTTACACCCTTGTGTTTGCACGTGTCCATAGTATGCATTTTTCATCATTTTGAAATTCTAAAAATTGCAAGTTGTTGAGAATTTTGTCCTCTATCTTTTTGTACACGTGTCTGATTTTTGTTGGCTTAACTGAATTATCAATGAATTAATTGGTTCATTTGAGACATATTTTGCCCAGTGATGCCTTTTGATTTTTTAATTAATTATCTGTGCCTTCAAAAATCACCAAAAATTCACAGTAGCTTCAGGACATCATTTTCAACACTCCATAAAAATTTCATGTCATTTGCACGCATAACGAGGCCTAAATAAATAGTTTAGTGATTTTCTTTAATTAATTTTAATTAATTCATTTCACAGTGAATTTTAGATCTGTTAATTTTCCTAGGTTCCTGATCATTAGACCTTCCTAGGATAATTTTAGTTCTTGGAAAAATTGTGATTTGATATTTATTAAAAATTAAACACTGAAAATCACTCTGTCTGTTTACTTAATTCACAGAAAAATTATTTTGAGTCGAAAAATTCCAAAAAAAATTAGTGTAGCTTAATTTCATTCCATGTCATAATCTGACCAAGTTTCATAATTTTTGGACTTAATTTGATATCTTAAACTGATTTAATCTCAACTTGGCTGGATTTTTGCATGTGTCTGCATTGAAAATAAAAAAAAGAACAAAAAAAATTTGTCCCTTGAATATCAACACTTGAAAATTGCTGTAATCCACCTGAGGAGACAGTTGCCTCCCTGAGATCGACCTTGGACTCCACCAAGTAAAAAAATATCACCGCTTAAAATTGACCCAAAATCTGACTTAAGTGGTTTTTGATCAACCTCTCGTATCCGACTACAACGAACACTTAAAAATAATTTGGACCATTAATTTGCCCGAATTAACTAAGGGTGCGGGAGCGTTTATCAAAATGGCGCCGTTGCCGGGGAGGCACGGCTTAGGTTAATTGTAGCATATTTTTGAAGTGTTTGATTTCTAATCCCCGGGTAGTCTGACCCCCGGTTTTTCTTGTAATTATCTCTCTTATTTGTTTTCTTTTTGCTTTATTTTTGTGTCACTCTCTGACCTCTATTTCATTTTTGTGCGAGGACCGCGAGGAGTCGGCGACGCTTCAAGGACTTAGCATTTAAAGTGTGTTGAGAGAAAGAGAGGCATTGTACTTTTTATTTTATTTTTCTTTTGCATTATTTCCAGCGGTTCCCGTTTGGGAGCTCGCGCGTGTAAATATAGTGGAAACTGTGTCTCGTGTGCTGTGTGGGTGATTGGTAATTTAGCTTGCACTAGCGGCTCCTCGAGCCACTCTAGGACTTGTTGTGCTCGTAATCAATAGGACCACACAACACACTTAATAGACGCACCTAGACCGCAGGACTTAGTTCAAATTAAACTGTTCTTCACGCTAATAGAACTGCCTGTCTAGGAGCGGCTTTCATCGCTTGCATTTGCATGTAGAGTAAAGTTTTCAATTCTGTATAGCATCCTGCATCAACAAACGAAGGGATCACTGTAAGTACTCTTTACTTAGCATACGCATCATTGATTTCAACCTTGCATCGGCTTTTCTCGATTTCCTCCCCTCTGATTTTCTCACTTAATTTAAAAAGGAAATTGGGACTGTACGATAGGCGTGCTTTGTGGTGATTAATTACAGTGATAACCTAACTTTAAAACCGGGACTGCTAACAGTATTGACCATAAAAAGGGAATAAAAGCTAAAAATTGTTTGCGGGAGACTAATCCCCGACCTTGTTTTCAGGCTGAGTGAGGGTACCTGAGTGTGTGTGAACACCCTAAGGTAGAGCCCAAATCCCCGTCTTCCATATCACGTTCTAACTGATCTTAGCAAATATCACGAGCCGAATATTTTCAGATTCTTTGACTAGTACCAAGTAGCCTCCGCCTGTCTCAGGTAGATAGGGGCGAAATTGCGGTACTTCGCGACAAGTTGCCAGTAACCCTCCGGGGCGAAGTTCCGGCCTTGTCAGCCTCCGCCTGCTTGCAGGTAGATAGGGGCGTGGTCACTGAGTCCATCGGCTTGGGATAGGAGCGAAGAAAGGAAGGAGCGGCGGTATCTTAGACGACAGGATAGACAGGGAAGACGCATCCGGCTTTGAGCCGACTTCCCTCTAGGCCGCGTAATCCTTGCTAGATTTGCTTGAAAATCACACTTAAAAACTACAAGATAAATTGGACTCAACTTTGAGTCCTTCACTTTGTTGAGTGTGAATCCAGGGTCTTGGATTGATCTTGTGCTTGCTTCAGGTAGGAGTAAAATCCTATCTTCTTCTTGCTTCACCAAGATGAGTGACTGGGGAGATCTCGACGCACCGTTCACTGATCTCTCTATGAGTCCCCCAAGTAACTCGTCTTTTCCGGTCCGAGCGCACCTTGGACCACCCAGGACTCATGACCCTCTTGAGTCCTGGTTCCCTCCGGCTCAGAGTGGTTACTCTCAAACCAACCCTTTTATCTCCTCTGAGATTACCGAGGAAGATCATTGCCTCGGTAATCCCTTCCTTGATTCAACCTCTAACACCGACCTTATTTTCCAATCCCCAGAAGTAGAGGAAGAAATGCCGCCAAAGATGCCGCCCGATGAGGACCAGATGAGACAGATTCTAAGACGCCTTGCTGAAGCTGAACAGAAAAATGCTGATCTCACTGCACGAATGGGGCGGATAATAGTAGCTGAAGGGATCGACCGACCAATGGTCGATACCTATAACCCGGCGGAGAACGAAATCCAGAATTGGCTAGCACCTGCAGTTCCCGACCAGGCATTCGAGCTGAAGCCCCACTTCCTTAGCCTGCTGCCGAAGTTCAACGGAAACCTAAGCGAAGAGCCGTACACTTTCCTCCGTGACTTCGAACTAGTTTGCAATAATCTGAGCCATCCCAATGTTGGCCAAGATTATATCCGGCTGAAAGCCACCCCGTTTGCCTTAGGAGATAAGGCTGCACATTGGCTGAAAAACCTAGGGGTGGTATGTACTACCTGGATGCAGTTCAAGGACCTCTTCTTGAAGAAGTTCTACCCACTCAGTAGAACCAATCAGATGCGAACGAAGATTGCCAGCTTCGCCCAAGGACCCTGCGAACCGTTCCACGAGGCGTGGGACAGGTTCAATGACTTAGTACAGAAATGCCCATGCCACGGCATCTCTAAGGCAATCTTAGTCCAGACCTTGTTCTGCGGCCTAACCCCAGAGATGCAGGGGTTAGTCAGCGCCGCTTGCGGAGGAAGCTATCTGAACAAGAACGAGCACGCCGTGTGGAAAATCCTAGAGCAGCAGGTCACAGGCCACAAGGGCCTATCAGTTGTCTCCCTCGATTCTATCCAATGAGACAACTAGAAGGACTGTTGCAGATCTGACAGAGGACCTCATCCCCAGCATGGGGATGATTGCAGACAAGCTTACCATGGTCGAACAGATCCACAAGAGAGTCGCGGAGATGGAGTCTCTTTCGAGCCTTCCCAAGAAGGTGGAGGAACTCTCTGAAAAGGTAGCCAAGATCAAGCTACCCACCCCTTCTGCACCACCTGTACCTGTACATCGAGTCCATCTTGTACAGGAACAGGCACCGGGGTCTCAGAGCAGCTGGGATCAGACTTACACCCAGCAGAACCATCATGCACCCCCACCGATGGAGACAGAGTACGAGGAGCCTCCGCCCGTCTACGAGATCAACGGGCTCTGGTATAGCCGTGACCCACTAGTCCGGCAAATCGAGATGGGGAAGGACCAGGCACACCGCCCAACCCCAGTTTACCAGGAGACCAGGCCTGTCACAATCCCGCGATATCAGTCCAGGCCAGAACAGGGGTACCAGCCACAGCAGCGCACCTACCAGCAGGGGCCAGCACCGCCCCATCAGCCGCAGTATCGGCACGGCCAGCAGGGCCAGTTCAGGACCGCATCCACTCAGCAGCCAGCCCAGCCCACCGAGTTGGAGACCCTCACCTTGGCGATCCAGACCCTGTCTGATAGGGTCCAACAGATGCAAAACGACTACCTGGACATGAGAACCGACATCAATCGGGTCTCTCGTGCTCAGGACCAACAAATGGCGCCAAGGACTCCAATTCCCGCACAGGTTCAGGCCAACCCAAATAGCATACAGCAGGGCCAGAACCGACCCCGAGATCAGGTATACTATTCAGATAACTATTTATCTGAACATGAGATCCTTTCGTACGATAATGTTAATCATATGTCCCTCAGGAGCGGAAGGACCGTGACCATACCTGATCGGGCACGGGCACAACAGGAAGGAACCTCCGAAATTCGACCTGAGGAGAATTCGGAGGAGGAAGAGGAGGAGCACCACCGTCACCACCAGCAGAAGAAGAGGACATCTGAGTCCTCGAAGCACCAGCCCCGCAGTCATCCGGAGTCCGACGACACCGATGAGCCCGCACCTCCATCTGAGGAGGACCAGCCAGAAGAAGCGGAAGAAGCATCACCGGTTTCGCCCAAGCATTTTCCCTTTCGTCAGAGTCAGAGTCAGAGTCTGTATAAAAGTCCGAGTCAGAGTCTTGTTCAGAACTCAGTTTCAGCAGCTAATGAAGATATTTCAGTTCCAGAACCTGAGTTAATAATCCCTTTCCCCCAAGCTCTCAAGGGTGGGAAGAAGAAAAACAAAAAAATCCAAAAAGATGACCCTGAGATGGCTGAGTTTTGTAACAAACATATCAAGGTCACAATCCCCTTTGACAAGTTCGTGGAAATGACCCCTGCATTTCAAAAATACCTTAAGGTGAGATGCACGCCTACTAGGGTTAGCAGGAAGACCAAAAGCCGTGTTGAGAAACACGTCCTATCAGTAGCCACGACTTGTGCAATAAAGAACTCGTTTCCTCGGAAACGAAGAGACATGGGTGCACACTATGTAGTGAGTCATGTTGATGACATCGCGTTTGCACGCACTCTCCTGGACAATGGTTCCTCGATTAATTTGATGCCCACAGCCCTCTATGAGCGGCTCAATCTCGGACCTCTTAGGAAATCCAGAGCTATTCTTCAGTTTGCAGACAAATCCACTAAGAGGTCCCAAGGAGAGTTAAGGAACATTGTGATCAAAGTCGAGGGGCAAGAATACATGGTGGACTTTACCGTCCTCGATATGGAAACCCCTCGTAATTGGAGAGATTCCCAGATCATTTTGGGTAGGCCCTTCCTCAGAACAGCAGGGGCCTTATTCGATTATAAGAATGGGAAAATTCAGTTCCAAACTCCAGGCGGAGATGAGGAATTAGAGATGAAGCAGACGAGATGGCAGAGACCAGACTCCGAATCCAGCACCGAGTACTCTTCTCTCGAAACAGACCGTGAACATGTAGACTTAGTTGGGCCATGGAGACAGAACCCAGCCAGAACCGATGTGTCCATCTCCTTTGAAGATGACCCAGTGCATGAGTCAGTCTGCGAGATCCTCAGGAACGAGTACAGCTCTGAGCCTGCATCGCCCTACATCTTCGATGACACAGAGGCCCAAGTGGGCCTGTCAGTCCTTACATCCTTAGGACAATCGGAAGATGAGGATGACGAGTCGGACGAGGCGTTTGCCGATTGCATGGAGACCTTTGACGATCCGACTCCAGAGCCGAGCTTGGTGGCAGCCAATGCAGAACAGGATCCAGCCACTTCCAACACCAAACCAGATCGGATTGAGCCAGACTTCTTAGACGATCATACCATCCCTGAGCTCAAACCCTTACCCACAACCCTGAAATATGCCTTCCTTGCGGGCCAAAACAAGAAATTTCCGGTCATTATCAGTTCGCAATTGACCGAGGAGCAGGAATCTCGCTTGCTAGAGATCCTGGAGAAGAACCGCAAGGCAATAGGCTGGAGCATTTCCGATCTCCACGGGATAAATCCCGCTCTGTGTTCGCACCATATATATTTGGAGAATGAAGCTAAACCCTCTCGTGAATTCCAACGTCGGTTGAATCCAAATCTACGAGAGGTTGTGAAGAAAGAGATAGAAAAATGGTGCGACGCGGGTTTTATTTACCCAATCTCCGATTCTAAGTGGGTGGCTCCAATCCATGTTGTCCCGAAAAAGTCGGGAATTCAGACGACCACCAACGAGGACGGAGAGGAGATCGTGACAAGAGTACCCACGTCGTGGCGCGTCTGTGTGGATTACAGACGCCTGAATGCCGCGACGAAAAAGGATCATTTCCCCCTACCATTTATTGATCAGATTTTAGAAAGACTAGCGGGGAAAGAATTCTTTTGTTTTCTTGATGGGTTCTCGGGCTACAATCAAGTAGCCATAGCTCCGGAGGACCAGGAAAAAACCACGTTCACATGCCCCTTTGGTACCTATGCTTTCAGGCGCATGCCTTTTGGGCTATGCAATGCTCCAGGTACTTTTCAAAGGTGCATGATTGCTGTATTCGCCGAAATGGTCGGCGAATTCCTGGAAGTCTTCATGGATGACTTCTCGGTCCACGGCGACTCTTTTGATTCCTGACTTAGGAATCTGGACCGAGTCCTCAAGAGATGTTGTGAGGTTAATCTGGTGCTCTCCTGGGAGAAGAGTCACTTCATGGTGACGGAGGGCATAGTGTTGGGGCATGTCATCTCCAAGAGAGGAATGGAGGTCGACCCTGCCAAGGTGGACGTGATCAGACGACTCCAGCCACCAACCAACGTAAGGCAGTTGCGGTCGTTCCTCGGGCATGTCGGATTTTATCGGAGATTTATAAAGGATTTTTCTAAGATTGCCCGACCGCTAACTGAGCTTTTAGGCAAAGACGCGGAGTTTGTTGTCGATCACAAGTGTCTTGAGGCCTTTAAGCGATTACAAGGAATGATCATGGACGCACCCATCTTACAAGCCCCAGATTGGTCTCTTCCTTTTGAGATCATGACTGATGCCTCAGATTATGCTGTTGGGGCTGTATTGGGACAAAGAAGAGACGGCGTCCCGTTTGCAATTCACTACGCAAGCAAAGTGCTTGATGCTGCTCAGCGTAACTATACAGTTACCGAAAAGGAAATGCTTGCGGTAGTGTTTGCCTTGGACAAATTCAGATCTCATTTAATCGGATCCAAGGTAACTGTGTTCACAGACCACACGGCACTACGATATTTGATGGAGAAGAAGGACGCGAAGGCGCGTCTTCTTCGTTGGATTTTACTTCTCCAGGAGTTTGATTTGGACATCCGTGATAAACCTGGAAAGAAGAACGTAGTAGCCGATCATCTCTCTCGTCTCGAAGATCTTAATACTTCCGATATTTCCCCGATTCGAGACTCCTTCCCTGACGAGTCGATTTTTGTTATCGACTCACTCCCATGGTATGCCAATATCGTGAACTATCTTGTCTCCAAGAAAGTTCCCGAGGATTGGCCCAAGAGCCAAATTGACCGACTAAAGTCGGACGCTAGACACTACCATTGGGAGGATCCGATCCTTTTCTTTGAAGGACCGGATTGTGTTTGGAGACGGTGTAGTCCTCAGGAGGAATACCAGAGTGTCCTTTCTTTATGCCATAGCTTAGAGGCAGGAGGACACCACTCCGGGAAGAGGACCGCATGGAAGGTACTTCAATGTGGCTTTTACTGGCCGACTCTGTTTCGCGATGCCACCGCCTTCGCGAAGTCGTGCCCAGTTTGCCAGAGGATGGGAGGAACCGTTGGTTCCAAGGATGAGATGCCAATGCAGCCAGTCATCATTTGTGATGTCTTTGACGCCTGGGGCATCGATTTCATGGGCCCATTCCCTGTCAGCCACGGGTTTGAATACATCCTTCTTGCGGTTGACTATCTGTCCAGATGGGTGGAGGCTATCCCGACCCGAGCCGCAGACAGCAGGACTGTCTGTAAATTTATCAGAGAGCACATAATCTCTAGGTTCGGGATCCCCAAAATGATGATATCAGATGGGGGTAGCCACTTTGTGAATCGGGAGGTGAAGAAACTCCTGAAGGACTACGGCATCGAACACCGTGTCGCTAGTCCTTACCACCCACAAACCAATGGTATGGCTGAGGTGTCGAATAGGGAGGTGAAAACCATATTGCAAAAGCTCGTCCGCCCAGACAGGAAGGACTGGTCTCAGATCCTGGATCAAGTCCTCTGGGCGTATAGGACGGCTTACAAGACTCCGTTAGGCACCTCCCCATTCCGAATGGTATTCAGAAAGCCGTGCCATTTGCCCGCAGAGTTAGTGCACAAATCAGAATGGGCAATAAAGAAGGTCAACTGGAACACACACCTAGGCCAGAAACAGAGAGACATGGATCTGAATGAGCTTGTGGAAGTCAGAAACCGAGCATACGACAACCGTGTGGTGTACAAGGACAAGGTGAAGCGTTGGCACGATAGATATATCAGACGAAAGACCTTTGTTCCTGGACAGAAGGTATGGTTGTTCAATGCCAGGCTGAAGACTTTCCAAGGCAAACTAAAGTCTAAGTGGACGGGACCATTCGTTGTCCGAACGGTGCATGATAGTGGATGTGTCGAGATCTCAGATCTCGCAGATGACGCACCGACATTCCTAGTAAATGGGCAGCTGTTGAAGCACTTCGTCGAATCCAATGAACAGTTAGTCCATGTGGAGGAGATTGTATTCATATGCGAGACAGATACAACAGATACATCTCAAGCAGCGTATGAGACCTTGCAGCAATGAACTCCAGCCATCAGCAGCATCTTCAAAAGATTCAGACCGACTCAGCTGTATATATATCATTCTTCCTGTATATCCTACCCTTACCTCCACGATTCTAGTAACCCGTCCCCACATCATCGAATCATTATCTCGGACTGTACTTAGGATGACCAGATCCTAAGTATAGGGGGAAGGGGTCACCCGAGTCGATTCATTGTACATTCTCCAGATCACATTGGTCCTCTTACTCACTCCTGTCCTATACTTAGGCTGACCAGAGCCTAAGTATAGGGGGGACCGATGCCCACCGTGTATATATTCATTTATTTCCCCTCTTTTCCTCGTCCGCCCCATTTCTGATCTTCTTCCACACTTAGGCTACCAGAACCTAAGTATAGGGGGGCGGGACGATTTCTATACTTTTTGTTACTTTAGCTCTCCTACGCTTAGCCCGAGCTATGTCTTTTTAGTCGCTTTCGTGCTCTGAGGACATAGCACACGCTAAGTATAGGGGGGCGTGTATATATTACATATATACTTTACCCATAGCTCGTACTTTCGCGTATTGTTGTATATATTTTGCAATAATTACGGGTGGGTAAAAATCGAAAAAAAAAAAAATTTGTATACTTGTATAATATGTACTATATGTATAATACTTGTATAAAAAGTTGTAAAATTCTTGTAAAACATACTTTTGTAAATAATTGTTGTATACCAGAAAAATAAAACAAAAAAAAAGGCTTCTTATTTACTCTTGCATATCATCCCTGCATAAAAAAAAATATAAAAAGAGTCCTGCATTTTCATAGCATGACATCTCATCTCATCTGCATATTTCTGCATATGCAAAGTGAAAAGCTAGTGGGTTCTGAACCAAGTTATGAGTAGATATTGAGGATGGACTTGATTTGACCTTAATCCACCTAATTTCAGAGGAACCTTATAGGAACTGGAGTTAAGATTTCTCAGGTCAAGAGACTTAATTCTTTGAGTCCGCAAGTCTATGTTCACATGTCATCTTGACTAGTCTAAGTAGAATATCTCGTGCATACGCAGGATTCTTTTAGATAATGACCTAACTTGGACAAACACTATGCACGTAGCTCTTCATTGATGAGGTGGTAAGGAGGTAGTTTCCTTTGACTTGGGGTAGCATATGAGGGTAGTACTTCTAGGCGGAACCTCTCTTCTTCTTATAGTGAAGGAAGTGCGTCTCAACTTGGTCTAGTGGTGATGAAGGCTAAGGACGGGATGCTGTGGGTTGCAATAATGCTTCAAAAGAGGGATAGTCTACTGGCTCAAGAGGAAAAACTCCTGATGTACATGCTGCTTTCAAAAAAAAAAATATATATGTATATTGCAAGAACTCCAAAAAAATCAGACAGGTTCAAGAAAAAAATAAAATACCTGTCGGAGCCTGTATACTAGTAAAGAAATGCAGCTGGATGACTTGGCTATACTGGTCAGGCATCCCGGGATAGGTAGCTACACTGGCCACCATCCATTCTCTTCTCTACCCCCTCCTCTTGAGTTGGTCGCACTTGAACTTAGAAGGGAATACCCCGCTCCTCGAGGAAAGAGTCACTGGACCAGGTTATTGAGTTACCTTGTTAAAGGAGGCTGGTTCCGAGTCATTTCTGATGTGGAGAGTTACATCTCACTTACACAGTACAAGTAAGAATCATAGTCATCAGAAATTTGCGTTTGAGGATTTGTTCTGACCTGACTGTTGAGGCGTCTTGAATAGAAGACTTGTGGAACTTGAAGTCTGTTAGGTCTTAAGTTCAGGTCCCAATAAGGTTCCGTCACGCAATTAATCCAAAGCTCGAGTCAAGCTCCATTTTCAACTTTTGTTCATGACCTTGGTATGGAACCCAAAATCATTTCACTCTTGCATTTCATTTAGTTGCTCGGGGACGAGCAAGGTTTAAGTATAGGGGGTTGATGAATATGTGATTCATCACATCAAAAGTCAAAAATAGAGCCTTGTTCCCAAGAAAATAGAGGCATATTTCCTTTTATCTTGCATAAATAACACTCATGCATGCATCCATAATTCATGCATTATAGCAGCTCATCTGCATTTAAATAAGAAGCCAAAAATCCCCTGTAAAAGACATCTTCATCAAAATAACTTCTTCTCTATACTATATATATATTCATTAATAAAACAGGGAGGAATCACCCTTGTAAAATAGCCCAAGTATCCTGAGAACCCCTGTACATTAAAACACACATAAAGCCCTCATACAAACCCCTAATTAGGTCTACTCACTCTTAGAATACTACATATTAAAAGACCTTTAAAATGAGACTAATTTCATTGCAATTGGAGCTTGTATGAGAAACTTGGGTTTTTGGGTCATTTTGTATACTACATATGTATATTTATGTATCCTTGTATTTATGTATCATATTTGACCTCATCTCCGTCTTTGGTCAACATGAAACTTGTAGATCTCATCTAGATCTACAACTTTCATGTTTTGAGTTTTTCCAAATTCGGCTTCCTCTTCTCTCTACACGTGTTTCCTTCTCCAGCCATTCACAGCAGGCCACGTGGCGCCCTCTGGTTGCGCCACGCGGCCCGCTGCCCATCGCCTCATCCGCCCGCGCCCTCCGCCGTTGGATCTCGCTTCAGATCCAACGGCCCCTCTGTGACCACGTGCGCTCATTCTCTCAGCCGTTCGATCTTCATCCGCATTCAGATCTGTCCGCTCGTTAGCGCCTCAAGCAGGGCTCGCCACGTGGCGCGTTGACGACCGATCGATCGCATCTCAGAAGTTGCATCTCAGCCACTCCTTTTCTTGGTGCCTCTCAACCGCTCGATCGGCCTAAGCTCTCCATCATCACCGTTCGCTAGCGCCTCGCGCACAGCTTGCCACGTGGCCGCTTCATCGACCATTTATCTCACCGCCTCAGATCTAATCTGGCCCGTCGCTCCACGCTCTAATCTCCATCGTTGGATCACAAGATCCAACGGTGGAGACTTCGTCTCCTACCTCCAGGCGCCCCTTCGATCACCTTTGATCAAATCATCAGCGGTATCTAGGGACGACGACTCTTGCTAACCTCAAGGAGCGGCACCTCCCCTTCGATCTCTTCAAGCCGACCCTCCTCCAAGCTGCGACACTACTTATCGAGCAGGGGCCCTTCATCGCCTCCAGGCAGAGCTCGAGCCCCTTCTACAACAAGCGGGGGCGACGACTTCCTCTCCATATCGCCGCGTGACAATCAACAGCCCCATCGGGGCGACGATCCTTTGTACGATGGGTTCCCGTGAGGGGAACCCTAAATAGGCTTAGCCCCAAAGGGGGTAACATGTTATTTAAAAAATATTGTAAGTGCCCAAGTGCTCTGAATGTTGTAAAAATAGAAGGGAGAGGGAGAAAGGGTCCAAGTGGGCTGACGGTTTTATAAAAAAAGAGGAAGAGTGGACGAGAAAAATGGCCTCAATTGCGAAAAAAACTTTTGAAGAGGAAAGAGGGAAAATAACTGAGAATTTTTTTTTTAAAAAGAGAAGCCGAAAAAGAGATCGGCTTATGTGATATTTTTTCCCCATTTTCTTGTCTTCTCCCAACATTGTCGATGACATTGTTTTCTAACAAGTATGAGAGAAAGGGGGAGTATTGTGTAGAGTTACAGATCAGATTCAAATTTCTAGATTTTTCAGATTCGAGACCAGCTAGATTTTCAGACTCTATAGTTCAGTTTCAGACTCTGCGAATTGGTTTAGAGTTCGAGTTCGAGTCACTTCATGTTTGAGTGATCCATTTTCTTCGAATTATCCAGAAAGGCTCATTTTTAGATGTGCACATGTCTGCCATCATTTGTTGTGTTCTCCATCTTTTATTTTGGTCAGAGTTTTCATGTGTTCCATAGGGACTCCAGAGTAGAGATCTCATTCCCTATGCCATAGGGGCTAGGGGTTTCATGTGCTTTCATAGGGAGTCCAAAGTAGAGATTCCATTCTATGAGCCAATATGTGAGAGACCCAGTTCTCCGATGAGGAGATTTTTCAGACTCCATTCTCCAGCGACCATGGACTCCGACGAGGATGTCTCAGTGACTTTTCAGTTCGGCCCTTTCAGAAATGGAGCAGTTGTCCACATTATTGTGTTGGGCCAAAGTTCTTCAAGTGGAGACTCATTTCTAGTTGCAGTGATTCTGACAGGCGCAATACAGAGCACATGCTCTCCGACGAGGAGATTCAGTTAAACTCACACTCCAGCCCATTTGTCCTCCTCACCCGCACGACATGAGAAGCAACGTCCTCGACAACATCCGATAGTTGTGTGCGTTGAGTTGATATTGTCTGTAGTGTTTATTGTGAGTTTGAGATTCTTTCTGTTTGTCCAAGCTGAGCATTGCATGCTCCAGCTTGAGGGGGAGTGTTAGAGTATGCGTCACTCATATAGATGGGTAAATGGATCTCTCAAGGATCCATTTACCACATCACATATTTAGTCCAACATTTACCAGTGGTGGGACTTGAAAGGTCTGTGGTGGCTATATAAGAAGCCCCAGACCCTCTGCATCCAATGAGAAAGTTCAGTGAAACATATGGCCCTTTGAGGCCTTCTCCCGTGGTTTCGTCCCTCTCCTTAGAGAGTAGGGTTCCAAGTAAAATCCCGTGTTCTTCATTGTTCTTATTCTATTATTTCTGATAAGCTTCATCAATTTATTTTCTAACATGGTATCAGAGCCATGTTTATTTTCTAACAACCATAAAAGCCTTTTTCATCTCCCCCATCCGTAACACACCCAATCCACCCTTTTTCTTTGAACATGTCACCTTGGCCCAGTCCACCAAGTGGAAGCCCTTCTTGACCTGTCGCCCATCCGACCAGAAAAATCTTCTCGTCACATCCTCAACAATCTTCGTACGCAGCCCAATAGGCATTAACCTTGTGGAATAAAAGAAGTTCGGGATGGTCGAGAGAATGGTTATTAAGGCGGTGATGAATCTGTGATTCATCACATCAAAAGTCAAAAATAGAGCCTTGTTCCCAAGAAAATAGAGGCATATTTCCTTTTATCTTGCATAAATAACACTCATGCATGCATCCATAATTCATGCATTATAGCAGCTCATCTGCATTTAAATAAGAAGCCAAAAATCCCCTGTAAAAGACATCTTCATCAAAATAACTTCTTCTCTATACTATATATATATTCATTAATAAAACAGGGAGGAATCACCCTTGTAAAATAGCCCAAGTATCCTGAGAACCCCTGTACATTAAAACACACATAAAGCCCTCATACAAACCCCTAATTAGGTCTACTCACTCTTAGAATACTACATATTAAAAGACCTTTAAAATGAGACTAATTTCATTGCAATTGGAGCTTGTATGAGAAACTTGGGTTTTTGGGTCATTTTGTATACTACATATGTATATTTATGTATCCTTGTATTTATGTATCATATTTGACCTCATCTCCGTCTTTGGTCAACATGAAACTTGTAGATCTCATCTAGATCTACAACTTTCATGTTTTGAGTTTTTCCAAATTCGGCTTCCTCTTCTCTCTACACGTGTTTCCTTCTCCAGCCATTCACAGCAGGCCACGTGGCGCCCTCTGGTTGCGCCACGCGGCCCGCTGCCCATCGCCTCATCCGCCCGCGCCCTCCGCCGTTGGATCTCGCTTCAGATCCAACGGCCCCTCTGTGACCACGTGCGCTCATTCTCTCAGCCGTTCGATCTTCATCCGCATTCAGATCTGTCCGCTCGTTAGCGCCTCAAGCAGGGCTCGCCACGTGGCGCGTTGACGACCGATCGATCGCATCTCAGAAGTTGCATCTCAGCCACTCCTTTTCTTGGTGCCTCTCAACCGCTCGATCGGCCTAAGCTCTCCATCATCACCGTTCGCTAGCGCCTCGCGCACAGCTTGCCACGTGGCCGCTTCATCGACCATTTATCTCACCGCCTCAGATCTAATCTGGCCCGTCGCTCCACGCTCTAATCTCCATCGTTGGATCACAAGATCCAACGGTGGAGACTTCGTCTCCTACCTCCAGGCGCCCCTCTCCCCCACGTCCCTTGCCTTGCGGGAGGGGCGCCCCCTTTCCTTTTCTGGGCACACGTCAGCCTTCTCCTCCGGCCGCTGACCTCGCCACGACGCTCCCTACTCGTCCCTCTCCCTCGCCAACACCCTCAATCGCCACCACCTCCACCGTATTCGCTCCACGACGACCATCAACTTCGCCAATCCACCAGCTAACCCATCAACTCCACCTTATAAATACGCCATCACCAGCGACCTTCACCCCCATCCGCCACTCCAGAGAGGAACCTAGAGCTCGGAGCCTTCGATTTGTGACAGGAATTGAGTGAATCCTTGAGCGAAGACGGCCCTTCTTCTCCGGCGAGATCCACGGTGCCACCGCCGTGTCGCAGCCGCCCTCCGCGTAGCTGCTTGAGCTCGGGGCCTTACCGACCCCTCGAGCGACGACCTGGAGCTCAAAGCTGAGCCCCAATCCCCAGGTAACCTCCTCCATTTCTCCTCCGATCATTTTCTTCTTTTTCCTTCATCTTCGCCGATTTTATTCTCTGTTCACGATCATCTTCGCACCTCGCCTTCACGCCGATTAGCTCCGCGTCGGAGCTCTCATTCTCGCTGACCTCTCCGCATCATCAGACGCTCCACTCCACCAGCCAGCGACCTGTAGCTCCGCCACTTGGCCGGAGCAACGTCGCCCGACCACTTCACGTCGCCTTAGGCCTCGCTGATCACTCCACCCTCTTCCACGATCACCTGCACGCCTCGGCTATACTTCTAACCTTTTGCAGGGACTCAATTCATCACTGGCCGGAGCCTCGTCGGAGCTTTCCTCGAGCTTCATCGACTCAGAGCTCCAGCCCTCCTCCAGTCATCCAGAGACCACCGGAGGCTTCGCCGCGCACTTGCGATTCTTCCGAGCAAGGTGGGAGCTGACGAAGCTCACTACCGGAGCTTGACGACCGAGGCGGAGCTCGGCTGCTTTCATCGGAGCGCAGCCCTCTCCTCCGCAGGCGGCGGAGCATCGATAGAGAAGAAGGAGCAGCAACCGTTCGATCCTCTGATCGAACGGTCCTCGCCTCGCCACGCGTCCTTTCGCCGCCATCGTCCTCGACCGTCGATCACACCTCGGATCGGACGCCTCACCAGCCGCCACGCGCCTTCACCGACACCCCTTGGATTCATCTTGATCCAAGGGCCTTCAAGCCGCCACGTCGTCTTATCCGAGCCTCGGCCTCCCAAGCCTAGGCTCGGGTAACCCGAAGCTGCTCCGAGGCTAGCCCGAGCCTCCAGAAGACCCGAGCCTCGCTCCGAGCCTCCGACGCCCTCCGAACCTAGGCCGCCCCACGTGAGGAGCACGTGCGGCCTGGGTTATTTGCATAGACGCCCTTGGAGCTTTCAGAAATTGCAAAAAGACCCCTGTGAAGCAGACATCACGTGAGGAGCACGTGGTTCGTGGAGAAATTGCATAGAAGTCCTGCATAGTATTGGTAATTGCATTTTAGTCCCTGTCAGCACGTTTACTTATTGAAATTTTATTTTCCAGTATTGCATTTACACCCTTGTGTTTGCACGTGTCCATAGTATGCATTTTTCATCATTTTGAAATTCTAAAAATTGCAAGTTGTTGAGAATTTTGTCCTCTATCTTTTTGTACACGTGTCTGATTTTTGTTGGCTTAACTGAATTATCAATGAATTAATTGGTTCATTTGAGACATATTTTGCCCAGTGATGCCTTTTGATTTTTTAATTAATTATCTGTGCCTTCAAAAATCACCAAAAATTCACAGTAGCTTCAGGACATCATTTTCAACACTCCATAAAAATTTCATGTCATTTGCACGCATAACGAGGCCTAAATAAATAGTTTAGTGATTTTCTTTAATTAATTTTAATTAATTCATTTCACAGTGAATTTTAGATCTGTTAATTTTCCTAGGTTCCTGATCATTAGACCTTCCTAGGATAATTTTAGTTCTTGGAAAAATTGTGATTTGATATTTATTAAAAATTAAACACTGAAAATCACTCTGTCTGTTTACTTAATTCACAGAAAAATTATTTTGAGTCGAAAAATTCCAAAAAAAATTAGTGTAGCTTAATTTCATTCCATGTCATAATCTGACCAAGTTTCATAATTTTTGGACTTAATTTGATATCTTAAACTGATTTAATCTCAACTTGGCTGGATTTTTGCATGTGTCTGCATTGAAAATAAAAAAAAGAACAAAAAAAATTTGTCCCTTGAATATCAACACTTGAAAATTGCTGTAATCCACCTGAGGAGACAGTTGCCTCCCTGAGATCGACCTTGGACTCCACCAAGTAAAAAAATATCACCGCTTAAAATTGACCCAAAATCTGACTTAAGTGGTTTTTGATCAACCTCTCGTATCCGACTGCAACGAACACTTAAAAATAATTTGGACCATTAATTTGCCCGAATTAACTAAGGGTGCGGGAGCGTTTATCAGGCGGCAAGGCGACCAGGCGTTCTAATGTGACCTATATCGCATTTGAGACATGCGACATCTAATTATTTTAAGCATATGGATGTCGTATGTCTCAAATGCGACATCCTTTTTTATTTTTTAAGCGTATTTTGGAGATGCGATATCAATTAATATATTTTTTTAAGAAAAAATACAGTAAGTATTGGATTTATTTTTCTGTCATGACCTTTTGTATTTATAAATACATAGTAACTAGAGTGTTAGAGTAATAAATATCATTTAACCAAACATTAGTGATTAATCACAAGAATCAAGAATCACAACACATAAAGGAATCAGAACATAGATAATTAAACAAGCTATGTTTGGCATACAGACAAATTGTTTGGCAAAAAAAGTGGAAAATGTACTAAAAATACAGACATATTGTTTGGCATAACACAACATTTCAAAGACTGAAAGACAATAATCTAATACGTCAATGCTTCAATCATCATCATCACACACGTTAGTTTCTTCTTCATGTCCTTCATCTTGCTCTTGGCCATCATCATTAAGATCCATCCAATCATCTTCCTCGTCTTCTTCCTCCTCATCGTCCGGAGCATGAGGAGGTACATATTGTCGCCTAATCACATGTGCACCACGAGTACCACGATGACCACGGCCACGAAGACCACCACGTGCTGAAGTGCTTGGTTGTGCTTGTGGTTGACTCCTTCTTGGACGAGAACTTTCATATGCTTGAGAAGCACATAATGCTTCATCAATGACCCTCAGTGTAAGCCCCGGTACAACCTCTGGTTCCACGTAAAGACCTGTCACCCATTCACTTGACCAATCTAACTCTGAAAGAGCAATTGGATCAAAATCTTTTGCTAAATTCCCGAGCCTCCTATTTTAGAATCTCTCTTCAAGTTGCTTGTTGTATTGGATGTAAACAAGCTTGGAAAGTCTATCAACCTCCAACTTATTCCTCCTCTTTGTGTGGATCTGCACATTAATTCAAGTATTACGTAAATTTACAAGTATAAAGTTGGCATTTATATTTGTAAATTTATAACTGTTTTTGATACATACAAAGTCAAAAGCACTCCAATTGCGTTCACACGAGGAAGATGTGCAACATAGTCCCAAAATACGCTTTGCCACCCGCTTCAGAGCAGGTGTGAGACTTCCATAAGTATCCCACCATTCCATTACACAATAAATCAACAATGTAAACACATGTTACCATTAAATCATTCAATATAAATAATAAAATGTAACTTACATGGTGGTTTTTTTTCCCTTTGTCTAATAGCAATTGCTCTGCCAAACATACCACGAGCTCCTTTGTAGACCTCCATTTCAGAGCATATCATGTCTTGTTGATCGGGATCATCAACCATCCTCTCAAGGCAAAATATGAAATCACCTTCATACCTTCCCATCAATGCCTCATTGTTGTCCTTCACTTTGTAATAAAATGCAGGATTCAAGAAACATCCTGCACCATACAAAGGACGAGCCATCTGATTATCCCAGCGAGAATCAATAATTTGTAGAATAGACATGTAATCTGTTTCCTTCCTGCCAAAGTTTTCAATAATCATTTCCTTTGCAGTGTCAAAAGCCCTAGCAATGTATCCCATGGGCGGCTTCTCGTCAGCATCCACTAAACGCAACACAGTAACGATGGGTTGCACAACTCTAAGATAATCTTCAATTTTTCCCAAAAAGCATTCGCCATCACAGTTTCATAGACATATTTCCCATCCTGTGTCTTCGACCAAGAACTAGTGTTCCACATCTCAGAAATAAACAAAGACGCCAAAGCTTTCCTTTGCTTGAGCAAACTAGTAAGGGTCAAGTAGTTGGTAGCAAAGCGGGTAACTCCGCTTCTAGACAGCTCTTGGTGATCCTCACTGAATTGTAGAAACGCATCATGCAACCGAATATGCTGGTAAATATAGGTTGTTACTTTTCTGGCCCTCTTGATAACTCCTGCAAATTTCTGTAACTTGGAAATATCCTCAAGCATCAGATCCAAGCAGTGTGCAGCACATGGAGTACAAAAGAGGTTTTTCCTCTTCTCCATCAGTAACTTTCCTGCTAAAACAAAATTGCTTGCATTGTCGGTGACAACTTGTACAACGTTCTCCTCACCCACCATCTCCACAACCTCGTCTATCAATTTGAACACATACTCCCCGGTGTGTACATCGGATGTTGCATTCTTTGCATAAATAAAAAAGGACCCTTCTGGAGAATTAACAAGGAAGTTAATCAGACTTCGTTGTCGTTTATCAGTCCATGCATCACATATAATCGTGCATCCATATGTCCTCCAATGGCTTTCATGCTTCACCTGCAAATCTTTGGTCCTTGCATATAATCTTTCAAGTAGGGGCTTTCGCAATTGATGATAAGATGGAGGAACAAATCCTCTCCCAGCTTGGACAATAACCTCCACCACCACCTCGAAAGCTTCTCGTTGTGCAACATTAAAGGGATGCCACCTGTCTAGAATAGCTCAGCTATGGCATCATATGCCACCTGTGTAGCATCCTTTTTTAAAGCAAACTCAATTGTAGTTTGTTGTGCTTCACCACGAGCCCTCGCTGCCCTCCTTTGTGCCACAACCTCCCATGGGCTAGCAGAACTAAATGAGTCCATAGGACCCTTGCCGTGTGGATCCTTCCGTACATGTGGCCTATTTGCAGAACATGAACCAGAACCAGATTTAACGTTTTTACCTGTTGTAGCCGTAGGATGTGAGTCATCCAAGATGACTACATGTTCACCATGATCACCATCATCTGCATCTGAAATATTTGAATCAGCTCCACTGTATCTATAATCAACGACTATCTTCCTCTTCTTGTTACGATTTTTGAAGTCAACCATCTCTTTCTTAATCTCCACAGTGGCTTTTGGACACATAGATACATCTCGATAACCACCAATCAAGTGTTCTTTCTGCCTTTTAATTCCACCACTAGTAATGTGGCCACACAATGCACATTGCACCTTATTCTTGTCTAGTGTATTCGGCCAAAAAGAGTACTTCCAACCGGGATCCTTCGACGCCGCTTTCAAGCATGGATCATTCATCTTGTCGGTGAAGCGGGGATCAATTTGTCCAGGCCTTTGCACAGTAGATGGGGTTGGTGTAGTAGTGGGATTAGGAATGGCATCCCCATCCAAGGATTCCATTGAAGTCATTCTACAACGGGAGAGGAAGAGAACGCACAGAGGCTGCTGGAGGAGGAGGGAGACCACTGGAGGAGGTAGGGAAGTCGCCGTTGGAGGAGGAGGGAGGCCGTTGGAGGAGGTAGGGAGGCCGCTGGAGGAGGAAGGAGGCCGCTGGAGGAAGAGGGCGTCCGTTGGAGGAGGTAGGGACTCGGGAGGACGTCGGAGGAGGATGGAGGCCGTCTGAGGAGGAGGGAGCCCGCTGGAGGAGGTAGGGAGGCGGCTGCGGAGGAGACAGAGACGGGTCGAACGGGTTTCTCTGCTAAACAGTGTAATGAGGGTCGGGTCGAATTGGGTGTGGTAATACAGGGTCGAACGGGTATATCGCATTTCCAATATGCGACATATATATCACAATTTGAAAATGCGTTATGTATATCGCAATTTCTAAATGCGTTATGTATATCGCATTTTGAAAATGCGATATATGTGTAAGTATGCATAAAAAAAAAGACGCCTAGGCGGCGCCCAGGAGCGCCTTGACGCCCAGGCGACCCAAGGCGTGTGCCATTTTTAATGAAAGCAAGGCGTGCTTTCTAGGCGCATGGCTTGGGGCGCCTAGGCGGCCGCCTAGGCACGCCTAGGCGCGCGCCTTAACAACATTGGTCGAGAGAACATGCTTCAGAAGCACCCTTTCCTGCATAATAATGAAAGGCACATAAGCCGTCTTCAATGAGAATGACCTCTTTGCCCACACCCAACGATCTCTTCTAATTGTTGGCGAGTCTATATCCTTCAGGAAGGTAAACATCTCAAGAAATTAAGCTAATTATGCCTGTGGAGATGCAGACTATGCATGATGTCCTAAGGACAAGAAGTCTAGCTCAGGCTTCGCTGTATTTGTTGGCGGCTCTCTAGTATCCTGAAAGAGTAAGAAGCAAATTGTGTTTGCCATGTCAAGTGCTGAATCAGAATATAGGGACATGGCACATGGGAGTACAGAGATGATGTGGGCCCGAGCGGTGCTAACAGACTTATATATAGATGTACCTTTTCCTATGCAATTATAATGTGATAATCGGACCGCCTTATTGCAAACAATCATGCATTTCATGAAAGAACCAGACATATTGAAGTAGATTGTCACTATAAATGGGACATGATCCGTAAAGGCTTTATCTCTACTTCCCATGTCAGTTCAATAGATCAAACTGCAGATATCTTCACCAAGGCTTTGTTTAGACGACCTTTTCAGAAGTGTACATCCAAGATTGAGCATGATTGGCATCTATGCTCCATCTTGAGGGGGAGTGTAGAGATATGTTTATGTTTTTGTACTGTTTTCTCAGTTTTTTTATTTTCGTCCATCTTATGTAATTTACCCATAGGTCTCAGTTCTACATAAGAGAGCCGTAGGGTTCCATGGAATAAACAATTCTCATTCTTTTCCCAACATGTATCATTGTGCCTGGAAATCAAAAGGAGAAATTAAAAATTTTCAATGCTGTATATGCCCATTGAAGCGCCTTGCTTGGTGAATGATCCCATCTATCATTTGATCAAACAACAGTGCCTTACTCTGACAAATATTCCAAGGCATTGTAATACTGCAGTTCAGCCCTTCACCTCTATTGCTGCCTACCTTAAATGCCGTCAACAAGGATTCTGCATCTGGACTAGCTAGAGATTTTTTGGTCGGAGCATCCAATTTATAGTTTCTTTCCCATAGTCTTTTTGGGATTCTTTCCTTAATCATTTCATATTATGTTGGCTGCTTATTTGTGAACCCTAACCCTAAGGCTATTCTGGTCGACTCATTATATAAAAGTCGCATCCATTGTAACACTACCTCTGGGACTCCGCCTATATAAGGAGCCTTAGAGGTCTCATTATAATCATGTAATTCATTCCGATTCTAACTAATTAACATCACGTGATAAGACAATGTTGTTTCTGTTGGATCATTTCATTTATAAAAAAATGCACATGACAAATATCATGCATTTGTTTCGTGACCAATATATATATTGGTTAATATGTATATGCTACCAGGGAGTACCTAACTTGGCTACATTCACCATTTTTCTTAATTGTTTTGTGATATTTTTAAAAAAACCATGAGGGGATTTAAATCATATATTGGTATGATGTTATCACTCAAATTTCGTAAAAAACACTCCTAACATGTCCATATGGAAGGGGCCAGTTTCAGCCATTTGAGATCAAATTTTGACGGGCTTGATGAATGGGATAGGAATCTCGAATTAAGTCGATGTTTGAATGACAATATTTTGACAATATGTAATTTAAATCCTCATAGGAGTTTTTAAAAAATACCACAAAAAAATAAAAATAAAAAGGCGGGATTAGCCAAGTTAGCTACTCACTGGTAGCATATACATTTTACCCATATATGTATATTGATTTCCTTGTTTGATGCATTTTCCCTGTTTCGCTTCATTTTTTGTTTGGCAGGTGGAAATTCTAAAACATTGACGATTGTTAATGTGTGCCCCAATGCTATTTATTTGTCACATACAATATCATGTCGGTTTTTATGCCAGAGCAAGAAATGTTGAATTAAGCCTTGGCAATCGAGACATGATTAAGAAATGGAAAGAGTTTTAGCCATTCACATGCACCGAGCTGAAATGGAGGAATAAAAAATTTCTAATGCTCTATATGCCCATTTAAGTGCCTTGCTTGGTGAATGATCCCATTGATTTTTTAATCAAACAACAGTGCCTTTACCCGACAAATATTCAAAGGCATTGTAATACTAGAGTTTCAGCCCTTCACCTCTATTGCAGCTTGCTTGTAAATGCCTTCAACGTTGATTCTGTATATATGGACCTAGCTGGAGAATTTTTGACCTGAGCATTGAATTAGTAGTTTCTTCCACTAATAATTATGTTGGGAATTTTCCCTTGATTATCATTTAATATACATTCCATGATGACACATTGTTGCGTCTATAGGACTAATTATCAAGGCAATGCTATCAATGACCACTTTCATTTGTAAAAATTGTAGATGACGATTGTCAAATATCATGCACTTGTTTCCTGGTCAATATGCTATATTTGGAAATCCAATGTATTTTCCTCATTTCCCGTCATGTCTTGTTTGGCAGGTGGAAATTCTAAAACGTTGATGATAGTTAATGTGTGCCCCGATGCTATTAATTTGTCACATACACTATCATGTCTCAGTTTTTCTGCTAGAGCAAGAAATGTTGAATTAAGCCTTGGCAATAGAGACACGATTAAGAAATGGAAAGACGTGGTATGCTCCTGTTTCTCCAATAAATTTCAACATTTTAGACTCACGCTTAGCTTTTGGTAATATTTGGACATGGGGGCTGCATTAAATGCAAAAAACTTCGGTTTTTGTTTGTTTTTGTTAAAATCCTAGTTTATATGTTGAACTCGTGGACTTGATTCATGGAAACTGCCTGAAGAAAATGCATGGAAAGGTTGCATATATTATAGTCTGAATTGATTAGCCCCTCTAGATGCTATACATTGTCTGAGCTTTGTGGATCAGGCCGCCCTTTTATCTGGACGCGTTATTATATTGTGTTGACCTGTCCTCTATCCAGATACATAGTAATTAGCATTGTGCACCTGGCGACCCTATCCTCTTGATGTGTTAATATACTCGATTGACCTGTCCCTTCTCCAGGCACTATACTTAGTATGGAGCCTGATGCCCCAGGCTGTCCTTTCCTCTATATGTGCTATTTATTTATATTATGTGGTTTTATATAGACACTTTTATGCAATGGTTAATGTTTATCCAACATCACAATGTTGTTGAATCCACAAAGACATCAGATATTTAAGACAATTTGTGGTGCTACTTAGATAACTATGGATACATATTATATACTTCATCTTGAAAAAAATACTGTACAGTACATTTTAATTCACTATGGCGTAAGAAACTAAGCAAGAGGTTCCGGAAGTTGATTTTTTTTGAATAAAAAAGGGGAGACACCCTTGGTGGTGCCTACCCCAAGGTATATCAAAGCGGTTAGATTATAGCTGCCATGTCTCTAGGAGAGATCTAGCTAAGTGAATTACGTTCTCAACATAAAACTGCTTGGTTCTAGAATGATACTGTTGCGTGTTAATCAAATAGCCCGTGTAGTTGCTATCGATCTCCATACTTAAGCTTTTCCAAAAATTAATATTTGAAGAGATACTAATCCAAGCATGTCATCCAATTTCCAAACCTGACGGGTGCACGTGCAAGAATAGAAAATGTGATTGATATCTTTAGAAACCAAGCCACAAAAGGGGCAAGGTGTATCCTCTCATGGGAAAAAATGGCTTTGCACGATGTCGTCATGGTCCTCTCTCACGCTAGATACCTTCATAGCTATCAAAAGGGCCCAAATAAATTTGTAGTGCCATTCCTTAGCCTCTTGTTGGATGTTGGTTGGAGCCGTGAGTGCACAATAGGCATTCTTGATCGAAAATAGTCATCATGCTGGATCCAACGATCCTGCCCCATATACGGACCTGCAAAATCAGAAATGAAATTAGTCAGCCGAATAAAGTCTTGAAGATGTTCAAAAAAACTTGAACTGAAAGTCAGCATGCAGTGGTTGTCTTGCCATGCCTATCGCACAAATATGCCACGGTCCGTTGCTAGAATGAATAATTAAGGAAACCTGATGATTAGAGAACCCTCTCCTATCTAGTTGTCTAACTAAATCTTAAAAGATGTTCCATCACCCACAACGTGACACATGTATGACGATAAGCTGGGAATCACAACCATGGTATTAAAAGGCGCGCCTCGAGGCGTACGCCTCGAGGCGAGGCGGGCCTTTTTAGCCTCGAGGCGTACGCCTCGGCCTTGTCCAGTGAGGCGCACGCCTCGAGTGGCTGAGGCGTAGCCTCGAGGCGGTCGAGGCGTTTTCCGAGGCGTTTTTATATTTTTTAAGATTTTTTAATGATTTTAATAGTTCACATGGTGGTTTGAGAAGCTTATAAATATATACTTGTTTAGGATAATGATTATACAAGTTAAATGCCTAAATCTGATGTTTCTTTCGTACCCATAACTCCATATTTACTATTAATTATGTGTAACTATTTCAGCAAACTGCTTCATATTTACTATTAACTAGTGATTAACTCGCGCTTCGCTGCGGAGTGAAGAGACCCAGTATATTTAAAGAACTTTAACCATCATGATATATGTATATGATTTCATTGAAGTAATAACGAGATACTATACCTCAATGAACTAATACATATAACTGCATATAAATAAATATGTTGAGTGCAAGCAAGTATCAACCATTACGCAGGACATGAAATTTGTATTCAAATCCCTATTGTTTACCAAAATCACACAACGAAGTATGATCCTCGCAAAATCACACGACGGCATGCAGGAGTTCGATCACGCTGAGGTCCGCTTCCGTGGCCTCCCACCTCGTGTTGTACCCGAGCTTCCTCCTATTGCATAACATCGTCCACACTTGCTCCTCCAACAGCTTGGTCTTATTGGCCGCCATCTTCTCGCACTCGAGCGAGAACAAAACCCAACCACCAGAGCTATGATCTCTTCTTCATCTCAGGGGGACGAACGGTGAGGAGTGTCATTGTGTAATGGAGGAAGTTGGACAGAGAAGATTCCAAGGAGCTTCTTCCTCTTTGAATCACGTGTAGAAAAGCCGCGTCCAGCTTTGAACATTGCCGGTTCATCAAGCTACGGCCAAATGATCTTACATCTACTATACCAGGAAACTCCATCCACCTTTTGATTACCAATTTGTTAGTTTAATGAATTAGTTTTTTTAGATATTTAACTTCTTATTCTAGCAAATCAATCATTGTTTCTTAGTTCGATCGGTTACTTGTTCGAGTTATACCCATCCTAAATCTGATTTAGTCTTGACCAGATCACATGTTGCTCATATTCTGAATTATATCACATTCTCAAGTTTTGAATCCTCTGAACTATGATTGTATTCTTACATATTCGTTGGAAATCTTAAGTAATGCCCTTGAGATTTGAATTAATGTTGTTACTCAAATCATGATATAAAAGTTTCAGAATCCATAATATTAAAGATCGATTATGTGAATCGAATCAAGATTCAACTTTTCTAGGTACATATCGGAATCTCTTGGGGCTACTCTAACAATTAGGAGTAGATCTTTAGCCAGCAAAAATGATGGATTAGAGCCCAACTCTTCTTTGATTGGACAAACGCATCATCAAGAACCATTTTTCACGCAAGGAACACAACCCATCTTCTACGTGCAATAACTTCTCGGTAGGGATGGCAAGATCCAGGGTGAGGATGGGGAAGCTACGTGGATTATCTTGGATGGAGAGGGTGTCACGGGCCTTTGCAGTAGCCAAAGAACATATGCCTGTCAAATGCACGGTAACATGAACGTGCTCATCGTGGGTGCCTCCCAGGATGTGCATCCCCGCAGAGAACTGACAGACATGGATGAGGATTGGGAAGGACCGAAAGGCATAGCGGAATGAGAGGAAGACACGGATCTGCAATGGAATCAGGTATTTTTTCATTGAGGATGCATGTAATGCAAGATAGAAGACAGAAGGAGAGAGGTGAATAAAGGTAAGGACAGGAAGCCAAATGAGGAGGGAGAGAGGTGGCAATGTAACCGCATGTTGAAGGACGTGGCAACACTATGGAGAGAGAAAAATAGAGAGTGGGAAAGAGAGGTAGAAATTAACAGGGAGAAACGACGCCCAAACCGGGAGAGCTGTCTCCATAATGATCCATGTGTCACAATGCTAGGGTAAAACCCAGCTTTAAAGTATGTATATAGATTATGTCTAACTATTAATTTATGCAAAATGAATGCTTAAATTTGACCTCTTTCATATTCATATGCTTGAATATGACCTCTTACATATTCATATTTACCATTAACATGCCAAATTATTTTAGTGAACGCTTACTATTACATTCTTAAACATATAAAAAAGTGTATACGAATTCGAATACTCATATAAGAAAATTTTTTTGGGTATGGCAGCGAGACCCCCGTTCTGGTAGGGGGATGCATACAACCGTTCTTCACCTGGGTATAGCAGAACATATAGTTAGGATTCAAATCTTATGATTCATATCAACAACTTGGATATTTATGACAACTTGGATATTTTTTTCGTGATAGTTATAAGTTATAACCAATGATTTCCTTTTGATTAGGTAGAAATTTAGAAAGGTTTATGGCATTGAGTCATTGACATATCCTTTTTTCATGTTCTTATCTTCATAATATCATCATATATTACATTGTTATATACTATATGTTTGTCAGATTATATTATTTCACCAATAAATATATTTATTATATATTTTATAATTATTTTTCTATACAAAACTGAGGCTTACGCCTCGACCGCCTCGAGGCTACGCCTCGCCTCGCTTCCAGGGAAAACGCCTCGTTCCGCCTTTCGTTTTTTCGAACCTTGATCACAACAAGTAGCTCTTTCTAGAAGGCCATCAATGAGTGACATGAATGCAGAGGAATGGATGTATGAGCTTGGAAGGTCATAGATGCTTCTTATCACGCGACATGCTAGATCCATCCATTACCCCATAATCTGGCTGCAACTTTTTTTTTGAAAAGAAGGGTGGTGTCCCAAGATGGAACCCACCGCAAAAGTGTATATTAAAGTATAAAGCATAAAGTGTTACAACGTATTACCTTCTCCAAGACATACATAATGCCTTACAGTGTTCCATTACATTCTTAGTATAACAAGTTTGGCCCTCAAAGATGACTCCATTCCTGGCGCACCAAATCGCCCAAGCTACCGCAAAAGGATAAGCGTTGTCCTCATGTCCATTATCGCAAACTGATCTGACGCCCCTCCAAAAATTGGTACTGTCCAGGCCCCCTATCCATGAGATGCCGGCCAAGTTCCACACCTGAGCCGATGAGGCGCAAGAGAAGAACATGTGGTCCACGTCCTCCGCTGTCGACTCACATCTTACACAAGCATCGACCTCCACCCCCCCGACATCTGCCCCCGACAAACCTGTGTGAGAATCCTACCAAGCTGTAGAAGTCAAAGAAATATCTTGATACGGTTAGGCACCCTTCTTCTCCAAAGCAGCCTAGTATCAACAACAACCTCTTCCTCTACCTCCTCTCCGTCCTCCACCAAAAAATGATAAGCCTTTTTCACCAAGAACTGCCCATTTTCCCATGCAAAGTGATCCCTGCCAGTCGTCGGTCCCTCAACATGCACCAAATCCTACTGTAACATCATGAATTCCTCAATCCTCTGGTCCAGCATGTCCGAAGAGAAAACATGAGACCACGACCCATGCTCCCAGACCTGCTGCACATCTGCGTCCTTGTTGCAAGCCAACTACCTAAGGTCCGGGTAACGCTCGCCCAATGCCTCCTCTCCTGTCCAATCATCCCACCAAAAATGAACGGCCATTTTATCCCCAAGAGCTGGTCTCAGATTTAAGGCCACCTCTGGGATTACTCTGTGTTCCCTTTCCACAAAAGAAGGCAGATGGCTCGGAAAGACCGCCAATGATATGGACACCCCATATACCTTTCTTAGCAGCATGCAAACTAGGTCCTCAGATTTTCCCCATAAGCGGACCACCCATTTCTCCATGAAAGCCTTGTTCATTTCACCCACCTGTAGGACTCCCAAGCCTCCCTTCTTCGACGCCGTCTCCTTGCCCCAATCAACCTGGTGAACATCCCTTCTAACCTTTCTCCCATCTGCCTAAAAGAACCTCCTCATCAAAGCCTCAATCCTTGTGCGCAACCCACAGGTAGCATCATCATGGAGCAAAAGAAGACAGTTATGACTGAAAGAACATGCCTCAGAAGCACCATCTTCCCACCTCTCGAGAACATCGTCACCTTCCACCCCACTAGCCTTCCCGGCTCCAATCTCTCTAACAACACTCTCCAATCTCTAGTCTTCGGTCTTCTCACCACCAACGACAACCGTAGGTTTGTGATTGACAAACCAACCATTGGGCATCCCAAAATTGTGGTCGAACTCTGCATCTCCAGCTCTGTTAGGCCAATAGGTACCGTTACATATTTATCTCTATTGATATGAAGTCCCGAAATGTCCCCAAAAATGTCCATAATGTGCGATGCCCGACGTAACTTCTCCTCAACCTCCATGAATAGAACAATCTTATATGCATGCTGTAAGAGCGAGATGGATAACACCTTCACGTATTCAGCATACCATCCCCCATTCGTTGCCAACCTCATCAATACTGCCAAGGCATCCGCCACAATAACGAAATTGTGCGACGCCAAAGGGTATCCCTACCTGATGCCCCTCTGGGGTTGAAAGAAACCCCTTCCGGTCTGCCACTAACCAACATAGCGTGGGATGCCGTCGTCACATAACGCTTGATACAAGCAACACATAGCTTCGGGAATCCCCTCTTCTCCAAAGAGGCCCACAAGAATCTCCAATCCACGTTGTCATCAAGGTTCGAAATCTCGATTTCGATTTCGTTTCGGTCACCTTCAATACCGAAATTTCGCCGAAATTTCGGGAAATTTCGACAATTTCGGTGGAAAAGTCGGAAATGGCTCAAAAAACCATTTTTTTCAATTTTATTGTAAATTTTGATTTTTCAAGTTATTAGAACAATAAATAATATATTAATACACAATTATTTCACACATATTGCTTATCTATACCCCTTATATTGACATATCGGTCATATCAGCCATATTGGTCATATCGGTCATATTGTAGAATATGTTAGATATTGCAAATGGAGTTAATCTAAGTATTTCAAACAATGAAACAATAGATATACACTTATAGGCTTATATCATACATATCAATCATTTTATCATCTATTACTATGACGGTATGTCACACACCATGTCGAAAATATCGTTGTTAATAGTTAATACTTAATAACAGAGTAATAGTCTTACAAGTTACAACAAGTGAAAATACATATATTTCATGTAGAGTAATAAGAACATGCATATTAATGATCAATGCAATAAAAGATTAAGATCCGAAACATGATTTTCGGATTTACTCAATTTTTAAATTTCATTTACAAAAAAAAAACGAAACATGATTTCTACTTCCGTAACTTAAGATCCGAATTTATAATTGAAGAACTCATCAACGTTCCACATTAAACCACAAAAGCCCCAATTTCCTCTTCCATAGATCTAATAAAATGTTCTCAAAGTATGTTTTACTTCATATTATACACAAGATCCGAGATAATACATTCATAGCTATCACTATTATGCAATTAAAACACAAAACCCCTAATTTTCGTCTCCAAATTTAAAGCTATATATTCAAAATCTCTCAAAAAAACACCATACCAAGCTATATCAACATCCTAAGAGTAAAACCCCTAAACAAATTAAGAATTTGATGAAGAGTTCGCCAAATTTGGCTTACCTTGAAGCAAGATGGCCTTGGAGGAAGTTGGAGAAGTCTCTGCTGGAACTCGGTCGAAATAGGAGAGTTTCGACCAAAATTTCGGTCCATATCGGCATATCGAAAGAGGATCAGCGGATTGGTCTAAAGTCGGGATCCCAACGAGGCGTAAAAACACTGCGAGCTCGCGTAAAAACCAAAAAGGGACTGGGATCCTAGACCCGCGCACTTGGCGGACGCTGCCCGAACTGGGCTTCCTTTCCACCGTCCAGTTGAGGGTCACCGCAACCCTCGCTCGGTTAGGTGTAAGGATCACCGTAACCGGCACAATTTATTGCTATCCTGATTCGTCATCATACATGCTTGATTCCTCATGGAGCAAGGTATGATATATGCTTTTGGAAAGTATATGATCAAGACCTAGGTATGATATATGCTTTTGGAAAGTATACGATCCGTACCGACTCCTAATGATCGAATGAGAAACTTACTGATAGAACCCTGAAGTAGACAATGTAAAGATGATCTAATACTTCGGGTTTATTCTGCGTCTTCCAGTATGCAGGATGTACAGGTATTGGGAATACCTGAGGGTGATGTGATCATAAACGATTGTATAACCATGACGCTTCCATTCCTAGGGAGTGATGAAACGAGTCTGGATTTTAGTGACTCCTCTCAGTAGAGAAGTAATCTGATCTTGATCCAAATATTGGACATTGATCTGAATGTGATTCGGATGCAATGAGAAGATTAGATTTGCGGTCTTGATTTAATCAAGCATCTATGGGAGGCCCGAGATCTGGATTTGAGATATAATCTCAATATCCAAGTCACTATACGTGGAACAATACAATCGCCCTGTCCTTATCTCCAAGTATTCGCGGAGAAAGCACATTATCCTTGAAAAAGTTCATGGATAATTTTATTGTTGATATATGTATCCGAGCATTGAGAAAATGGATAATTAAATGTGATATAATTATCATGAACAATATGAATTTGATTCATATTATAAGGAGAGTTATCTTAGATAATTAAATATGATTTGATTATCAAAGATGTAAATAATGTAAATGTGATTCATATTATTTGAGCACATGAGAATAAGTTTTCCAATATAATTAAATGTGATTTAATTATTATGGATAAGAATAATATGTATAGTACTATCCAATTATTCATAATATATAATAAATGTGATTTATAATGTATTAGAGAGAGCTAATTATAATTTATATTTGTTGATTAATTACTACGTGTATTGGATACACATTGTGTAATTAATTGACATTGTAAATTATATGTTGTTTTGGGTTGTGAATGTGATTCACAATTTTTCAGTGTCAAGATTGCAATACTCTCAAATATAATTGTGAATTATTTTTGACGAATAAAATCCCAACAAAAAGTTGTTGGAAATAAATAATGGAGAATATCAAGGAGGCATGCGATCTCATGGATTTCCATGAGATTGCCCTCCATATGGAAAGGGTGGCCGACACCCAATTCCTAATTGGAATGGGTGGCCATCCACATGGAATGTAAATGGAGATGTAATCTCCATGTATATTCTCTCCTTATTTATTGGTTTAATTTAGGATTGATTTGTATTTGATTTTGTCAAATATATTTTAATCTAAATTAAATTACAAGTTGTTGGCTTTTACCAACAACAATCTTGACCATTGGATTGACATAAATCAATCTCATCCATTGATTTTATATGTCCTATGGATTGAGATCCATGGATCCCAAAATCCTATAAATAGAGAGGCATACCATGCTCTCTCTTTACACATAATACTTGAGAAGCACATCTCTCTCTCTCTTTCTCTCTACACGTCTACTCTCTATCCTTCTCTCATGGCCGTCCACCATGGATGACCTAGAGAGAAGTCTCCATCGCCGCAACGTCGTCGTTATGCTGCCCGATCGTCTGCTCGTGGATCTCCATCTACTTCGGTGCGCCTCGCTCGTGAAGAAGATGTCGGATCTCGTGTGTCGAGATCAGGAGATCCGCCGCTTGGATCATCAACATGGATTGCGAGAAGCACACGGTTCATCCCAACGCTAGCAAGCGTCTCCTCCGTCGGATCGGACTTGAGACAGAAGGTCTCTTCGTTTAGTGACTTGATCGCAACCATGCTTTAAGAGGTAATCCTATTACTTGTTTGTGGTTTAGACGAGACGATCCGAGAAGTGTTCTTGGATTATGTGGTTTTGTCGTATGAAAATTTTTAATTCCGCTGCATCGAGCAACTAGTGCGACTAGTCGCTCCTCGTTGTATTCGATACGTCGCTCACGCTTCCGTGATGCGCTTGAGGATCTCACCATATCCTTCAATTGGTATCAGAACCTTAGGTCGACGGTTTCGAATATGATTCGCAAATCGAGGACGACTTGGGTTCGTTAAGGTCGCGAAAGTTTTTTATCGCATTTGATTTCACAGATCTGTTTAGTAAATAATTTCGGCCATGTTTAAAATGTTTAAGCATGAATTATTTACTTGGATTTTGTTCCCCATTAAATAAGGAAACCATAGGATCTGAGTTTGCGTAAATCGGATTTCGTATGCTCGAGATATGGTTGTTTTAATGAACATGTATGCACTGTTGCGGGAACTGTAGATCTGAACATGATTAAAATGTTAATTACTGTTTAGACTTGCCTCGAAATGCGTGAAACATCACTTGGGTTCTGTTCTAAATCAAATTAGCAATTTATGAAAATTGATTTTGTCTAATTTGGATTTAATATGATTGAGATATGCTAATTTTAGTAAGTAGGGGTCACTTCTGAAATTACAGTCCTAATCAAGAACCATGTGATTGCCAATTAATGAAATTAATTGTTAATTTCGAGAAATAATTATGGAAAATATTTGACAAATATTGGAAGATGATTATTTCCTTAATTGACTTGGCCCCAACCAATTAATTGATTAGATTTGATCTAAATAATAATTGGAATCACAATCATCAAACTCCTTGCTTGAATAGGATTGGGAATTTGTCTAGCAAATTTCCTTATAATCGAAAATTGTTTTTGATTACTATATGGTACACTTTCGGTTAAAGAACCTTGATCATCTCAAGTAGAAATTGATCTATTTGGCATTATCCTTTCTCGAGGCGGATATGGTGCCTAGTCGGAGATCGCTGGGGTAGCGGGTTGCAACGTATGTGGTCCGTCCCACTCTCGCCGGTACTGGCCATGACAGCGGGTAGGGTCTGGATAATGCCGAAGAAATCAAAGATGTGTTTTCTAATTATTAAAATTCGAATTAAAACGTACTTTGAGATAATACCATATATATATATATTCAAGTATAGCAATCAAGTTTGATTGATTGAATTGGATTGATAATTAATTTAATATGATTGAATTAATTATATCCAATTAATCCACTCTATTATGAATAGAGTTATTATTTCCCTTGGAAGAATTAATTATGTGAATATGATTCATGATAATTAATTAGAATTTGAATATGATATGGAGGATCACATAAGTGACATCCATGGTCTCCCGTCAAGACGAAGGGTTCCATCGCCAGATATTTTTTTTTGACGCTTCCGTCGCCAGATATTATATGTAGGAGACGCCTGTCCGAAGTGACAGTTCCTGTATATGATTCATTTGGATCGGGCTCGTCGCTTCTCGAAAGAGTAAGGACGTATGCGTAGTGACCCCAATATCGAGTCCTCATATTATTGAGGTGATATTGGATTGCGCATATCGAGTTGTATTCCTGTTGACGGTTGTTCAATTAATGACGGGTCAACATCACCTTAGGGGTGGTGGGCCCGGGTGTTAAAGACGAATTGGGAGATGCAAGTTGGACTTGCAAGGCGGAATGTGTTCCCGCTTCTTTTTATCCGAGTTACAAGTTCTCATATTATTGAGATGTAACAAAGATAAGGAAGGAGATCCAGATCTTGCTTGAGATATAATGGTAAGTATATCTCTTACATTGAAAGTGATTGAGGGGATGAACTTTCATTGTTGACATTGCAAGACAACTTTGATATAAAATTCCTAAATCAAAGTAAAACATGTATATATATATAAATATATACCCTTATGCAAATTTCTTATTTCAGATAATCCTTCATTAAACCCACTCAATGTTATACTCAATAATAACCAGTAAAATATCATGGATTGGACTCATGATCCAGATATTGTACTTGCAATTGGATACATAATGTATGTGTTTGCAATGTGCAAGTTTCCTCATAATAATGAGGAATGGCAATTAAATAGACAATAGACCTACAACCCTAGGGTTTGTATGTCTCTATAGTCTTGATCTCTCATCGAATGCACTTTGGAAGTGACATGTCGATGATGATCGCAATTGTCAAATAATCCTTATAAAATCAATGAAGATAGGCATACATATGTGCTCTTGACATTTAATCATGAATGACATGGTTCTCTGCATCATGTAGAATGCTAGCTCTATAAGAGATGATGTATTCAAATTGTTTGAGTACCTACTTGAACCTATGTTTTTTTAAGAGATTAGATGGATGTAGATGATGAGTGTCATCATTCTACTGTCTATACTCTAGTCATTCATGAAGCTTCATAATATTCATATTGTATGAATTGGGTGAAGCATGTATAAATGTCGAAATGCTCTTAGATTAAATTCTTTTGAATTTAACATAAGAGGTCCTTAGTCTTAAGCAATGGTTGTTTAAAGATAAAGGGAGCGCAGTGGAAGCATGGGTTGAACCCAAGCAAGAAGTATAATCAAAGAGTTGACTGTACTTCTGTGACTTTCATATGACATCCAAAGAGTTGGATGAATGCCAATACCGCAATATGCTGATGTGTTGATAGTATGACTATCAAATCTATCTAGAATCCTTAAAGAAGGAATCGAATAATACATCAGAATAACCTACATATAATCATTGAAATTGACTTACTTATTTGATAAGGTAAAGCCTAATAATTGTATCTCAATCTTCTAATGACACTTGCAATTGGTTGCATATGTATTAGAGTATTAGAAATTTGATCTTAAGGTTTATTGGTCATCCATGTTGAAAGTGATGCAAGTGTTGCAACAATTTCCATTAGATCAATAGACTTCATATTTTCAGTGGGAGCCCTTAGTCTTAGAGAATGTCTCTATGACCTAGATATTAGAATACACTCATTGTTTATTTCTAATTGTTGGATATAAACATGAATTCTGTAATAAATCTATCATAAAGAGTTATGATGGAGATATTTCAGATAGTAATCTAAAATCTAGCGGACTCTATTAAATTAGAAAATAAATGAATGGTTCATTAAGATTTCTAATACTGAAAATTAAACCTTTAAAGATCAATAGGAGGATAAAGATCATTTGACAATGATCTGGCATCAAGTTTTCGACATATGTCTGTTGATGAGATCAATGGACTAGTAAGACATGAAACTTTATATTGTTTAAAGATTCAAATCTCACATACTTGTGAATATTGTATTCAAAGTAAAATGTCCAATACACCCTTCCTTGGGAAAGGTGTAAGATGTCAAGATATTCAACATCTCATACATATTGATGTATGCAGATCATCTATATCATAGTAAACATTATGGATATATGATATCTGTTAATGATTATGTGTGATATGAGATTTCTTCTCTTCACTTAGAAAACCTTGAAATGTTCAAAGATTTCACAATTTTGGTTTAGAACCAAAGTTTGAAGGAAGATGAAATGAATTTGATCTAAACAAGATAGCTTGTACCTATTAAATGAATTCAAGGAATACCTTATAGAGATGTGAATATCATTCCTATCTCACCCCTCCTAATGAACCTTAACTCAACAGAGTTGTAGGGAGATACAATTGATCATGTGTGACATGATTTGATCAATAATTAATCTTAGCATAATTATCTCTTAGTTTCCAGGTTTATGTATATGTGGTAGAGACTACATTATATACTTAATAAGGTTCCATGCATGTAAGCTGGAATCTAGCACTAGAGAGTGCTACTTCATTAGGAAAATAAAGGATGGTATTGGATGCCTACTTTATGACCTTGAGATTCTTAAAGAATCTCATCTCTGAGAATGTGATTCTTAGAGAATGACTCTCTTAAGAATCAAGATGAAAATGAAGTAAAGGAACTCATTTAATCTTAAGACGATAATGGGGCTCCTGAGATCGGAAACTAAATAGACAATTAAATATGAAACACTAATGCTTCTTCAAATAAGGATGTATTCCATGTGTCAGTTAAATCTGAAAATGATCGGACTTCATGTAATAAAGCTCCTGAGGATCATGACATGGAAAGATGGATATTAGCAATAAAAGTCTAATGTAGACTTCATATACAAGTGTTGTATATGGACCCTCGAGGATCCACCTATATGGGTAAGACCCATTAAGGTGTAAATGGATCTTAAAGAGAAAGACGGAACCTGATGAGAAGGTAGAGACCTTCAAAGCACGGTTCGTAACCATAAGCTACACACCGAAGAGAAGACATCGCTTGCGATGAGACTTGCTCTCCAGTGACCTTGCTTTAACCCATCAGAATATTGCTAACTATAGCTACACAACTTGACTATAACATCTTCATGATGTGAGTCAAGATTGCATTCCTCTATGATTACCTCTCTGAGGATATTCATATGAAGTAGCCACAGGGCTTCATGGTTGAGGAAAGCAAGGTGTGCAAGCTAAAGAACTTCATCTTTGGACTCAAATAAGCTTCCTGTAGATTTGATGAAATTATAAATGTTATGATTTCAAATTAAAATCTTGATGAACCATGTGAAGCTTAGTGGGAGTGCCATTGTGTTCATCGTGCTAAATGTAGATATTATTCTAATCATTTGGAATGATATAAGGATAATAATAAGTGTTTCATAATTTGGTTGTTCCATACATTGAGATATGATCTCAAGGATACCTCTTAGATCTTAATTCTGAAGTCGTTCAGAAGCAAAGAGAAGAGGGTATTGGGACTGTCGCATTAATAGTGCACCTTGGACTTATTCCATTTTTTTGGAAAATTCCAAGAAAAGCTTCCTTCCCTTAAGATGTGGTAGTGACCTATCTGAAGGGATAACACCTCAAAGAGTTGAGGATGTGAATACTAAAACTGCTTGTCCTTATGCATCAGTTCCGAGAAGCTGGGTATATGCTAGATGTGTACAAAAGCCAGATGTCTGCCATGCAGTGGGAGTAGTAAACTGTTACTAATTCCACTATGGAGATAAAAACACTTGATTGCAGTAAATAACAATATCTTCAAAGATGATGAAACTTAGAGATAGTGATCTCAAAGTCTTATCTTCAAAAGTTTAATACCTTGTAGATAGTGATCTATAAGGGTCTTAACTGTAGATACCTTAGGAGATAGAGATCTCCAGGAATGAAGGTATTCTAATAAGGATTATGGGAATACTGGTTATGATAATTAATAAGATGTAGTGTCAAGGACACTATAACCGACAAAATTGAGTATTGGTTGCATGATAAGATGCAACATTCACATTGGATGCGAGCACTGTTACTAGGAGATGTGCAAGTGCCGTAAAAGGACTTGGTGTAGTCTCTTGGGAACAGAGTGACTGATCAACTTACCTAGCTATTTACTAAATAGCCTATGATTGTCACATGAGTGTGAGTTTAAATGATTAGCCCATTAATGGCTCTTTGGGCTAGTGGGAGATTGTTGGACATGCGAGCCCACGGCGAGCCATTATGCAATAAATGTTATTGCAAATATCATTCCCAGATCTGAAATGAAGAATAAATAATTTGCATATTAGGTCCTTTAGTACAATTAGGGTTATGTACCATGGCCATCTTGATGATCATACAGCTGCTGATTCAAATATTGAATCATAGAGGCTGGTGCTTGGATGAACATCTAATGAGTTAGATTGAGGACTCATCAAGCACCGTCAAATGATTATTAAGAGATGATCTCCAGCATGAGTAGGAGATGACAGTCCTTTCTCTGTTAGGCTGATATCTGACTGACCTCTTTATGCATGTCCTCTGCATAGGAATAGAGATTCGGAGGTGTCGGATTAGTTAGGTCAAAGAGTTGACTTAACGAGATCGAGATAACCAAAGACCTATATCGTATGCTGTCATGATATAGGCATCAATCCTCTGACCGGAGACAGATGTGTTACTATATGTCTGAGTATGTACATTTGGCAGACCAATAGGTTGATGACCTTATCAAGGTCTATATACCGGCGCGCTGGTGTGCATATAAGGGCATATGAGTAATACGATCTCTCAAAGGGATCATACAGGTTCAGTTACTTACTGAACCGGAAGACACGAGCTCCCTCATAAGATATTGGGAAGAATCAAATTCCATGCGCATGGTCGTCTCGCTTTGGAAGCTTGACTGAATTTGTAGGTTTGATATATGCTTTTGGAAAGTATATGATCAAGACCTAGGTATGATATATGCTTTTGGAAAGTACAAGGTTGCAGAAGTCGGCAGTCGGTACTCGGTCGGCAGGGTCACTGACTAAGGATTAATCGGCAGTCGGGAGAGTAATCGGATTTAGTCGGACAATAGTCGGTTTGGAATTTTTTTATTATTTTAAATATATAAATCAATTTTTATAGCATATACTCTCATTTATATTCATAAATTTAGCAGTTTTAATATTTTGAAGAGCATAAAAAAATAGCAAGAGATTGCAAAAAGAAGAAAGTTAAGAACAAAATGTTTGGCACATAGTACAAGCAAATGTTCAAAAATAAAAGACAATTACAACATGCTCAAAAAATAATACAACTGAAAGTAAGACAAGTATCCCAAGCCATTGGGTTCAATCCTCAATGTCGTCATCCAAGTCCAGCTCTTCTTCTTCATCATCGCCTTCTTCTTCTTCATCGTCATCATCTTCTTCTTCTATATCCTCAAGATGTAGCTCCTCCTCCTCATTCATCGGCGTAGCATTGGAGCTTGACGATGAAGCTCCCTTTCCACGCTCACCTCGTTGGCTCCTTCTTGGTTCCAAATTCTCTTCGGCGCCACTAGCATGTGCTACAGCACCCCATGTCAGTCCGGAACCTGGAAAAACCTCCTCATCATGAGCATCAACATCCCCGATCCATTCAGCCATGTGTGCACGATCACGAGATGACAGGGGATCTCTCTCTTTCTCAGCTCGGCGTTCCTGCAGGTTGGAATTGAAACGCACATATACAAGATCGTTCAGCTTCTTCGTCTCCAACCTGTTTCTCTTCTTGGTATGGATCTGAAGACCAAAAATTTAACTTTATATCAATTACTCATTTAAATTTTAATATTACTAATCGAATTGGGTGGATGGAGTGGAGTCTTTACCGAGTCAAATGTACTCCAGTTACGCTCACATCCCGATGATGAAGACGTCAAGCTCAAGATTTTGATAGCCAAAGCTTTCAAATGACGTGTGTCATCTCCATGATTATGCCACCAATTAGCTATTAGAATAGAGAAATGGTCAACATAATAAAATAAGTGATCAACATTAATAACGAATGACTAAGATACCTGGATCAAAATTGCCATCATTTATCATCCTCTGTCTCACAGCTAAAGGCTTCCCAAAATCTCCACGACCAAGTCTATATGCCGGAAGCTCGTCCCTAGTAATTGCATCTTGTATATCCAAATCTGGATAAAATTTTTCCATGCATTCCTTAAACCCTCTCCTCACCACAACATCTGGATCACCATGAGACTCGGTGTAGAAGTAAAATGGGTTCAAGTAATATGCTGCTAGATGCAATGGAGTATCAAGCTTCCCTTTGGTTTTGGAGATAATAGCATCCACAAAAAATTTATAAGATGACTCCACACCATTGAATACTGCAATTATTTCTCGCTTGGCTTCTTTCAAGCCCTCCGTAGACAAAGCCCATGGATGGGCGTCGATCTGCATCTACCACACGTAATAAACGAACCAGTGGAGTGAAACTCTGATAGCATGTGTTGTATGGTTCCAGAATGTAGGGCTTGAAAACAATGGAACTCGCAGCTTCTCCCTTCTTGGTCCTTATACCACTTGCAGTTTCTCCACTCTTCTGAGGAAAACATCAATCTCAGCTTGTCTTTCTTTTCATTTAGGCTTTCAAGAGTGAGAAAAGTGGTTGCAAATCTTGTTTGTCCGGGCCTTGCAATGTCCCTCTTGTTGGTGAACTTGCGCATCAAGCTAAGAGTTTTGGTGTGAGAGTAGATGAACACCGTAAGCCTCTTCGCCTTGTGATTGCACTTCTCACCTTTGTCTCTCTGCTTATCTCCTCCAAAGCAAGATCAATGGAGTGCGCAGCACACGGAGTCCACCAAATCTGTGGATATTTGGTGACCAACAATCTTCCTGCAGCAGCATTGGCGGATGCATTATCCGCCACAATCTGAACCACTTTATCCACTCCCACTTCATTCAAGCACTCCTCCACCAACTTGCAGATGTATTCCGCAGTGTGAGCCTCATTTGAGGCATCTATGGACTTCAAGAATGAAGTCCCCAATGTGCAATTGACACAAAAATTGATAATGCTCCTTCCACGCTTGTCCGTCCATGCATCAGTCATCAAAGAGCATCCCGCCGATGTCCACGTATCACGATGACCTTGCAATCCATCGTGAATCTCCTTCACTGCCTTCTTTAGAAGCGGACCACTAAGCTCATACCTCGTGGGAGGCTTTAGTCCAGGTCCGTACTTTCCAATAGCCTCCACCATCTGCAGGAAGTTTTTTGTCGTCAGTGCATTAAACGAAATTGCCGATGTATATGCCCATTTGGATATGAATGATGAGACCCTATCACGATGATCCTTGGAGAATGCATCCTTGATGGTCATTTGACGTGATGACCCTTCCACTACGACAGGCTGCTCGAGGGATTCAGAGACTCGTGATCTCTTCGTCGAACCCACACTTCCAGTGATATCAACTTCCTCCCTCATCTCATGAACATCAGCGGCTTTCTGAGATTTCTTCCTAGCAACATCATCAAGGTATGCAATCATCTTGTTCTTCGTTTCCTCATCAACCTTGGGACATGCAGCAACGTTCCCTTTTCGGTGTGCTAGATGTTGCTTGAACCGATACACCCACCCTTCACAATCTTCTTGGCACAATCTGCAAGTGACCGTATTTGGATCCGTACGGCTCGCAAGGTAGCCGTATTGCCATGCAGGATCAGTTGATCCCGGTGGCACATAAAAAGACGAGTCGCTACCGGAAGCGACGTTCGTTGGTGGTGTAGCCATCTACATAATAAAAAATGATGAATTATAATATAAAAAAATCAGTGGCATGATATACATTATACAATACAATAACCACTAAGCATACAACATAATCGTAATTTGTTTGCATACAACCTAAATATTTGCATACAACACAAATATTTGCAAACAACATAATACTAGAACAAACCCTAAACATCAAACATACAACATAATTATATATTCATACAACCTAACAAAAATATAATTGGACATGTTTAGTTTAGCAATATAACAATATAACAACATGTAAACATCTAGCATACAACATATGAAAAAATATAACAATGAGCCATTCCACATACAACATAATGTAAACATCTACATAGCAATATAACAATATAACATTAGAAGCTATCAAGAATGGCATGCTATGATCATATAATAAAATACAAATAATGAAAAATGAAAACAAAAAAAACCCTAACCTGAGGTCCTGTGCGGCGAGAGACGCGGGGCGAGAGGGAGCTTCTCAGGCGGCGCGGCGAGAGAGGAGTGGAGAGATGCCTACCGGAGAGGTGCTGGAGGAGCGGCGTCGGCCAGGAGCTCGCGAGCGGGGAGCACGAGCACCGGCGGCGGGGGCAGGGGACTAGGGCGCGGGGGGTCGAGAGGGGAGTGGGAATGTTTCGAACCGATGGGGCTTACTGTTGGACAGTAAGTTCCCAAATGCTACTCGCGTTCTAAAAAAATGGGACCCGATTTTATGTTGCAAAAGTCGGCCGAGTAAGCGCCCGCCTACACCGACTACTCGGCCGACTAATCGGCCAGGTCCGACTAATGCCCGATTTGGGTAAGTCGACTCGGGCTACCCCGCCGAGTCGTTTAATCGGACCGACTAATCGGATTAGTCGGCCGATTTTTACAACACTGGGAAAGTATATGATCAATACCGACTTCTAATGATCGAATGAGAAACTTACTGATAGAACCCTGAAGTAGACAGTGTAAAGATGATCTAATACTTCGGGTTTATCTGCGTCTTCCAGTATGCAGGATGTACATGTATTGGGAATACCTGATGGTGATGTGATCATAAACGATTGTATAACCATGACGCTTCCATTCCTAGGAGTGATGAAACGGGTCTGGATTTTAGTGACTCTCTCAGTAGAGAAGTAATCTGATCTTGATCCAAATATTGGACATTGATCTGAATGTGATTCAGATGCAATGAGAAGATTAGATTTGCGGTCTTGATTTAATCAAGCATCTATGGGAGGCCCGAGATCTGGATTTGAGATATAATCTCAATATCCAAGTCACTGTACGCGGAACAATACAATCGCCCTGTCCTTGTCTCCAAGTATTCGCAGAGGAAGCGCATCATCCTTGAAAGAGTTCATGGATAATTCTATTGTTGATATATGTATCCGAGCATTGAGAAAATGGATAATTAAATGTGATTTAATTATCATGAACAATATGAATTTGATTCATATTATGTGGAGAGTTATCTTAGATAATTAAATATGATTTGATTATCAAAGATGTAAATAATGTGAATGTGATTCATATTATTTGAGCACATGAGAATAAGTTATCCAATATAATTAAATGCGATTTTATTATTATGGATAAGAATAATGTTACA